>JARQOD010000002.1:99622636-99639899 GCA_033576555.1 Oophaga sylvatica | reverse complement strand
AAAGTTGCAATAGTCCAGACAAGAATGAATAAGAGCAACAGTAAGCACAAATTCTAGAGATGTTTTTAGGTGCAGGAGACAATAGAGCGAGTGATCGAATGTAGGGAGTGGAGGAAAGATCTGAGTCAAGTATGACCCCAAGACAGAGGGCTGGCTGCTGGGGAGTAATGGAAGAACCACACGCTGAAATGGTAATATCGAGCATAGGTAGGTTAATGGAGGAAGGAAACATGAGGAGTGCACTTTTTGACAGATTCAGTTTTAGATACAGTGAGGACATAATGTCAGAGGCAGGGGTAAGACAATCACTGGTATTTTTTTTTATTTAACACATTCCAACATATTTAGAGGCATCTAATAAATCCTTCTAAACGGAAATATAACAACACGACATGGAAAAGGACAACTCCCATATTGAATGGATCCTACAAAGAAAGCAGGAGTATAACGTCCAAATATAAAACCAAAATACCATTTATAGTGCAAAATTATTTACCTTTATTAATAATTAAGAAAATGTATTTGAACAAAATGCATAACGAAATATAAGTACTAATGATCGGTACACAGTGATGACATAATGGACGCGGGTAGCAGCCTCATGAAAATACCTTACTACCTCAGGGTATTTTCTTATTCTCGAGTTACAATGTGCATATATATATACCTCTTGTTGATATACAATTTTTCATGAGGCTGATACCCTTGTCCATTATGTCATCACTGTATACCCATCATTAGTACTTATATTTTGTTATGCACTTTGTTCAAATACATTTTCTTCATTATTAATAAAGGTAAATAATTTTGCACTATAAATGGTATTTTTGTTTTATATTTGGACATTATACACCGGCTTTCTCTGTAGGATCCAATCACTGGTATTGTGTAGTAATGCAGGGGTGATGTCAGGAGACAAAATATATAATTTGGTGTCATCAGCATAGAGATGGTACTGAAAACTGAATCTACTGGGGTGGCGTATAATCAGAAGAGGAGGGGACCTTGAAGTGAGCCCTGAGGAACCCCAACAGTGAGGGGAAGAGGAAAGAAAGAAGAGCCATTATAAGATACAGTGAAGGACCTGTCAGAGAGGTAGGAGGAGACCAAAGAGAGAGCAGTATCCTTGACACAGATGGTGCAGAGCATAGTGAGGAGGAGCTGGTGATCCAAATAATACAGCAGGTAGAAGTCATCCATGTCCAGCCTTTGCTTCTCCAAGACCTGCTGTCATGTGAGTAGAGATTCCCTCATACACATGGATGGGCAGTGCCAACTTATCTGTGAGTGTGGTCCAGACAGATTGGCCTTAGGCTACTTTCACACATCAATTTTTTTGCTTCAGGCACGATCCAGCTTTTTTTTTTTTAAAAAACGGATCCGTTTTTTTCTCATTGACTTTCATTAGCGCCGGATCGCGCCGCATGATCCGGCATTCCGGCGGCCGGACAAAATGGGTCTAGGAATGTTTTTGTGTCCCGCGAAAAAACCGGTCAGCGCCTGAAGCGGCGCATCAGGCTTGATGGTACAATAGAAGTCTATGGCTGCCGGATCAGGCAAAGGACTGATCCGTGTGCCGGACTCCATTTTCTTCCTTTGCGCATGTCTGGCAGTAGGAAATCAAGGTCTCTCTCTCTCCTCGTTCCAGGCATGCTCAGACTACATTTCTCGGGTTCAAAAGTTCAGGACGGATCCGTCTAAAAACCTGATCCGTCACATCACTTTTTTACAATCTGCGCTGGATCCGTCTTTTTTCAACTTGGACGGATTGTGCCTGATTCTAAAAAACGGATGTGTGAAAGTATCCTTACTGACAACATTTAGGTGAACAAGTCAGATACTTATAAGCTGTATATAGTTGTATATCTATAATAGTAAATGATGGTATATTGCTTGAATATGTTATCACCTACTGATTGTGGGAATCTGATTTTTGGGATGTCATGGTCCTCAAAATAAAGGACCAGCCATGCTAGTTAAGAAGGTTGTTCTCTTAATTGTTTGGATTCCCAGTGATTGGCTCCCACCTACCAAAATATTGAAGAGATGTTGCATAACATTACTGGATGTTAATACACTTTTAAATCTCTTGGTATTAGACATACATATAGAAAGCGTAAGGACTCATTTACATGAGACAACCTGCGGCATTAAATGACTGCTCATTGGCTGCATGTTTGTTGCTTGGTGGTCATCTACGAGCTTGTTTAGATAAGCTGACTGCATGGAACAATCAGTAATAGATGATTCTATGGCAAATACTGTTGTTGTTCTCGACAATGTACTGCCGAGAATGATAATTTTTTTTAAGTAAGCTTAATAATAGTTTCAACCAATAAACAAACATTTTGCTAGTTAGTCAGGTCATCATCAGGGAACAATTATTCTGGATGTAATTCCTTTATAGTAAGTCTCTTTTCATTGAGACGAAAGGAGGGGTTGATCCAGTTTCCAGAATTTTTGTTCCAAAATTTTTTTTATTTGATAGGAGAAGATGCAAACAATATGTACAAAAATCAATAAAAAGACAGCATAGCAGCAACTCGTTTCAAACACACATAGCGTTCTTTGTCAGTCTGAAACGCTTTCTGCTATGCTATCTTTTTATTGATTTTTGTACAGATTTCTTGCACCTTCTATCAAATAAAAAATTTGGGGGCAAAAAAAATTCTGGAAGCTGGATCAACCTCTTTCTTCATCCGTATGTGATTTCATCTTGTCCTATGGATCGTGTGCCTCCAACCGCCTAGGTCATGGGTGAGCTGGTCTTTTTTTATCTAGTCTTTTCATTGAGCTTGTGTCCCATGTTTGTTGGTACTGAAATCAGTTACATTTATAGAACAGAGGGCGCCATACAACAAAGATCAAACTGTGCCATCCATTATGGTGATATGACGGAAGATCTGGTGTTTGGTTCTCCTTCTTAACCCTACCCAAAACCCTTGAACAAATTCTCTAACTCTTGGTTGGTGATAATGTAGCATGAAAGTCCTACACCACTGTAAAAGGAAATGAGACCAAACAGGACTCGTCCCGTCTCTCCAAGGGACAATGGAAGCGTCCTTTATGGTACATGAGCTCTTGACTTAAATGATTGACAGCTGCCTTACTTTGGTAAGGCTAGGTTCACACTGCGTTAGGGCAGTCCGCTCAATACATGCGTTAAACGGACTGTGCAAACGCAAGTGCCTTTTAAAGATTGCGTTATGCGATCGCGCTAGCACAGATGCTCCATCTGTTCTAGCGGTGACGGACCCCCGAACGCTGCAGACCACGTCCGAGGGTCCGTCACAGAATGACGGCACATTGCTAACGCATGCCGATTATGACATGCGTTACCGATGTACTACATAATGGCAGTCTATGGGTGCGTTAACGCATCCGTTACATGGCGTTAGTGTCGTTACGTAACGGATGCCGTCAGCGCATTGCCATTAGCACAATGTGAACCCAGCCTAATAGGCGAGTTTCTGTAATAAAGTGATGGATGGTAGTTTTATGAGTAAACTCTACTATAGGCTTAACATATATAGCGTATAATGTGCCTACAATAGGTTGTTCATTTTAATGCTGATGTTTGTACATTGGCTTCACCATTGGCGGACACAGACAGAAGAGGTGTACAAGAACAGCATATGGGCTCTTTGCGGCCCAATAACTCATCATCATGCACAAATCCTCCTGCTTTGGAGGTGATAGTGGCCCCCTTGCCTCTAGGGCCCCCTTGCCTCTGCACAAGTTGCACCAATGATATGTCTGCCCCTGGGCTCCCCTTGGCATGTTAACCTTCAGCCGAACTGCAATCTCCTGATACAAGACACATACACACATATTTGTCAGCTCCATCTCTACGTGAATGAGCTTCTTTTTTAGTACGTGAGTTTAGTAATTGCAGGTTGTTCCATACTCAACCTCATACTTAGCTGGATTTAATTAAATGTGTGGTGGGAACTGTTTCCTCTAATGGATGGTTGAAAATAGGATTCTAGGGACTAAAGGAGGAAAAAATTTCCGAAACAAATAAATCTTCGTATTTAACTACTTCTTAGCTGTCTCTCCTTGGAAAATAGAAAGGTATATTTCACTAAACCTTGCCGTCATGTTTATACTTGTTGTTATAATAATGATAAAGCTTTGGCTCCATTCCCAGACATTAAAAATGAGATTACCAGGTGGTAAATGAACTGTGTCTCACTATACTTATAAGCACAAGGGCACATCGCGATAAGGAAAATGATCCCGGTCTCTAGCATTGACTCCTACTATGTTCATCCAACTGCCGGCATCCAAGATTAATTGGTTAAAATGCGCGTATGGAAGACAGGGGAGCACCGAAATATGACAATTACGTTGAATTTAGTTATTTATTGAAGTTAAAGGGACTAGAACAATTATTTTCTTTAATATTTGCATACACATGTGTACACACAGATATTAGATGCCAGCTCATTTGCCTTGCCTGCATCCTGCTCAATGGCGGGTGGATGGTCTTTGGTTGCCACGAACCTGCTTACAATGACAGGTTGACACCTGAGTTGTCATTTTCAAAAGAGACTATTATCGAATGTCATGAAAAATATTATTCTGAAATGTAAAAATTTTGTAAGTTTACAACTTCCCCACATCTAGACTGAGTCAACCAGTTCATCCAATTTGTCAATGCATTTATGGCGAAAATGTCATATTTATCAAGTGCGATCGACAGGCAACAGGGCAAACAAGATGCTCAATATATGACCGATCTGCAAAATTTCTCCACCACTCTAGTCTAGTATAGCTCTCAGCTTTCTCTGGCAATCCCATAGACATTGAATGGAGGTCAAACCTGCGTAAGTAAGCAGAACCCCGTTTTCAGGAATCCAGCATCACACCTACAGCAATCAGCAAGTTATGCCGTATCCTACGATATCAGATCCCTGTTCTTTTTTAGGGTAACAACCCTTTAATTACCTTCTTGAGGTACACAAGACATGACATGCTATAACTACATATTGCCATTGCTGTATAGTCCAAAAAGTAATAAGAAGAAACAACATGGAGAACTAATGAATTCTGTAGGCAAAAATATTAGCCATCTACTGAAGATTGCTCATGCAAATAGTATCAGGGTTGACCAATTTGTCTTTTTACTTTTTCTGGACACTTTTTCAAACAATCATGGACAAACAATTTTTTTACGGACACATTGGAAAACTATAATAAACCATTATGATTGTAAGTGATCCATGTCTACAGCCCATATTCTGATATGAAGATATCAGCTGCATTCACTGAAAACTGTAAAATGATGAGAATTACAGTCAAAATAATCTGTGTAAGTTTCTTCAGCTTCAAAAAATTCAGACGCCTCAAATGTTTTTTACGGACAGGACCCTATTTTTTTACTAGCTGTCCCTTAATTTCTGGACACTCGGCAACCCTGAGTAGAATATGGGCTCAATGTAAGGTCTAAAGATTAAATTGTATATGGACAAAGACTTACGGCTCCTGGTCAAATACATTGGATAAACTGGAGACTATAAGAAGCTTTTGACACTTCTCTTAGTTTCATAGTTTCATATTTTGTAAGGTAGAAGGTAGATAGTGATGAGCAAACCCGAACGTCAAAGTTCGGGGTTTGTACCGGACATCGGTGCTGAACTCTAAACACAGGACTTCAAATGGAAGTCCGCTTTAATGTTTCTAGTTTGGGAGGAGAGAAAGAGAGTTTAGACATAAAGTTCGGTCGGGTACCAGAACCCGAACTTTCACAGGTCCACTCATTCCTAAAGGTAGACATAAGTCCATCGAGTTCAACCTAATGCCTGACATTCTGACCAAGAAGAAAGCAAAGACCCAATGGGGCAGACACTAATAGCTCCATATTAGAGGAAAAATTCCTTCCCTACACCACATACAGCAATCAGACTAGTTTCCTGGAATAACGTCCCACCTCTTTATAGGGAAAAAAAAAATCATGTCAGATCCATCTTTCACCCAACATTCAGCATTGGGAAGCATATGACTGCCTCCATATACACAAGACTGTTGTAGACCATCTAATAACTGATCATGAAACTTAAAGAAAGTCAAGACATTCTTGCTAAATAAGTTAAATAAAGTGTTGAGTTTTGGGGCCATCTTGGATAGAACTGATTAGATAATAGTTTTTCTTAGTACATTAATTAGTAAGCAGACTGTATACTTAATGCCACCAACTAAGCATTGACGGTTTCACATAATTGTTACACCAGAATTCTGGCTTAAAAGCTTTGAAAAATCCCAACGTTTTGGCGCAACTGAAAGCTTTACTAACATTCTGCAACTTATGGCGCTCTCATGCCATTTTGGCCCATCAACAAATAAGTGGGTGGGGATCGGAGCAGAGAAGAGGTGTGGCGACTGCCACTCATCAAATTCATTTGGAAAAATTGGTTGTGTGACCCTATCCATAGGGCGCAGTCAGACGCCCGCATAAGTCGGACCGAGATGGGAAAGCGGTGCTTGGACTGGCCACTGCTCTCCCAACCTGAGCATGACAGCTGCATAGAAGTATATGAAGCTGTTACACTTCGGTCATGAGAGCCACCAGCCAGTCGGTTCATTGTGGTCTGATCTCGGTCTGATTGCGCCTGTAGTGATAGAGTTAGTGTTAGGATCAGCGCTAGAACTAGGGTTGTGGCTAGGACTAGAATCAGTTATAGTGCCAGCGTTACAGTTAGGTTAGGACTAGGGTAATAACATAGATGTATCTCTCGCTGGTCTGAGCGGGATTTTAATTTGTGGACAATAAAGCCATAAATCTTTTATCTTCAGAAGAGTGCTGAACTTCCTTTTCTTGTGCTACACGCTGTATGGAAAGCCCATTCTTGTTCATGCACTTTTTCCGAGTGAGTTTTTCTCCCGGATTAAGTCTGTTTAGGGCATTTTTCCCCATCTCCAGGCCTCAAGAGCCACCAGCAGATCACATTTTCAGGATTTCCTTAGTATACATAGGTGATGGAATTATCTACTGGGAAACGCTAAAGAAATCCTAAAAACATGATCTGTTGGTGGCTCTTGAGGCCTGGAGTTAGGGAACACTGGTTTAAGGTAATAACATAGTTACATTAAAAAAAATCACAAAAACTGAAATACAAATACACAGTAAAAAAAAAAATATATATATATATATATATATATATGTATTTTTATTTTTTTAATTTTATCTCTAATCATCTGTGGCGCCCTGAGGGTCCAGTCGCCACAGAGATGTTGCATCGCACCCAGCGGTGTGACACCTGACTCTCAGGTAAGGAGGAAACACCCCATTGACTCCAACCACTGCATTCAACAGTACACTATGCCAGCTGAGTGTAGGCAGACCCAATGGGATGGTCTAACTCGGGTTGGTTAGAATAGGGTGTGGCTAGTTGGATGGGAGGGGTCAAGCAGCCTTATGCTGCGAACGTTAGTTTTTGAATTTCAGTTGGAGACAGGTGGCCAGCCTGAGTACTGGCCGGTCCTGCAGCTCTCTGAGTTTACCTCAGAGAGCCTTGCTGAGGGAAATGAAGGGGTCCGGGTCGGTACAGCAATTGACGCTGTCCCCCATCCTCACTGGAGGAAGGACCAGGCAACACATCGGGGAGACGGTTCCCAGGCTAGTGGGTCAGTTCAGCGCCATTAGCAAACACCGCATCTAGTGGGACTCTTCAAGAGCCACTAGCTACCATAATCTCGTCCGGAAGCAGCTCAGTGGTCAAGTACGTCCAGGTTTCCGACGGTGTCTCGGTCTCCGTGAAGAGGAGGTGATCAACCGGGCATCGGGCTGCACCTGCAAACTGAAAAGGCCTAACACTGCTTCGCTGAGGGCTCTGTGGTAGGGAGGTGCAGGTAGAAGTAAGGAGTATTGCACAAAAACGCCGGAAAGGAACATAAAAGGGAGTCATTGGAAGTGTGACCAATTTATCTGAGGGTTACTGGACTACTCACTGGAAGGACACAGTGCCCGGCTGGACTCTGTAAAGCGCTTAACAGACTGTGAGTAAACCCTTGAAACTGCATAAGAACTGTCTCCTGCCTTATTACTCCGTCGCATACTCCACTCTGCTACATCACTCTGTACCATTGCTTCATCTTACATCTATCTGCTCTGGAAGGATATCATCTTACCTGTAGAAGACTCATCACCTAGCTGCACAACACCATCCCTTCCAGAGGATCTGCAAAGCAGCGCTGGTCACCTTGACCAGGTACTACAGGTGGCGTCACGACAAACTACACGAACATTTCCATCATCCCCTGTAAATATATCTTCATTACAGTGAGCGCCCAGGGCACGGACCCAGCTGTGCTACCCGTGACATCCCCCATAGACATCAACGGGCTCGGTGCCGAGTACCCCAAAGCCCTGGTACGTGCGCATCATCTTTTTGGCGTCACGAACAGGATTCTGAAGCTCGTGAAACGCGAGTCCTGTGTGCCTAAATTTACTGTTTTTGTGCTTGAGAACTGCCAAAATCATCAGAGACTGTATTTGCCATTTTCTAAAACAACAACCGCCATTTTGCCGCCATATTCGTGCCCTGAGGCGCTGGTGAAGAAGGTGGGCGTGCCTTCGTGGGCGTATCCCCCCCAGTGGTGCGAAAACGATGACCGCCCAGTCTAAATGCTATTGCAGTCGGAGATCATGCCCAACAGCCCTGGAGTTCCGCCTCCTCATCCTCCTAAGTGGGTGGAAAAGACCACAAAGGTCCCGCCCCTCTACAAAAGATGGGGCCTCTCCTGATGCTAATGACACATGTGACTTGGCAGAGATGGCGAACGGATGTGAGCAGATGTGGGAAGGGATGGAGGAGCCAGAGCTCTCCCCCCACGGAAGCGACCCGATCGCCACAGAGCCACCAGTGAGCACCCGGCCTGGAAACCCTCCTAGTCTGGAAGAAGCGGAGGATACCCTGAGAGGTCTGGCTCGGCACCGGGAGGAGGTCGCCAGAATGGAGGCGAGCTGGCGGGCCCTAAAGCTGCATTTGGAGCGGCGACAGTCTGTCTTACTTCCAGTAGTGTCTATGCCGGAAAGTGAGGCACCCGTTTCAGCGGAGGAGGCCGCGCAGACTTCTCCGATCCTAGAACCCGAACCGGTTGCTAGTACTGAAGCGGAGGCACCTGTTCCTTCAGAGGACGCCGCACCAGCATGTCAGTCTCCGCGCCTGCAACCGTTACTGATTCGGAGAAGGCGACACCCGGCCTCGAGGAGGAGGCCGCGCAGGTCCCAGAGCCTTACCTGACCACACCGGAGTCCCCGCCATTATCATCAGTTCTGGAGCCGGCTGCATCTGCTTCAAACGAGCGCCACCAGGCTTGGTGGGCGCCGGAGAAGCTGCAACAACATGCAAGCTGCGAGCAGCTTTACGATAGCGGGCATCTGGAGGTGCTCGTGGAAGAAAACTATAATCAGCGCCAGGAGGAAGAATGGAGACGCCGGGAACGAGAAGCAGAGCGGCAGAGGGAACAGAGAGAGTCCCAGCGACTCCGGCGCGTCAGCAGGAGCAGGACCTGGCGGACAAGAATAAGATGCGAAAGGACAAAGGTACGCTGAGGGAGCCGCGGCGTAGGGGGGCAGTCAGGGACTTCAAATTAAAAGGCGGTTGGGGCTTCATCCAGGAGCCCGGAGTATACCTTGAAATTTTTGTGAACCGCCGGGATGTAGAGGCCCACTTGCCAGAAGGACACCCGGGGAGGGACCTGTTGGTAGGAGACCTAGTTACGTACACCCGACACTGGGGTTACAAGGGGTGGTATGCCCTAAATGTTAACGGGTATGACCCTCTCCGCCAGTAAGCAGGGGATTCAGTATGCCCTCAGCAACCCAGTCCTCCCCCGACCAGGCCTCTGCCAGTGCACCAGCCCCACGCAGCACATCTCTTCCGACTCCCTCAGCGGCCTCCTCGGCAATCCCAGCAAGGGAAGTAGTACAAATAAAAGGCCCATACCCGGTACCCGTTAGGCCCCCAGGGGTCCGTACAGTTCGGGACATTGGGATCCAGACCCGTCAGGAAACGAGTGAAGTGGACGTCCAGACTCACATAGCGGGCCATGATCTGACCGTACAAGCCACCCGACGTCATCAGGTCCGGGTGGGCCCTGGTGTAATGGATGTCTGGGAAGCTCCGGCCGAGTACCAGATGGTACCTGGCACTCCACCCAGCCAAGAATAATTGGGAAACCCGGACAGGGTCACTGCGTGTAAATAGTTGAAATATTGCTGCACCTGGTCAGGTGAATGTTCAGGAAGTTGAAAAAGTTTTATAAGTATTTGTTGAAATACCCTGGTTGGGTAATGGTGTTGATAGTATATGTTTACCTGAACTTTGAAGCCATGAACTGTGCTGGCTCACAAACTGTCCTGTAAATAGTTGGCACTTCGGTGCTCCATCTTGGTTTTACAAAAAGCTATGCTGTGCAATATTTGCACCACTACCTCAGAAACTTAAAACCCGTTTGGTGTGGCCGAAAGTGAGGTCTGTTCAAAGAAAGTCTTGCAGCCCACCCAAGACCACCGTTGGAGGTTTGGAGCGGGTCCTCCACAAGCACAAAATAGGACACTGTGAAGTTACCCCGGTGGGGGTAGTCCTAAGAAGTCTCAATGAACTTCGACCGAACCATTATTCGCACTTTCCAATGTTATTATTAAAAATTTATTTATGCAACGTTTAATCTAAAGTGCCTCCCATAAAGGGATGATGCGTTTGAAAATGTTTTACTGTTTTGCTAGCATTCATAAAATTTTTGTATGTTTCTTATGTAACATCTTTACTCTATTACAGCCCGGGAGTGCTGTGTTTAACCAGGGGGGAATGTGGCGCCCTGAGGGTCCAGTCGCCACAGAGATGTTGCATCGCACCCAGCGGTGTGACACCTGACTCTCAGGTAAGGAGGAAACACCCCATTGACTCCAACCACTGCATTCAACAGTACACTATGCCAGCTGAGTGTAGGCGGACCCAATGGGATGGTCTAACTCGGGTTGGTTAGAATAGGGTGTGGCTAGTTGGATGGGAGGGGTCGAAGCAGCCTTATGCTGCGAACATTAGTTTTTGAATTTCAGTTGGAGACAGGCGGCCAGCCTGAGTACTGGCCGGTCCTGCAGCTCTCTGAGTTTACCTCAGAGAGCCTTGCTGAGGGAAATGAAGGGGTCCGGGTCGGTACAGCAATTGACGCTGTCCCCCATCCTCACTGGAGGAAGGACCAGGCAACACATCGGGGAGATGGTTCCCAGGCTAGTGGGTCAGTTCAGCGCCATTAGCAAACACCGCATCTAGTGGGACTCTTCAAGAGCCACTAGCTACCATAATCTCGTCCGGAAGCAGCTCAGTGGTCAAGTACGTCCAGGTTTCCGACGGTGTCTCGGTCTCCGTGAAGAGGAGGTGATCAACCGGGCATCGGGCTGCACCTGCAAACTGAAAAGGCCTAACACTGCTTCGCTGAGGGCTCTGTGGTAGGGAGGTGCAGGTAGAAGTAAGGAGTATTGCACAAAAACGCTGGAAAGGAACATAAAAGGGAGTCATTGGAAGTGTGACCAATTTATCTGAGGGTTACTGGACTGCTCACTGGAAGGACACAGTGCCCGGCTGGACTCTGTAAAGCGCTTAACAGACTGTGAGTAAACCCTTGAAACTGCATAAGAACTGTCTCCTGCCTTATTACTCCGTTGCATACTCCACTCTGCTACATCACTCTGTACCATTGCTTCATCTTACATCTATCTGCTCTGGTAGGATATCGTCTTACCTGTAGAAGACTCATCACCTAGCTGCACAACACCATCCCTTCCAGAGGATCTGCAAAGCAGCGCTGGTCACCTTGAGCAGGTACTACAGGTGGCGTCACGACAAACTACACGAATATTTCCATCATCCCTGTAAATATATCCCCATTACAGTGAGCGCCCAGGGCACGGACCGAGCTACCCGTGACATCCCCCATAGACATCAACGGGCTCGGTGCCGAGTACCCTAAAGCCCTGGTACGTGCGCATCACATCCACAGATTAACCAGCACAAAATATATATCTTGTCTTGGGCCCTGGCAACCAATGCTAAGCCACTGGGTATATTTCTGTTGTGCTTGCCATGTGCTCCTATTCTTCTTGCTTCAATTAAGTTAGGACAACAAATCCAGTAGCCCCCCTGTAGCTTGTACTATAGGACCCAGATCTGCCTTGCAGATTCTCAACTTCTTGGCAACCAGCTGTCCAGACTGATTGGCCTTATCACTTGCCCCAACTCCTTCTTTGTTTTTCACCAACCAACGCATCAGCAACCACCCATAGAGGTTCCTTAAATATGGCTTGTCCCAGGTCCATACCTATGACACAGGGCTCCTGTGTCATCATGCCCTCATAGGACCCAAGACAAATCAATGGTGCCCCCACCCAACATGGTGTCAAAGGATGATTTTTACCAGTTTCACACAAGGTAGTAGCCATGGCCTAAATGACTGCAAGCAATAGGAACATAAAGGTCCAGTACTAGTAACTATAACAGTACACGCACACAGAACTATATATGACATATTACAGTTCTATTCAATTAACATGTGACATCTTCTACTCTGTAAAAAAAATCAGATAGTGCAGGAAAAAAAACACAACAATCCCATTGGAATAGAAGGGGAACCTGTAGTCATATAGTGAAGGGAGCTGCAAGACACATGGTAGGGCGGCCATCCTGCCAGGGACAAATATATCATTGGTGCAGCCTGTGCAGTCGCACAGGAGCCCAAAAGATAAGGGGGCCACTACCACCTACAAAGCAGTAAGCAGCTTCTGTCGTACACAGAACTATTGGTCTGCAAAGGGCCCATATAATGTTCTTGCATAACAGCAGCCCTAATTATATGAGTGTATAGAGAAATGTAAAGTATGTATCATAGAAATGGTATAGGAATGAAGGTCATGGATAAAGAGCAATAAACTAAATATTATCACAGCCAACAACAATCATGGTGAACTTCTGGGATTGATGACCATGGGGTACAATGTGATACTTTATGAAATTCTAATCTAGATCTAAATCATTACATTAATGCATGTTCAGGGAAACCAATAGATACCAGGGACTCATTACCTATAACGAAAAGATAAGAACAAATGGTTCCTCTGCCCTGCTGATGGAAACCAGGAATATTCCAGGAGTCTCTGTAAAAACTTGAAGTGGTTTTATCATCTACGCTTCTCGAATCATCCGATTTCTTCATCAGGATACAAACCGCAGTGGTTTTCTAAGCTCCTCGAAATCATCCGATTTCTTCATAAGTATATAAACCGCAGTGTTTCTAAGCTCCTCGAAATCATCGATTTCTTCATAAGTATATAAACCGCAGTGGTTTTCTAAGCTCCTCGAAATCATCCGATTTCTTCATCAGGATACAACCGCAGTGGTTTTCTAAGCTCCTCGAATCATCGATTCTTCATCAGGATACAAACCGCAGTGGTTTTCTAAGCTCCTCGAAATCATCCGATTTCTTCATAAGTATATAAACCACTGTGGTTTGGATCCTGATGAAGGAGTTAGATGATTTTGATACTCGTAGATAATAAAACTGCATCAAGTTATTACTGTGTCTCCTGGAATATTCCTGGTTTCCGTCAGCAGCGCAGAGGAGCCATTTATTCTTATCTTTTCTTGTTATCTATGGTTTTTTAAACTGGTGGATCTGTAGCAGCTGATCTTCTCAAGCTCTAGTATTGTTGTGTAGTACACCATGAATCCCTGCCCAACAATTAACCCTTTAATGCTGAATAAGACCCTCTTTGCGCTTTTGTTCTCCATCTTCCTTCTACTTCTCATTAGACTTTATTCGCACATCAGTATTTTAGATCAGTATTTAGTCTGTATTTATATGCCAAAACCAGAAGTGTCTCCAAAACAGAGAACAGGTGTCAATCTTTCAATCTTTCAATTATAATTTTTCTTTTATAAGTTCCCCTCCTAGTTTTGGTAGACAAACACTGATGCAAAATACTGACCAAATACTGAGGTGTAAGGAAGCCCTTACCTATACGTACACAGACGACTAGTAGTCCATGATTTTTATAATGCCAGCTTCCAATAATGATCCAAACATAATAATGATAATTACACATTTTCCAAACCAACCTTTTCACAGAGCCATACAAAAAAAATAAGAAAAACTGGTCAACTCATGACCCATCCTCATAATGCCCACATTGCCTGACCATTGCAAACTTGGACAATAAGAAATCCTTATAGATCCAAAAATGAATGGAGGTCCAGCACAGAATGGTGTTCCAATAATGACTTCAGTCTTATTGCACGCACATACACTATATAAGAATATCCCCATCCTTCATCCAGAACGCTTGCCATCTATAGATCTTCTTGTTTTCATAGTCATGAATATCTCTTTGAAATTTTCTCCTTTTGAATTCATTAATATCTTGTTCCCACTTACTCAAGTCCCTGTCAAGATCTTTAAAAAAAGGCTCAGTCAAGTCAGTCTGAAAATTTTGACACAGGTATGTTTGAGACTGACTGATTTGGGTATCAATATCCTCCAATAATTTGCAATTTTTCTCATTAATGATTTGCATAAATGAGAGAGAACAAGCTGACGCTGCCTCTTCCCATTTTGTAATCAACACATCATCATCCAGGGAAAAAGTAGGGTACAATTGAATTCGAAGGCCCCTTGGTATAATTTTCTGTTTCAAATAGTTGTCAATAGAAACTGACAAACAATTATGAACAATCTGATCTACCCAGTGTCTGCAATCAAGTATTATATACAATTGGCACAATTGTAAATGGTTCCTGCTGGTGGAATTGTATCGCTGTATATTGGGGAATAATATTAAGGGTTTATAAGTAGATTATGCACGTATATTGGTAATTAATATATTAGTCTAATAATCTGTATTATTTTATTTTATTGTATATATATTTTTCAATAATTGTTTATTTTTTATTTTTTATTTTTTTTCTTCATAATTCTTGCTCTATAGAATAATATTGTAGCACGGTTAGCACTGTCACATGCCTATATATATAGATTCAAAATCACTGTTTTATCTCAGAGTCTTCTGGGTGTAAGAATTCTGATATAGTTATGGAAGATAAATGTCACAATAACTTAGTTACATAACACATTTTTTATTCACACAGCGATTCAGTATAACTATTACACATATGATTATTTGGTAATGTGGCTTCCGGTTTCTGACACAAGCCGAGCTGACTTAATCCATGATGCAGATGGTGAGTGGACATTTGGAGCCTGGCGCATGCGCCGTCATGATGACGGGTCATGTTAGCCTGTGGTCCTCGGCCGCCACCCACCGGCGTCCTTGGTGATGGATGACGTTGTCGGAGCATGCGCAATAATAATACCGGAAGTGCACTGACGATAGGAAGGATCATGTGATCTTGGATTCCTCGGTGCGTCGCACTGTACCCATGGTGACGGGTTACGTCAGTGACGCATGCGCGTTGGAATACCGGAAATACATGGGTCAAATTAATTACATTAGTATGCAGCACTGGCGGTGAGGAAAATTTAGTGGTTACTCAGACTATTTAATGTGCAACACCCCCTCCTTTAGCGTTCGCCTCCTGAGGAAGAGACGAAACGCGCGTTGAGGCGCTTGGGGAACGCCACACCTGACCCACCTCTCATGTAAGTGTAGTTTATGGCAAGGCTTACGCTGATGATATATAACTAAGCTGTGTTTAGTCCAGCAGTATATGCATTAGGTATTTTCAGCAATATATTTTGCACTGTGATACATGGGATGTATAGGTACTGGTGATGGGTAGCAGTCCCAATATTTAGATGGCAGCAGCCTGTTGAATTTTGTATTAATAAGTATCAATGTGATATTGTTTTACTAAATGTCTGTTTTTGACATTAATAAAGCAATTGTTATAAAGTGGCACGATATACTGAAAGGTTCTTTTGTGCGGCATATTGATATATCAGTTTATGTGCCTGGTGATATATATGTGAGGGATAAGTTATTATGCCTTATACACTAGTATAGCTGTACTGTCCTGCATATATTTGTACTGTTCTGTACTTGTAATATAGCTGTGTTGATTATATAGTTGCACTGCCTTATACTTAAAATACAGTTGTACTACTATGCACTTATAATCGTACCACATTGTACTTGTAAGTTGTTTTACCCTGAATTTAAAGGGAATCTGTTACCAGATTTTTTACTTATAATTTGAAAGAAAGATTGTTTCCAGTGATGTGTCACTTACTGTGGTTTCAAAAAAATCACTTTATGAGCAGTAGATTATCACTAGAAGACTAGTAAATCTGCTTCCAGGTAGTCCTCCATACTCATGAACTCTGTATAACACCACCCCCACCACTGATTGGCAGCTTTCTGCCTATGCACAGTGTACACATAACGCTACCAATGATTTGGTGGGGGCGGGGTTATACAGAGCTTTAGGACTTAGAGAACTGCTCAATCTGCAGCAGATAAAACAGGGATTTCATTAAAAAAATTAAATGCAACATGCCGCCCAATAAGTGTCACTTGGCTGGAAACAGGCTTTCTGCCCCTACATCATGCTGCCCTCAGATGTGGTCGTAAAAACCTGGTGACAGATTCCCTTTAGTTTTGTCAGCCTCATGTTTATAGTACAGTTGTATTACCATGTAGTTATAATACAATTGTACTATACTGTATGTACAATGCAGCTATACTGCCCTGTGCTTGTTGTTTAGTTGTAAAGTCCTGCTCAAATAGATGTACTGCTCTGTATTTATAATATAGGTGTAGTTCCCTGTACTTAGTTAAAAAGTCCTGTACTTATAGTTATTCTGCCTGTACTTACTATACAGTTGTGTTGCCCTGTACTGATTATATAGTTATAAAGTCCTGTACTTATAGCTGTACTGCCCTGTACTTACTATACAGTTGTGTTGCCCTGTACTGATTATAAGTTATAATGTCCTGTACTTATAGTGTATACTGCCTGTACTTACTATACAGTGTGTTTGCCCTGTACTGATTATATAGTTATAAAGTCCTGTACTTATAGTTACTACCCTGTACTTACTATACAGTTGTGTTGCCCTGTACTGATTATATAGTTATAAAGTCCTGTACTTATAGCTGTACTACCCTGTACTTACTATACAGTTGTGTTGCCCTGTACTGATTATACAGTTATAATGTCCTGTACTTATAGTTATACTGCCCTGTACTTACTATACAGTTGTGTTGCCCTGTACTGATTATATAGTTATAAAGTCTGTACTTATAGCT
>JARQOD010000002.1:99545497-99622536 GCA_033576555.1 Oophaga sylvatica | reverse complement strand
GACGTCTCCTTATCCGCAAGATTCTGCTCCAGTACCCTGGTGGTGCTGGGCCTCCTGCTCCTGCTGCGTCGCTGTCTGCTCCCAGCGTCCCACTCGTTTCCTTCTGGGCGGCGTATTCCACGTCGTTCAGGAGCTCTATCTCCTCCCAGTCGATCTCCATCGCTTCGGGCAGGATTCTTCCGTCGTCCCTACCGGGGGATGCATTCCGTGCGGCCTCGGTTCCAGGCCTGGTGGATTCTGGTCCGGGCAGGGCCTCCTCAGCCTCCTTCCTCCCGCCGCGTCCTCGGCGGAGTCAGGATCAGTCTTTTGGGGGGCCGGCCTCCGTTTCTTCATCAGCCGCTGGGTCCAGTGGTAGCGCGGGGGGCATTTGCGCATCTTGGGGGAGAGAGCAGTGGGTCCACAGCAGCCGCTGTTTCAGGGCACGCAACTTTGCTCCATCGCTCCTCCTCTGCGCGGTGTTGGGCTATATCTCCCAGCACGCATCCACTTCTTCCATTCTCTGCATCCTTGGTCGTTTCCAGTCTGGGGACGGTTCAGGAAGGCTGCAAACACTTCAGGGAACGGGGTCTGCGCACCGCCATTCCTCCACATAGTGACTCCTGTCCTTCCGCCATTCACTCCAGGCCAGACTGTGTGTTTCTCTGGAACACTCTGGATTTTTCCGTGGAGGCGGGACTTTCGCTTTTTTCTTAGCATAGAGGATGAAGAGGAGGCGATTTCTCTTGCAGTGGGGGCAGGCTCGGACATTATAATAACATTTAGACAGGGCCGCCCATTACTTCGCGCCACAGGGGGGGCACGCCCACGAATGCACGCCTTCTTCACCAGCGCCTAGGGCGCGGAATATGGCGGCAAAATGGGGAAATGGCGCCAAAAGTCACAAAAACTGCACACAGTCTTTTTGCACAAAAAACAGTCCACTTAGGCACACAGGACTCACATATGTAAGTTCGGATCCTGTTAGTGACGCCAAAATTAGATGAGTCGCATGTAGCAGGGCTTTGGGGCACTCGGCACCGGCCGTTCACTTCATGGGGGATGTCACGGGTAGCACAGCTCGGTCCGTTGCCCTGGGCGCTCACTAAAGGGGGATATTTACAGGGGATTTAGAAATGTTCGTGACGCCACCTGTGGTTCCTGGTAGGATGACCAGCGCTGCAGGGTAGATTCTCTGAGGGTTGTTACTGGGCAGCAAGATGTTAAGTCTCCCACGGCGAGACTGATCCTCGAGATATATGGCGGTGCAGGGGTGCAGGACAATGAGGCAGCACAACAAGACAGTCTCTTTCCGTACCCTTTAATGGTGTATTTGCAGGCACGTCCCGGGAAGCTGCTCAGGGTGGAGGATGCACGTCCAGTAATCACTGAGTAGGTGTAGGGCCTCCTTACATCTTTATATGTGTGAGTTTCTGACTTGCTTGAACAAAGCCTAACTCCGTGTGAAACAGCTTCGCCGGCTGACATTGTGGTGGAGCCTTCTTTTGGACAGAACTAAGTCTCTATTGCAGCGCCCTGTTAGGATCTGTTCTTCCTGACCCCGGTTACGCATCAGCACTGTTGGGCCCTCTGTGACCTGTAGACCAGCAGGGTCTCTGGTTTTTCCCACTAGCCATGAAGGTACTAGCAAGCTCGGACCGGTGTCCGGTGGTGCAGAGTAGAGGTAAGCTATCGTTGCTATTTCTCCTCGGTCACTCTCTCTTTCCCTTTTTCCACTTGCCTGTCGTCCTACTCACACTTTAACATAAGCACAGGCAGCAGTAGATGTCAGCTTTTTCTTTCACCGCTCTCCAAGCGTCGGCACGCTTGCTCTCTAACAGTACCTGAGTTGACTTGGTGTTACAAATACTGCAGTTCCCTTTCTTCACTTCCGTTTAGGCTCTGTCCGAAGTAGCTATCAGGACATTCCGTCAGACTGATCTGTGCAACTCGAGAGTCACTTTCCACTTTCCCAAGGAACTATCAGTCAGCACGATTGAGGTAACTTTCTCTCAGCTCTTCAACACGCTTGACACAGATGTATGTGTGCATTGCCACGAAGATCGTCGCGGTTGCACATTTTGACTTCTCACAGCTGAGCTGCTGTTTCTTTGTGTTTGGCAGCTAGGGAGTTAATTCTGTCTGTGCTCGGTGCTGGGACTGGGTGCAGTTTCTCCCGGCTGCAATTGATTATTTGTTGATGGTTTCCTTTAAATTCCTGGTTGTCTGCTTGGGGAGTTGCCAGTGAAACCTTCATGCAGACCACAGATAGGAATGAATCTGTATAGACTTTAGTTGTGAGCTCCTTAGTTGTTCTAAGCTCAACTTGGTTAGAGTTTATTTCCCAGACCATTTATGTTCCTTTGGTGTTTGAGTGTGTATGCAAGCGAGTGTTATCCTGTCTGTCTTATATGTCTAATTGTGTATTTAGCTGAGATCAGCCATATCCTTTGGTGGTAGTCGGATCTTCTTAGGATGATTACAGGGTTCAGGGTTGATAGGAGACAGGGTTAGGTTGGAGACTTGGACCTCTGTAACCATTATCAGTACCTCAAGGTGAGGGATTAGTTAGGACCCAGTTTAGGGTCAGGTTAGATCCGGTCCACCTCTTTCCTGTTTCAGCTCATCAAGTCCTCAAGATTAACCCTGAGTTCAGCAGATATCGTGTCAGGTAAATCTATTCTATACTTACATGCTGATGTTGTATATAGTTGTTGTATAGAGTGTTGTTCCTGTATTAATAGTTTACTGACATTGTATACATATCATTAGACAGCGTGACATTTTCACTGGCCATAAAAATTATCTCCAGTTACCATGGATCAGTAGCCCAGCTGGCTCTGCAGTTGAGGGATTATCCATGGAGCTGACGGACATTAAGTCCAAAGTTTTGTCTCCTGGAGCAAACCAGAGTTGAACCTAAAGTAGCTCTCCCGGACAGGTTCACTGGTGGGCGAGACAAATTTTTCACCTTCCGGGAGGCATGTAAATTGTATTTTCGGCTTCGGCCTCGATCATCAGGGAGTGAGGAGCAGAGAGTGGGAATTGTTATCTCACTTCTGCAAGGGGACCCTCAATCCTGGGCATTTTCCCTTCCTCCGGGATCCCGGCTCTACTGTCTGTAGATCAATTTTTTACTGCCTGGGATTGGTATATGATGACCAGATCGGGTCTTCTTGCTGAGACAAAATTACGTAAGATACAGCAGGGAGATCGTCCGGCAGAGGAATTTGCTTCTGAGTTTCGTAGATGGGCCACAGATACTCAGTGGAATGACCCAGCTCTTAGGAGCCAGTTTGTCATGGGCTTTCTGATAAATTAAAAGACGTTTTGGCTCAGTATGAGTCTCCTCCTTCTCTGGAGGCTGCTATGGCTTAGCTATCCGTATGATAGACGGCTTCAGGAGAGGGGTGAGGTACCCCACTCCTGTTGTTTCTCCACTACCACTAAAGTCCCTTATGTTGAGGTTTCCCTTGTCTGTTCGGATGAGCCCATGCAGTTGGGAGGGACATCTTTCGTAGGAGGGGATTGGCGGTACGCCGTAGGACTAGAAGATGTTTTTTCTGCGGGAAAGAGGGACATTTTGTTGGAGAATGTCCATCCCGTGCCTTGTTGAGCCAAAAGTCGCGGAAAATGTTAATCCAGGTTGTGTGGTGGCGACAACCTGGGAGTTGTATTTCATCCGCCAGTTCTTCTCAGTTCCTTGTACCAGTGGAGGTGGTAGTTGGTCGAGAGTGGAGAGTTGTCTGTTCTTCTTGATAGTGGTTCCGGGGCTAATCTGGTTGACGCTCAGTTTGCTCAGGCTCAGGTATGCATCTGAGTGTATTGGTCAAACCGATCCCTATATTCTCCATTGACGCCAGGCTCTCGGCCAAGGTAGCTTTGTTCATGAGGTTCATAACATTGACCTTCGGGTAGGGGCAATACATAGGGAACAATTATCTTGTTATGTGTTGGAGGGTTACCTACTCCCATTGTGTTGGGACTTCCTTGGTTGGTTAAACATAACCCTGTGATTAATTGGCAGTCCAGAGAAATAAGCCAATGGGGTGAGTTTTGCAAAAGCAACTGCATGAACACAGTCATCAGTGCGGCCGTGCCTAGTACATTGCCTCCCTTTTTTTGGGGGATTTTGGGGATGTTTTCTCTGAGGAGGGGTTGTCAGGAGTTGCCTCCTCATCGCGTGTATGACTGCTTATTAATCTCCTTCCTGATGCTAAGTTGCCTAAAGCTAGGTTGTATAATCTTTCTGGTCCTGAGAGGCAGGCTATGAAAGATTATATTTCTGAAAGTCTGGCCAAAGGGCATATTAGACCTTCATCTTCCCCAGTAGCCGCGGGGTTCTTCTTTGTGAAGAAGAAAGATGGAGGCCTACGCCCTTGCTTGGATTTCCGTGAACTTAATCGGATTACTGTTCGAGATCCGTATCCGCTCCCACTTATTCCTGATCTCTTCAATCAAATTGTTGGCGCCAAATGGTTTTCTAAATTGGATCTCAGGGGGGCGTATAATCTGATTAGGATAAAAGAGGGGGATGAGTGGAAAACGGCGTTTAACACGCCGGAGGGACATTATGAGAACCTAGTCATGCCTTTTGGTCTGACTACTGCACCAGCAGTATTCCAACATTTTGTTAATGACCTTGTGGGGCTGTTTGTGGTTGTATATTTGGACGACATTCTAATTTACTCGCCAGATCTTGTGTCTCATCAGGAGCATGTGAGACAGGTGTTGCAGATCTTGCGAGACAATAAACTATACGCCAAACTGGAGAAGTGTGTATTTGCCGTACAGGAACTTCAGTTTTTGGGTTTTTTGGTGTCAGCCTCCGGTTTCCGTATGGACCCTGAAAAGGTGAGAGCAGTGCTTGAATGGGATCAGCCAGGGGATCTTAAGGCTCTGCAGCGTTTTTTGGGGTTTGCTAACTACTACCGGAAATTTATTTGTAATTTCTCATCTGTCGTCAAACCTCTCACTGACATGACAAGAAAAGGGACAGATTTTTCTAAATGGTCGGACAAAGCTTGCCAAGCCTTTTCCTCTTTGAAGAAATGTTTTGCTTCGGCACCCGTTCTCATCCAACCAGATGCATCTCAGCCGTTCATTGTGGAGGTGGATGCGTCTGACGTAGGGGTGGGTGCTATATTGTCCCAGGGTCCGTCCCCTGGTAAATGGCATCCGTGCGCTTTCTTTTCTAAGAAATTGTCGTCCGCCGAAAGGAATTATGATATCGGCAATAGGGAACTTTTGGCCATTAAGTTAGCTTTTGAAGAATGGCGTCACTTTTTGGAGGGGGCAGTCCACCCGGTTACCGTTATTACTGATCACAAGAACCTGTTGTATTTGGAATCCGCTAAGCGTCTGAATTCCAGACAAGCTCGATGGTCGTTGTTTTTTACCAGGTTTAATTTTGTCGTCACTTATCGCCCGGGGTCTAAGAATGTAAAGGCTGATGCCTTGTCTCGCAGTTTCCCAGGGGCCGGGAAAACGGATGACCCGAGTCCTATCCTTCAGGAGGGGGTGGTAGTGTCGGCTGTATTTTCTGAGCTTGAGGAGGAGGTGTTAGAGGCTCAGGGGGACGCCCCTGCAGGACCTCCAGGGAGACTGTTTGTCCCAAATCTGTTGAGACAAAAGGTTATTGAGGCACATCATAATTCTGCTCTAGCAGGACATCCAGGGAGTAAGGCTACTTTAGATCTCCTTTCTCGCCGGTTTTGGTGGCCTAATGCTAATAAAGATGTTATAACTTTTGTCGCGTCATGTGGGGTGTGTGCTCGCTCTAAAACCCCTCATACCCGTCCGTCTGGGACCCTTTTACCCTTGAAACTTCCGGAGCGTCCATGGACTCATTTATCTATGGACTTCATTATGGACCTTCCTCCGTCGTCAGGGAATACTGTCATACTGGTGGTTGTTGACAGGTTCAGTAAGATGGCACATTTCGTTGCTCTTCCTGCACTCCCTAATGCTAAAACTCTGGCGCAGGTGTTCATTAGGGAGATCGTTAGACTTCATGGGTTGCCTTCTGATGTGGTGTCAGATAGGGGGTCTCAGTTTGTGTCCAAATTTTGGAGGGCATTTTGTTTACGTCGGGGGATGCAATTGTCATTTTCCTCGGCTTTTCATCCGCAGACCAATGGTCAGACAGAGCGTCTGAATCAGAGCTTAGAGACATATCTCCGGTGTTTTGTCTCAGAGAACCAAGAGGACTGGTCTTCTTTCTTGCCTCTGGCAGAGTTCGCTCTTAACAACAGGCGGAGCGAGTCCACTGGTAAGTCCCCGTTTTTTGGGGCATATGGTTTCCATCCCCAGTTTTGTACTTTCAATGGGGGGGGGCCCTTCTGGGGTTCCTGAGGAGGAGCGTTTCTCGTCGTCACTTGCTTCTGTGTGGAGAGGTGTATTGAATAATCTGAGTGCGATGGGGAACCGTTACAAACGTATGGCTGATAGGAGGAGAGTTTCTGGTCCAGATCTGAATGTGAACGATCTGGTATGGTTGTCTACCAGGAATATAAAACTTAAAGTGCCCTCCTGGAAACTGGGTCCCAGATTCATCGGGCCGTACAGGATCAGTTCCATAATTAATCCTGTGGCATTTCGTCTGGACCTCCCTCCTACGTTTAAAATTCATAATGTGTTCCACAAGTCATTACTTAAAAGGTATGTGGCACCAGTCATACCGTCACCTCTACCTCCTCCTCCTGTGTTGGTCAATGGTAACTTGGAATTTAAAGTATCAAAGATCATTGACTCACGTCTGAATCGCCGGTCCCTTCAGTACTTGGTGCATTGGAAGGGGTATGGTCCAGAGGAGAGGACGTGGGTCCCTGCGTCTGATGTTAACGCAGATCGTTTGGTTCGGACCTTCCACAGAACTCACCCGGGCAGGCCTGGCCCTGAGGGTCCGGAGGCCCCTCGTAGAAGGGGGGGTACTGTCATGTGTGCATTGCCACGAAGATCGTCGCGGTTGCACATTTTGACTTCTCACAGCTGAGCTGCTGTTTCTTTGTGTTTGGCAGCTAGGGAGTTAATTCTGTCTGTGCTCGGTGCTGGGACTGGGTGCAGTTTCTCCGGCTGCAATTGATTATTTGTTGATTGGTTTCCTTTAAATTCCTGGTTGTCTGCTTGGGGAGTTGCCAGTGAAACCTTCATGCAGACCACAGATAGGAATGAATCTGTATAGACTTTAGTTGTGAGCTCCTTAGTTGTTCTAAGCTCAACTTGGTTAGAGTTTATTTCCCAGACCATTTATGTTCCTTTGGTGTTTGAGTGTGTATGCAAGCGAGTGTTATCCTGTCTGTCTTAAGGTACTGCCACACTAAACAATCCCGCTAGCAATCACGACAACGACGCATACTAATGCGATCGCTAGCGGGATTGTTTCTATATCGCTAAGTGCGGCCACATTTAGCGATATAGTTAACGACGCTATCGCCGTTAGCGATCTTCTTAACGACTTTAGCGGTACAAAAGTACCACTAAATCGCTAAGAAAAGGTGCCACACTAGCGATATATACTTACCCAGCGGGAGCGCCGACGAGAAAATAGGGTCCGGAACGATTCCAGCGACGAGCGAGATCACAGCAGGAAGCTCGTCGCTGGCAGCTGCCGCACTGAACAACATCGCTAACGGGATCGCTAAATAGTGACGTTTTTTAGCGATCCCGTTAGCGATATTGTTCAGTGTGGCATACCCTTTATATGTCTAATCTGTGTATTTAGCTGAGATCAGCCCATATCCCTTTGGTGGTAGTCAGGATCCTTCTTAGGACTGATTACAGGGTTCAGGGTCTGATAGGAGACAGGGTTAGGTTGGAGACTTGGACCTCTGAACCATTATCAGTACCTCCAAGGTGAGGGATTAGTTAGGACCCCAGTTTAGGGTCAGGTTAGATCCCGGTCCACCTCTTTCCTGTTTCAGCTCATCAAGTCCTCAAGATTAACCCTGAGTTCAGCAGATATCGTGTCAGGTAAATCTATTCTATACTTACATGCTGATGTTGCTATACTAGTTGTTGTATAGAGTGTTGTTCCTGTATTAATAGTTTACTGACATTGTATACATATCATTAGACAGCGTGACAACAGACTAGTGTAATCTGAGCTCTTACAGGAATCCTCTCACTCCGGTGTTCTGAGGAGATCTGATCTGTCTGAGGTACAACCAACAACTAGCTAACGTTCAGCTAGACTGTCTTCATCTCACTGCTCTATCTCTCCACACCCTTATATACTCTAAAGGGCTCCCTCTGGTGGCACCAGGAAAATGTGAAGTGTGAATGAATATCAGGTGATTGTGAATTACCTTTCATGCATCCTCCTGGGTAATATGTGGCACCAAGCGCAGCTGGGCTACATATCCCCCCTAGTTAATATCAGCACTCCCGGGCTGAAAAAGAAAAACAATTTTATAATAACAACAATAACATAACTCATCCCTTGCGGGAGGTAAGGACACTTCAAACGTTACAATGTGTACAAATGGCAAATAGAAAAATATCAAATGCTTTCACACAATAAATACAGGATTCTTGTGGAGGACCCGTACCAAACCTCCCACGGTGGTCCTGGGTGGGCTGCAGGACTTCTTTGCTGCAGACCTCACTCAAGGCCACACCATACGGGTTTTTCTTCAGAGGTAGAATGGCTTACGTAAAACCAAGATGGGGCACTGAGTGCCAACTATTTACATTACAGTTCTGTGCTGCAAGAGTACTCAGCACGCAGTCCTTCAAAATAGCATTTCACATATCACTATCACATTACCCAACTGGGGTATACTACTTCAGCATGTAAACATTATCATCATACAACATTCTCAATAAAATAGGGAGGAGGAAACAAAGAGTCACTGGTGACGAGAATCCATAATGCAAAAGGTAAATATTTATTTAAACATATCAAAAAGTGACACAAGAATATATGAACAATGAAAACACATTAAAAGGACAGGTGCGAATACAAGGGGAGAGATCTCCCAGCAGTAAGGCAAAGATACATTTGTGGCAGAGATGATAGTATAATACATTAAAGCTCATAACACATAAAGTGTCTCCCCCACAAAGAAGGTATGAAAAATAACAGAGCTACACATAGTATTGCCACATAAAATAGAGCATGCTTTTCACAAAACAGTGTGCATGGGTAAAAAACGCCAGTAGAGATAAGTACAATGCTGGTCGGTCTGTCACAAGAGCATGCTCACCAGATAAAGTATAAAGCCACACTGGGAGAAGTCACCCCAAAGGAGATGCGACCCCCTGGGTGACTTCTCCCAGTGTGGCTTTATACTTTATCTGGTGAGCATGCTCTTGTGACAGACCGACCAGCATTGTACTTATCTCTACTGGCGTTTTTTACCCATGCACACTGTTTTGTGAAAAGCATGCTCTATTTTATGTGGCAATACTATGTGTAGCTCTGTTATTTTTCATACCTTCTTTGTGGGGGAGACGCTTTATGTGTTATGAGCTTTAATGTATTATACTATCATCTCTGCCACAAATGTATCTTTGCCTTACTGCTGGGAGATCTCTCCCCTTGTATTCGCACCTGTCCTTTTAATGTGTTTTCATTGTTCATATATTCTTGTGTCACTTTTTGATATGTTTAAATAAATATTTACCTTTTGCATTATGGATTCTCGTCACCAGTGACTCTTTGTTTCCTCCTCCCTATTGTATTTATATGAGTGGTGATTTGGTCACATGTATCTGTGTGACCCACTGTTTCTGATATACCCATGCAGCTGTATCTCTTCATAACATTCTCAATAAAGTGCAATTCTCTGCAAACTTTCTACAGTTCAGTAAACCCGGTCTGGGTCCTACTGTTCCTCTTTGAATATGGTTGCACCTTCCACACCTGGGGCTGGAAGCATACGGTGCGCTCTGGAACGCATCACCAGAAGATCGTGTCCTGCTACCTGTGTCTGGGTAGCTACAGTCCTTTTTTCAATTTTTACTTTGCGACTTCCTTGAGGCCTGACAGGTGCCTCTTCTAAGTACAGGTTTGGCTCAATAGGGGTCGCTGTTGCAGTCGCTACAGCAGTCGCTGTGCTCTGCAGCGTTTCCAATTGGGACGCAGGTGCACGCAGTGGCTCAGTTGGGGACGCACTAGCAATCGCTGCGCTCTGTTGCGTTGCAGAATAGAACGCAGGATAGGATGCAGGTGCGCGGCCGGGCGCTGATGTGGCTGGGGCTTGGGACGCTGAGACACGGGGTACGTTTCCGGCTTCAGGGACGGGGTCGCTGACCCGGGAGACATTCAGGGCATACCACCCCTTAAGACCCCAGTGCCGCGTGTAGGTGACAATATCCCCTTTTAACAGGTTAGACCCTACATCACAGCGGTGAACGAAGATCTTCTGAGAGAACCCGGGCTCGCGTATGTACCCCAACCTCCTCGGAACTTAGAGGCACACACCGTCCCCTGGCGCCGCGATTCCCGGAGCGTACCTTTATCTCGCCGGACGATCTCCTTGTCCGCAAGATTCTGCTCCCAGTACCTCTGGTGAAGCTGCTGCGCCTCTCGCTGCTCCTGCTGCTGTCGCTGCTCATGCTCCCAGCGTCGCCACTCGTTCTCCTTCTGGGCGGCGTATTCCACGTCGTTCAGGAGCTCTATCTCCTCCCAGTCGATTCTCCATCGCTTCGGGCAGGATTCCTTCCGTCGTCCCTACCGGGGGACTGCATTCCGCTGCGGCCTCTGGTTCCAGGCCTGGCTGGCATTCTGGTCCGGGCAGGGCCTCCTCAGCCTCCTTCCCTCCCGCCGCGTCCTCGGCGGAGTCAGGATCAGCTCTTTTGGGGCCGGCCTCCGGTTCTTCATCAGCCGCTGGGTCCAGTGGTAGCGCGGGTGGCATTTGCGCATCTTGAGGGGAGAGCAGTGGGTCCCACAGCAGCCGCTGTTTCAGGGCACGCCAACTTTGCTCCATCGCCTCCACCTCTGCGCGGTGTTGGGCTATATCTCCCAGCACCGCATCCACTTCTTCCATTCTCTGCATCCTCTGGTCGTTCTCCAGATCTGGGGACGGTTCAGGCACAGGCTGCAACACTTCAGAGGAACGGGGTCTGCGCACCGCCATTCCTCCACATAGTGACTCCTGTCCTTCCGCCATCTCACTCCAGGCCAGACTGTGTGTTTCATCTGGAACACTCTGGATTTTTCCGTGGAGGCGGGACTTTCGCTTTCTCTTCTTAGCATAGAGGATGAAGAGGAGGCAGATTTCTCTTGCAGTGGGGCAGGCTCGGACATTATAATAACATTTAGACAGGGCGCCCATTACTTTCGCGCCACAGGGGGGGCACGCCCACGAATGCACGCCCTTCTTCTTCACCAGCGCCTCAGGGCGCGAATATGGCGGCAAAATGGCGGAAAATGGCGCCAAAAGTCACAAAAACTGCACACAGTCTTTTTGCACAAAAACAGTCCACTTAGGCACACAGGACTCACATATAGTAAGCTTCGGATCCTGTTCGTGACGCCAAAATTAGATGAGTCGCATGTAGCAGGGCTTTGGGGTACTCGGCACCGAGCCCGTTCACTTCACTGGGGGATGTCACGGGTAGCACAGCTCGGTCCGTTGCCCTGGGCGCTCACTAAAGGGGGATATTTACAGGGGATTTAGAAATGTTCGTGACGCCACCTGTGGTTCCTGGTCAGGATGACCAGCGCTGCAGGGTAGATTCTCTGAGGGGTTGTTACTGGGCAGCAAGATGTTAAGTCTCCCACAGGCGAGACTGATCCCTCGAGATATATGGCGGTGCAGGGGTGCAGGACAATGAGGCAGACACACACAAGACAGTCTCTTTCCGTACCTTTACTGGTGTATTTGCAGGCACGTCCCCGGGAAGCTGCTCAGGGTGGAGGATGCACGTCCAGTAATCACTGAGTAGGTGTAGGGCCTCCTTACATCTTTATATGTGTGAGTTTCTGACTTGCATGAAACAAAGCCTAACTCCGTGTGAAACAGCTACGCCCGGCTGACATTGTGGTGGAGCCTTCTTTTGGACAGAACTAAGTCTCTATCTGCAGCGTCCTGCTAGACTCCTGTTCTTCCTGACCCCGGTTACGCATCAGCACTGTTGGGCCCCTCTGTGACCTGTAGTCCAGCAGGGTCTCCGGTTTTTCCCACTAGCCGTGAAGGTACTAGCAAGCTCGGACCCGGTGTCCGGTGGTGCAGAGTAGAGGTAAGCTATCGTTGCTATTTCTCCTCGGTCACTCTCTCTTTCCCTTTTTCCACTTGCCTGTCGTCCTACTCACACCTTTAACATAAGCACAGGCAGCAGTAGATGTCAGCTTTCTTCTCTTCACCGCTCTCCAAGCATCGGCACGCTCGCTCTCTAACAGTACCTGAGTTGACTTGGTGTTACAAATACTGCAGTTCCCTTTCCTTCACTTCCGTCTTAGGCTCTGTCCGAAGTAGCTATCAGGACATTCCGTCAGACTGATCTGTGCACACTCCGAGAGTCACTTTCCACTTTCCTAAGGAACTATCAGTCAGCACGATCTGAGGTAACTTTCCTCTCAGCTCTTCAACACGCTCTGACACAGACTAGTGTAATCTGAGCTCTGACAGGAATCCTCTCACTCCGGTGTTCTGAGGAGATCTGATCTGTCTGAGGTACAACCAACAACTAGCTAACGTTCAGCTAGACTGTCTTCATCTCACTGCTCTATCTCTCCACACCCTTATATACTCTAAAGGGCTCCCTCTGGTGGCACCAGGAAAATGTGAAGTGTGAATGAATATCAGGTGATTGTGAATTACCTTTCATGCATCCTCCTGGGTAATATGTGGCACCAAGCGCAGCTGGGCTACATATCCCCCTAGTTAATATCAGCACTCCCGGGCTGAAAAAGAAAAACAATTTTATAATAACAACAATAACATAACTCATCCCTTGCGGGAGGTAAGGACACTTCAAACGTTACAATGTGTACAAATGGCAAATAGAAAAATATCAAATGCTTTCACACAATAAATACAGGATTCTTGTGGAGGACCGTACCAAACCTCCCACGGTGGTCCTGGGTGGGCTGCAGGACTTCTTTGCTGCAGACCTCACTCAAGGCCACACCATACGGGTTTTTCTTCAGAGGTAGAATGGCTTACGTAAAACCAAGATGGGGCACTGAGTGCCAACTATTTACATTACAGTTCTGTGCTGCAAGAGTACTCAGCACGCAGTCCTTCAAAATAGCATTTCACATATCACTATCACATTACCCAACTGGGGTATACTACTTCAGCATGTAAGCATTATCATCATACAACATTCTCAATAAAGTGCAATTCTCTGCAAACTTTCTACAGTTCAGTAAACCCGGTCTGGGTCCTACTGTTACTCTTTGAATATGGTTGCACCTTCCACACCTGGGGCTGGAAGCATACGGTGCGCTCTGGAACGCATCACCAGAAGATCGTGTCCTGCTACCTGTGTCTGGGTAGCTACAGTCCTTTTTTCAATTTTTACTTTGCGACTTCCTTGAGGCCTGACAGGTGCCTCTTCTAAGTACAGGTTTGGCTCAATAGGGGTCGCTGTTGCAGTCGCTACAGCAGTCGCTGTGCTCTGCAGCGTTTCCAATTGGGACGCAGGTGCACGCAGTGGCTCAGTTGGGGACGCACTAGCAATCGCTGCGCTCTGTTGCGTTGCAGAATAGAACGCAGGATAGGATGCAGGTGCGCGGCCGGGCGCTGATGTGGCTGGGGCTTGGGACGCTGAGACACGGGGTACGTTTCCGGCTTCAGGGACGGGGTCGCTGACCCGGGAGACATTCAGGGCATACCACCCCTTAAGACCCCAGTGCCGCGTGTAGGTGACAATATCCCCTTTTAACAGGTTAGACCCTACATCACAGCGGTGAACGAAGATCTTCTGAGAGAACCCGGGCTCGCGTATGTACCCCCAACCTCCTCGGAACTTAGAGGCACACACCGTCCCCTGGCACCGCGATTCCCAGAGCGTACCTTTATCTCGCCGGACGATCTCCTTGTCCGCAAGATTCTGCTCCCAGTACCTCTGGTGAAGCTGCTGCGCCTCTCGCTGCTCCTGCTGCTGTCGCTGCTCATGCTCCCAGCGTCGCCACTCGTTCTCCTTCTGGGCGGCGTATTCCACGTCGTTCAGAAGCTCTATCTCCTCCCAGTCGATCTCCATCGCTTCGGGCAGGATTCCTTCCGTCGTCCCTACCGGGGGACTGCATTCCGCTGCGGCCTCTGGTTCCAGGCCTGGCTGGCATTCTGGTCCGGGCAGGGCCTCCTCAGCCTCCTTCCCTCCCGCCGCGTCCTCGGCGGAGTCAGGATCAGCTCTTTTGGGGCCGGCCTCCGGTTCTTCATCAGCCGCTGGGTCCAGTGGTAGCGCGGGTGGCATTTGCGCATCTTGAGGGGAGAGCAGTGGGTCCCACAGCAGCCGCTGTTTCAGGGCACGCCAACTTTGCTCCATCGCCTCCACCTCTGCGCGGTGTCGGGCTATATCTCCCAGCACCGCATCCACTTCTTCCATTCTCTGCATCCTCTGGTCGTTCTCCAGATCTGGGGACGGTTCAGGCACAGGCTGCAACACTTCAGAGGAACGGGTGCTGCGCACCGCCATTCCTCCACATAGTGACTCCTGTCCTTCCGCCATCTCACTCCAGGCCAGACTGTGTGTTTCATCTGGAACACTCTGGATTTTTCCGTGGAGGCGGGACTTTCGCTTTCTCTTCTTAGCATAGAGGATGAAGAGGAGGCAGATTTCTCTTGCAGTGGGGCAGGCTCGGACATTATAATAACATTTAGCAGGGCGCCCATTACTTTCGCGCCACACGGGGGGCACGCCCACGAATGCACGCCCTTCTTCTTCACCAGCGCCTCAGGGCGCGAATATGGCGGCAAAATGGCGGAAAATGGCGCCAAAAGTCACAAAAACTGCACACAGTCTTTTTGCACAAAAACAGTCCACTTAGGCACACAGGACTCACATATAGTAAGCTTCGGATCCTGTTTGTGACGCCAAAATTAGATGAGTCGCACGTAGCAGGGCTTTGGGGTACTCGGCACCGAGCCCGTTCACTTCACTGGGGGATGTCACGGGTAGCACAGCTCGGTCCGTTGCCCTGGGCGCTCACTAAAGGGGGATATTTACAGGGGATTTAGAAATGTTTGTGACGCCACCTGTGGTTCCTGGTCAGGATGACCAGCGCTGCAGGGTAGATTCTCTGAGGGGTTGTTACTGGGCAGCAAGATGTTAAGTCTCCCACAGGCGAGACTGATCCCTCGAGATATATGGCGGTGCAGGACAATGAGGCAGACACACACAAGACAGTCTCTTTCCGTACCTTTACTGGTGTTTTTGCAGGCACGTCCCGGGAAGCTGCTCAGGGTGGAGGATGCACGTCCAGTAATCACTGAGTAGGTGTAGGGCCTCCTTATGTCTTTATATGTGTGAGTTTCTGACTTGCATGAAACAAAGCCTAACTCTGTGTGAAACAGCTATGCCCGGCTGACATTGTGGTGGAGCCTTCTTTTGGACAGAACTAAGTCTCTATCTGCAGCGTCCTGCTAGACTCCTGTTCTTCCTGACCCCGGTTACGTATCAGCACTGTTGGGCCCCTCTGTGACCTGTAGTCCAGCAGGGTCTCCGGTTTTTCCCACTAGCCGTGAAGGTACTAGCAAGCTCGGACCCGGTGTCCGGTGGTGCAGAGTGGAGGTAAGCTATCGTTGCTATTTCTCCTCGGTCACTCTCTCTTTCCCTTTTTCCACTTGCCTGTCGTCCTACTCACACCTATAACATAAGCACAGGCAGCAGATGTCAGCTTTCTTCTCTTCACCGCTCTCCAAGCGTCGGCACGCTCACTCTCTAACAGTACCTCAGTTGACTCGGTATTACAAATACTGCAGTTCCCTTTCCTTCACTTCCGTCTTAGGCTCTGTCCGAAGTAGCTATCAGGACATTCCGTCAGACTGATCTGTGCACACTCCGAGAGTCACTTTCCACTTTCCTAAGGAACTATCAGTCAGCAAGATCTGAGGTAACTTTCCTCTCAGCTCTTCAACACGCTCTGACACAGACTAGTGTAATCTGAGCTCTGACAGGAATCCTCTCACTCCGGTGTTCTGAGGAGATCTGATCTGTCTGAGGTACAACCAACAACTAGCTAACGTTCAGCTAGACTGTCTTCATCTCACTGCTCTATCTCTCCACACCCTTATATACTCTAAAGGGCTCCCTCTGGTGGCACCAGGAAAATGTGAAGTGTGAATGAATATCAGGTGATTGTGAATTACCTTTCATGCATCCTCCTGGGTAATATGTGGCACCAAGCGCAGCTGGGCTACACAGGTACATATCACAAAGCGAGAGCTGTGACATAAACAGTCATGACATATAGTGACCACCAATCTGTGCTGAGGGGTGTGGAAAAGGGTTGCGCTCAATCACGCCTATCGAGGTCGGGATCTTTAACAATACATGTTGTGTGACGCATCCCAATGACCGCCGAGGTCGTTATACAGATCGCTGATCTCTGATGAGAAGCTAACTAGCGACCATATAATGATCACACCAACGATCTCTGCCAGGTCGTGTCATTGTCATGATCGCTGGTGCAATCGCTTAGTGTGACAGTACCTTTAGTTGCATCATGATTACAATTACAAAGTGCTTGTAAAGACTAGCAACTTTGTAATTTACTTGTTATTAAAAATCACTTCTGTTCTCAAGAATGGAGGGATTTTCAATTCTATTGTTTACAACTTGTTGCCTAGGTTACTGGCCATCTCTACAGTCTTATTAGTGGTGGCCGGTCTCCTAGGCAAGGAGTGCAGTGCTTACAAGATCTTTCTAATAGAGCATGTAAGCGTTGCTATTAATCTCGTCATTCTTGCTGCATCGAAGAGCTCACATTTTATTATTATTATAATACATTTTTATAGCGCCATTTGTTCCATGGCGCTTTACATGTGAGAAGGGGCAAATATAGACAAGTACAATAAACATAAGCAATACAGGACACACATAAGGACAGAGGGAGAGAGGACCCTGCCCGCAAGGGCTCACAGTCTACAGGGATGGGTGAGGATACACTAGGAGAGGGTAGTGCTGGTCGTGCGGCGATTCAGTGGACTGAGGATCACTGCAGGTTATAGGCTTGTCGGAAGAGGTGGGTCTTCAGGTTCTTTTTCAAAACCCTAACTAGGTTCTTCAGGTTCTTTTTGAAGGCTTCCATGGTAGGCGAGAGTCTGATGTGTTGGGGTAGAGAATTCCAGAGTATGGTGGAAGCACGGGAGAAGTCTTGTATGCGGTTGTGGGAAGAAGAGATAAGAGGAGAGTAGAGAAGGAGATCTTGAGAGGATCGAAGGTTGCGTGTGGGTAAGTACCTGGAGACCATGTCACAGATGTATGGAGGAGACAGGTTGTGGATGGCTTTGTATGTCATAGGGTTTTGAACTGGAGCCTCTGGATGATAGGAAGCCAATAGAGGATTTGGCATAGGGGAGAGGCTGGGGAATAACGGGGAGACAGGTGGATTAGTCGGGCAGCAGAATGTAGGATGGATTGGAGTGGAGCCAGAGTGCTAGAGGGGAGGCCAGAGAGTAGGATCGTTACAGTAGTCAAGGCGGGAGAAGATAAGGGCATGTACTAGTATTTTTGTGGTGTCATGGTCAAGGAATGCGCGGATCCGGGCAATATTTTTGAGTTTGAGACGGCAGGAGGAGGCTAGGGTTTGGATATATGGCTTGAAAGAGAGGGAAGAGTCGAGGATCACCCCAAGGCACCGGGCATGTGGGACTGGGGAAAGAGAGCAGCCATTGACATTGATGGATAGGTCTGGTGGAGGGGTAGAGTGAGATGGGGGAAAGAGTATGAATTCTGTTTTGTCCATGTTCAGTTTTAGAAAGTGAGCGGAGAAGAAAGCTGAAATAGCGGACAGACATTGTGGGATTTTGGTCAGTAAGGAGGTGAGGTCAGGTCCAGATAGGTAGATCTGCGTGTCATCAGCATAGAGATGATACTGCAAACCGTGGGATTCTATGAGCTGTCCCAGGCCGAAGGTGTAGATGGAGAAGAGAAGGGGTCCTAGAACTGAGCCTTGAGGAACACCGACAGACAGGAGGCGTGGTGAGGAGGTGGTGTGGGAGAGGGAGACACTGAATGTTCAGTCTGTTAGGTATGATGAGATCCAGGATAGGGCCAAGCCTGTGATGCCCAAAGATGAGAGAATCATTGACATTTCAGGTCAACGGCGCTACAAAGCCACTGGTTTGAAGTGTTAATCATCAATAGCTCATCGCCCCGTGACTAGCTGGAAGCAGGGAGGCTGGAGAGCGGTGTGGTCTTTGAGAACGATCTTGAGAGTAAGCATTTAATACATAATAATTTCTGTTTTAATAAATACTTGTGTTTCCCATGAAATAACAATTCTAGATCATACTTTCTTAGATCTCTGCATTGTGTCATTCCTTTATTATTCCACCTAGAAATGTATAAATAATGTTACAACTGGTGATTACCCTTGGCCTTGTCAACAGGGTGTATCCTACACAGTTTAATGTGCCGGCATTGAGTAGGCAGTATAAGACTGGGTAGAGACATGCCCCTTCTACAGGGGAGATGGAAACACCCAGTTGTCAATTTATTTATGTATTTCCATCAAGGACAACAGAGAAATCGCAAAATGAAGAGCTTTATCAAAATATGCTCCAGTTGCTTCTTTAAGGAAAGCATCATTAACCCGTACTGTAGAGGAAGTCATGGAATGGTTGACATTGCATATAGTTGGTTATCTCAGCAAAAATTGTTTTGAGTCTTCTGACTATTATGCTATATGAGTAATTTATAACTGTAATGATTTCTTACTGAGCACTAGAGATGATCAGATTTTTTAAATTTGAATTTGACAGGTTTTGGAGATTTTTTTCCCACAAATTTGTTTTGCAGGAACTTTCTTCACAGATATACCAATCACCCTGAAAAATACTTGTATAATACTCTCAGGTCTCCTAGAACTGTATCCAACCTCTTTTAATTACTTTCAGGTAATCATTGCCTTAGTAGTGATAGAAATGGAAGTAAACTGGTAATAAGCAACAGCCCATTTAATAGCACAGTGAACTGACAGACTTTTCATGTTTTTTAAACAAATATCTCTCTTAGTCATTTGTGATCAGGCAGATCATTCTGTGCAAAACACTCTCAAACTGACAGTGTTGCTGTCAGAGGTAACATCCTGCTGTGACTGAGACAAATGATGTGCCGTTTATTCTGTAACACCCCCTACTTACTCCCCACTAATTCATTTGCTAGAGTTAAAAGAAGTAAATTGAGGTCTGTGTTTGGTAATTCTATGGACCGAATTGCCGGTGTCATTGGTGGTGCTACTACTGCCGACAACAGCAACCACATTCTTAGCCAGGGTTTTTTTTTTATTTTTTTTTTACATTTTGTACAACACTATAATTAGCTTACTTTTTACAATTATTTCATCTCCAAGTATTCAACCTTTGGCAACAAGAACTTAATAAGAAATTTTAGGTAGGTACACATATAGAAAGCACAATATGGCAGCAGGCTGCAGTATAGGTGTGGTGTGTACTGTTGTCAGATTGGACTAGTAACACATGACTGTAATCATAAACATACACAATTAAATGTATACATTTTTTTCTATTTTTTTTTACAATAAAATTCAACTTTTTCCCAAAAATAACAGAATAGAAAATGCTAGGTAGGTACATGATCAAGAAGCCGCTGTTATTGGTGTGGCATGCATAGATTGACCAATTTGACCAGTAAAACAGGTGTGAAAAAAAACATGCACCCTTTGTGAGATAGACAGTCACAGGTAAATGTCTGGATTTAAATTAATTTTCGGTTATATTTTAAAAAAACAATTGTTCCCTTTTTTCCAAATAATTATTGCACAAAAAATGCTAAACTCAGAACTATCACTTGTGACAAGCAAGCGCATTGTCTGACATTGATTTTACATTTTTTAAGATAAAAACTATTGTGCTGTCTTGTTTCTACTTCCTACTGCATTAAAAAGGTTGTCCACTACTTTTACATTTATGGCCTATCCAATGTCTGATCAGCCGAGGTGCGACACCCGGCATCCATCCCGATCAGCTGTTCTGGTGTCAGAAGCAGCAGGCTGCCTGCCAGAAGAACTCACATGCCCAGCTGCTCAGTCTACTTGTAAGGTACTGCACATCCGCCTCCTATTGATTTGATCACTACAAGTAGACAGAGCAGTTCGGCAAGTGTGTACTACCGCCCAGCGGCCACCGCCACCAATAGCAGCTGATCGGCAGGGGTGCCAAGTGTCATACCCCGGCCAATCAGACATTGATTTTGATTACCTTTCCCAAAAATAAGTCATCATTGTAAAAGTAGGGAACAACCTCTTTAAGAGTGCAGAAAAAAATGTGCACCACATTTTTCAGACTATAAGTCGCACCGGCCCATAAGATGCACTGGCAGTTCGGTCCATAGAATTACCAAACACAAACCTCAATTTACTTCCTTTAACTCTAGCAAGTGAATTAGTGGGGAGTAAGTAGGGGGTGTTATGGAATAAACGGCACATCATTTGTCTCAGTCACAGCAGGATGTTACCTCTGACAGCAACACCGTCAGTTTGAGAGTGTTTTGCACAGAATGATCTGCCTGATCACAAATGACTAAGAGAGATATTTGTTTAAAAAACATGAAAAGTCTGTCAGTTCACTGTGCTATTAACGATTGACGCTTCAGAGACTGGGAGTTCTGTGGAAACTGTTTGGGTAAGAATACAAGGACAGAACAATGGAAAGGACACCATTGTAGGCATTTACTACAGGCCGCCTGTGCAAGCTGAAGATATGGTTGAACTCTTTATGCATCAAATGGCCAAGTTCTCCAAAAAATATGACATAGTGGTCATGGGAGATTTCAACTATCCAGACATTTGTTGGGAATCTCTCTCAGGCAAAACTAACAGGTCCAGGAAATTCTTATCCTCTCTTGCTGACAACTTTATCTTCCAAAAGGTAATGGAGAAAACAAGGGGATCTGCTACCTTGGATCTAATCATAAACAGGGAGGAAATGGTGGAGGAGGTAAGAGTGGCTGGGACTCTAGGAGGTAGTGACCATGCTATTTTAGAATTTTGGATAACAAGAGGAGGAAGACCTGTGAAGACTCAGACGTTAAGGTTAGATTTCAGAAAGGCAGATTTTAAGGAACTCAGAAAGAGAATTGGAGGGATCCAATGGCTGGATATCCTTAAGGACAAAAATGTCCAGGAAGGATGGAAAATCTTGAAAAATGAGATTCTCAAAGCACAATCGTTAACAATTCCAAAAAGAGGGAAGAATGGGAAGCATTTAAGGAAACCAGGATGGATGAACATAGAACTTAAACACATGCTAAAAAGGAAGAAAGAAATGTTTATCAAATGGAAAGAGGGAGGCATATCTAAAGAAGAATATAATGCCGTCTGCAGAACCTGCAGGGCACAAATCAGATTATCTAAAGCTGACAATGAATTAAGGCTTGCAAGTGACGTCAAAAGCAACAAAAAAGGATTTTGGGGATACGTCAAAAGTAAAAGAAAACTCAAAGATGCTATAGGATTTTTACAGGATGAAAATGATGAAATGGTAAGTCAGGATGTTGAGAAGGCTGAACTTTTAAATTCCTATTTTGCATCTGTTTTCTCTCAGAAAGGAAATGTAACATCAACTGATCTTCACTGTCCTATTAAAGGAATAGAAGAATCCAGGATATCTATAAACAGAAAGACAGTGAGGAAACACTTAGCTAACATAAATGAATTCAAGTCTCCAGGTCCAGATGAATTACACCCCAGGGTACTAAAGGAGATAGCAGAAGAAATTCTTGAACCACTGTCCATAATCTTTGAAAATTCTTGGAGAACAGGAGAAGTCCCAGAAGACTGGAGAAGAGCAAATGTTGTTCCTATCTTCAAAAAGGGGAAGAAGGTGGACCCAGGGAACTACAGGCCGGTGAGTCTGACTTCTATACCAGGAAAGATCTTTGAACAAATTATTAAAGAACATGTATGCAAGTACCTGGATAAGAATGAAGTGATTAAACAGAGTCAGCATGGGTTTGTAACTAATAAGTCATGTCAGACTAACTTAATTTCCTTCTATGACAGAATCACTGACTGGGTGGATCAGGGAAATGCTGTAGATATAGTATATCTTGACTTCAGCAAAGCATTTGACAAAGTATCTCACACAATCCTTATTGAAAAAATGACTAAGTATGGAATGGACAAGGCAACTGTTAGGTGGATTCATAACTGGCTTAGTGATCGGACCCAAAGAGTGGTTGTAAATGGCTGCACATCCAGTTGGAAGAATGTCTCAAGTGGGGTACCACAAGGCTCTGTTTTGGGCCCTGTATTGTTCAACATCTTTATCAATGATTTAGATGAAGGAATTGAGGGTAAACTGATCAAATTTGCTGATGACACAAAGCTAGGAGGGGTAGCTAATACTAGAGAAGAGAGAGAGAGGATTCAAAAAGATATACATAAACTGGAGCAGTGGGCAGCAACTAACAGAATGGATTTTAACAGGGAAAAATGCAAAGTACTACATCTGGGCAATAAAAATGAAAAAAGCATATACAAAATGGGAGGAATAGGGCTAAGTAACAGCACGTGTGAAAAAGACTTGGGTATACTAATTGATCACAGACTTAACATGAGTCAACAGTGTGATGCAGCAGCAAAAAAGGCAAATGCAATTCTAGGATGTATCAACAGAAGCATACAGTCTAGATCACGTGAGGTCATTATTGCCCTCTACTCCTCTTTGGTCAGACCTCATCTGGAATACTGTGTCCAGTTTTGGGCACCACATTTTAAAAAAGACATCAACAAACTGGAGCAAGTTCAGAGAAGAGCCACCAGAATGGTGACCGGTCTGCAAACCATGTCCTATGAGGAACGGTTGCAGGATTTGGGAATGTTTAGCTTGCAAAAAAGAAGACTGAGAGGAGACTTAATAGCTGTCTACAAATATCTCAAGGGCTGTCACATTGTAGAAGGATCATCTTTATTCTCATTTGCACAAGGAAAGACTAGAAGCAATGGGATGAAACTGAATGGGAGGAGACACAGATTAGATATTAGAAAAAACTTTTTGACAGTTAGGGTGATCAATGAGTGGAACAGGCTGCCACGAGAGGTGGTGAGTTCTTCTTCAATGGAAGTCTTCAAACAGAGGCTGGACAGACATCTGTCTGGGATGATTTAGAGAATCCTGCTTTGAGCAGGGGGTTGGACCAGAAGGCCCAGGAGGTCCCTTCCAACTCTACCATTCTATGATTCTATGATTCTAAATGGGCTGTTGCTTATTACCAGTTTACTTCCATTTCTATCACTACTAAGGCAATGATTACCTGAAAGTAATTAAAAGAGGTTGGATACAGTTCTAGGAGACCTGAGAGTATTATACAAGTATTTTTCAGGGTGATTGGTATATCTGTGAAGAAATTTCCTGCAAAACAAATTTGTGGGAAAAAAATCTCCAAAACCTGTCAAATTCAAATTAAGGAGGAAAACAAACCAAAAATGTGGTCATGACACACTGTTATAGGGGGATTTGCAGCTGGCTTTATTATGAGGGTATTATCCCCCAATTCTGTGCTAATGTCAAGCTTCCTGGACCCCTTCCTGGTATATATCTCCCATCCTTATATTTTTTTTACGTTTAAGATTTGGGATTTGTTTGCTTTTAAAAAAAAATACAATAAACTGTTCCTCTTTATGCAACCCATATGTCTTTTTTGCATCCTGACTTCATATTCTAAATGTATGGAAGTATTATACATTCCATTCCAATTGTGTTACAGGCCCAGTCCAGAAGACATTTTCTGATTGACACTGCATTAAAGGAAAACACAAGGTGTTAAACTGAGGGCAGCATGTCTTGGGGGGGCTGAAACACTGATTTCATTGATGTGTCACTTATTAGCCTGTGTGCTGTTGTTTAAATACAATGAAGGTGTGAGGAACTAAGCCGACCGCCACATGGTAGCCTGGGTATCACAGCTTCTGATACCACCGCCGCTACCAAATGTGAAGGACGATCCCCTTTCCTCCCACGTCTCCAATGGGACGTAACTCCACAGGTACAGCTCTCCGGCGCCCCCTTTGTCTCTCAGGTCAGTAAGGGAACTGCACCTAAAGCAAATGGCCGCCGGGGAGGGTGTCCTGTTACCCACTGGGTATTCTAAGATTCGTAATCAGAGTAAAAGCATCAGCCCAAGATTAATTTTATGGTTTAATTGCCTTAAGGGCGCACTAGATAATTACAGAATTATACAGTAAAGCTATACAACGTAATTACAATGGATTTGCAGTCAGAGAAAAAATACAACGATAATGTACAAGGCTTAAAGGTATAAGCTATAGATCAATATTACCGGGTTGTATGGTCATGGGGAGGCGGGAGCTCTGCCGTCCCCAGGTAACAGTCTTCAGTTGCTGGACAGTCCCCAAAGCATGTGCTGCTGCTCCATTGGCAAGGCAAATCAAATCTGTGTCTTGTGCTTATTGCGGCTGTGAGAAAATGGATTGCCAGCAGCCTGTTCATGGCTACAGTTCTTAAACCTGCTAGGCCCTTCCCCTTTGCTTTGAAGCACGCATATTAACTGGCCTGCAATTCATATGGAGCAGGAAATACTGGCTTGAGTTCGAGCTATTTAGCATACGACTGACCATCTTATTCAGACACTGGCCTAAACTAATTAGCATGTTAAAGCCCTTTTGATTCATAGTGGACATCAAAACTGGTCGTACTGGATATGCTAATAGGCCCTGTGTAGTTAGCAGTCTGTGACTCTGTGAACCGACAAAATGGAGGCTGGTATAGGCCCTATACAAAATGGCGGCATCCCTTTCCTTACACCTCCCTGCTTTTGAGGGCGCTAGGGGGTATCACATTCCTGTGTTCCCCCGTGCGCCCTACCGCACCCTCTCCTTGGCTAGGGTGGCAGATCCAGGAGTATTTCTGACTCTCTGTCCTCTGAAAGGTTGCCCACTGGTTGGGCATAAGCCTCCCGCTCATGGTGGGCCTTCATCATGTTCACATGCTGTTGTAGTCCTGCTCCTCCCCGGCAGGTAAGTCCCCCAAAACTTCCAGGGACTTACCCCTCAAACGGGGGGTCAGGTACCTTGCCCACTGATCCGGGGCCAGATGATGTTGGAGGCAGGTCCTCTCAAAAGCCAGCAGAAAGGAATCCAGGTCTCCATCCTTTTCAAGTAAGGGAAAGTCCTCCGCCCGGACCTTGGAAGCCCTTGTCTCCGGTGGGCCTGGTGCGTCCAGCGGGGGCCCGTGCTGAGCCATCTCCAGTCGGTGCCGACGCTGCGCAGCTTCACGGCGTTCTGTAGCCTGCAACACATGTTCTGTATGCTCACGCTCCGCTGCTCTCTCTGCCGCTGCTTGCTCACGCTCTGCTGCTTTCTCTGCCGCTGCTTGATCACGCTCTGCTGCTGTCTCTGCCGCCACCAGGAGTCTGTCATAGGCGGCGTCATTACCAGCCTCGAGCTGTGCCATAGCCGCTTGGAAAAGGGCCTCCGATCTGGACAGGCTGGGACGGGCAGGGAGTCCACTGTGAGACTGAGCACGGGGGTCGGGCTCCTTGGGGAGCCCTGGCTGAGCTCCCCCTCATCGGTATCGAACCCCTCATAGACCACAGCATTGGCCCCCCCCTTTGCCCTACTCCTGGTGCCTTCTGCCATCTTGGGAACCTTTGGTTACTGAAACAGCTGCAACCCCGACCTTGCACACAACTTATTATATTTACACTCTGACCGTCTAGTGCTGGGCTGACCTTAAGACCCCAGCAGTGAAAGTACTGCTGGTAGTCTCTAGTGTCTGGGAGTAGGGGTCCCACGCACACTATTACTCTGATCCCACCGCTGCCACCAATTGTGAGGAACTAAGCCGACCGCCACATGGTAGCCTGGGTATCACAGCTTCTGATACCACCGCCGCTACCAAATGTGAAGGACGATCCCCTTTCCTCCCACGTCACCAATGGGACGTAACTCCACAGGTACAGCTCTCCGGCGCCCCCTTTGTCTCTCAGGTCAGTAAGGGAACTGCACCTAAAGCAAATGGCCGCCGGGAGGGTGTCCTGTTACCCACTGGGTATTCTAAGATTCGTAATCAGAGTAAAAGCATCAGCCCAAGATTAATTTTATGGTTTAATTGCCTTAAGGGCGCACTAGATAATTACAGAAATATACAGTAAAGCTATACAACGTAATTACAATGGATTTGCAGTCAGAGAAAAAATACAACGATAATGTACAAGGTTTAAAGGTATAAGCTATAGATCAATATTACCGGGTTGTATGGTCATGGGGAGGCGGGAGCTCTGCCGTCCCCAGGTAACAGTCTTCAGTTGCTGGACAGTCCCCAAAGCATGTGCTGCTGCTCCATTGGCAAGGCAAATCAAATCTGTGTCTTGTGCTTATTGCGGCTGTGAGAAAATGGATTGCCAGCAGCCTGTTCATGGCTACAGTTCTTAAACCTGCTAGGCCCTTCCCCTTTGCTTTGAAGCACGCATATTAACTGGCCTGCAATTCATATGGAGCAGGAAATACTGGCTTGAGTTCGAGCTATTTAGCATACGACTGACCATCTTATTCAGACACTGGCCTAAACTAATTAGCATGTTAAAGCCCTTTTGATTCATAGTGGACATCAAAACTGGTCGTACTGGATATGCTAATAGGCCCTGTGTAGTTAGCATAGTTACATTATGCTGACCTCAGATAAGGTAGCAAAAATCTACTGACAGATTCCCTTTAACTGAACTTTCCTTAGACAAAACCACAGATAACTTGCACTGTCACCTACATCTGGTAAGTTGTAAATTGGTCCGAGCCCTGATACAGAGCTCTGAATCTTATGCAGGGATATATATGATAAAATGATGGTTTTACGTAGCCACCACTCGGTTACTTCACTGCAGTGTACACAGTGACGGGTGTGTGACAGAGGCTGGGCATGCACCATCAGCACTGGATGACGGATCAGAGATGGCATCGGCTAGGATCAGAGATAACGCTGATCCCAGCTCTTTAGCCTCTTATATGCCACTGACATTCCCAAAATGAATTTGTGGGAATTTGGTGGATTTCCACGACAGCTGATGGTTTAATGAAGACCATCATGTTCTGCCATCTAAGTACTTAGCATTAAAGGGGTTGTCCCTTTTCATAAAACTTTCTTTCATAGGCTGCTCCAGCTATAAAAAAAAGCAAAACTGAGAATTACCCTCCTCAGCTCTGATGTTACGTTGACAGCGCTGCAGCCAATCAGTGAGCTCAGTGGCTTAGGATGTCTACATGGGCAGAGTCGCTGAGCTCACTGATTTACTGTGTCACTGCCGACGTGATCTTAGCGCTGCAGCCAAACACAAGAGACCGTTTGCTACAACAACCTATGACGGAAAGTTTTCTGAAGTAGACAACCCCTTTAAGCCTTGCAATAAGAATATGCAGAAGCACTGCACTGTATTATATCAGCACTCAGGCGATCACCAGTGAGACTATAACAACAGAATTTCTGTTTCCCATGTAATAAAAGAAATGCATTATTTCCCAAAGTGAATTCTGTAACAGAAATATACACTGTATATATATATATATATATATATATATATATATATATATACAGTCATGGCCAAAAGTTTTGAGAATGACACAAATATTATATTTCACATGATCTGCTGCCCTCTGGTTTTTATGTGTGTTTGACAGATGTTTTTATCACAGACAGAAATATAATTGCAAACATATGAGTAACAAAAGCTTATATTGACAGTTAGAATGAGTTAATGCAGCAAGTCAATATTTGCAGTGTTGACCCTTCTTCTTCAGGACCTCTGCAATTCTCCCTGGCATGCTCTCAATCAACTTCTGGACCAAATCCTGACTGATAGCAGTCCATTCTTGCACAATCAATGCTTTCATTTTGTCAGAATTTTTAGGTTTTTGTTTGTCCACCCGTCTCTTGATGATTGACCACAAGTTCTCAATGGGATTAAGATCTGGGGAGTTTCCAGGCCATGGACCCAAAATCCCTATGTTTTGTTCCCTGAGCCATTTAGTTATCACCTTTGCTTTATGGCAAGGTGCTCCATCATGCTGGAAAAGGCATTGTTGATCGCCAAACTGCTCTTGGAGGGTTGGGAGAAGTTGCTCTTGGAGGACATTCTGGTACCATTCTTTATTCATGGCTGTGTTTTTTGGCAAGACTGTGAGAGAGCCGATTCCCTTGGCTGAGAAGCAACCCCACACATGAATGGTTTCAGGATGCTTAACAGTTGGCATAAGACAACACTTTTAAGAGACGGTCCTGGCGCTTGCTGGTCTTTCTTGGGCGCCCTGGAGCCTTTTTGGCAACAATGGAACCTCTCTCCTTGAAGTTCTTGATGATGCGATAGATTGTTGACTGAGGTGCAATCTTTCTAGCTGCGATACTCTTCCCTGTTAGGCCATTTTTGTGCATTGCAATGATGATTGCACGTGTTTCTTTAGAGATAACCATGGTTAACAGAAGAGAAACAATGATGCCAAGCACCAGCCTCCTTTTAAAGTGTCCAGTGGTGTCATTCTTACTTAATCATGACAGATTGATCTCCAGCCATGTCCTCATCAACACCCACACCTGTGTTAATGGAGCAATCACTGAAAAGAGGTTAGCTGGTCCTTTTAAGGCAGGGCTGCAATGATGTTGAAATGTGTTTTGGGGGATAAAGTTCATTTTCTAGCCAAATATTGACTTTGCAAGTAATTGCTGTCAAGCTGATCACTCTTTATAACATTCTGGAGTATATGCAAATTGCCATTATAAAAAGTGAAGCAGTAGACTTTGTAAAAATTAATATTTGTGTCATTCTCAAAACTTTTGGCCATGACTGTATGTATATATATATATATATATATATATATATAAAGCCAATGGGAAATGATTATTTTCTGTATTCATCCTATGTCCCCAAAATTATTGTAAAAAAAAAGTGAATGCAAAGTGCAAATGTTACCTTTAAAAAAAAGTTTTGATCTTTTATGTTTTACCCTGTGCAAAACACACAAGTGTTTTGTTGCTTTTTGTTTGTGTTTTTCCTTTTCCACATACATTTCTCAACTCAACATCCAGAGAACGTTCTCTATTAGAGCTCGCTCCCACTTGCGATGTAATCGGGTGAGTGCAATCCAATAAAAAATCGGATTACACTTGGCTCAGTGTTATTCTATAAGACAGCTCAGATCTGCCATTATTTTCTGATGCCGATTTGGCATGCCAAAACAATGGCAGCATGCTGCGATTGCATCTGAATCAGATCGCATGCACCCACACAAGTCAATGAGTGCGTGTGACACATCAGACTGCACTCTGATGTCACCCGAGTGCAGTCAATTCCCACAGACGCCGGCAGCAGAGAAAATGTAGATGTTTCCTTGGCCAGACTCAGACCCTGAGCAGCTGTTATCTATTTTTCATACCTGTATAATTGGCTTTTTTTGTCTGGGTCTTAAAGCAGGAATGTCACTAGATTTCAAAATACAAAATGCATACAATACTAAATGGATCTCGTGTCCCTGATGGGACTGGTGTACTTACTTTGATCATCTATATCAGAATAACTTGTTTAAACGTTTAAATTAACCCTCTGACCATCTGCAGCATTTTGATTGACAGCTCCTTAGTGCTCCTCCTCCCTGCTGCTGCCAACATCTCACATGACCAGAACAAGCTGCAGTTGTCAGACAGGCAGGGAGGGTAGAGACTGAATGCTGGAAACGAGCAAATTGAACAATGTGAATTTAATTTTTAAAAATGTGGATTCTCCAGAATCTATATTTTTGGTAATTAATTTTGGCAAATTCAGTAAAATCGTTGCCAGCTGGGTGTCATTTTGCACAGGAATGGATGAAATATTTGTTATAATCCTGTGTGTAATCATTCTTGCACATGATTGGTCGCCTCGTGCTTTAAATATTTCCCCATGGTTCACACTACGAATAAGGGCGGTGAGTCGGCAGAAACGCGTCAGTGAGTTTTCAGACAATGCCATATGGATTTTAATCTTTTTTCCATTGCTTATGGATAATCAATAGAGAAATTTGTGGATGGGGTGTTTTCCTTCAATCTGCAAAGATATAGCAGGTCGGAAGTCCACAATAGGAATGGCACCCACAGATGTGAAGAAGACACGTGTAAAAGAAACAGACGTGGGAAGCTCAGATATGACTTTCTTTTGGATAACTTTGACGAGAATCGATTTCTAATCTCAACAGATTCACTCCACCGCTAGAGATGAGCGAACCAGAACAGTAAAGTGGGGGGTTGTCTCCAATGCGGAACTCCGAACACCCATTTTACAGGAGAGAGTGAGAGAGATTTTCCAGCTCCAAAGTTCGGGTCCCCATTGATTTCTATGGGGTTTGGGTACAGTTCTGGTACCCGAACCAAACTTTGGACTAAAGTGTGGTCGAACCTGAACTTCCACGTGTCCGTTCATCCCTACTCAACACTCTACTGCTGGATTCATGGACTCATTTTTGCAGCCATTCAGACATGGATATTAATAGTAATTACACCAGTTTCATCAGGTCTTACATATGAATATAATAAGTTATGCAGTTTTATTGTGAAATTTGGCGACTGCTTCAACTTTGTGGTTTTCAGTGTTAAATAAAACCTTCATGTAGAGCAAACACCCCTCATTGTAGACGTTGGGAGACACAACAGCCCTCATCCTGTTTAATAGAATCGGTAAACATTTACAGCGGTAAATCAGATCTATGGCCCATTATCTCAGGCCCATATTGTACATTTAGAGTAATAAAGGTATACTGCATAAAATATGCCGTGCCGTTATAACTCTACTCTGACGCCGTGCATCCGGAGTAATCGGTGGGTTGTAAATGGCACCTATATAGAATAATGCGTTATTTGAAAACAAGGGTTTTCATTCATTTTTTTGCTTCCTAAATTGCATTTAAATAGCTCTTTTATTTGCACATAATACCGCGTAGCAGAAGCATTCGCCATGTTTCCTTATTATGATGGGTTGCAGAATACAAGCACTAGCTTAGCGCTTCATAAATAAGGGCTAATGATATTAGCAATGTTTCCTTTCCAATGCCAAGCGAGGGATACCATTACCAAAAAATCGTTTTTTATTATTGCCGTTCAGGATGATGATAATCAGAATAAAAATTCTAAGTTAATCATTCTTCTCTTTGTAAAGTGTCCGGCCGTCATTACTATTCTTTCATTTATTCTATTTATTCTCTGAAAAAAGGACCTCCGCCAGCTACAACCTCCCCAAAAAAACTATCCTGACCCATCTTTCTTGTTCTTCGCCCTGTTTTACCTCCTGGCATTATATTACCATTCCTTTTGTGAAATCGGTGTGTCTGAAATTTTCAGCACTGATTGCAAATCATCAAAGAGTCATTTTTTCTTTTCCTTTTGGTCTCGTCATAGGATTATAATGTTTGCTCAAAAGACATCGGAAAGCTGGTTTCCATCTTATCCGCCCTATTTTAAATCTTTAAGCACGCAAATACTTTTATCATATTTTTCCAATTTCGCCTGAACACATTCCAAGACTTCTAATATTTTATTTTATTGCTGATGTGATGTTCTCTTAGATCTTGTATTCTACCATGGCTCCTTTTTTTTAAATCGAATTAAGCAAATACCTAATAAACATTGACTTTATTTTTTACTTTATTTCTTTTATAATTTGCCTTTATTTTTACATTACTTGAGTTAACCCCTTCACACCATGGCCAATTTGTTTTTTTCATCCTCTTTTTCCAAAAGTGACACTTTTTTATTTTTCTGTCCCCATAGCCGTATGGGGGCTTGTTTTTTCCAGGATGAATTGTACTTTTGAATGGCACCATTCATTTTCTCACGTGATGCACTGGAAAGCGGGAAAAAAAATCCAAGTGGGTTGAAATTGCAGAAAAAGTTCAATTCCACAATTGTTGTTTGGGTTTTTTATTTACCATGTTCACTATATGGTTAAACTGATCCTGAAAAATGATTATCCAGGTCAGTACGATTAAGGAAATACCAAACATGCAAAGTTTTTTTTTTTTCATTTAAATGGAGAAAAAAATTCAGAAATTTGTAAAAAAAATTTGCTTTTGTCGCTGTTTCCAAAACCCATAAATGCTTTCAATTTTTGGGATCTGGGGCCCGGGTGAGGGCTTATTTTTTGTGCCCTGAGCTAATGTTTTTACTGATATCATTTTGGGGTAGATACGATGCTTTGATCGGCTCATATTGTATTTTATTGCAAGGTTACAGTTTCCAAAAAAAGGTAATTGTAGCGTTTCAGATTTTTTTTCCTGGTACGTCGTTTACAGATCAGATTTATTTATTTTAGATTTTTACAGATCGGACTTTTCCAAAAACAGTGATACCAAATGTATTATGTCTTTTTTTAATTGCTTTCTTTTTTACAGAGCAAAACGGGGGTGATTTGAATTTTTATACATATATTTTTTAAAATGTTCATATTTTTTAAAAACATTTTTTTTCATTTTTTACTTAGTCCCTTTAGGGGACTTGAACCTGGCGATCATCCGATTACCTGTACTTTACATAGCAGGACTACAGGACGGCTGTGTATAGCGTAAATCATAATCTCCTATGAATGTCAGCCACTGGCTAGCTTGTGCTTGAGTACCATCGTGATTGGCACGGGGGTCTTCAGCAGACCCAAGGCTGTGATCACGTCACAGGCGTGCCGATGGATGCATAGAATGACACCCTTCCCCCGCTGGTGCACATTAAATGCCACTGTCTGTGTCATCAACTGCTGATAGAGGCAGGTGATGGCTGAATAATTCAGCCATCATGCGCTGGGAAAGATGTGAGCTCGGCTTTCGAGCTTGCATCAAATTCAGAGACCCGACATACGACGGTACTGTACTTCATATGTCAAGAAGAATAATTCTTATCGGCTTCACTCTTTTTAATTTTTAGTTATTTGTTGTACCACTGTATTCCAATCTATTACTGCCCACACACGTACAATACTCAGGATGGTCTACTAAAAACTGAACAACCTTCCCTATTTATTTTTCACAAGATCAAAAGGGATATTCAGCCGAGATTTACATTTTGCCCGGATCTGGTGAAAGATACAAGGTGGCAGCTGTCAATTACAATCACCCAGCTCCATAGGTGGGGTGTAAAAAATGAAAAGCTGGGAGGTAAGTGCCGTTTTCCAGATTTCTATGGCTGCCTTCACAAGACCTTATTTTTGATCGGAGTGCTGTCCATGAAGAAAAACTGACAGCACCCGAACCGATGGTATTCAATAGGGCTACTCAGAATTTTCCACAGACCCAATGCCATGTAAAAATTAAAAATCTCAGGATGCCACGAGACTGATCTATTCGCATCTACAGGCACACAGAAAGAAAACGGATTCCTTACAGATTAAACGCACAGCATCCTATTTTTACAGATATATTGTAATTCTTCCAAAGGGGTTTCCAGGTTTATGGGATTTTCATACTTGCGATATCATGCCGACTGGATGAGATTGGTGGAGCTCAATTCACCTTGCATTGTGGGAGGCCGCACACGTCTAGTTGGAATGTATGCAAATCACATATTTGTGGTCATGTTAGCACCCGCTCTCACCACTGCCACCGGAGAATCCTGATAGCGTGTAATCATAAGCAGAAAAACATGAAGTGTGAATGGGGCCACATTTGTGTTTTTATCATTTACTGCAAGGTAAGTCTTTTTGTACATATTGTATTGTATTTTTCATATGTTTTAACCTGTCTCTCACAGATGGATCCTGAGCATAAAGGGGTTGACAACTACTAGGACAACCCCTTTTTGATCTGAATGTTTGCTCCTGTGAAAATAAAAACAACTATGCTCACCTCCAGTGCATGCGCCGTTCCAGTGGTGTCAGCACTCGCCCAATCAGTGATGGCGTCACTTTTTCCGCCTTTGGGCGTATACGTCGTTGAGAAGTGAGAGCGGAGGCTGGCCGCCCACTTCCTTGATTACTAATAGGTCTGAAGGTGGGGTCAGTGACGCCAGCGCTGATATGTGGGCTGGGTTCACGTGTCATAAGAACTTAACGGGAACTCCAGGAACGCAAGTGCCAACACGGCTGGAATAACGCCGGCACGGGAGGTGAGTACAAGGGCTCGCTCACACTAGCATATAAATCGGACAAGTGCAATCCGATAAAAAATGAGGCAGTGCAGATCTGGGTATTTTCTCAGCTGTATTTGGCATGCTGAGATTTCACTCCGAAATCTGATGAGCGTGAGAAAAAAATCGCATGCCATAAGGACCATCAGTATGGAATGCGATTTTTACGGATACATTACAATTCTGTGACGTAAGAAACTATAAATGGTTCTATTAATGATTAATTGCTGCTGAGTAAAAGAATCGGACTGCACACGACTGACAAGTGAGGAAATCGTCCCTTTCTCCTGGATGAGAATGTGACCGATATTTATACACTAGTGTGAATGTAACCTTGTTTACTGCAGCCAAAACCTGATCTCTTTGCAGTAAAAAAGCTGCAGACAAAAAGCAGGTGTTGCTGGCTTTTTTGCTGCATTTTTTGCTGCGTTTTTCAGGATCCCAAAGTTCAGCTTTGCTTCCACCATACGTGCATGAACAATGCAAGATGTATGTGAAACCATAACACATTTTTGGGAATAAGGGCAAATTGATCAAATTATTTAGTGGAAAAAGATTTTTGTGTCTGAAAAAAATAGTGACAATTCTGATCAATAAAGTTCATGAAAAAATACACAATTACAAATGTAACAGCGGGGGGGTGAGGTGAAGTGGTCGGGAATAGTTTACCGAAGACATTGGCAGAGGATTTTTTAGGGGGGACACTGTTTACTTTTATACATTGATCTGGGCCATTGAGTTGGTCAGGTATTGGTCAATTTCACACATTGCTCAAGCAAACATTCAGATTGAGACAGGGTTGTCCTAGTAAGGCCGGCGTCACACTAGCGAGTTTGATGCGAGTTAGTCACACGACTAACTCGCATCAACACCCGGCACGGCCGCCCGCTCTCGGACCAGAGTGTGCGGCTGCATGTATTTCTATGTCGCCGCGCTCCCTGGTCCGAGAGCGGGTGGCCGTGCCGGGTGTTGATGCGAGTTAGTCGTGTGACTAACTCGCATCAAACTCGCTAGTGTGACGCTGGCCTAATTGTTGATTTACCCTAATGCTTGAGCTATAATTAACCTCATCCTGACTGGACACATTGCTATAAAGACAACCACGATGAATTTATTATTAATAATATTAACCTGCAATGCAAAAAACCCTCAATATACGAAGACATATTCATCACTGCTCCTGTTCTACAGAACAGTTCTTGTGACATTAATGAAAACTGATCGGGTTATCAAACATTCCCCCTTTTGAAACAAAACCAAAACTTTCACCCTCCTCCTGACCTTCAGGTGAAGAAATATGTGGTATTTTGTGAAAATATTGCTGCAAACCGTCCACATTGCTATTTGCTGGATCTGGTAAAATATGTTTCCAGTTGCATATTCTTGAGATGAACCTTACACTGCAGGCAGATGTCGATGATACCAGTATAATATATGGCAGGATTGTTATATGTTTCTATAGGTAATGTGCATTGCAGGTGTCGCTGGCACGTGAAAGGTTAATAGACCCAGTCATCAGGCAGTGTTACCATTGTTACATTATCCTCTGCTGTTTGCATCTGCCCTCTATCTGCTTTTCCAGCTCACTGTTCTCATTTCTGGTCTCTCCCCTCCCCCATCATAGACGGCTCCAGGCTCCATTCTCCTGTGCCAGAAGAGTAGGGAACCCCTCAGCCCCTTGTGTGGGACCACATATCCTAGGTGATCCGTGGGCCCGGTACTGATTAAGCGTCCAGTTCTGCGGTTTTGATTCCACGACATGACCCATTTTGGACACTCATTGGTTAACACAGATTACAGGCAGCCAAAGCCTAAGATGTTCTGCTGACATCTAGTGGACAGGGAAATAACTGCTGGTGGAGAAGCTGGAGGCCGCGACTCGAATGGCTGGCCGTAACCAAGGTTGCCTGCTGCATGCTCTACTTCTATTGTTTTCCCACAAAATACCCATTTATCCGCACCTGGTGCCGCCGTGCAATGAAACCTCCAAATTCCTGAGGCTTTAGGCCGCTCTTAGCCCTCATACGGTTATATTGATGGAAAAATAAAAAAGTTATGTCTCTGGGAAGAGGGGGAGGAAAAAACCAAAGCACAAAAATGGAAAATTGCAAGGTCATGAAGGGGTTTAATGCCACTGTCTGTGAAAGCGGCATTTACAGTACGTGGCCTGGGGAGCATGTTCTTCTAATCACCAATGTGCTCCACTACGACTCAAATTTGGGGTGCTGATAGGTTGCCATGACAACCAGGGGTCTGCGGAAGACACCCATGCATGACATGACAGTACCCCTATGAAAGCCAGCGCTGTGAGTCCGTGATTTTTGCTATACATTGCTATAGTATGCTATTGCAGTATATAGCACGAGCGATCAGATGATCGCAGCTTCAAGTCCCTAAATAGCATTACAAAAAACATCAAAAACGAAAAACAATGTTTTTAAAAATATGGAAAAAATACAAATATAAAAGTTTGAGTCACCTCCCTTTTCCCCATTAAAAATAAAGATATATATATTTTTTTTAAGTACACATATGTGGTATCTCCACTCCAGTAAAAGTCAGATCTATCAAAAAATACAACTACGTAACCCGATTGGTGTTAATGCCCTAAAAGAAAAAAAACAAACTCCAGAATTGCTGTTTTTCATCCTCGCCAACACCTGAAAAACATACAGTAAGAGGCGATCAAAACATCATATCTACTTTTAAATGTTATCAATAAAAATGTCACCTCAGGGCGCAAAAAATAAGCCCTCACCAGCCCCCTCAACCAAAAATTAAAAATAGAACAGGTCTCAAAAAAAGCACTTTTTTTTTTTTTTACAAACTTCTGATTTTTTTTACTGTACTGACCTGTAGAATCATATTATCAGGTAATTTTTTTTTTACCATATAATGAACATTGAAAAGGCAAAAGGCATAAAACAATTCCGGATTAGCACTTTTTTAATGATTTTGCCTCCCTTGGAATTTTGTTTTTCATTTTTCACTGCATCACATGATAAAATGGATTGTGTCATTCAAAAGTACAACTCATCCCTCAAAAAACAAGCCATCATACCACTATTATCGACTGAAAAATTAAAAAGTTATGGCTCTTGGAAGAAGGGAAGGAAAAAACTAAAGTAAAAAAAAAAGGAAAATCGCCATGCATTAAACAGTGAAATGTGGGCAGTAAATGGATGACATCCGATTTCTTTGTATGACAATAACTTACATTGGCGATTTTAAACATTGACCATAGTATGCAAGTATGCTTGCAATGGGTCTGTGGTCCGGAAAAATAACAGATAGGACATGTATTGTAAAAACCTGATGTGTGAAGCCGGCTTTAATTCGTGTAATATGGTATTGTGTATCTATTCTGTTCTGCAATTGATGAACTGCATTCTTTACTATGCATTAGATAGGTTTTCCAGGTCTTTTCAAAATTTGCCGAAATTAAAAGGATCATTAAAAAATAAAGGAATAATTGTTACACTCCAATCTCTGCCACTCCATTGCGCCATTTTTGGTTCCCCACCGGAATCATATGTGATGATGTCCGAGACATTCAGTCATTTGACTGATAAGGCCACCGATTTTCTACAGTCTGGTAGAAGATGGACGGGATGCCGTCACTTCTGGTGGGATGTTGTCCCGTTCATCAGTCATTTGTCCAATGGCTAATCAGTGGCAGGTAAACTTTGGTTTTAGATAGGGATAATGAGCAGGGAATGAATCCTGCGTTGGGCGCCAGCTTCCAAGCACCTAGTCACTGCCACAGTTTTTTTAGACAATGACCATTGTTCACGCCAGTTGTGAGCAATGACGAGGGGATGTGGTGGAATCAGAGGCATCTGATTCACTAAGGCTAAGTTCACATTAGCGTTTCTGTGCACAGCGTATCATCTGCATGCAAAAACACATGTTTACTCAGCGTTTTTTATCCGCATCATCTTATGCATGACGCCAAAAAATGCTGGATGTGCATGCGCTTGTCTGCATTTTTGCATGCGTTTGCATTGTTTATGCGCATGCGTTCAATATTTCCAATGCTTTTCCAGTAGAGTTTCCCAATGGGCGTGTCTCATGGGATTTATATATATAGACACACTGCTCTGATGAAATCCTCATCTTTTGCTGCTGTATTCAGCTGGAAGATGGATCTTAGCCTGGAGAGCTTCATGATTAATCTTGATTCGTCATTGAAATTGGCTGCTGCCTTTGCTGTGGCTTGCAAAGAAGAAAGAAGAGAAAGACGGAGAAGACGTTGTCGTCACTATTGGCAACACCCCATCGTTGAAGTCTGAGAGAGCCGTGGAGCCGACCACTCGTTGTACACAGAGCTGGGGCACCAGGACAGCAGCAAAGCACCGAGACGGAGAAATCCAGGACAGGAGAACTGAAGGGCCAATACCACACCACCGGGACGCCGAAGTCCTGGACAGGAGAAAAGAGGGTCAGTACCACAGCACCAGAATGGAGAAATCCTGGACAGGAGAAGCAAGCCACAACAGTAGTCCGGGACCACAGCACCAACCAGTCTACAAGGAACAGAAAAAAATGAGTACAAAGTACAGACTGCAGAGACAGCCAGACATTTTCAAAGCTTCTTTACTTACATAGACAGTCTTGTGCTCACATCCAGAGTCTGGAGAGTAATGGCCTTGCAGTGTCCACACTTCCTTTTATACAGTTGACAATTAGCAGGTGGTGAAATAATTTCCTGGACCTGCTCATTCTGAAGTACGCATGCGCTTTGAAAGCATGCGTATACATGTCCTTGCGTACCAATACGTTCCCATAGACAGTAATGCGTTGTTTTGACGCATTCATCCGCATGCGCATGACTGTGCATAATTGACGCCTCAAAAAATGCAACATTTTGCGTTCACCGGACACCGCCGCACACCGCGAAGCGTCGCATGCGTATGCATCCGCAGGCGAAACTGATGGAAACGCATGTCCCTGCGTACACAATGTTAAAAATAGGTACGCGTGACACATGGGGATCTATGCGGATCATACGCTGCGCACAGATACGCTAATGTGAAACCAGCCTTAGAGGCACATGACTCTTAATGAATCAAACGCATCTTAAAATTTGCATTCCTGCCCGTGTGCCTCACCACAAATTTTACTCTAGTAACGTACACCACAACTTGTCATGAATTACACAAGCAGGTGTCGCCACTCCCCGTCCCACAGCCAATCATCAGCATTTTGGCAGAGCTGGAAGAAACTGGCGTGAAAACGACAAAAGTCGCAAAATGTTTGTGCAACCTCGCATTGCACCAAAATTTAACAACTTTTTAAAGTGTCTTATGCCAGATTTCTGACTTTGATGAATTGGGGCCTCTATTTTTTTTTGCTCTATACTGGCTAAAACTTGTTTCAATAGGGGGAATGAGATAAGGGCCTGTGAGTGATCTTAGGGCCCGTCACACTAAGCGAGATCGCTAGCGAAATCGCTGAAACGTCACCGATTTTGTGACGCAACAGCGACCTAGCCAGCGATCTCGCTTAGTGTGACACTCAGCGACGACCAGCCCCCCTGCTGGGTATCGCTGATCATCGCTGAATGGCCTGGACCATTTTTTGATTGTTGGTCTCCCGCAGGCCAGCGCGCATCGCTGCGTGTGACAGGCGGGAGACCAGCGATCAGCGAGCTGGAGCTGGTAACCAAGGTAAACATCGGGTTTCCAGGCGCCGTGCGGCGCCTAGAAACCCGATGTGTATGTTAGATACCAGCGTGCTGGTGCAGGGGAGCTGGTAACCAAGGTAAACAGCGGGTTTCAAAGCGCCGCGCGGCGCTTAGAAACCCGCTGCTTACCTTGGTTACCAGCTCCTTGCACCAGTGCGCTGGTATCTAACGTACACTGCGGGTAACTAAGCGACGTGCATCGCTTGTTACCCGCATAGTCGCTATCCTGATCGCTGCTGAGATCTGCCTGTTTGACAGCTCACCACCGATCATGTAGCGACACACCAGCGATCCTGACAAGTTCATATCGTTGTCGGGATCGCTGGTGCGTCGCTGAGTGTGACGGGGCCCTTAGACCCTGTTTATCACCAAGAGCAATAAAGGATACGACACATTGAAATCTACCCTATCCAACCTTTGGATGTAAATCGTACACACATACTCTACCACGGACAAATTTGTACAGATTTGCACAGATTTTTTTCTACAGAGTGTGGATGAGATTTGGTGAAACCTTATCTATTTTGCTACTATTGTAATACAATGAGGATTTTTATTAACCCATACAAATACCCTACTGCTACAGCAAATTATCTCTATCCACGTTTTAATTTTGGTAGCGGCCATTTCAATTATCATGGTCCACCTACAAGCAGGAAAGATATATGTGTGTGTGTTTGGGAGATGAGATAGCCCAGTAGAGTTGAGCAAAAAGATTTGCAAGACCCTGGTCCAATGACTACATCAGTAGTCCATGGCCACTGGAGCAGAGTCCTATGACCCGGCTGCTACCTGCCAGTATCCCCAGCATCTTTTCTGATTAAAAGGTTTGGATCAATGTCACCGTGGCGACGTGACTTAGGCTAAGTTCACACTAGCGTTCAGGGGCTCTGCGGAGGGCTGCGTACTTCCTCAGTTAAGCTCCGCCTACTTCCGCATACTTCTGCAAGCGTCCTGCGTACCTATCTTTAACATTGGGTACGCGGATGTATGCGGTTGCATAATTTTGACGCACCTGCCGAACGCACGGGAACGCAACATGTTGCATTTTGTGCATTCGGCGGGCGCGTCAAAACGATGCATCTGCATACATCCGCATGTCCTGCGTACCCAATGTTAAAGATAGGTACGCAGGACGCTTGCAGAAGTATGCGGAAGTAGGCGGAGCTTAACGGAGGAAGTACGCAGCCCTCCGCAGAGCCCCCGAACGCTAGTGTGAAACCAGCCTTACACAGGACATCACACTGGTCCTACTAATCATAAGATACCCATGAATGCTGGCAAGTAGGAGGAGATTTGCAGTGATCTTGTCCAGGGGTCATGGACTACCAACTAATCCGCTGGAACAGGGTCCTGCAAATCTTTTTCCTTATTTCAAATAGCAAGGTAGAGTAGAGTGCTACAGCTGGTGCGAGGAAAGAAAATCTCCTTTATTATCATCGGTAAACCTCTGGGTCCACACCGAAGAAAACTCTACTCTCATTAGCACCTCAAGAAGCTGTGTAGAGCAGATAAAGCATTCTTTAATTCCATATTGTGGCCAAGGTTTGTTGACTGCTTTGCCTGCCTTCATGTCAATTTTCCATCCATATGGCTGTTCCTGCTATCTTCAGAAAAACAATGGTGGATTAAAGCACCACTCCAGTGGGGTTTTTATTCAGTGCTGGAGTGGTGCTACTAAAGTCCTTGCCTGCTAGTCTTATACTCACCCATGCGTCTTGATCTTTTTCTCAGTGCCGTTCCGGTTCCGTGATGCCATCTTGTGACAGCAGCTTCTGAATGGCTGAAAGTCAGAAGCTACATCACAAGCTCTCAATGCGAGTCAACGAGAGACGGAACGAGGCTCCCATAGACTTGTACTGAGTTGTGACCTCCGGCTCTCTCAGAAAACACTGAAGCAGCCGGCAGGTCACGACAGGAGCGTCGGCAATAGATGGGGAAGATGGCAGCAGGTAAGTATTAGACTAGGTGCCGGACCTTACATTAGAAGCATCATTCCAGCGCTGCAATAAAAAAACGCTGGAGTGGTGCTTTAAATGGTTATTCTAAGCATAGCCTTTATTAGTGAGATGGGAATAACTCTATTTAGGTGCCAACCATAATAGGTGGAACTACAGAAACAACCAAGAGTGACTAAGGTACACAGTATCCATAACTCCCATTCATTGCTATAAGAATTATGGAAACAGCATAGTTTAGTCCCATGTCCTGTAATCCGTGCCTGGATGGAAGTTTTCTTATTCAGCCATGAAAATCTGAGATGTGACAAACCTTATAAACGTATATGCACACAGCGTCTTTTAGACTGGCATACCCGCTGGGTTTTACCTGCAAAGATGCTTCAGATTAATGCAGGCAGTGTATTTCCTGAAGCTTCTTTTCTGGGTGCAGTCAGATGGCCATATTACTCACGCGAGGATCGCATCGAAATCCGCGGATTTGTCAGTGGCTCTGTGGACATGAGCTTCACAACTACATAGCAATACATGGTGTCACACTCAGGCCAGTCCGAGGATTGCAATGCGATCCTCGTGCGAGTAATGCATCCATCTGACTGTACCCTATGACTTCTATCCTGATGTTTCTTTTGGCAACTTTGCCTCTGGTGATTTTTTTATATTGTTTGTATTAATAATGAGCGGTTTCCAAGCAGAAGCCTCCTGAAGAATAGACCGGTCACTTCTTTTAACCACTTTATATCTTTGGTTGCCTGAACAGTTAAAATAAGTTCAAAACCACTGAACACATGCACAAGTGGTTTTTACATTGCAGTGCATATGTTTATTCTTTTAGGCCCATTTTTCGTGCTTTTTCAGGAATGTTCCATGCAGACATTGTGTGCACATACCTTATACACTGCACTGAGGAGTTACCTTGGGCCGTTAGGTTCCTTAGGCTGGAGTCACACACACCGACTAAAAAATTGGACCGTTTTAGTCGGTCGATTATCGCAGCAAAATGTCATGAACAGTCATCCGTCTGGCATCCGATTTTCCTGGAAAGATGCGATTTAGTCGCATCTCAGCATAGTTGTAACATCCGATTTACATCCGACTTGCGAGAATTTCTCGCAGGCTTGCAAAACTGACATATAATGGATCCAAATGAATAGTATTTAAATCACAAAAGAAAGAATAGATATATACACATAGAACACACATATATATATATATATATATACATGTCATTGTGACATGTATATATATATATATATATATATATATTTATAGTTCCTAGACTTCTACATACTGTAATAGCCGCTAATTCAGTTGCCGGCTTTTGTGAAAGTACAGACCCGACATGAAATGATACATTGTTTCCACACAGTTAACCATGTCATTTCATGTATTTTTATATATGGTTTAAACTTACAATTACATAAGTGTATGTGTGCAAAATTGCAGACATGTAGGGTTTAATTAAAGGTATAAATTCGTTGAAAAAAAATGCGTGGGCTCCCGCTGTATTTTCTCCACCAGACAGACAAAGCCAGCGAGTGGGGGCAGATAATAATAGCCTAGGGAGGGTACATTTTTTTTGTGCCCCCCCTGGCTACTAACATCTGCCCCCAGACACCCCAGAAAGGGCAAATCTCTAATTAGATTAGCCCTTTCTGGCACTTTGCCCGTCTATTCCCATTGCCCTGTAGCGGTGGCGAACGGGTTAATAAGGGGTTAAAGTCACCTTGCAATTGAAAGGTCACTTTAAGCCAGGTTAATAATTGAGAGCTGTCAATTAGACAGCTATCAATTATTAATCCTATTCAAGTAAATAAAAAACACACACACTTTAAGAATAAATAATTTTTATGAAATAAAACCACATTTTTTTGACCATCTTTTATTTTACTCCTAATCCGTGCGAAGCCCTTGATCTCCTAAAATAAAGAAAAGATAATAAAACAACATTATCCTTACCTATCTGGCGATCTGTCACGTCCCACGCTGTAATCCTTCACAAAGGGTTAACTAGCTTTGAGCCAAGCAGCACAGCTAATGCTTGCTGCTCAGCTGAAAGCTCCTGAATGAATAAGTTCCTCTCCCCGTGACAGGAGAGGATGTGATTAATGAATGAAGCTTAATTGATTGCGTCCCACTTTCACTTTAGGTCAGGTCACTGAAGTGAAAGTGGCAATAAATCAATTAAGCTCCACTCATTAATCACTTCCTCTCCTTTCGCTGGGAGAGTAAGTTATTCATTCAGGGTGTTACAGCTAGCAGGCACCATTAGCTGCCTGCTCGCTGTAACCTGTTAACCCTTTCTGATGGATTACAGCGTGGGACCTGACTGTGCATCAGATTGGTAAGAATAATTTTGCTTTTTTATTTTATTTTTATTACAGGAAATGGTTTTAGCACAATAATAAAATATGGTCAAAAACTGTGTGATTATTTCAGTAAACTTCTTTTTTATTAAAGTGTGTGTGTTTGATTTTTCTTTCATACAATAGGATTAATAATTGATAGTTGTCTAATTGACAGCTCTCAATTATTAACCTGGCTTAAAGTGACCTTTCAATTGCAAAGTGACTTTAACCCCTTATTAACCCATTCGCCACCGCTACAGGGCAATGGGAATAGACGGGCAAAGTGCCAGAAAGGGCTAATCTAATTAGAGATTTGCCCTTTCTGGGGTGTCTGGGGGCAGATGTTAGTAGCCAGGGGGGGCACAAAAAAAATGTACCCTCCCTAGGCTATTATTATCTGCCCCCACTCGCTGGCTTTGTCTGTCTGGTGGAGAAAATACAGCGGGAGCCCACGCAATTTTTTTCAACGAATTTATACCTTTAATTAACCCCTACATGTCTGCAATTTTGCACACATACACTTATGTAATTGTAAGTTTAAACCATATATAAAAAAAACATGAAATGACATGGTTAACTGTGTGGAAACAATGTATCATTTCATGTAGGCTTCTGTGATTTCACAAAAGCCGGCAATTGAATTAGCGGCTATTACAGTATGTAGAAGTGTAAGAACTATAAATATATGTATATATACATGTCACAATGACATATATATATATATATATATATATATATGTATTCTATGTGTGTTTATGTATTGATTCTATTCTTTATTAAAGCTGTCAGTGTGATTTTACAGTATAGGCAGGGATGAATTGCCGGCTTTTCTAAAGGACACCGGTGCGATTTAATCGCAAGTCACACGTGCGGTCCGTTTGTAATCAGATTTTTCATCGCTCCCATAGACTTGCATTGGCGATAGTCGACCCACAATCTGTGACAATCGCAGCATGCTGCGATTGCACTCGGACGTTTAAAACGGACCACAAAAAATCTGATGGTGGGAGCTGCTCCATAGATTAACATTGGTCCGACTGCAATGCGATGTTTCATCGCATTGCAGTCGTCCGATTTTGTCGCTAGTGTGACTCCAGCCTTACAGTTCACCACAGGCCTTCTGGAATAAACCTGAAGTCAGTATCATCTGAATATGTCTACTTTTCAGTTTCTCTCCAAGTAACAACCCATAGTTCATGAAAGCAAAAAACACTGCACAAGGTACTGTAGCATTTCTATATCCCAAGACTGATGAGCAATCAATTCACTTCCACTTTCATCGGACACCCTTCTCCTTCTCCGCACAACAATCCATAATCACCTTCTGCTTACTCACACTTTCCAATGCATTAACCGTCTCAGACAAATTTCACTGCATTACAAAGCACTAATCCTTTTTCTTTCATCGCTCAGATACGGTTGAATTTTTGTTCTGTGACTTTGATCTGCTATAAGATCACAAAAAATAATTAAGGAGAGAGTGTAACCGCAGTTCAGTGACTCTATTATGGTCATAAAACTTCGATCTCCAGCAAATAACAATGCAAACTGCACACATTGTTAAAAAAAATATTTCTTGGACCTGATAAGGCTGGTGTACTTACTTTGAAGTTTCAGATCAGAATGGCGGTATAATTATTTTTGAACGCTTCGTTGCCTAATATTAAAATGACCATTTTATCAGTTTAATTAGGGCTCTAGCTGAACTCATACCATTCTCATTTTGTAATGTGAGCATTATACAGGCATTCTAACAAGGATTTTTAAAGCAAGTACAGGTCACAGGAGACATCTACGCTCCTCAACATTGAATATGCAACATCAAGAAGGAAAAGTCATGGAATTATGGAAATTACAGGATGAATGGACATGTTAATGATCTGCAAATTTCTGAAAAATTAGAAAACGTAACGTTTTCAAAACATCTTAACTTATGTAGTATTGAGTATGAGCACCATATGCAGAAATCCCCGCACTTAAAAGCCTTGGCTGCTATAAATGAGGTTATTAATGATTGTCTGAGAAATGTTCTGCAACACTCTGGACTTGGGCATGAAAATCATCAAGTTCCGCTGCTGGCAGCTCCCTTTGAAATTACCTGCCAATGACTTCCCAAATGTGGGCGATGGGAAACAAGTCTGGAGATGCTGCAGCCCATGGTAGTACATTTAGGCCATGCAGGCTGCGCACAGTAGCACAAGCAATATGCTGCCTGGCGTTATGTTGAAAACCGTTTCCTGGGACACTTTGGAGAGGCATCTTCTAGGCCTCTGAAGTCACTCCACACCATGCTGTTGAGGCGCACATCATGACATCACTAATATAACACTTCTCACCCAATGGGATAAGGAGAGAAGCAGAGGCACAGAGGACTGGACGGCGGGCTGCAGGGGTTGTGGGACAGGTGAGTGGTGAGATGAGTATTCATTTTTTTTCCTATACTCATTATGTTCTGGGGTCTGGAGAGACCCCAGTGTATAATAAGGACCATTTAATTAGCATTGAAAATTGAAGTTTTTCATATAAAAAAAATATCTATTAAATAATAAACAAACTAGTAAAATAAAGATATTAAGGAATTATAATAAAAAACACATCATCTAGTGCAAATTAGTAATATTGACCAGTTCTGATTTCCTAAGTAAATATATTTTAATTCAGGGTGATAAGTTCTCCTTATGGCAAATAAACCTGCCACAGTGAAAATTCATTATAAACCCTATCAAAGTAAAATGTAAAAATAATTATCATTAATTATGTGTGAGAAAGATGTCAGTGTACATCAGTTTACTTTGTGCTTATTGTCAATACTAGAAACTACAAAGCTGCGGTACCAAAGGTCACAATTATTTTTCAGCTGCCAGAAAGTTTGCAGAAACTGTTTTCTATCTTTCCAGCAATGAAGTAGAACATCAAAGAGAAAGGCTAAAAGTAACCGGAGGTCAGAGACAGTAAGTTAGGAATCACATAGACTGAAAATATCCACAATTATACTATATTTGGATGTATCACTATTAGAGATGAGCGGATCGATCTGCAGAGGATCACGTTTGAGTCAACTTTCCTGAAATTCCTGGTTTCATGTAAATTCAAACACTGTGAAATTCACACACACAAACAGAAACACAAACCATTTTGCACACTGTGTGTGAATGGACTCCTCCAGGGTGTCCCCACTGCTCCCATCACCAGAAGCCTCCATGGCTTATGGAAACAATGAAAACTGTGCCCCGAATAAGTAATCCAGATGGGAGACGTTGACCAGGGCTCAGCAACTCAATCTCTTCCATGAGAGAGCCGGTTTAAGTGCAAGCCAGTTGTGAAGTGCGAGTATGCTTGTTGCTCGGGTTTTCCCGAGCATGCTCGGGTGATCTCCGGGTATTTTGGCATGCTCGAGATTTAGTTTCTGTTGACGCGGCTGCATGATTTGTGACTGCTGGACAGCCTGAATACATGTGAGGAATGCCTGTTTGTTAGGGAATCCCTACATGTATTCAGGCTGTCAAGCAGTTGCAAATCATGCAGCTGTGTCGACAGAAACTAAATCTCCGAGCACGCCAAAATACTCGGAGATCACCCGAGCATGATCAGGGGAAACCCGAGCAACGAGTATACTTGCTCATCACTACTGGCCAGTAAAGGAACCTGGCATCAGATGTCATTTCCTGCTTCCCATGTCTTTGGCGAGATACTGCACAAAGGAGCCAACACTTAATGGCATAAACTCCTGAATGAATGTTTTTGCCTGCATGACCCAAATTTAATGGGCTAATTTTTTCAAAGATGAACACGTGCTAATTACCTTGATAAACTGTATGCAATTAATAAAAGCACTGTAAAAACCTTGCTTGTCTATGAAAAAACTATTCAGTTAACCTCTGCACCCATTCAAAGGGGTATTGCTATCTTATACATTTATGGCACAGCCACTGGATATGTCATAAACATATAGATATGGGTCACACGAAGGAGACTAATTTTTACCAACAGGGAGGAAATGGTTGAGGAAGTTCATAGATTGTAAGCTTGCGAGCAGGGCCCTCTTTCCTCTTGGTATCTACTTTGATCTGTGTTTATTGTTATGCTGTAATGTCTATTGTCTGTACAAGTCCCCTCTATAATGTAAAGTGCTGTGGAATATGTTGGCACCATAGAAATAAAATTATTATTATTATTAAGTAAAGGTAGCTGGAAATTTATGAGGCAGTGATCATGCTATCCTAAAATTTTGGATTACAAGAGGAGGAAGACCTGCGAAGACTGAAGACTTTAAGGTTGGACTTCAGAAAGGCAGATTTTAATGGGCTCAGGAAGAAGGTAGGAAATGTCCAATGGCTGGATGTTCTAAAGGACAGAAATGTCCAATATGGATGGGAGATTTTGCTAAATGAAATTCACACTGCACAATCGGTAACAATCCCGAAAATAAGGAAGCATTTAAAGGGTGGATGAACACAGAATTAAACACGTGCTAAAAAGGAAAAAATAAATGTATATTAAGTGGAAAGAGGGGGGCATATCTGTGACAGAAAGACATGACAATCTATGGATGAGTATTCTAATCCAGAAATACCACTGTAATGCAATAATAACCGTGTTAAACTGTACGGATGACTCATTGAATCCATAAAAAAATTAGAATGTAAATATTTTGAAAGTGTAGTTTATGTATGCACTTATACAGTCCTAAAAGCTTTGCAGAAAGTGCAAAGCTAGGCAAAAATTATAAGGAGGGTCATCTATAGACCCCTGAAAGGCAACAACTAGAAGGCCTCATTAAAATATTGAATATTAAAAACACTTTATGTGCTGCCGTTATTAGGTAGTGTGGAAAAGTGAGGACTATTCCAGGCTTTGTTCATTTTTATGAGAGTAAGCCTGTCAGCAAGCTCAGTTGACAGGTGAAAGCACCTGTCAGTTATGACCCCCCCAGTAGCACTCAAAACCCGGGCAGGGCAGCACAACACCTCCAAGGCATAGAGGGACAGCTCATGCCAGGTGTCCAGCTTCAAAACCCAATAGTTGAAAGTCCCAGAGGAAGTAGGGAGTATGCTGGTTTGGTCGCCCAGGTATTGCTTGGCCATCTTTAAAAACTTTTCTCTCCTTGTCAAAATGTCGAGTCATCAGGCCCTGAATGCTGGCCTGGTGTCATGAAATTGGCCCATGCCTTTGACAGTGTAACCCTGCCTCTGATGTATGTCTCCCTGGTCTCTCCTCCTTGGTTGGGCAAGGAAGTTTGCCCCCTGCCGCTAGCACTGCCTGAAGATGAATTTTTTCAACATATTTTCCACAATGGCCTTCTGGTATAGCACCATTTTAGAAGACCTCTCCACCTCAGGAAGAAGAGATGCAAAATTCTCCTTGTAGGGTGGTCTAACAGGGCAAACAACCAGTACTCTTTTTTGGCCAAGGTGAATGTAACGTGAGGATCACGGGAAAGGTAGCAGTACATAAAGTCAGCCATATGTGCCAAGCTCCATACAGCCAACACTTCCCTGTCTCCTTCATGATGACAACTGTCCATCTCCACCTCCTCCCTCTCTTCTGCCTCATTCCAATCCTCAGCCCATCCATGTAAGAGAGACGGGACGGAGGTTGTATAGTTACTAGCCTCTTTTGCGCTTGCTAGCTTCTGTTGCTCCTGTTCCTCTTTCTCAACGTCCATCTCTTCATTGATACCTACCTAATCCATGCGGAACATATGAGATGATGCTAGGCTGGCTAGAATCTCTCTGTGTTATGTCTTCCTTCATCCCCACCTGGTCCGCATGCAAAGCTTCATGTTTAATTGTAAGCAGTGACTGTTTGTCAGCACAGAAGCGGGATCGTTGCGCTGATTATGGTGTTTTCACTGCTCACCATCTATGTGGAATCCTTAAAATCTTGGAGAACCACATAAAAATGTCAGCGATCCATGCCCACTCTTCATTTGTTATGTGAGGAGGCTGACCAGAATACCAATGGGCGTGTTGGAGCTGGTACTCAACCACTGGCCTCTGCTACTCACAAAGCCTTGCCAGCATGTGCAGTGTGGGGTTCCAGTGCATGGTGATGTCGAGCTGCTGCAGCACTACCAGAGCGGCGGAGTTATAGTTGACTTGCGGAAATGGGTGCACATCTTGACCAGAAGCTCTGGCAAATCTGGATATGTTTTAAAAACCCGCTGAACTACCAAGTTGAGCACATGTGCCAAGCATGGTATGTGTGTGAGCTTGCCAAGCTTCACAGCTGCCACCAGGTTGTGCCCATTATCACACACGACCATGCCTGTTTGGTGGTGCAGCAGCAAAAAACACAGATCTGTCTGGTCTGTTATTCCTTTAAGTAACTCCTAGATAAATTAGCTTTAGCAGAGCATGTTGCTGCTTTGCTGAGGCAGTGCTGCAGAGCTTTCAGCATCTGGCTGATGTGGATGACGTACTCTGAGATAGCATATCGGAGATGGAGGATGAGGAGGAGCACGAGGGGGTGCAGGAACTGGTGTAAGAGGTGGAGGAAACCCTAATCAAAATAGGGCCAGCAATCCTCAGCTTTAAACGCACATGAGCCATGCCAGGGTGTGACTTGGCCCCAGCCTCCATAATGTTCACCCAGTGTGCCGTCAGGGAAATGTAGCATCCCTGGCCACAAGCACTTGTCCACGTGTTGGTCGTTAGGTGTCAGCTGACATCAAGCCCAGGGGTTAGTAATGGAGAGGCAACTATGAGATACCCCATTACTAGCCTGGTATTCAAAAGTAAGAAAGACGCACAAAAAAAAAGTCCTTTAATTGAACAAAACACTCCCTGACAAATCCCCTCTTTTTCCCATTTATTAACATAAAAATAAAAAAAATCAAAGTAATCCTCACCTGTCCGCTGATAATCAACAATGCTCATGTCCCACAACGAGCTCCAACACTCGCTGCAAAGCTCAGCGGTGACATAAGTAATGTTACCACTCAGCCCGGCAGCCAGATCACACTGACCTGGGAACGTGGCTGTGTGTGACCGGTGGACATGTGACCGGTGGGGACATAATTAAGGTTACTGCCGGTCACATGCAGCTGCATAGTCAGTATGATCTGATTGCTGGGCTTCATGACATTCCAAAGTTGACATCAACCCAAAAATATTTCTCCGCTTGGCAATGTACCCAGCAAGTGGGAAGAGACAAGGTTAAGTGCCAGAATTGGCACATCTAGTGGATGCGACATTTCTGTGGCGGCTGAGGGCTGATGTTATTAGTCTGGGTCAAATTAGCTTCAGCAGAACATGTTGCTGCTTCGCTGAGGCAGTGCTGCAGAGCTTCCCGCTTCCAGCTGATGTGGATGACATGTTCTGAGATAGCACGGGGGGGAGGGGTCCAATATCCAGGGCCCTTCCCAGCCTATTAAAATAAGCTCACAGGGCAAGCGGGAAGAGCAGGCCAAAGCGACAGAATTGAAACATCTAATGGATGCGAATTTCCTGGGGTGGCTGCGGACTACTATTTTAAGGTTAGCGAGGGCCAAATATCCATGGGCTTTCCCAGGCAGAGAATACAAGCCCCCAACTGTCTCTTTTAGCTTGGCTGGTTCTAAAAAATTAAGGAGGAAAGATGCCGTTTTTTTAAATTATTTATTTAAACAGACAGCTGCAGGCTGATATTAATAGGCTGAGAAGGGGTCATGGATATTTGCCCCCTCCCAAACTGATAACATCAGCCCTCAGCCACCCCAGAAATGGCACATCCATTAGATGCGCCAATTCTGGTGCTTAGCCCCGGCTTTTCCAGGCAGAGAATACAAGCCCCCAACTGTCTGTTTTAGCTTGGCTGGTTCTAAAAATTAAGGGGAAAGATGCCGTTTTTTAAATTATTTATTTAAACAGACAGCTGCAGGCTGATAATAATAGGCTAAGAAGGGGTCATGGATATTTGCCCCCTCCCAAACTGATAACATCAGCCCTCAACCACCCCAGAAATGGCACATCCATTAGATGCGCCAATTCTGGTGCTTAGCCTCGGTTCTTCCCACTTGACCTGGTGCATTGTCAAGTGGGGTAATATTTTGGGGTTGATGTCAGCTTTGTAATGACAGCTGACATCAAGCCCAGGGATTAGTAATGGAGAGGTGGGAAGAGACGGGAAAAGCTCCAGAATTGGCACAATTCTGAATTGGCAGTTGATATTTTTATGCTGGCGTGGTCCAATTATCCATGGCCCTTCCTAACCTGAGAATACCAGCCCCCAGCTGTCTGCTTTAGCTTGGCTGGTTATCCAAAATAGGGGAGGGAGCCCACACCGTTTTTAAATTATTTAAGTAATTTTAAAAAACAGCGTAAGGACACCTCTAAGTTTTATAACCAGCTGACAGCTGAGCGTTGCTTGTTATCAAAAATACAGACCCCCACATCTTTTTTTTTTTTGCACAGTGCGCCGCCCAATCACAGCCATTCCAATACTTGAAATGGTCATGATGGAGCAGGAAGTGTCCACACAGGAAAAGGTTGTTGATTGGCTGCTCTGCAGCCTTTCAACAAGCTTTGTTCGGGCTGCTGAATCCAAACAGTAACACAGACGTCCAGGAGAAATCCTTGTTTGGGGTCCGTGCACGGATACTGGGTGTCTGGTATGGACTCCGAGCTTTACTGTTTTGGTTTGTCCATCACTATTTAGCTGTATTCACTATGAACTGTAAAATGAGGATAATTACAATCAAAATAGTCACTATAAGATTTTACAGCTTCAAAAATTCATGGACGCCTTAAAAAAGTGTACAGACAAGGCAAAAAAAGTTACTTATTTTTACAGACTGTCCCGGAATTTCTGGACAGTTGGTGACTCTGTTTAAGGTGTGTACTTAGGATGCACTAATGCTGTAGATAGACAAAGTACTAGGAATGGCCGGCAGATTCAATAGAGTTTGCTGACAAAGTGAAACGTATTAGCTCATTTCCTCATTTTACACAAAATACGGAAACAATTTCCTGCAATTCAGGGACATCTACAATGTTATTTTTACTAATTGTTCCCCTTTAACCCCACTCGAACTTGTCTGGCTTTGCTAGAGGTGAGGACAATGCTGATTCCTTCTGTTCACGCTTGATTGTCTTGTCCATGAACAGACTACTGTCTCCAATGTGAACACAAGTACATACAAATCTGATTTAATTTCAGCTTCTGCAATTTCAGCTACTGTGAATCCCCACAATATTGTGTCCTTGTTGTAAAATCCATACAGAAGATCTACTCTTTTCCTCACCCCTGACCTGCTGACCCCGTGGTGGCCTCAGGACAGGTCTGACCTGGTCACAGGCTGACCCCGAGCCAATAAGACGCCCCTTATTAACATAAAACATGGATTGGGTGGCAGGTTGACAGATTATAACTGGGGCATTATTACAGGGGCTGCAGAGTAGCATGGGATAAATGTGAGTCCGAGGATTTTAATATCCCTCAGGCCTGTGCTTTAGCTCACCATTGAAACTAACACTGACCTATAATACAATAAGATGTATAGATGATGGGATATGATCAAGTATCATCCACAGGGGTACAAAGGCGGATGATAAAGGCAGACAAAATCTCTCCACCTGCAAGTCCTTTTTATCAAATATAATGTGGGTTTTGTGCTCATCGGTCCAGAAAACAACTACAAAAAAATGTAATCGGCGAATATTAAACACATTTTTTCATATGAAAAATTTATTGTAGCTTTCTGGAAATGGCTTCCTTTTCGTACATTTTAGTTTTTCTTGTTTTTTTCTCATTTCTCGTGTAATCCTAGCATTGAGCCAATATTTTTCCCATTTATTATCCCGTGATGAGCACTTATCAATATTTTCGTCGTGGTGCACACTTTCTATAAAAAAAAAGCCCTTTTGTACCAATCAAATTAGCATTGTAGCTCAGTTGTAAATGTCTCCCTTGGTGAACACTACTCATCATTTATAACTACAAGACTCTGGAGTATATAAGATGTGTTATCGTTTAGTACTCCCAATGAAGCTTAATGTGGATAGATGTAAGGTTACGCACTTAGGCCATAATAACAAGTGTACTACTTGCCTATAAAGTGAGATACGATCAGGAAATATGAAGATGAAAAAAACAGGAGAAATCGGGATCATCGGAGCCTGCTGCATTGCCGAGTATGGAAAATAAAAGGATCTCAAGAAAACTTAGCATCTTCAATGACTAATAGATTCATTTTCTAATTTTTGTCTAAATACATTTATATACAGCTTGTTTATAGAGCTGTGGCTTATGTTGGTGTTACATATGCAATAGAAAATAATTAAAAAAAATTAAAAATATATATATTTTTTTACCTCTTCTTGTCCTTTGACATTCTATTACATCACGAGAATTGTGCAGTTCTCACAAGTTGACCTAATAATACATACGCCCACGCCATCACTTCACTGTATAATAAAGGCAATATCCCTCTATACAGAACAGGTTATAACTCTGTTCCTGGAAGTTAAATCCTTAGATGACTGACTGCAGCTTCTAAGTGAATAGACAGAGGTTGCAGATACATTACTATTGCATCCAGTGGTCTAACAATCACCCCCTTTTCTGCTATGTTAGTACACCAATTAAATAAGCATTCTTAGTATCAAAGTTTTTATCCTCTTAATATACTGTAATCATCATATTATATAGCACTGTGTACTTGCAATTGCTCATTTTGCATTTCCACCCATTTAATTCTTCTCTTTCAAGACATCACATGATCAAAAATAGACTCGCTAAATCCTTCTATGCTCTATGTAGAAACAAGAAGTCTATTTTTCCTGCATGAGTCATCATTAGAGCCATAATTCGACCTCACTGACCCTCTTTTTCCCATTTATTACTGTAAAAATTTAAATATTTTTTGTCTTTTACAGGAGATCGAAAGATTGTCTTCTCGTCGGACAGGTTAGGAATTTTTTTTAATTATTTTCTATTTTACTGTAATAAATGGGAAAAAGAGGGTCGGGGAGCATTTATTTCAAATAAAGGATTTGTCAGGGACACCGCACTGCACTTGCTCACTGAGCCAGTGCGTGTGTCCTGAGTGAACAAACTGTGCCCAAGGATACCTGTATAGCAGAGCCGCAGCAGGGAAGACGTGTGTTTCTGAGGAACAGGACCTTCCGCAGCATGTGACTGCCAATGGGCGGAGCCAGCCACACGTCTCTCAGAGGCAGCAGAAGCAGATAGAGAATGCTTCAGGCCGGAGGACATGCAATCACCTGACTGCCTAGGGGCGTGGCCTAAGCTCCAGAGAGCTATGAGGTAAAGGAAAACTCCTAGAAAGGTAACTACGAAATAAAGTTACCAAGGGGCATAGACAGAATGGATAGTCAGGATAGCCAGGTCATACACAGAGAGAGCAACGCAGTACAAAAGGAGCAAGCAGAGAATAACCAGAACACAGCCAAGGGGTCATACACAGAGGGAGCAACGCAGTACAAAAGGGACAGGCAAAACTCGTAACAGGGACACAGCCAAATCAGAACCAGACAGACAAAACGTAGCACAGGCACAACGCACTGGCACAAGCACAGGGTCAGACACACTCAGCCAAAGGTCAGAGTATAAACGACAAAGACTGGCTTCACAGTGAGGCTATAAAAAGCCTCCCAGGACACAGAAAGAGGCCAACCAAGTTAACCCCGCGACTACCTGATCCAAGAACCCAGTAAACCATGACAGTACCCCCTTCTTAATGGGGGGCCTCTGGACCCTCAGGTTTCCCAGGATTCCGAGCATGGAATGCCCGAACCAGACGGTCAGCATGTACTGATCTGGCCGGCACCCAAGACCAGTCCTCTGGACCATATCCCCTCCAATGCACCAGGTACTGTAAGGACCCCCGAGACCGCCGGGAGTCTATAATATGTTGTACCTCAAATTCCATGTGCCCATCAACCAAGACTGGGGAGGGAACAGCAGCTGGTTCTTCTACTACCAATCCCAAGGGTTTTAGCAAGGATCTATGGAATACGTTATGGAGTTTCAAAGTGGGGGGGAGGCGAAGACGATACACCACAGGGTTAATTACCTCAATGATCTCATAGGGACCTATGAACTTGGGCCCCAGTTTGGCGGAGGGCAGACGAAGACTTATGTTTCGCGTGGAGAGCCACACCTTGTCCCCACACTGCAACACCTGAGCAGGGTTCCTTTTTTTATCTGCAAAACGCTTATAAGTCTCCTGAGCCCTGAACATATTTAACCAAACTTTTGACCACAGATCTCTGATTCGGTTAACACAGTCCTCAGCTCTTGGACAGCCCGAATCTAAACGTGAGAATTCACCAAAATGAGGGTTCAAACCATAATTAATAAAAAACGGTGACCTACCGGTAGATTGATTGGTACGGTTGTTGAAGGCGAACTCCGCTAACGGTAGGGCATCACACCAGTCGCTTTGCAGAGTAGAAATCAAACATCGAAGAATTTGTTCAAGCGACTGGTTGGTGCGCTCCGTCTGCCCGTTACTCTCTGGGTGGTAGGCTGAGGAAAAGGACAAAGATATCCCCAACCTTTTGCAAAAAGCCCGCCAAAACTTGGCCACAAATTGTGCCCCTCTGTCAGATACAATATTCATAGGTACCCCATGTAACCGTACAATCTGTGCGAGGAAATGCTTAGCGAGAGTCTCTGCAGAAGGTAGACTTGCCATAGGTACAAAATGCGCTAACTTAGAAAACCTGTCCACAACTACCCAGATAACCGTGTTACCCCGAGAAGAAGGAAGGTTGGTAATGAAGTCCATGGACAAGTGGGTCCATGGCCTTCCTGGAATTGGCAAAGGCACCAATTCCCCGGCCGGCAATGAGAGCTCTTAGAACGAGCGCATACCCCACACGCAGCGACATGCTTCTTAACCCCTCTCTGACATTAGACGTACTATCCCGTCCATAAAACCCGTGCCATTCTGCCCATGGACGGGATAGTACGTCATAGGCGATCAGCTGCGCTCCTGAGGGGAGCGCAGCTAATCGCCGCCGGGTGTCAGCTGATTATCACAGCTGACACCCGTGACTGTGTGTCAGGAGCGGTCACGGACGGCTCCCGGCACATTAACCCCTGGCACACCGTGATCAAACATGATCGCAGTATACTGGGGGCACAGGGAAGCATCGCGCAGGGAGGGGGCTCCCTGCGCGCCCCCCTGAGACCCTCAGACCAGCGCAATGTGATCGCGCTGTTCTGAGGGCTTCCTCCCTCCCAGGACCCGGATCCAAGATGGCGCCGGGGTCCTGGAGGGAGGCGGCTTCCTCAGTGCCTGCTGAGAGCAGGCACTGAGAAGCCTGCAGCTATGCCTGAGCGATCGCTGGTGTGACAGAGTGCTGTGCACACTGTCACACCAGCGATTTGATAAAATACAGTGATGTCCCACCCTGGGACAAAGTAAAAAAGTTAAAAAAATAAAAATAAACATGTTGTAAAAAAAAATCCAAAATAAATTAAAAAAAAAAAAATATTCCCCAATAAATTCATTTCTTCCTGTAAATAAAAAAAACAAAACAATAAAAGTACACATATTTGGTATCGCCGCGTCCGTAACGACCCCCCCTATAAAACTGTCCCACTAGTTAACCCCTTTAGTGAACCTCTTAAAAAAAAAAAAAAACGAAGCAAAAAATCAATGCTTTATCATCATACCGCCGAACAAAAAGTGGAATAACGCGCGATCAAAAAGACCGATATAAATAAACATGGTACCGCTGAAAACGTCATCTTGTCCCGCAAAAAACGAGCTGCCATACAGCATCATCAGCGAAAAAAAAAAAAAGTTATAGCTCGCAGAATAAAGCGATGCAAAAATAATTATTTTTTATATAAAATTGTTTTTATTCTATAAAAGCGCCAAAACATAAAAAAATGATATAAATGAGGTATCGCCATAATCGTACTGACCCGAAGAATAAAACTGCTTTATCAATTTTACCACACGCGGAACAATAAAAACGCCTCCCCCAAAAGAAATTCATGAATTGCTGATTTTTGTTCATTCTAACCTCCCAAAAATCGAAATAAAAAGCGATCAAAAATGTCACCTGCTCAAAAATGGTACAAATAAAAACGTCAACTCGTACCGCAAAAAATAAGACCTCACATGACTCTGTGGGCCAAAATATGCAAAAATTATAGCTCTCAAAATGTGGCGATGCAAAAAACTATTTTTGCAATAAAAAGCGTCTTTTAGCGTGACAGCTGCCAATCATAAAAACCCGCTATAAATAGTAAATCAAACCCCCCTTTATCACCCCCTTAGTTAGGGAAAAATAATAAAATTAAAAAAATGTATTTATTTCCATTTTCCCATTAGGGTTAGGGTTAGGGTTGCGGCTAAAGTTAGGGTTAGGGTTGGCGCTAAAGTTAGGATTAGGGTTAGGGTTGGGATTAGGGGTGTGTTAGGGTTAGGTTTGTGGTTAGGGTTGGGACTAGGGTTAGGGGTGTGTTGGGGTTAGGGTTGGAGTTAGAATTGGGGGGTTTCCGCTGTTTAGGCACATCAGGGGCTCTCCAAATGTGACATGGCGTCTGATCTCAATTCCAGCCAATTCTGCGTTGAAAAAGTCAAACGGTGCTCCTTCACTTCTGAGCTCTGCCATGCGTCCAAACAGTAGTTTATCCCCACATATGGGGTATCAGCGTACTCTGGACCCCAAGAGTTATTGTGCAATTTGTCCTATTTCTTCTGTTACCCTTGGGAAAATAAAAAACTGGGGGCGAAAATATCATTTTTGTACAAAAAAAATTATTTTTTTGTTTTTACGGCTGTACATTATAAACTTCTGTGAAGCACTTGGGGCTTCATAGCGCTCACCACACACCTAGATAAGTTCCTTGTGGGGTCTATTTTCCAAAATGGGGTCACTTGTTGGGGATTTCCACTGTTTAGGCGCATCAGGGGCTCTCCAAATGCGACATGACGCCCCCAGACCATTCCATCAAAGTCTGCAATCCAAAACGTCACTACTTCCCTTCCGAGCCCCAACGTGTACCCATACAGTAGTTTTCTCCCACATATTGGGTATCAGCGTACTCAGGACAAATTGGGCAACAACTTTTGGGGTCCAATTTCTCCTGTTACCCTTGTGAAAATAAAATATTGGGGGTGAAAAAATCATTTTTGTAAAAAAAAAGGATTTTTTATTTTTACGGCTGTGCGTTATAAACTTCTGTGAAGCACTTCGGGGTTCAAAGTGCTCACCACACATCTAGATAAGTTCCTTGTGGGGTCTATTTGCCAAAATGGGGTCACTTGTGGGGGGTTTCCACTGTTTAGGTGCATCAGGGGCTCTGCAAATGTGACATGACGCCCCCAGACCATTCCATCAAAGTCTGCAATCCAAAACGTCACTACTTCCCTTCCGAGCCCCGACGTGTGCCCATACAGTAGTTTTCGCCCACATATTGGGTATCAGTGTACTCAGGACAAATTGGACAACAACTTTTGCGTTCCAATTTCTTCTGTTACCCTTGTGAAAATAAAATATTGGGGGCGAAAAAATCATTTTTGTAAAAAAAAAAAGATTTTTTATTTTACGGCTGTACGTTATAAACTTTAGTGAAACACCTGGGGTTCAAAGTTCTCACCACACATCTAGATAAGTTCCTTGAGGGGTCTAGTTTCCAAAATGGTGTCATTTATGGAGGTTTCCACTGTTTAGGCAGATCAGGAGCTCTCCAAACACGACATGGCGTCCAGCCAATTCTGCGTTGAAAAAGTCAGACGGCGCTCCTTCCCTTCCAAACTCTGCCATGCACCCAAACAGTGGTTTACCCCCACATATGGGGTATCAGCGCACTCAGGACAAATTGCACAATAACTTTTGGAGTCTTGTTACCCTTGGAAAAATAAAAATTGGGGTGAAAAGATCATTTTTGTGGAAAAAATATGATTTTTAAATTTTACGGCTCTACGTTATAAACTTGTGTGAAGCACTTGGGGGTTCAAATTGCTCATCAAAAATCTAGATAAGTTCCTTAGGGGGTCTAGTTTCCCAAATGGGGTCATTTGTGGGGGGTTTCCACTGTTTAGGCACATCAGGGGCTCTCCAATTGCAACATGGCATCCAAACTCAATTCCAGCCAATTTTGGTTGGAAAAAGTCAAATGGTGCTCCTTCCATTCCGAGCTCTGCCGTGCGCCCAAACAGTGGTTCCCCCCCACATATGGGGTATCAGCGTACTCAGGAAAAATTGTACAACAACTTATGTGGTCCAATTTCTCCTGTTACCCTTGGGAAAATAAAAAATTAGTGACTAAAAGATAATTTTTGTGGGAAAAAAACAGGATTTTTTATTTTCATGCCCGGGCATTATAAACTTGTGTGAAGCACTTGGGGGTTCAAAGTGCTCACCAAAGATCTAGATAAGTTCCTTAGGGGGTCTAGTTTCCAAAATGGGGTCACTTGTGGGGGGTTTCCACTGTTTAGGCTCATCTGGGGCACTGCAAACGGAACATGACCCCCATTAACGTCTGCATTCCAAAACGTTACTACTTCCTTTCCAAGCCCTGCCGTGCGCCCAAACAGTTTCCCCCCCCCACATATGGGGTATCAGCGTACTCAGGACAAATTGGACAACAACTTTTGGAGTCCAATTTCCTTGGGAAAATTCAAAAATTTGGAACTAAAAAATCATTTTTGTGGAAAATTGATTTTTTTTTTTTTCACACCCAGGCTTTATAAACTTTTGTGAAACACTTGAGGGTTCAAAGTGCTCACAACAGATCTAGATAAGTACCTTAGGGGGTCTAGTTTCCAAAATGGTGTCACTTGTGGGGGTTTCCACTGTTTAGGCGCATCAGGGGCTCTCCAAACGCGACATGGCATCCAATCTAAATTCCAGCCAATTTTAGTTTGAAAAAGTCAAACGTCGCTCCTTCCCTTACGAGCTCTGCCGTGTGCCCAAACAGTGGTTTTCCCCCACATATGGGGTATTGGCGTACTCAGGAGAAATTGCATAACAACCTTATCTGTCCATTTTCTCCTTTTACCCTTGTGAAATAAAAAAAAAGTTTGTAAAAGATCATTTTTGTGGCTAAAAAGTAAAATATTCATTTTTTCCTTCCACGTTGCTTTAGTTACTGTGAAGCACCTGAAGGGTTAATAAACTTCTTGAATGTGGTTTTGAGTACCTTGAGGGGTGCAGTTTTTAGAATGGTGTCACTTTTGGGTATTTTCTGCCATATAGACCCCTCAAAGTGACTTCAAATGTGAGGTGGTCCCTAAAAAAAATGGCTTTGTAAATTTTGTTGTAAAAATGAGAAATCGCTGGTCAACTTTTAACCCTTATAACTTCCTAACAAAAAAAAATTTTGGTTCCAAAATTGTGCTGATGTAAAGTAGACATGTGGGAAATGTTATTTCTTAACTATTTTGTGTGATATATTTCTCTGTTTTAAGGGAATAAAAATTCAAAGTTTGAAAATTGCAAAATTTTAAAAATTTTCGCCATATTTGCGTTTTTTTTCAAAAATAAACGCAAGTTATATCGAAGAAATTTTACCACTAACATGAAGTACAATATGTCACGAGAAAACAGTCTCAGAATCGCGAAGATCCGTTGAAGCGTTCCAGAGTAATAACCTCATAAAGAGACAGTGGTCAGAATTGTAAAAATTGGCCCGGTCATTAACGTGCAAACCACCCTTGGGGGTGAAGGGGTTAATATCTGAAGCCGTCAAAGGCCACCAAAAAACTCTAGCCACTGCCTCTCGTGTGGCAGAAATGCCTGGGTGAGCACTCAGTTTTGAATCATGGAACTCCCGCAGGAGCCTGGTGCGTAACTGCTGAGGAACAAACAATTTGTTTTCGGGTTTGGACCTTGGAGCTAAAGATTGAGCCCCCACAATCTCCCGCTCCAATTCCGATGACACTTCAGCTATAACGACATTGGGTTGAAGAATGGGGGATGGCAGGTCAGGGGCAGAAAGCGGCTCAAAACTATGTGATAAAGCATCAGCTTTCACGTTTTTAGACCCTGGGCGAAAAGTTATAGAAAATTGAAATCTGGAAAAAATAGTGACCAACGGGCCTGCCTAGGAGTCAGTCTTTTAGCAGATTTGATATACTCTAGGTTTTTGTGGTCGGTGATGACTGTGATGGGGTGAGCCGCCCCCTCCAAAAAATGCCTCCATTCCTCGAACGCCAACTTGACTGCTAAGAGTTCTCTATTACCAACGTCATAATTTCACTCAGCCTGAGAATTTTTTTTCGAGAAATAGACACAAGGTTTGAGGTTAGTCAGAGAAGTAGGTCCCTGTGACAACACTGCCCCCACCCCAACCTCCGAAGCATCAACTTCAACCACAAACAGCTTGGATGAGTCAGGTTGAACCAGAACAGGAGCGGATGTGAAACAATTTTTCAAAGTTAAAAAAGATTGTTTGGCCGACGGGGACCAGTTCCTAACATCTGCCCCTTTACGTGTGAGATCCGTGAGGGGTTTCACAATCTGAGAAAAACCCTTGATAAACCTGCGATAGTAATTCGCGAATCCCAAGAAGCGCTGGAGTCCTCTAAGGTCCCGAGGCTGGACCCACTCCATAATGGCTTGCACCTTCTTGGGATCCATACGAAACCCCTGTGGAGAGATTATGAGACCCAAAAATGATAGCTCCTGAACAAAGAAAGAACATTTCTCCAGCTTAACAAATAATTGATTTTCCCTGAGTCTTTGAAACACAGTTTTAACATGTGATAAATGAGAATGTCTGTCAGAGGAATACAGGTCCTTCTCAAAAAATTAGCATATAGTGCTAAATTTCATTATTTTCCATAATGTAATGATTACAATTAAACTTTCATATATTTTAGATTCATTACACACCAACTGAAATTTGTCAGGTCTTTTATTGTTTTAATACTGATGATTTTGGCATACAACTCCTGATAACCCAAAAAACCTGTCTCAAAAAATTAACATATTTCAACCATCCAATAAAATAAAAGTGTTTTTTAAAAACAAACAAAAAAACCATCAAATAATAAAGTTCAGTTATGCACTCAATACTTGGTCGGGAATCCTTTTGCAGAAATGACTGCTGCAATGCGGCGTGGCATGGAGGCAATCAGCCTGTGACACTGCTGAGGTGTTATGGAGGCCCAGGATGCTTCGATAGCGGCCTTAAGCTCATCCAGAGTGTTGGGTCTTGCGTCTCTCAACTTTCTCTTCACAATATCCCACAGATTCTCTATGGGGTTCAGGTCAGGAGAGTTGGCAGGCCAATTGAGCACAGTAATACCATGGTCAGTAAACCATTTACCAGTGGTTTTGGCACTGTGAGCTGGTGCCAGGTCGTGCTGAAAAATGAAATCTTCATCTCCATAAAGCATTTCAGCCGATGGAAGCATGAAGTGCTCCAAAATCTCCTGATAGCTAGCTGCATTGACCCTGCCCTTGATGAAACACAGTGGACCAACACCAGCAGCTGACATGGCACCCCACACCATCACTGACTGTGGGTACTTGACACTGGACTTCAGGCATTTTGGCATTTCCTTCTCCCCAGTCTTCCTCCAGACTCTGGCACCTTGATTTCCGAATGACATGCAAAATTTGCTTTCATCAGAAAAAAGAACTTGGGACCACTTAGCAACAGTCCAGTGCTGCTTCTCTGTAGCCCAGGTCAGTCGCTTCCGCCGCTGTTTATGGTTCAAAAGTGGCTTTACCTGGGGAATGCGGCACCTGTAGCCCATTTCCTGCACACGCCTGTGCACGGTGGCTCTGGATGTTTCTACACCAGACTCATTCCACTGCTTCCTCAGGTCCCCCAAGGTCTGGAATCGGTCCTTCTCCACAATCTTCCTCAGGGTCCGGTCACCTCTTCTCGTTGTACAGCGTTTTCTGCCACATTGTTTCCTTCCAACAAACTTCCCATTGGGGTGCCTTGATACAGCACTCTGGGAACAGCCTATTTGTTGAGAAATTTCTTCTGGGTCTTACCCTCTTGCTTGAGGGTGTCAATGATGGCCTTCTTAACATCAGTCAGGTCGCTAGTCTTACCCATGATGGGGTTTTGAGTAATGAACCAGGCAGGGAGTTTTTAAAAGCCTCAGGAATCTTTTGCATGTGTTTAGAGTTAATTAGTCGATTCAGAAGATTAGGGTAATAGGTTGTTTAGAGAACCTTTTCTTGATATGCTAATTTTTTGAGACAGGTTTTTTGGGTTATCAGGAGTTGTATGCCAAAATCATCAGTATTAAAACAATAAAAGACCTGACAAATTTCAGTTGGTGTGTAATGAATCTAAAATATATGAAAGTTTAATTGTAATCATTACATTATGTAAAATAATGAAATTTAGCACTATATGCTAATTTTTTGAGAAGGACCTGTATATCAGTATGTCATCCAAGTAGATCACAACAAAACGGCCAATGAGGTCCGAAAAAACTACATTAATGAAATTTTGAAACACAGCTGGAGCATTGGTGAGACCGAAAGGCATGACGAGATTCTCAAATAACCCCTCAGTAGTAAGAAAAGCAGTTTTCCACTCATCCCCTTCCCGCACTCTTATCAAATTATAAGCCCCCCTGAGGTCCAATTTTGAAAACCACTTGGCCTCAGAGAGCTGGTTACAGAGATCAGGAATCAGAGGCAGGGGGTATGTATTCCTGACTGTGATTTTATTAAGTTCTCGAAAGTCGAGGCAGGGACGTAGACCGCCATCCTTCTTTTTAACAAAGAAGAACCCCGCAGCTACTGGGGACACTGAGGGCCTTATATGCCCTTTGCAAAGACTTTCAGCAATGTATTGCTTCATAGCCAGGCGCTCCGGGCCTGACAAATTAAACAGACGGGCCTTGGGCAATTTGGCTCCCGGACAAGATCAATAGCACAGTCAAATGATCTATGCGGGGGCAGAGCCTCAGCCTCACTTTCAGAGAACACGTCCTCAAAGTCTTTCAGGTACTCCGGAATACCCTCCAGACCAACAGAAGACACTGAGACAGGTTTTGCAAGTTTCATACAATAAACAGGTTTATGGCAACAGTTGACACATTGGGATCCCCATTAGTGTTGAGCGATACTATAATGCAAATATCGGCTATCGGCCGATATTAGCTCTATCGGCCTTTCGATAATTCGTTTCGATATTTTCGTCTTATCGAATACCGGAATCGGATTTGTCACTGTCACTGTGAGTGTCCGTCGGTCGGGTCTGTCAGGAGTCAGCGGCACTCACCTGGCAGAAGATCTCCGGCGGTCACATCCTGGACTGCTTGATGGCCGCCATTATCTTCTCCCTGGCGGTCACATGCAGTTTTTCGCGATAACTGCAGTGACTGCAGGGTAATCCCGGCCGTAAACCAGTCCGATGACGTCACCGCCGGGGAAGCAGGTAATCAGCTGTGCTGCGCCGGGATTCTGATGTAGCAGAGCTGGATCGTCGTGGGACACTCGTTACTATGGACTGCGTTGGTCAGGTGGTATACTTTTTTTTTTTATTCATTTTTTTACAGGAGATCGATGGCGTCGCAGGATGAGACTGTAATAAAAGTAATGAAAACTGTGTTTTTTTTTTTTTTATTAAATTAAAAAACTTTTTTATGAACATTCACCCGTCCGGGTACATAAACAATTTAACTATTTACATACAGGGACCCTGTCCGGGTTATTTATAATTCTTTGGCAGGGGTCTTCAAGGTACCACCTGGTACTCTTCTGATGCTTGCCAAACATCCGAGGCACCAAGGACCACCAGGACCTGATGACGTCGTGTGGCCTGTACAGTGACGTCGTGACCCGCTATCTGGGTCTGTGTGGCCACCTCTTTCGTCTCCCTCCGGGTCTGGACCCCTATGTCCCGGACTGAACGAACCCCAGGGGCCTAACAGGCGCCGGGTACGGGCCAGCTATACTTATCATGTCCATAGCTGGGGCTGCTGAGGAGACCACTGAGGGAGGCTTGGGAGATTTACGGCGTGGGGTGGGCACTTTTGCAGAGGCCTGGATGTGGGAGGCTGAAGGCTCCGAGGGTCTCACAGGTTCCTGACACACTGGGGAGTAGGGGTCGCACCTGGTAACATTTAGGGCGTACCATCAATTGTAACCCCAGTGTCGGGTGTAAGTCACCAAGTCTCCTGGCAACAGGTCCCTCCCCGGGTGTCCTTCTGGGAGGTGAGCCTCCACGTCCCGCCGGTTCACAAAAACTTCTAAATAAAGTCCAGGCTCCTTGATGAAGCCCCAACCACCTTTCAATTTAAAGCTCCGTACTGCACCCTTACGCCGCGGCTCACACAGGGTTCCTTTATCCTTTCTCATCCGGTCCTTATCTGCCCGGTCCTTCTCCAGGTTACGTTGCCGAAGTTTTTGGGATTCTCGCTGCTCCCTTTGTCGCTCTGCTTCCCGCTCCCAACGTCTCCACTCTTCCTCCTGACGCCGGTTGTAATTCTCCTCCACCAGCTGCTCCATGTCTCCACCACTCCACTGCAGCTTACAGTGTCCGGTTTGCGGCAGCTCTCCTGTCGCCCCCCAGTCTTGGCGGCGCTCCCCTGCGGAGGAAGCAGACGGCTCTAAATCAGATGACAGTCGGGGCTCCGGTACAGGCAGGTAGTGCTCTGGTGCCTGCGCGGCCTCCTCCATGAGGACGGGTGTCGCTTCTTCTGTCTCAGCGACGGGGGCAGACAGCGGGATCTGGGGTGCTGCCGGTGCAGCGTTTTTTGCACGAACGGGTGCCTCCACTGCGACAACGTCAACCGGATCACATTGCAAGGACTCCTCTACTAGAACGGGTGCCTCACCTTCCGGTACAGACACTTCAGGTAAGAGGGATTGGCGCCGCTCCAAGTTTAGTTTTAGGGCACGCCAGCTCGCTTCCATCCTGGCGACCTCCTCCCGGTGCCGGGCCAGGCCTCTTAGGGTATCCGCCGCTTCTTGCAGCGTAGGAGGGTTTCCAGGCCGGGTGCCCAACGGTGGTTCCGTGGCGATCGGGTCGCTTCCGTGGGGGGAGAGCTCTGACTGCTCCATCCCTTCACACTTCTGCTCGTGTCCATTAGCCATCTCTGCCAAGTCACATGTGTCATTAGCATCTGGAGAGGGCCCCTCTTTTGTAGGGAGGCGGGACCTTCGTGTTAGTTTCCGCACACTGAGGTGGATGAGGAGGCGGAACTGAAGAGCTGTGGGGCACGATCTTACATTGCAGTACCATTTAGAGCCATCGTTTTCGCGTCACTGAGTGAGTGTACAGTACACCCATGAAGAGCACGCCCTTCTTCTTCACCAGTGCCTCGTCGTGACGCAGATATGGCGGAAAAATGGCAAATACATTCTCTGATGATTTTAGCAATTCTCAAGCACAAAACCAGTTCAATTCAGGCACACAGGACTCGCTTATAGCGAGCTACAGAATCCTGTTCGTGACGCCCAAGTTGAGTCGCACAGAGCCAGAGGTTTTGGGGATACTCGGCACCGAGCCCGTCGACTTCTATGGGGTATGTCACGGCTTTACCCGGCAATTGAATCAGAGTCTATTTTACTATGTAGAAGTGTATAAACATAAATATATGTATATATATGTCACAATGACATGTATATATATATATATATGTATTCTATGTGTGTATATTTTGTGTTTACAACGTAAGAAAGGGTTTTTTTTGTTGCGATATTTTGTTCCCATAGACTTACATGGGACTTCCGCTATCGAAATCGGATATCGACGATATTTAGTGCTATCGGCGATACAATTTCGATACGATATTTTTAGATATCGAGCACTATCGCTCAACACTAATCCCCATTTAATAATCTCCCCTGATTCCCAGTCAATCACCGGGTTGTGGCGTTGTGGCGTTCCTTGTGGGAAGAACCGACCTGCAAAGAAAACCTTTTGGAAGCATAAAGAATCCCTGTTCGGGGAAGAGTCGATAGCAACAATTTTAAGGGGTGTCTCCAGCCTGACTGTCCCTATCTTATGTTGGGAGACGACACAGGAACTGATCAGATTGAGAGATGAACCACTGTCCACCAATGCTGTCGAGAAAAAAACGATAGTTGTCTACCAATAGTTCCACCTTTAACACGATTTTAGAACATGAGGAAAATAGTACCTGAAGGTCTGGGCAGCCTCCTCGACCGCTACCCAGACCTAGTAGTTTTCCGCCGTCTTAGATGATGCACAGGTGGGGCAATCTTTTCTCCAATGTCCGGACTCTCCACAATAGAAACAGAGTTGTTTCTCCCGGCGATGTCTTCTCTCCTTCTCTTTTAGCGAGGTGGTGCCAATGTCCATGACCTCAGTAGTGGCTCCAGTCTCTTTGCTGCCAGCAAACAGTGAGGTTTCACACTGCATGATACCCCTGGCACGTAGCCTGCGGTCCATTCGTACGGCCTGGGTTATGGCGTCCTCCAAAGTATCAGGTGGAGGATGAAGGGCCAGGGCGTCCTGGAGACGTTCAGACAGGCCTCTGCGGAATAGCCCTCGAAGGGCGGCATCATTCCAGGAGACCTCCGCTGCCCAACGTCGGAACTCCGAACAGAACCACTCGGCTGAATGTTTACCCTGACGAACACGCATTACCATGTCCTCAGCCATACGGACCCTGTCAGGCTCATCATAGATGCGGCCCAGGGCATGAAAAAACATATCAACAGTCATCCTCTCAGGAGCAGAAGGAGAGAGAGAAAAAGCCCAGGCTTGTGGGGCCCCCCGAAGTAGGGAAATAATGACCCCCACCCTCTGGAACTCATCCCCAGAAGAGCGAGGCCTCAGGGAGAAAAAAAGTTTACACCCCTCCCTGAAGGCTCTGAACTCATTTTTATCCCCTGAGAAGTAGTCGGGCAGTTTAACCCCTTCATGACCCAGCCTATTTTGACCTAAATGACCTGGCCATTTTTTGCAATTCTGACCAGTGTCCCTTTATGAGGTAATAACTCAGGAACGCTTCAACGGATCCTAGCGATTCTGAGATTGTTTTTTCGTGACATATTGGGCTTCATGTTAGTGGTAAATTTAGGTCGATAATTTTTGCGTTTATTTGTGAAAAAAATGGAACTTTGGCCAAAATTTTGAAAATTTTGCAATTTTCAAATTTTGAATTTTTATTCTGTTAAACCAGAGAGTTATGTGACACAAAATAGTTAATAAATAACATTTCCCACATGTCTACTTTACATCAGCACAATTTTGGGAACATTTTTTTTTGTTAGGAAGTTATAAGGGTTAAAAGTTGACCAGCGATTTCTCATTTTTACAGCAAAATTTACAAAACCATTTTTTTTAGGGACCACCTCACATTTGAAGTCACTTTGAGGGGTCTATATGGCAGAAAATACCCAAAAGTGACACCATTATAAAAACTGCACCCCTCAAGCTACTCAAAACTACATTCAAGAAGATTATTAACCCTTCAGGTGCTTTACAGGAACTAAAGCAACGTGGAAGGAAAAAATGGACATTTTAATTTTTCCAACAAAATTTTTCTTTTAGCATCAATTTTTCCATTTTTTCATGGGCAACAGGATAAAATGGACCCTAAAATTTGTTGGGTAATTTCTCCTGAGTACACAGATACCTCATATGTGGTCATAAACCACTGTTTGGGCGCACGGCAGGGCTCAGAAGGGAAGGAGCGCCATTTGACTTTTTGAATAGAAAATATGCTGGAATATTTAGCGGTTGCCATGTCGCATTTGGAGAGTCCCTATGTGCCTAAACATTGGAGCTCCCCCACAAGTGACCCCATTTTGGAAACTAGACCCCCCAAGGAACTTATCTAGATGCAGAGTGAGCACTTTGAACCCCCAGGTGCTTCACAAATTGATCCGTAAAAAAAAGAAAGTACTTTTTTTTCACAAAAATTTTCTTTTAGCCTCAGTTTTTTCATTTTTACATGGGCAACAGGATAAAATGGATCCTAAAATTTGTTGGGCAATTTCTCCTGAGTACACCGATACCTCATATGTGGTCATAAACCACTGTTTGGGCGCACGGCAGGGCTCAGAAGGGAAGGAGCGCCATTTGACTTTTTGAATGGAAAATATGCTGGAATATTTAGCGGATGCCATGTCGCATTTGGAGAGTCCCTGTGTGCCTAGACATTGGAGCTCCCCACAAGTGACCCCATTTTGGAAACTAGACCCCCAAGGAACTTATCTAGATGCAGAGTGACCACTTTGAACCCCCAAGTGCTTCACAAATTGATCCGTAAAAAAAAAGAAAGTACTTTTTTTTTCTCAAAAATGTTCTTTTAGCCTCAGTTTTTTCATTTTCACATGGGCAACAGTATAAATTGGATCCTAAAATTTGTTGGGCAATTTCTCCTGAGTACACAGATACCTCATATGTGGTCATAAACCACTGTTTGGGCGCACGGCAGGGCTCAGAAGGGAAGGAGCGCCATTTGACTTTTTGAATGGAAAATTAGCTCCAGTCGTTAGCGGACACCATGTCATGTTTGGAGAGCCCCTGTATGCCTAAACTTTGGAGCTCTCCCACAAATGACCCCATTTTGGAAACTAGACCCCCTAAGAAACTTATGCAGATGCACAGTGAGCACTTTGAACCCCCAGGTGCTTCACAAAAGTTTATAACGCAGAGTCGTGAAAATAAAAAATCATTTTTTTTCTCAAAAAATGATTATTTAGCCCCATATTTTTTATTTTCACAATGGTTACAGGAGAAATTGGACCCCAAAAGTTGTTGTCTAATTTGTCCTAAGTACGCTAGTACCTCACATGTGGGGGAGAACCACTGTTTGGGCACACGTCAGGGCTTGGAAGGGATGTAGTGACGCTTTGAAATGTCGACTTGATGGAATGGTCTGCGGGCGGGCAGAGCCCCTGATGTGCCTAAACAGTAGAAACCCCCCACAAGTGACCACTACTGTATGGGCACACTTCGGGGCTCGGAAGGGAAGTAGTGACGTTTTGAAATGCCGACTTGATGGAATGGTCTGCGGGCGTCATGTTACGTTTGCAGAGTCCCTGATGTGCTTAAACAGTATAAACTCCCCACAAGTGACCCCATTTTGGTCACATTTTGTAAACTAGACCCCTCAAGGAACTTAACTAGATGTGTGGTGAGCACCTTGAACCCCCACGTGCTTCACAGAAGTTTGTAATGCAGAGCCGTGAAAATCAAAAATCATATTTTTTCCACAAACATGATCTTTTAGTCCCCATTTTTTTTATTTTCCCAAGGGTAACAGGAGAAATTAGACCTCAAAAGTTGTTGTCCAATTTGTCCTGAGTACGCTGATATCCCATATGTGGGAGAAAACTACTGTATGGGCACACTTCGGGGCTCGGAAGGGAAGTAGTGACGTTTTGAAATGCCGACTTGATGGAATGGTCTGCGGGCGTCATGTTACGTTTGCAGAGTCCCTGATGTGCCTAAACAGTATAAACTCCCCACAAGTGACCCCATTTTGGTCACATTTTGTAAACTAGACCCCTCAAGGAACTTAACTAGATGTGTGGTGAGCACCTTGAACCCCCACGTGCTTCACAGAAGTTTGTAATGCAGAGCCGTGAAAATAAAAAATCATTTTTTTCCTCAAAAACTGATTTTTTTAACCCGCAATTTTTTATTTTCACAAGGGTAACAGGAGAAATTGGACCACAAAAGTTGTTTTACAGTTTGTCCTGATTTCACTGGTACCCCATATGTGGGGGGGAACCACTGTTTTGGCGCATGGGAGAGCACAGAAGGGAAGGAGCGCCATTTTGGAATGCAGACTTGATGGAATGTTCTGTGGGCGTCATGTTGCGTTTGCAGAGCCCCTGATGTGCCTAAACAGTAGAAACCCCCCACAAGTGACCCCATTTTGGAAACTAGACCCCCAAGGAGCTTATCTAGATGTGTAGTGAGCCCCAAGGGCTACACAGAAGTTTATAACGCTGGGCCATGAAAATAAAAAAATCATATTTTTTCCACAAACATGATCTTTTAGTCCCCAATTTTTTTATTTTCCCAAGGGTAACAGGAGAAATTAGACCTCAAAAGTTGTTGTCCAATTTGTCCTGAGTACGCTGATATCCCATATGTGGGAGAAAACTACTGTATGGGCACACTTCGGGGCTCGGAAGGGAAGTAGTGACGTTTTGAAATGCCGACTTGATGGAATGGTCTGCGGGCGTCATGTTACGTTTGCAGAGTCCCTGATGTGCCTAAACAGTATAAACTCCCCACAAGTGACCCCATTTTGGAAACTAGACCCCGCAAGGAACTTATCTAGATGTGTGGTGAGCACTTTGAACCCCCAAGTTCTTCACAGAAGTTTATAACGCAGAGCCGTGAAAATAAAAAATCATTTTTTTTTCCACAAAAATAACTTTTTAAGTCCCCAATTTTTTTTCCCAACAGTAACAGGATAAATTATACCCCCAAAGTTGTTGTGCAATTTTTCCCGAGTACGCTGATACCCCATATATGGGGGTAAACCACTCTTTGGGCACACGTCGGGGCTTGGAATAAAGGGAGCACTGTTTGACTTTTTGAACGCAAAATTTTCAGGAATCAATGGTGGCGCCATGTCGCGTATGGAGACCCCCTGATGTACCTAAATAGTGGAAACCCCTCAATTCTAACTCCAACCCTAACCCCTACACACCCCTAACCCTAATACAAACCCTAACCATAACCCTAGCCCCAACACACCCCTAACCCTAATCCCAACTCTAACCATAAACCTAACCACAAGCCTAACCCTAATCCCAACCCTAACCCCAAAACACCCCTAACGCTTATCCCAACCCTAACCCTAATCCCAACCCTAACCCTAATTCCAACCCTAACCCTAATTCCAACCCTTACCCTAGTTCTAACCCTAAGGCTGGGTTCATATTGCGTTTTACCAGCCCGTTCAACACGTAGCGTTGACGGGCTGGTAAAGGTATAGCATAACGCGATCGCGTTATGCTATACCCGCTAGTGCAGAGGAATCAGCGATGATTCATCTGTGCTAGCGGTGATGGAGCCCAGACGCTGCAGCCTGCGTCCAAGGCTCCGTCACTGAATGACGACACGTCGCGAACGCATGCCGCTTCATGGCATGCGTTGAGATGCGCACACAAATGGGGTGAATGGCAGCGTTAACGGACTGCGTTACACCGCGTTATACCGCGGTGAAACGCAGTCCATCTAATGGACTGCCATAATGCAATATGAACCCAGCCTGACCCTAAGGCCCCGTGCACACGTTGCGGATTCACTTGCGGATTTTTCTAAAATCCGCAGGTAAAACGACCTGCCTTTTACCTGCGTATTTAGCGCGGATTTGCTGCGGTTTTTCTCTGCGGTTTTACGCCTATAATGGAATAGGTGTAAAATCGCTGCGGAATCCGCAGAAAGAATTGACATGCTGCGGATTTAAAACCGCAGCAAATCTGCGCTGAAAAATCTGCAGCATGTGCACAGCGTTTTTTTTTTACCATTTATTTGCATTGTACTGTACATGGTTTCTGGATCTGCTGTGAATCCGCAGCGCCAAATCCGCTGCGGATCAGCAGCGAAATCAGCTGCGGATTAGCAGCGAAATCCGCTGCGGATCAGCAGCGGATTTCGCTGCTGATCCGCAGCTGATTTCACTGCTGATCTGCTGCTGATTTCGCTGCTGATTTGGCTGCTGATCGGCAGCGAAATCAGCAGCGAATCAGCAGCGAAATCAGCAGCGGATCAGCAGCGAAATCAGCTGCGGATCAGCAGCGAAATCAGCTGCGGATCAGCAGCGAAATGCGCTGCGGATCAGCAGCGAAATCCGCTGCGGATCAGCAGCGAAATGCGCTGCGGATCAGCAGCGAAATGCGCTGCGGATCAGCAGCGAAATCAGCTGCGGATCAGCAGCGAAATCAGCTGCGGATCAGCAGCGAAATCAGCTGCGGATCAGCAGCGAAATCAGCTGCGGATCAGCAGCGAAATCAGCTGCGGATCAGCAGCGGATTTCGCTGCTGATCCGCAGCTGATTTCACTGCTGATCTGTTGCTGATTTCGCTGCTGATTCGCTGCTGATTTCGCTGCTGATCCGCAGCGAAATCAGCAGCGAAATCAGCAGCGGATCAGCAGCGAAATCAGCTGCGGATCAGCAGCGAAATCCGCTGCGGATCAGCAGCGAAATCCGCTGCGGATCAGCAGCGAAATGCGCTGCGGATCAGCAGCGAAATCCGCTGTGGATCAGCAGCGAAATCAGCTGCGGATCAGCAGCGAAATCAGCTGCGGATCCGCAGCAAAATCCACAACGTGTGCACAGGGCCTAATAGGAAAAAAAAAAATTCTTTATTATTTGTCCCTACCTATGACAGGGGGGGTTCACTTACTTTTTTTTATTTTGATCACTGTGACAGTTTATCACAGTGATCAAAATAAATTTTTTGACTATGCAGGGCGCACTGCGCATGCGCCGGCCGGCGGGCGCACTGCGCATGCGCCCGCCATTTTCCAAGATGGCGGCGCCCATGAAGAATCCCGGGCAGCCGCCGGGAAGGATCCAGGGACATCGGTGGACCGGGAGAGGTGAGTATGGGGGTCGGAAGTGAGGGGGGGGGATCGGAAGGTGGGGGCAGCGGAGGCCAGGACGAGGGGAGCTTTTAGTGACGGCGGTGACCGACCGCTGCCATCTTTCGGTGGCGGCGGCCGATCGCCGCCGTGAATCCGTGTGGGGGGGTCAGGGCTCGGTGTCCAGCCAAGGCAGATGCTATTGCAGCATCGGCCATGGCTGGATTGTAATATTTCACCAATTATATTGGTGAAATATTACAGATTGCTCTGATTGGCTGTTTCACAGCCAATCAGAGCGATCGTGGCCACGGGGGGGTTAAGCCAACCCCCCTGTGGTAAAGCACAAAGGGTCCTGTGCCGGCGGGTCGGGTGACCTTTCAGTGACCCCGGTCACCCGGCCCGCAGGGACGCGATCCTTTCATGACGCCACATAGGCGTCATGGGTCGGATTGGCACTGACTTTCATGACGCCTACGTGGCGTCATGGGTCGGGAAGGGGTTAACTGGAGATTCAGGAGATACTAACGACACATCCCTACCACCAGTACCCAGAGACCCCGCAGCGACGGCCCCCTGTACGGTATCTACCAGCTGCTGCTGGGTCTGAGCCATCATGCGCTGCTCAACATTCAACTCCTGGAACCCTTGCGTCAGACGTTTCACCTGACCTGCTAACACCTGCATGGGATCCATGGGGATAACACTCCTAAATCTCCCCCTCAGAAAAAAAAAAAATGTAACGGTCGTTTATAATGTCAGGGACACCGCACTGCACTTGCTCACTGAGCCAGTGCGTGTGTCCTGAGTGAACAAACTGTGCCCAAGGATACCTGTATAGCAGAGCCGCAGCAGGGAAGACGTGTGTTTCTGAGGAACAGGACCTTCGGCAGCATGTGACTGCCAAGGGGCGGAGCCAGCCACACGTCTCTCAGAGGCAGCAGAAGCAGATAGAGAATGCTTCAGGCCAGAGGACCTGCAATCACCTGACTGCCTAGGGGCATGGCCTAAGCTCCAGAGAGCTATGAGGTAAAGGAAAACTCCTAGAAGGGTAACTACGAAATAAAGTTACCAAGGGGCATAGACAGAATGGATAGTCAGGATATCCAGGTCATACACAGAGGGAGCAACGCAGTACAAAAGGAGCAGGCAGAGAATAACCAGAACACAACCAAGGGGTCATACACAGAGGGAGCAACGCAGTACAAAAGGGACAGGCAAAACTCGTACACAGCCAAATCAGAACCAGACAGACAAAACGTAGCACAGGCACAACGCACTGGCACAAGCACAGGGTCAGACACACTCAGCCAAAGGTCAGAGTATAAACGACAAAGACTGGCTTCACAGTAAGGCTATAAAAAGCCTCCCAGGACCCAGAAAGAGGCCAACCAAGTTAACCCCGCGACTACCTGATCCAAGAACCCAGTAAACCATGACAGGATTTTATTCTTGCTGTGTGTTTATTTCAAAACTTACTAAAGGGTTAATAATGGGGGTGTCTTATAGACGCCTCTCTATTACTAACCCCTGGGCTTGATGTCAGCTGACAATACAAAGCTGTCATCAACCCCAAGCCTATTACCCCTCTTGCCCACCACCACAGGACAAGTGGAAAGAACGAGGATAGGTGCCAGATTTGGCATATCTTATGGATTTACTTTTTCTGGAGCGGCTAAGGGCTGATTTTTGTAGTCTATGGAGGCGCAATATCCCTGACCCCTTCTCAAGCTATTAATATCAACCCACAGCTGCCTGTTTAACCGTTCCTGGTTTGAATTTATATTGGGACCCTAAGTATTTTTTTCTGGGATCCCCCGTAAACTAACCAGTAAAGGCTAAGCTGTTATGTTTCGGTAGCTGAGGAGTGCAGGTAAAAAAGGCAATACACCAGAGCAGTTGGAATCTATGAGATTGCAGTACCCTGACTAACCACCACAACTATAGGCAGCCGTGGAGCGTTCCTACGTTGGTCCTAGACGCCTCGTCACAGCCTGAGAAACTAACTACACCTAAAGATAGAAATAGGAAAGCTATCTGCCCCGGAGCAGAACCCCAAAGATAATAGAAAGCCCCCAAACATGTAATGGCGGTTAGACAAGATGAAATACTGACACAGAAAGAAAATAGTATGAGCAAACGCTGGGGCCCAAACTAACTAAATAGAAAAGGATAGGAAGGGTACTTACTGCAATCCCAGAAAACCCTGAAAAGCACCAACTCTACTAATTTCAAAAACGCCTGAGATCACACGACCTCTACCACCTAAATTAGTTCTCTGGTGTAACAAAATCAAAACAGCAGCCACTGAAAAAACTGGAAAAAGCAAAAGTACAAACATCAGTGGCTGAACTAAACTGAGAGGGCAAAAGCCCCCGGAGGGGACCCTGAAGGCCCCCACAGAAGTGCAGGACAAAATGCAAAAATATAGCACAAAAAA
>JARQOD010000002.1:99496307-99545397 GCA_033576555.1 Oophaga sylvatica | reverse complement strand
TTATATCTGCCTGGGGGCCTAGCTGTACCGTGGAGAGCAGTAACATCTCTGCTGCATCACCATCCACCCCAGTGGACCTGAACCGCAGCATCTGTCATATATAGCTGAACACACGGGTGGCATCATGAAATTAATTCCCCTACAAACTACCCCCACCATCATCTTTGACAATTTTATTGGACGCCAAGGGCCACGGACCGGGTCACTGCTGCCATGACACTTCCCCTTTAAGAACTGCCCTGCCCGGTACTGAGTGCCCCACTGCGTTACACAGCGCGCGCGAGAAGAGAGGGGCGTGCCATCGGATGCAGGGCCTGAAAAAGCGTGTGAAGCCTTGCCCCACGCTCTGACATCAGCGGGCGAAGTGAAGCTGGAGCAAATGAAAAGCAGGAAGTCCCGGCTTGGAAACCGGAAGGATCTCAAATCAGCCCATCGGGGAGCAGCTGCTGACCACTGTAAAGGTAAACAGAGACTAGCTGAAGTTCACTGAGGGGGAAAAAAAATTCCCAACTCGGGTGGAGATCCAGCGACGGTCGCAGCTGCAGCCCCATAGTGCAGCAAGATCCAGCGGCAGCCGCAGCCTCCATAATGCTGCTATCAATGCCGTACATGCCAGGAGCGGCCTGCTTACCAAAGTACTCCGGGGAGTCGCACACCCTGAGCGATTTCAAGGAGAGACTGTGTAGTTTGTTCAAAGTGTACCCCCTGTCTGAGAGTCAAAAAGTCAGCATCCTCATTGGCCAGTTAACTGGTGCGGCCCAGAGGGAAGTAAAGTCCTGGCGGACACCAATAAAGGAACTGTCAAACAAATCTTGGCCAGGCTGAAGGACGCCTTTGACACCCGCACTGCAGCAGAGATAAAAATGAGATTCTTTGGGTGCAAATAAAGGGTGCAAGACAGTATGTGGGACTATGCCCTTAACCTTCAGGACCCTGACAGCGTGCAAGATGAGGATAGATTGCTAATGGAGCAGTTTATAGAGGGACTCCAGTCTAACAATCAAAGGATACAGCTGCGCATTAATGGCCCTACAAAATCCTGAACTGGACTTTGCACACTTTAAGGATAGGGCCAACTGGGTGCTGTGTGAACCAAATACTAGCAGCACAAACGCCCCTAGGCACCCAGCAATTACATACCAGCAGGAGGCCGCCTTCTTTCCCCGGACGCCCATTGGGGCCAACACGTCGAACCAAAATAATGACTCCTCTGCAGACCTACGTCTCCAGGCTTGGGAGCTGACTAAAAGTGTGGCTCCACTAACCAAAACCGTGCAGTCTATGCAATCTATGCAAGTGTCCTCAAAGGAGAAAATCCAGCTGGCCTCCAGTCCAGATGATCTCCCGTGGCGACGACAAAGGAGAATCCACCGATCAGAGGGAGAGGCAGCGATCACTATAACCAGGATGGACAGCCCATCTGTCGCCACTGCAACAAGGTGGGGCACATCGCAAGATTCTGTAATTTAAACGAGCAATCCCTGGGGCAGAGGGCCAAACCCCCAGGACAGGAGTAAGATGACCAGGTCCACAAAGCTGGCGAGACAAGTACGTGGGAGGACAGCCAGTCCTGTCCGTCATGATTGATGGCTTCCCAATGAACGACTTAGGCCTCTTTCACACTTCAGTCGTGCGACGTTGGCCAAAGAGTGAAAATGGCGGATCCGCCAGAAAAGTGAAAAAAACGGATGCAAGCGGATCATGTTTCTGACGGATCCGTCATGAACTTTTCAACCGGAAAAAGAATCTTTCCACCCGGAAAATGCAGGTACGCATGTCTGGCACGAAGGGGAGAGTGAGAGAGAGAGACCCCGGACAGTTTTGTCAGGATTTTGTATGCTTTTCTATTACAGCGACGGATCCACTGGCGGATTCCGTCAAAGACGGATGCAGGCGGATCCGCCACCCATAGGCGGCCATTATACAAAATGGCGGATGCGGCGGATCCGCCATAGTCCGCCATTTTTGCGGACCGAAAAAATGTTGCATTGGACGTTTTTCTAAAACGACGGACGCCAAATTTTTGGCGGATCCGTCAAAAAACGGACCTAACGGACGACCATCCGTCAAAATCCGTCACTAATGCAAGTCAATGGGAAAAAAGCGGATCCGCCAAAAAAAATGGCGGATCCGTTTTTTGCACATTTTGACGGATTTTTGACTGACGTCGCACGACTGAAGTGTGAAAGAGGCCTTACTGGACACCGGCTCCCAGGTGACAACGATGCCATATGTCCTCTTTAAGTCGTACTGGGCTGATTCAGACATTACTCGCAGCCCAGATGAACACCTTGCTATCTTTGCCAGCAATGGTCAGCCCTTGCCTCAGATGGGGTGTAAAGAGGTGACCATTAAGATTGGCCAAGAAGATTTGCAGTCGCAAGGTTTGATTATAATTGATATTGACAAACGAGAATACCATGCTATGATCACTTTAGGCACCAATTTAATAGAAAATTGTCTTGGAGAAATTATTGTTTTGTTACAACAGGTAGCGAGACCGACAGCTCCAGTTAGCAGCGGGTCCTGCAAAAAGAGATCAGAGCCCTGATGCAGAGGCAAGAGGTAGAGCTGTCTGGTGGAGAAGTCAGCAATGTTAGAGTAAGTGATCCATTCCCATTGCAGTACCCCAGGAGTGAAATGTTAATTTGGTGTAGTGCAGCAATAGGCCTCAGGGGTCAAGATTACCAAGCCCTGGTAGAACCCATGTACTCTGATAGTAGGCCCGCTATTCTGACAGCCAGAGGGGTAGTTGATGTTCGCAAGGGGAGAGTACCTGTATGCATCTTGAATTGTGGAGAGAAAGAAGTCTATTTACCCCGGTATGCCACCCTTGCTAAGCTGTTCACTGTCAGTAACAATGCAATCGAGGCAGCGGAACCCTTGCTTCCATCTGACCAGGTTGAGGCCAAGGGTTCTTAAGGGCAGCTGGAGGATTGGTGTCAGCAGCTACACGTAGGCACTGACTCCACACCTTCGCACCAAAAGCAAGGGGCTTACCGGGTGGCTTGAGAATTTGAACAGGTCTTCAGAAAACCTCCTCTAGGCTTTGGGGAGGCAAAAACGCCATATGCCCACCGGAGATCATCCGCCATTAAAGAGAGGTACCGGCCGGTACCTTCAGCACACTATCAATGTGCCAAGAGTATGTTATGAGAGATGAAGGAGTCTGGGGTAATCAGGGATAGTTGCAGCTCCATTAGTCCTCGTTAAAAAGAAAGATGGTACTATGACAATGTGTGTAGACTACAGGCAGATTAATAGCATTACATATAAGGACACTTACCCATTACCTAGAATTGAGGAATCATTAGCTGCACTGAGAACCGCTATTTCTCTACTTTGGATCTCACCAGTGGGTATTGGCAGGTTCCCGTGGCAGAGGCAGACAAAGAGAAGACAGCGTTTACGACACCAATGGGCCTCTGCTAGTTTAACTACATGCCATTCGGGCTCTCAGCAATGCGCCGGGAATGTTTCAGCGGTTAATGGAATGCTGCCTTGGACATAAAAATGTTGAAACCGTTCTGCTGTACCTGGATGACATCATCGTCTTCTCCAAAACCTACTGTGAGACAGTGAAGGAATATGTGTTGAATGAGGTGTATATTTCACCTAAGTACTTTGCTGACTGGTATGAGCGAAATGTGTGGCTTTGTAAACCTGGTGGTAAAGAAAGGTCACTACACCTGCCATTCAGTACACGCTTGCAGCTCAGACCTGAATCCACTCAGGTGTTGATTAGGAAGCCAGAAGTAGGTGCTTGGGAGCACAGTCAGAGAGCTCGCTTAGTCTGGACACAGGAGGGGTCCAGGCACAGAAGGTGTCTCCAGGAGTTTGAGCTGTCTCAGTCTGGGTGCTCGATGTACCCCGGACACAGGAGTAGTCTCTGTGAGAATCCATGCGGATAGCTGCTGAATAGGAGGGGAGCTCTCTCAAGTCTGGACGTTGAAGGTGCCTTCAGACACAAGGAGGAGACTCTGTGAACCTCCATGCTGGTAAATGCTGAACATATGTGTTGTTTTGGCCCCGGCTGTTAGAGTCGGGACCCGGATAGATAGGGAAATCTATCTAAGTGTAGTAAGTGGCTAGACAAGCCAGGTCTTCTGTTTATGATTTGTTTTATGTCTTGTTTGCTGTGGACTTTAAATAAAACTGGTTGCGGCCAGTTGCACCAGTACTGCTGTGAATGAACTGTTTCCGTGCCACTCTGTCTACCCGGACGGCGATCCCAGAGCTATATCCCCTGAAAAGCTTACAATTGGTGCTGGAATGTGCGTGCAGCACAGTGGCTTAGAGACAGCAATAAAGGTGAAGTCTGTTGAAGCAGCAGCAGAGAAAAAAAAAAAAGTGTGTCAGCAAAAACGTCTTTTTGGAGTAGTCTTAAAGAGACAGTAGCCCTAACAGAGTTTGCAAAAGAAAAAAAAAAAAAAAGTGTGTCTGCACAGCAAAGCTGAACTTGTTGTGGAAAAGACTGTGGAGTGTGCAGCAGCAAAGGAGAAACGTCTGTTGGAGCAGTCTTAAAGAGACAGTGGCCCTAATAGAGTTTGCAGAGAAAAAAAAAAAAAAAAAAGTGTCTGCACAGCAAAGCTGAATTTTCTGTGGAAAAGACTGTGGAGTGTGTATGTCTTGAGTGAAGACTGCCGTTGTTGAGACAGAGAAGTCTGACAGCATGGATGACAGCATGGAGGCGCTGTTTGAACAAATGGCGCAAGTTAATGTGCAACATAAGACTGCCGTGGTTGAGACAGATAAGTCCGGCAGTATGGAGGAGCTCGTTGAGTACCTGGTCCAGGCCCAGCGAAGCATGCAGCAGAGCATGGAGCAGCAGCGCCTGCAGCACCAGCAGCGCATGCAGCAGGCCCAGCAGCAATTCCTGCAGCAGCAGCAGGAGAATGACGGTTGTTTTTTGAGCAGGTTGCAGCACTGCAGGGGACTTGCGGCGCATCGTCCTAAAGTGGTGTTGCAAAGTCACCTGCATTGTCCGCTGTAAGAAGGCGGTAAGACGGTCCCTAAAAAAGTTGACACCTCGTGATGATGTGGAGGTATATCTCACTAGGTTTGAGGGACTGGCAGAGAAGGAGAATCTGCCCCTATCTGAATGGGCCATGATGGTCGGACCCTATTTGATTGGAGAACCCCAAAGGGCCTATGCTGACCTGAGCGAGCAGGACAGCCAAGACTATGCCAAGCTGAAAGCGGAGATTCTTACCCGGCTGGGTGTTACGGTGACAGCCCGTGCCAGGGGAGTTCATGACTGGAGATGCAGTTGGGAGTCTGCAGTCAGCAAACCTGATTATGGAGTTGGAAAGGTGATAGTGAACCGCTACACCCGAGCATGTCCTCCTGAGGTACAGCCAGAGGTCGGACAAGGAGACCACCAGGACGCCAATCGTCTGGTCAGCCTGATGGAGAAGGCCTTCGCCAGCAAAGACTGTCTCCGTGACCAGCCGTCTGAGAGGTCGTCACTTCAGAGTTCCCGGACGCTGAACTCTCGCGGTAAGAGCGTTCCAGCTGTTGGGGACATGGGGTATGCTGATAAGCTGGTTCAGGCCCGAGGGGACATGTGGGTGGAAAAGTGTGATGGACAGTGTTGGAGATGTCGTGAAATTGCAGCCAACTGTCCAATAGAGGGGGAGCCTATGTATTGTGATGTTGGCAGATCCCTCTCTCCCTGCGCAGAGCCTGTGTGTGTGTCCACCTCAGCCGAAGAGACTGGACCACAGGTGTGCCCGGTGGTTGTAAATGACTGCCAGCACAGGCCCTCTTGGACTCAGAGAGTCCAGTGACTTCCGTATGTGACAGCCTGATTGATAGGGACTTCATCCCTGATAAGCACCTGAGTATGGTGTGCATCCATGGAGACACCAAAGTCTACCCAGAGACTGCCGTGGACTTGGTCCCCAAACTCGGGGAGGTTTCATATGAAGGGGGGGTAGTGAAGAACCTGGTGCAACCCGTCATATTGGGTAATGACTTTCCCCGGTCTAAGGATCTCTGGGGGAAAAATGTTTCTGATGAACAGTGTGATGAAGCTCCTATTGAGGGTGCGCAGTCCCGAGGGGCGGAACACAATGCTAGTGGGCCATTAAACTTATGTGATAATGATGATGATGATAATGATAATGATAATGATGATGATGATCATGATAATGATGATGACCATGATAATGATGCTGATACTGATGATGATGATCATGATGGTGATGATGATACTGATCATAATCATGATAATGATATTGATAATAATGATGACTGTGATAGTGATGAAATTCCTTTGCAGGTGATGTTGGGAGACGAGGATGGTGATTCTCGGGAACCGAGTGTCCCTGACTTACCTGTGTCCTGTGACAATTTTGAGAGTGAGCAGTGGCGAGACCCTCTCTTAAAACGGCCCAGGAAAATATAAATGTTCTAAATGAGGTTTCCCAAGAGCCTGGCTCTGAGGAGAGGTTTCCTCATGTTGCCATAAACACTCACCTGTTGTATAGGGACACTGAAGTCCAGGGAGAGGTCGTGAGCCAGCTCCTAGTACCTGAGCTATATGGAAGTATAGTGCTGGGGTTGTCACATAGTCACATACTTGAGGGACCAGATGGTGAAGTTAATGTTGTGGATGACATGTTAACTAAGGTTCCAGATCAAGATGTGAATGAGAATGAATTGTATAACCCTGACAGTGAGCAGGATGTGAATGAAAATGAAGTGTATAACCCTGAAAGTGAGCAGGATGTGAATGAGAATGAATTGTATAACCCTGACAGTGAGCAGGATGTGAATGAAAATGAAGTATATAACCCTGAAAGTGAGCCAGATGTGGCTGAGAAAAAGGGGTCAGACAGGGATAGTGGTAGTGATCGTGAATCATCTGATGACAATAAAGCAACCAGTGCAAATGAGGAAGGCATGGTAGCAGAGGAGGTTGAGAGCCCTAAGAAGGAAGCTGATGCTGACCTTACAGCCGGACAGAAGATGGCATCTGAAGATGTTTTACAGTTGGCCGGTTCCCTGGCGAAGACTAAGGTGAAAGGAGGAGAGCTGAGCTTTAAAGGCAGGACTCTGAAACTGAAACACAGCACAAGTGGAGGCTGTTGAAGATGAGAAGTTATCAATGTGTGGTGTGGATCTGCATCATGCCAAGGACTCTGAGGGTGATGCTGCAGAGGTGGAAAAAGCCATGGAAGTGGTAGACACCAAACCAGATGCCTCACCAGAAGCTGAGGTCTCAAGTGAAGCTGTGAGGAACAAGACTGAAGATGTGGGGACTGATTCTGCCCCGGAATCTGTTTCTGCCGGAGACAGCGGTGTGGACGGTGTACTGTCCGGATCCGTGGCTGCAACTCGCGAAGCTCGGGCCGGAAGTTTGGCGCCCGGTGCTCCATCGGTGTTCCCGAGCGACACAAAGGATCTGGATAAATCCCAAGATGAGATTTTGAGACATCAGGTTGGCCTTGGTGAGCTCAAGCGCATTTTCATGGAGTCTACACCTGAACCACGTCCCAGTGAGTGGGAGGGGCGATGTGTCGCTCCGTTGCCGCTGCAGACACACAGGAGCTCAGATGGGATGCAGAACGTGGTGGAAGAGAAGACTGATGGTAGGGCTTCTGAGCATGTCCTACCAGAAGAGCCTCTACAAGAAGAGGATGAAGTATGTGTACCGAAAAAGAAAAACGATCAGCTCCCTCTACAGTGCCAATCGTTTGAACAGTGTGGCTCAAAATGGTCAGAGACCATGACAGAGGCGCTTAAGTTCTGTGAAATAGAATTTATGAATCAACTGATATTTAAGAAAGTAGATGTGCTAAAAAAGGTTCAGGGGGAATTAGAGAAAGCTGAAAAAACCCCTATACCTCCTGTGACAGTTGGTGACACAGGGTCAGTGCCCCAAAAACAGGAGGTACGAAAGTTTCTGAGGAAGAATCAGCAGAGGTGTTCTGACGTGCCTGGTCATACTTCTCTGGTGAGGCACTATACCGAGACTGAGGCTGGCACTAAGGTCAAGCTGAAACCGTGCAGGACACCCGAGGCCCGCAGAGAGCATAGGCCTGGGAGGGTACAGCGTAGTGCAGTTGCTTTAGGTGAAGATACAGATGACAATGGTGAAGATGAACTTGGTGTTGGCCATAACTGGTCCGGAGTTCACTGTCTCTTTAGGATTGTTGACCAGCCCTCCGGTCTGGATGACCAGCCCTCCGGTCTGGAGAAGAGGGGGGGGATATGTGAGACAGTGAAGGAATATGTGTTGAATGAGGTGTATATTTCACCTAAGTACTTTGCTGACTGGTATGAGCGAAATGTGTGACTTTGTAAACCTGGTGGTAAAGAAAGGTCACTACACCTGCCATTCAGTACACGCTTGCAGCTCAGACCTGAATCCACTCAGGTGTTGATTAGGAAGCCAGAAGTAGGTGCTTGGGAGCACAGTCAGAGAGCTCGCTTAGTCTGGACACAGGAGGGGTCCAGGCACAGAAGGTGTCTCCAGGAGTTTGAGCTGTCTCAGTCTGGGTGCTCGATGTACCCCGGACACAGGAGTAGTCTCTGTGAGAATCCATGCGGATAGCTGCTGAATAGGAGGGGAGCTCTCTCAAGTCTGGACGTTGAAGGTGCCTTCAGACACAAGGAGGAGACTCTGTGAACCTCCATGCTGGTAAATGCTGAACATATGTGTTGTTTTGGCCCGGCTGTTAGAGTCGGGACCCGGATAGATAGGGAAATCTATCTAAGTGTAGTAAGTGGCTAGACAAGCCCAGGTCTTCTGTTTATGATTTGTTTTATGTCTTGTTTGCTGTGGACTTTAAATAAAACTGGTTGCGGCCAGTTGCACCAGTACTGCTGTGAATGAACTGTTTCCGTGCCACTCTGTCTACCCGGATGGCGATCCCAGAGCTATATCCCCTGAAAAGCTTACACTACGAAGACCACTTGAAGCACCTGGCTGAGATATTCAAAGCCCTGTCCAACTTTGGTTTGAAAGTAAAACCATTCAAATGTCACCTTTTGAAGCCCAAGGTGCAGTACCTAGGCCATATGGTAAGCGCGGAAGGTGTGGCACCAGACCCTGACCAAGTCATTATCCGGGACTGGCAAAGACCCAGCACCATTTATGAAGTAAGGCAGTTTCTTGGGTTGTTAGGCTACTACCGGAGATTCATCAAGGACTTCACCAAAATAGCCGCACCCTTGCAAGATCTTCTAGTGGGCCAATCCAAGAAGGCCAAGAACAAGAGTCTTCCATTCGAGTGGAACAAAAGGATAGAAGAGTCCTTCATCAGGTTGAAAGTGGCCCTCACGGGAGATGAAGTCCTGGCCTACCCTGATTATGACCAACCATTTATACTTTACACTGACGCCAGGAACGTGGGATTTGGAGCAGTGCTATCACAAATGTAAAAAGGCAGAGAAAGTGTGATTGCCTACGCCAGCAGGAAGCTTCGTCCCACTGAAATGAACCCCGGCAACTGCAGTTCCTTTAAACTGGAGTTCCTCGCCATAGTCTGGGAGGTAACGGAGCGCTTCAAGCACTACCTGGCTTCAGTGAAGTTTAGCATCTACACTGACAATAATCCGCTAACCCATCTTGAAATGGCAAAGCTGGGTGCATTAGAGCAGCGATGGATGGCCCAGCTGACCAACTACGAGTTTACCATCAAGTACCGAGCGGGACATGAACGCTAATGCAGATGCGCTGTTCAGGATGCCCAATCCACCAGATGAGGGAGAAGATCCAGGAGAACTCAAAGAAATTGAGTTACCAGCCTTCCACCGCCCAATTGCGGCCTAGTGCTCCCAAGGGGTGAAGAACAAGCGCTATATCGTACAAGAGGCCACGTTGAACCCACTGCACCATCATGAGTGGGCAGAGACGCAAGATAGTGACCCAGCCGTTCGCCTAGTAAAGGAGTTGCTGACACAAGCTGATTCACACCCTGGTCCAGATGCTCCACAGGAAGCAAAGCAGTTGTGGAAGGAGAGGGTCAAGCTGTTCATCTATGAGGGTAAGCTGTGTCAGAGGAACATCAACTCGCACACCCACGAACTGGTCTGGCAGGTGGTAGTCCCGAAGCGGGATGCGCCAATGGTCTTGGAGGCGTACCACGATGGAGCAGGACACTTCAGGTGGAAGAAGTTAGAGGTCCTACTTCGTGAAAGATTCTACTTTGTTGGCATGAGGAGAGCTATTGAGAAGTGGTGCCGAGAATGTGTCCCATGCAACCTGCACAGGAAAGACTGTAACAGTCAGCAAGCCCCATTACAGCTGATCATCACAAACTGGTAGCTTTGGATCATGTGAAGTTGATTCTGAGTAGGACTGGCTACACCTACACAATGTCCATTGTTGACCATTACTCAAGATTCTTGGTAGTCGTGCCTGTCAAAGACCCAACAGCGAAGACCGCAGCCAAGGCATTTCAACAACACTTTTGTCGACCGCACAGTTACCCTGAACAAGTGCTCACCAACCAAGGCCCAGCCTTTGAGGCAGAAGTGTTCCAGAAGTTTTGTAACATGTACGGTTGCAAGAAAATCAGGACGACAACGTACCATCCACAAACAAATGGCATGTGTGAGAACATGAAGCAGGTGGTAATTGACCTATTGAAGACCTTGCCTCTGGAAGAACGAAGCCAGTGGCCAGAGAAGTTGCCAGATCTGGTAGATCTATATAATCATATACGGTAAACTCCACCAACTGCACTCCGGCCTACCTGATGAGGGCAAGACCTGGCAAGTTACTCATTGATTTGGACATGGGAGTCTTAACACCTGAGTTGACATCAGCAGATACAGACTGGGATACAGAGCGCCAGCAACAATACTGTAAAGTGCAAGAATGTGTAGAGAAAAGTTTTTCCCAGGCAAGACAGAAGCAGGAAAGAAATTATAATCAGCACACACCTGCAGTTCCTTGTCACCTGGACAACAGGTACTCAAAAGAAAAAGATGAATTCACAAATTAGATGACCAGTGGGAGGTTGAGCCATACACCGTTTTACCTTCAGACTTTGATAACACCAAGGTGTGCCTCATCAGTAAAGATGGAGGAGAAACCTCAGCGACAGTGTTAAGGGATCATCTAAAACCGTGCCCTGACCAATTAAAAGGGAAAGGTTTGAAGACCCAAACAGTCCTCAGCCCATAGAAGAGATGGAAGAAAAGGTCAGCACAGTACTCGGCGAGTTCCCTCCAAATTGGACAAGAGTGAACCAGGCCATAGTTGTGCCTGTCTTGAACTTTCCCCAACCAGAAGTGCCAGAAGGAGATACAACTCTAGATCAGCCTAAAGACCAATGGGCTCCAGTAACAGATGCCACATCTGCAGTGGAAAGCGGAAATCGAATAAGGTCATTAGAGATACCAGTACTGCGTAGATCTACCCGTAGTACGAGAGGTAAGATCCCAGCCCGGTATAGGGACTAAAATGTATATAAGTTAATAATTTATAGTTGCAACCGTTTAAGCATGAGAGCCTACAGAGACTTACTGTATGAACTTTTAAATATTCGTATTAACCTGTTGATGGACAGTTGAGCCACAGGACTATGTGTGGCCAGGACTTTACTTGTAAATATTTACCCTGACTTGGCCTTGAAAATAAGCTGCCGGCGTGGCCGAAAACCAGGCCCACCTACAGAGGGCCCTGTAGCCATGCCAGGGTCGAAACAGGGCTAAGGCGGTTCCCACCAACCAAACTCCAGGTACGGACAAAGACAATTCCTGGAGGGCAGCATAAGGACTAGGCACTGCAGTAATTGTGTTATTGTTTTTCTTTTTGGGTTTTTGTAATTTTTACATTTTTAAGGCTTTGTAGACTTTCATTTATTGTTGTTATTAACTGTTCTTGTTATTTTTTCTCAGATTCAGGACGTACTGAAGTTAACTAGGGGGGAATGTGGCACCCCAGAGTCCGGTTGCCACGGTGACATTGCCTCCCTCTATAGGGTGGTAATGTCATGCCCGGAAGCAAGAAGAGGTCCCCATGCGAGGTAATACACAGCATCCATTTATAGCTGAACATCACGAGTGGCGTCGCAAACTAATTCCCATACAAACTACCCCCACCATCTTTGACAATTTTATTGGACGCCCAGGGCCACGGACTGGGTCACTGCTGCCGTGACACTTCCCTTTAAGAACTGCCCGGCCCGGGACCGAGTGCCCCACAACCTGGTGGGCGCTTCACTTAGCCCTTGAGTTGTTTCAGGGAAAACATGGTCATCACCAAAATTTGGTTCCACTACGGCTTTCACTGGGTTGCCATCCAACTTTCGTGGAATCCTTGAAAGGCAACAATCAATTACGTAGTCATGTAGAAACAGAGGATTCTGTATAGCAAGTCATATTTAAAGAGGTTGTCTGATAGATGAAGGCACCTGGATCAGGAGTTCCCTCCATTATGTAATAACACTAATAAACAGGGTTCTCTTCTATCCCTGGAAGATTCAGATGGGTTTCTTCAGGTGAAATGAGCAGCCAGTGGCAACTTTCTCAAGAGGTTTCTTCTACTCACCAAAGGTCGTAGAAGCTGAACCAGTTGATGGTTACTGTAGTGGAAAAGGTAGGACAACTTCTCAAGGGCTATATTCACTAGGAATTTTTTGACATAGAAAATCAGACATTGTTTAAAAAAAAGTAAAATCCATGCACTTTTCAGCGCAGTTTTCAGTCCTGATGCTGCTTTTGAAGCTTTTCTTTCTTCATGTATTTTCTTGCAGCCTTTCTCAGGAATTTATATGATTTTCTGTTATACAATTTTTAAAACCTCATTGGAAAAACACTTGCTGTATGAACTGCAATATGGTTTTTCAATCTAAATCAATGGGTAGTGTATTCAAACAGTATTTGAAGTGGTTTTTGATGTGGATTTTGGAGCAAAGTCTACATACAAAAAAAATCACTTCGAACAAACCGATATGATATTTTTTTTTATTTAGGAGAAACAGCACCATGACAGTCAATGAGCTGCATCTGTTAACAAAACTACCTCCTATTTAAAAAAAAAAACGTACTAAAGTGCTAAACCAAACACACCCCTTGGATAATCATGCCATTATTTGAGGAAAAATTAGATCTCTTTTCTAACACTGGACAACTGCTTACATGTATAGAAATATGGGAAAGGTAGTTTCAGGCTATGTGCACACGTTGCGGATTGTTAGCGTTTTTGCCGCGTTTGCGAAAACGTTTACACAGCGCAACCCATTGTATTCTATGGCATTCCGCAATGCTATGCTAATGCTGTGTATTTTTCCACGGAGTAATCACATCGCGGAAAAATACGCAGCATGCTCATTCTTTTTGCAGAATCGCGGCAATTCCGCACACATAGGAATGCACTGAACGGCTTACTTTCCACATGTGGCTATGCCCACCATGCGCAAGTGAGCGGTTCATGTGTGGATGGTACTCAGGCAGCGTCGGACTGGAGTACCTTGGGCCCACCAGAGAAAAGTCATTCTTGGGGCCCACCATGCAGTTCTATAGAAATAATACAATATATACTACACCACTCGGGACACATCCTCTATATACTGCACCACACGGGACACATCCTCTATATACTACACCACACGGGACACATCCTCTATATACTGCACCACACGGGACACATTCTCTATATACTGCACCACACGGGACACATCCTCTATATACTACACCACACGGGACACATCCTCTATATACTACACCGTACGGGACACATCCTCTATATACTGCACCACATGGGACACATCCTCCATAAACTGCACCGCACGGGACACATCCTCTATATACTGCACCGCACTGGACACATCCTCTATATACTGCACCACATGGGACACATCCTCTATATACTACACCGCACGGGACACATCCTCTATATACTACACCACATGTAACACATCCTCTATATACTGCACCACATGGAACACATCCTCTATATACTGCACCACACGGGACACATCCTCTATATACTGCACCGCACGGGACACATCCTCCATATACTACACCGCACGGGACACATCCTCTATATACTGCACCGCATGGGACACATCCTCTATATACTACACCGCACGGGACACATCCTCTATATACTGCACCACACGGGACACATCCTCTATATACTACACCACACGGGGCACATCCTCTATATACTGCACCACACGGGACACTCCTCTATATACTACACCACACGGGACACATCCTCTATATACTGCACCACACGGAACACATCCTCTATATACTGCACCACACGGGACACATTCTCTATATACTGCACCACACGGGACACATCCTCTATATACTACACCGTACGGGACACATCCTCTATATACTGCACCACACAGGACACATCCTCTATATACTGCACCACACGGGACACATCCTCTATATACTGCACCACACGGGACACATCCTCTATATTACTGCACCACACGGGACACATCCTCCATAAACTGCACCGCACGGGACACATCCTCTATATACTGCACCGCACTGGACACATCCTCTATATACTGCACCACATGGGACACATCCTCTATATACTACACCGCACGGGACACATCCTCTATATACTACACCACATGTAACACATCCTCTATATACTGCACCACATGGAACACATCCTCTATATACTGCACCACATGGGACACATCCTCCATAAACTGCACCGCACGGGACACATCCTCTATATATACTGCACCGCACGGGACACATCCTCTATATACTGCACCACACGGGACACATCCTCTATATACTACACCGCACGGGACACATCCTCTATATACTGCACCACACGGGACACATCCTCTATATACTACACCACACGGGGCACATCCTCTATATACTGCACCACATGGGACACATCCTCTATATACACCACACGGGACACATCCTCTATATACTGCACCACAAGAGACACATCCTCTATATACTGCACCACACGGGACACATCTCTATATACTGCACCACAAGAGACACATCCTCTATATACTGCACCGCACGGGACACATCCTCTATATACTGCACCGCATGGGACACATCCTCTATATACTGCACCACACGGGACACATCCTCTATATACTGCACCACACGGGACACATCCTCTATATACTGCACCGCATGGGACACATCCTCTATATACTGCACCACATGGGACACATCCTCTATATACACCACACGGGACACATCCTCTATATACTGCACCACAAGAGACACATCCTCTATATACTGCACCACACGGGACACATCCTCTATATACTGCACCCACGGGACACATCCTCCATATACTACACCGCACGGGACACATCCTCTATATACTGCACCGCATGGGACACATCCTCTATATACTACACCGTACGGGACACATCCTCTATATACTGCACCACAGGACACATCCTCTATATACTACACCGCACGGGACACATCCTCTATATACTGCACCACACGGGACACATCCTCTATATACTGCACCACACGGGACACATTCTCTATATACTGCACCACACGGGACACATCCTCTATATACTACACCGCACGGGACACATCCTCTATATACTACACCACATGTAACACATCCTCTATATACTGCACCACATGGAACACATCCTCTATATACTGCACCACATGGGACACATCCTCCATAAACTGCACCGCACGGGACACATCCTCTATATACTGCACCGCACGGGACACATCCTCTATATACTGCACCACACGGGACACATCCTCTATATACTACACCGCACGGGACACATCCTCTATATACTGCACCACACGGGACACATCCTGTATATACTACACCACACGGGGCACATCCTCTATATACTGCACCACATGGGACACATCCTCTATATACACCACACGGGACACATCCTCTATATACTGCACCACAAGAGACACATCCTCTATATACTGCACCACACGGGACACATCCTCTATATACTACTCCGCACGGGACACATCCTCTATATACTGCACCACAAGGGACACCTCCTCTATATACTACACCACACGGGGCACATCCTCTATATACTGCACCACACGGGACACATCCTCTATATACTACACCACACGGGACACATCCTCTATATACTACACCACACGAGACACATCCTCTATATACTGCACCACACGGGACACATCCTCTATATACTACTACACCACACGGGACACATCCTCTATATACTGCACCACACGGGGCACATCCTCTATATACTGCACCACACGGGACACATCCTCTATATACACCACACGGGACACCTCCTCTATATACTACACCACACGGGGCACATCCTCTATATACTGCACCACACGGGACACCTCCTCTATATACTACACCACACGGGGCACATCCTCTATTATACTGCACCACACGGGACACATCCTCTATATACTACACCACACGGGACACATCCTCTATATACTACACCACACGAGACACATCCTCTATATACTGCACCACAAGGGACACCTCCTCTATATACTACACCACACGGGGCACATCCTCTATATACTGCACCACACGGGACACATCCTCTATATACTACACCACACGGGACACATCCTCTATATACTGCACCACAAGGGACCCCTCCTCTATATACTACACCACACGGGGCACATCCTCTATATACTGCACCACACGGGACACATCCTCTATATACTACACCACACGGGACACATCCTCTATATACTACACCACATGAGACACATCCTCTATATACTACACCACACGGGACACATCCTCTATATACTACACCACACGAGACACATCCTCTATATACTGCACCACACGGGACACATCCTCTATATACTACTACACCACACGGGACACATCCTCTATATACTGCACCACACGGGGCACATCCTCTATATACTGCACCACACGGGACACATCCTCTATATACACCACACGGGACACATTCTCTATATACTGCACCACACGGGACACATCCTCTATATACTACACCGCACGGGACACATCCTCTATATACTACACCACATGTAACACATCCTCTATATACTGCACCACATGGGACACATCCTCCATAAACTGCACCGCACGGGACACATCCTCTATATACTGCACCACACGGGACACCTCCTCTATATACTACACCACACGGGGCACATCCTCTATATACTGCACCGCACGGGACACATCCTCTACATACTACACCACACGGGACACATCCTCTATATACTACACCGCACGGGACACATCCTCTATATACTGCACCACACGGGACACATCCTCTATATACTACACCACACAGGACACATCCTCTATATACTGCACCGCACGGGACACATCCTCTATATACTGCACCGCACGGGACACATCCTCTATATACTGCACCGCATGGGACACATCCTCTAGTCCTCAGTATTTTGTACACAACCTTGGGTTTTGCAAATACAGCATGCCACTTCTAGCAGCATTTTTTTCACCTATTGAAAGCATTGGGTAGTGCAAAAACGCAGGGGAAAAAAAATGCAACGTATAAAACATAGCCTTATGGTGTTTACGGATCTAGTTAATTGTTTTTTATATTTTGATAGTGTTGACTTTTTAAAATTTTTACATATCTTTATTTTCAATGGGATACAAGGAGGATAATTTGAACTTTAAGGTTATTTTTTAAAACTTTTTTTTTATCTTTTCATTATTATTATTATTGCCCTTAGGGGACTTAAAAATGTGTTTTTCCGATCGCTAGAGCTATATACAGTGATGCCAAAGCATTGTTGTATATTGCAGAAATCACAGTCTCCTGTGGGGTTTCAAAGGAGCTCCGTAATGACAGTCAAATGGGTCATCAGCTGACCCTGGCTATCATGGCGACCCACGATCATGTTACAGGTGCACCGATGGGCAAGAGAATGATGTGCATGCATGTCAGCGTCGCGGGTTAAATGCAGCTGTCAGAGATTGACAGTGGCATTTAACATTGGCCATACGTGTAAGGTGGATGTCGTGAAGGGGTCAAATACCTGAGGGCCCTCTTCCCAGTGTGTCACCTAATTTCCTGAAGTCCCCTTGTCCAGAGGTGAAACAGTGTAAGAGGGGGCCCACAGGAAATTCAGTGACTGGGAGGGGGCCCACAGGAACTTAGGTGACACGGAGGGAGGGGGGTCCACAGGAAGTTAGGTGACACAGTGGGGGAGGGGGCCCACAGGAAATTAGAAATTTACTGTGTGACCTACACACTCCATGTCACCTTTAGACTTCATGGGGGGCCCCTCCCCTAACTGCCTCCTGGCTGGAAAACTAGTCATTCTGCAGGCATCATATATTTTACTTACTTTCACAAGTCACACTGCTGCAGTCATAAATGTTCCTCTGTTTCTCTGTATGTAATGCTGTGCTGCTTGGTCAGGACAGCTGACCAATCACAGAAGAGCTCCTTGCCTGAGCTGTGCTATGAGGTCACACCAAGAAAACTAATGCTGATTGGCTGAATTTCAGCCAGTCAGCATTACACCACCTCTGTCCTCGGTTTTGAGGATGAAGAGCCGGAGACGCAGCACAGGAGGAAACATGTGACTGCAGCGTGTGCTTGTTGTGTGTCTCCTCAGACTCCGCCTCACACAGTCTGCTGTTCCTCTGACTGTGCTGGCTGAAGTGAGGTTGTCACTAGGCACACACGCTCAAAGCCGGCAGCTGCAGCAGGTGATGTGAAGGAGCTGCCATGCGGCTGCACTTCACATCACTTGTGCAGCCTGCTCGCCGCTGCTGGCTATAGAATAAAGCGTGCACCGCTTGGTGCACAGTATTCACTGCAGGGCAGGGACGATTGAAGGAGGCAGGAGCTGGGGCTGGGCCCTCCGGAGGATTCTCCGGTGTCCCGGTGCCCCAGTCCGACCCTGTACCCAGGGTCTGGAGGAGAGGAGACTCTCCTTCAGGCCCTGGGTACCATATCCCTGTTAAAACAATAATTAAAATAAATTGTGATATTCTCACCTTGCGGCGGCCCCCGCAGCCTTCCCGGTCCTCAGCGATGCTCCCAGCAACTCCCGTTCCCAGTGATACCTTGTGACAATGACCCCAGATGACGTAGCTGTCTCGCGTGATGCTACGTCATCTGGGGTCATTGTCGCCAGACATCACTGGGAACGGGAGTTGCAGGGAGCATCGCGAGGATCGGGAAGGCTGCGGGGGCCGCTGGGAGGTGAGAATATCACGATTTTTTATTATTTTTAACATTATATCTTTTACTACAGATACGGCATAGGCAGCATCTATAGTAAAAAGTACTTGTCAAACACTATGTTTGACTAGTGTGACCAACCTGTCAATCAGTTTTCCAAGTGATGTTACAGATCGCTTGGAAAACTCTAGCATTCTGCAAGCTAATTACGCTTGCAAAACACTAGTGTTTTGTGGGCATACGCATACCAATTCCGAATGCGTATTTCCCGCTGCAGGGTGTTGCGGGATTGCCTCGGAAATTTCCGCGGCAATTGCGAATGTGTGCTCATAGCCTCAGGGTTGTCACTTGAAATAAAGCTGATTGAAAGTTGGCTTCTGGGAAGGGAAAAAAAAGTGATTTCCTGTTTTCAGATATATTGGGATATGTTCCCATGGTCAGTAAACGCTGCGGGTTGGACGCTGCGTACATCCGCAGTGTTCCACCTGCAGCGTCCAGCTGTTACAGCATAGTGGATGGGATTTCAAGAAATCCCAAGTCCACTATGCGTTCACCGATGTCCGCTACTCACCCGCAAAGACAGACATGCGGTGGGTCTTTCCAGACCGCAGCATGTCTATTTATGTATCAGAGACGCTCCATTTCTGCTGCGTAAATTACCCATACACTTTCATTAGATGCAGTAAAACTTCATTATCTTCCTAGTCACATTCGTATTAAGTGTGGGAACTCAGCTTACTATGCATGTGTACTAATTTAAATAATGGTGAATCGTGTGACACAGCCAGAAGTACACGACACAGGAAGTTGAGGAAAGCACAGAGAGAGGTCCCCTCCTTTTTAATGAATAAATAATAATTTAAAAAAAAAATAGCATGGGATCCCCCTATATTTGTTAACCAGCCAGAGTAAAGCAGACTACTGAGACTGGTGTTTCAGGCTGGTAAGGGTCCAATATCCATGAACCTTACTAGCCTGATAATACCAGGCCGCAGCAGTCTGCTTACCTTGGATGGCTAGCAAAAATAGTGGGATCCCTCCAAAAAAAATAGCATGAGGTCCCCCTATTTTTGTTAACCAGCCAGGGAAAAAGCAGACAGCTGCGACCTGGTAATCCCAGGCTGGCCCATGGATTTTGGCCCTCACCAGCCTAAAAATAGCAGCTCGCAGCCACCCCACAATTGGCGCATCCAAAGATGCACCAATTGTGGCATTTTACCCGGCTCTTCCCTCTTGCCCTGTAGTAGTGACAAGTGGGGTGATAGTTGAGGGGGTTGTTGTCACCTTTGTATTGTCAGGTGACATCAAGCCCACGGCTTAATAATGGAGAAACGTATATAAGACACCTATCCATTACTAATCCTATAGTTACCGTATATACTCATGTATAAGCCGAGATTTTCAGCCCATTTTTTAGGGCTGAAAGTCCCCCTCTCGGCTTATACGCGGGTCATATACGAGGGTCGGCGGGGGAGGGGGAGCGGGGGTGTCAGATTATACTCACCTCTCCGCCGGCGCGGTCTCTGCAGCCCCCTGCTTCTCCCACGATCTCGGCTCCTTCCTGCAGCGGTCACATGGCACCGCTCATTAAAGTCATGAATATGCACATATTCATGACTTTAATGAGCGGTACCATGTGACCGCTGTACGAAGGAAGCGCTGTGGAGACCGCCGGGAGAAGAGGAGAGGCTGCAGGGACGCGCGGCGGAGGGGTGAGTACAGCGATATTTACCTGTCCCTCGGTCCACCGCAGCGCTGCTCCCTGACTCCTCTGGCTGTGAATGTTCAGACAGAGGGCGCAATGACGTCGTTAGTGAGCGCCACGCCCCCTGCCTGATCATTCACTGCCGAGGACCAGGAAGAGGGAGCAGCGCTGCGGTGCAGAGAGGAAAGGTAAATATCTCAGGTGCCGGGGTCCTGAGATATCGGTGACACCGGCACCTGTCCCCCAGCAATGAGAGGTGAGTATGTCTTTTTTTTTTTTTTTCTTGCAGCAGTATATGGGGGCATAATCTGGAAAATATGGGGGCATAATATGGAGCATATGGGGGCATAATATGGAGCATATGGGGGCATAAGCTGTGGGCATAATCTGGAGCATATGGGGGCATAAGCTGTGGAACATATGGGGGCATAATATGGGGGCATAAGCTGTGGAACATATGGGGGCATAATCTGGAGCATATGGGGGCATAATTGCTGAACGGCGCTGGAAGAAAACGCATTCACAAGACGACTTCACTGCACTCAAACAAGCAACACTTGCATTCAAATCAGCTCTCACCTCTGCTAAACAGGCCTACTTTACATCCCTTGTATCTTCCTTATCCCACAACCCCAAACAATTGTTCAATACTTTTAACTCCCTCCTCCGCCCACCACTGCCCCCTCCTACCTCCCTTATCTCTGCTGAGGACTTCGCCATGCACTTCAAAAACAAGATAGACCAAACACAGCAAGTCTTTATTATTCAACCACAACAACCCCTTTGTATATCTGACCAATGCCCAAACCCCATAACCTCCTTACCCAACATCACGGAAGGGGAGCTTGCTCATCTTCTCTCCAAATCACACCTCACCACTTGTGCACTCGACCCCATCCCATCCCACCTCCTCCCCAACCTCGCCACCACTCTTATCCCATCACTAACCCACCTCTTCAATCTATCACTAACTTCTGGTACCTTCCCTTCTGCTTTCAAACATGCCACAATCACGCCTATCCTCAAAAAGCCAACCCTCGACCCAACCGCTATGTCCAGCTATTGCCCAATATCGCTGCTCCCACTCGCTTCCAAACTCTTGGAACAGCACGTCCACGCTGAACTTTCCTCCCATCTCTCATCTAACTTGCTCTTTGACAATCTACAATCTGGTTTCCGCCCCCATCATTCCACTGAAACAGCCTTGACCAAAATTACTGACGACCTACTTACAGCCAAAGCTAATGGACAATACTCTATACTCCTCCTTCTTGACCTGTCCTCTGCTTTCGACACAGTTAACCATTGCCTTCTACTACAGATTCTCTCCTCCTTTGGCATCAAGGACCTCGCCCTATCCTGGATCTCCTCATACCTTTCCAATCGCACATTCAGCATCTCCTGTTGTGAATGGGTTTGAGATGAGTTCTGAGCAGAGGCTTCCTCTGGTGGTTACAAGCGGTGCTGGTCTGTCCAGTGAAGATTGTGAGGACTGGGAATCAGGTGTTACTGACTGGTCTTATATAAGGGAGTCACCTTCCCATCAGGGTTGCCGGTGATCAATTGTTCTGGTCTGAATCCTTCATTCCTGTTTCCCTTGTAGCCTGCTGTGTCGTGTCTGCATCTCCTGCTAACAGATAAGACATTTTCTTCTTTTTGTTTTTGTGCTATATTTTTGCATTTTGTCCTGCACTTTTGTGGGGGCCTTCAGGGTCCCCTCTGGGGGCTTTTGCCCTCTCAGTTTAGTTCAGCCACTGATGTTTGTACTTTTGCTTTTTCCAGTTTTTTCAGTGGCTGCTGTTTTGATTTTGTTACACCAGAGAACTAATTTAGGTGGAAGAGGTCGTGTGATCTCAGGTGTTTTTGAAATTAGTAGAGTTGGTGCTTTTCAGGGTTTTCTGGGATTGCAGTAAGTACCCTTCCTATCCTTTTCTATTTAGTTAGTTTGGGCCCCAGCGTTTGCTCATACTATTTTCTTTCTGTGTCAGTATTTCATCTTGTCTAACAGCCATTACATGTTTGGGGGCTTTCTATTATCTTTTGGGTTCTGCTCCGGGGCAGATAGCTTTCCTATTTCTATCTTTAGGTGTAGTTAGTTTCTCAGGCTGTGACGAGGCGTCTAGGACCAACGTAGGAACGCTCCATGGCTGCCTCTAGTTGTGGTGGTTAGTCAGGGTACTGCAATCTCATAGTTTCCAACTGCTCTGGTGTATTGCCTTTTTTACCTGCACTCCTCAGCTACCGAAACATAACAGTCTCCCACTCCCACACTACCTCCTCGTCCCACCCTCTCTCTGTTGGAGTCCCCCAAGGCTCTGTTCTAGGACCCCTACTCTTCTCAATCTATACACTTGGCCTGGGGAACTCATAAAGTCCCACGAATTCCAGTACCACCTTTATGCTGATGACACTCAGATCTACCTCTCTGGCCCAGACATCACCTCTCTGCTGTCCAGAATCCCTGAGTGTCTATCAGCCATATCCTCCTTCTTCTCCTCCCGCTTCCTCAAACTCAATGTGGACAAATCTGAACTCATCATCTTTCCCCCATCTCACAGATCTTCCTTACCTGACCTATCTATAACAATTGACAACACCACGCTTTCCCCCGTACCGGAGGTCCGCTGCCTCGGAGTAACCCTTGACTCTGCCCTGTCCTTCAAACCACACATCCAAGCTCTTTCTACCTCCTGTCGCCTCCAGCTCAAAAATATTTCCAGAATCCGTCCCTTCCTCAACCCTCACTCTACTAAAATGCTTGTGCATGCCCTCATCATCTCCCGCCTCGACTACTGCAACATCCTTTTCTCTGGCCTCCCTGCTAACACACTCGCACCTCTCCAGTCCATCCTTAACTCTGCTGCCCGACTAATTCATCTCTCTCCTCGCTACTCCTCCGCATCTCCCCTCTGCAAATCTCTTCACTGGCTCTCATTCCCTCAGCGAATCCAATTCAAATTACTAATACTGACCTACAAGGCCATCTATGACCTGTCTCCCCCATATGTCTCTGAACTAATCTCCCGATACCTTCCCTCACGTAATCTCCGGTCCTCCCAAGACCTCCTTCTCTCCTCCACACTTATTCGCTCCTCACCCAACCGCCTCCAAGACTTCTCCCGAATATCCCCCATCCTCTGGAATTCTTTGCCCAACACGTCCGACTATCAACCACTCTCGGATCCTTTAGACGTAACCTGAAAACCCATCTCTTCAGGAAAGCTTACAGCCTGCAATGACCCCGCTGCCTCCTCACCACAACCGGAGATATCGCCTCAACCAACACCGGAACTGCTGCAACCCACCAACCTGCTGTCTCCGTCCCCCATCCTGTAGAATGTAAGCCCGAAAGGGCAGGGTCCTCTCCCCTTTGTACCAGTCTGTGATTGTTAGTTTGTTTACTGTAAGTGATATCTGAAATTTGTATGTAACCCCTTCTCATGTACAGCACCATGGAATCAATGGTGCTATATAAATAAATAATAATAATAATATGGAGCATATGGGGGCATAAGCTGTGGAACATATGGGGGCATAATCTGGAGCATATGGGGGCATAATATGGAGCATATGGGGGCATAAGCTGTGGAACATATGGGGGCATAATATGGGGGCATAAGCTGTGGAACATATGGGGGCATAATCTGGAGCATATGGGGGCATAATATGGAGCATATGGGGCATAAGCTGTGGAACATATGGGGGCATAATATGGAGCATATGGGGGCATAATATGGGGGCATAAGCTGCGGAACATATGGGGGCATAATCTGGAGCATATGGGGGCATAATATGGAGCATATGGGGCATAAGCTGTGGAACATATGGGGGCATAATCTGGAGCATATGGGGGCATAATCTGTGGATCATATGGGGGCATAATCTGTGGAATATATGGGGGCATAATCTCTGAAGCATATTGGGCATAATCTGGAGCATATGGGGGCATAATCTGGAGCATATAGGGGCATAATCTGTGGAGCATATTGGGCATAATCTGTGCAGTATATGGGGCATAATCTGTGGAGCATCATATGGGGGCATAATCATTTTTCACCCTAGGCTTATACACGAGTCAATAAGTTTTCCCAGTTTTTTGTGGCAAAATTAGGGGGGTCGGCTTATACACGGGTCGGCTTATACATGAGTATATACGGTATATGGTAAATAAAGACACAGCCAGAATAAAGTCCTTTAATTGAAATAATGACACCGACACTTTTAATAATCTTAACTAAATCATACTTACTGGATCACCTATTCCAACGACGTCCTCGTTCACCTGTAAGCGAAATAGAATAAAAAAGCAACAGTGTACCATACCTGTCCGCCGAGAAGATATACATACTGTCCCATGACGAATCCAGCTCTGCTACATCTGGATGCCTTTGGCTGAACAGTGGCATTATGCCACCACTCAGCCTGACATCCAGACACAGTGGAACTTGTACAGTCATGGACAAAAGTTTTGAGAATGACACAAATATTAATTTTTACAAAGTCTACTGCTTCACTTTTTCTAATGGCAATTTGCATATACTCCAGAATGTTATAAAGAGTGATCAGCTTAACAGCAATTACTTGCAAAGTCAATATTTGGCTAGAAAATGAACTTTATCCCCTAAAACACATTTCAACATCATTGCAGCCCTGCCTTAAAAGGACCAGCTAACCTCTTTTCAGTGATTGCTCCATTAACACAGGTGTGGGTGTTGATGAGGACATGGCTGGAGATCAATCTGTCATGATTTAGTAAGAATGACACCACTGGACACTGTAAAAGGAGGCTGGTGCTTGGCATCATTGTTTCTCTTCTGTTAACCATGGTTATCTCTAAAGAAACACGTGCAGTCATCATTGCAATGCACAAAAATGGCCTAACAGGGAAGAGTATCGCAGCTAGAAAGATTGCACCTCAGTCAACAATCTATCGCATCATCAAGAACTTCAAGGAGAGAGGTTCCATTGTTGCCAAAAAGGCTGCAGGGCGCCCAAGAAAGACCAGCAAGCGCTAGGACCATCTCTTAAAAATGTTTCAGCTTCGGGATCGGGCTACCAGCAGTGCAGAGCTTGCTCAGGAATGGCAGCAGGCAGGTGTGAGTGCATCTGCATGCACTGTGAGGCGGAGACTCTTGGAGCAAGGCCTGGTCTCAAGGAGGGCAGCAAAGAAGCCACTTCTCTCCAGAAAAAACATCATGGACAGACTGATATTCTGCAAAAGGTACAGGCAGTGGACTGCTGAGGACTGGGGTAAAGTTATTTTCTCTGATGAATCCCCTTTTCGATTATTTGGGACATCAGGAAAACGCCTCATTCGGAGAAGACAAGGTGAGCGCTACCACCAGTCTTGTCTCATGCCAACTGTTAAGCATCCTGAAACCATTCATGTGTGGGGTTGCTTCTCAGCCAAGGGAATCGGCTCTCTCACAGTCTTGCCTAAAAACACAGCCATGAATAAAGAATGGTACCAGAATGTCCTCCAAGAGCAACTTCTCCCAACCCTCCAAGAGCAGTATGGCGATCAACAATGCCTTTTCCAGCATGATGGAGCACCTTGCCATAAAGAAAAGGTGATAAGTAAATGGCTCAGGGAACAAAACATAGAGATTTTGGGTCCATGGCCTGGAAACTCCCCAGATCTTAATCCCATTGAGAACTTGTGGTCAATCATCAAGAGACAGGTGGACAAACAAAAACCTAAAAATTCTGACAAAATGAAAGCATTGATTGTGCAAGAATGGACTGCTATCAGTCAGGATTTGGTCCAGAAGTTGATTGAGAGCATGCCAGGGAGAATTGCAGAGGTCCTGAAGAAGAAGGGTCAACACTGCAAATATTGACTTGCTGCATTAACTCATTCTAACTGTCAATATAAGCTTTTGTTACTCATATGTTTGCAATTATATTTCTGTCTGTGATAAAAACATCTGTCAAACACACATAAAAACCAGAGGGCAGCAGATCATGTGAAAATATAATATTTGTGTCATTCTCAAAACTTTTGGCCATGACTGTAGATGATGACCGCTGATGACCGTAGATAACTCGGTCACCGGCGGTCACCTGCACGGTCAGCTGACCATGATAACTTTGCTAGTGACTGGAGATAGACCCGTCCCAGGCGGTCACATGCATGACAGTTCTCGTGGTCAGCTCAGATCATCGCGAGAACTGCAGTGTACACGAACTTCCTGTTGAAACGAGGTAAGACATTATTTAAATTAGTTCACATGCGTAATAAGCTGCGTTCCCGCACTTAATACGCATGTGACTAAGAAGATAATGCGGTTTTACCACATCTAATGATAGTGTATGGGTAATTTATGCAGCGGAGACATATATCACCTACTGACGGGATAAATGTCTGATTACTAGAAACCCTAGATCAACATTGATCACTAGAAATGAGGTTCTCACATTCCTCCTCATTGAGCAACCACCATCAGGAGGAGCTTGATTGGTGCAGTGGTCGAACACGTGCCCTGATGTGTGATTCTTTAGGAGTGACGGGAAAAGATGAGTGCTTTACTTTGCTGCTTCCGCCTGTTCTATAGACTTTGATTGCCCGTTTGACCGCCTCACCGTTCATAGTTCTACACCAGCGATCATATGATGAGTTAAGGCTAATCAGAATTTATAACCTATCCTATAGATAAGTGATGTTTATCTATTGTGGAAATATTCCTTTAGGTTCCTGCAGACATTAAGCATTTTAATGTACAACCTGACATGACAGCACTTCTGAGGGACCTTGAGCAGAAGATTTTTAAAATTTTCTTTTAAGTAAAATTATCTTGACGTAATGGCTGCCTTAAGCCACGGCTCTAATACCACAATGCGTGTCTGTGCACTATGTGGCAGCACGTGATGAATTACGCACACAAAGGCAGTGTGTTTGTCTCTGTACTGACAGAAGGAAATGTCCAGCAGCTGCCCAAACTGTTCATTTATATACACAACGGGAGCAGTGTGGAGGAACTGGAGCAAACACAGATCAACCCACTCAGAACAGACACAACCTGTTCACTCCAGCGATAGCCGCACTCTTCTCAGACACGCTGCTGCCGCTATGATCACTATGGACGGTCTCAAATTGTATTTGCTTTTATTAACTTGAATGTGTGCTCATCATAAAACGTGATATAGGTACTGCTATACCTTATTGCCGTTTATTATAGTTGGCACTTGGACCTGTTAACTTCAAAATGGTTTGCAGTGATTGGGCAAAGCTTGTGCACTATAAATAGAGATGAGAGAACCCGAACTTAACAGTTGGGGTTCGTACCGGATGGTTAGTGTCTAGTGCTAAATGCCGAACATGGACTTCTCCTACGAATCCGTTGCAATGTTTCAAGTTCTTGGGGAAATCCATTTCAAAAGGAGAGAGAGAAAATTTTCGAGCTCAAAAGTTTGAGTTCTCATTGTTTTCAGTGGGATTCATGTTTTGGTTCAAGATCGGATACAGTTCTGGCACCCAAGAGAGAATTTTCCAACTCAAAAGTTCGGGTCTTCTTTGTTTTCAGTGGGGTTTGGGTTCTGGTTCAAGTTCGAGTACAGTTCTGGTTCCCAAACCGAACTTTAGAATAAAGTATCAGAACCCAATCTTACAAGGGTCCGCTCATTTCTAACGATAAGCTCTCTAGGCTACTTTCACACTTGCGTTTTATCGCGCAGCGCATCGTGCGCTATCGGTCGCATGCGCAATGTTCCCCTATCTTTAACATGGCGTGTGCAGGGTCTAGCGCTTGCATGCGTTCATCTGCGTTTGTCGTGCGAGACAGATGATAGAGACAGATGATAGAGACAGAGATGATAGAGATGATAGAGACAGAGATGATAGAGACAGATGATAGAGACAGAGATGATAGAGACAGAGATGATAGAGACAGATGATAGAGACAGATGATAGAAATGTGACACGTAGACAACCCATGCACCGAAAAAAATGCAAACGCATGCAAAAACGCTTGAAATCACATACAATCGCGTCCAAACGCTGTGGTTTTTTGTCGTAATGCGCACGCTTATGCAACTAAATATCGCAGCGTTTACAAGCGTTTGCATGTATACTGTAAATTTATGGCCATTAGACATGAGCAGATCAATTGAGTTCAAGTCAGATTTCCTGAAATTCATGATTTCACGTAAATTTTGAAATTTGATTTGTGGCTCCACTGCTGAAGCATCAGAGAGCAGACAAACGTCATTTTGCGTTGCCATGGGCCTCCCCATAATGTCCTGCAGGTATGACATCTAGCAGATTGCCATACCTTGTACAGTGATGGTCAGTACCTGGGCCATCATAGATCAGTGGTTCAGCAAGTCATTTTCCATCTGCAGAGTCACTGGGTAAGGCCGGGATCACACATGCGAGTAAGTCGTCCGACACTCGCATGTGAAATCCCAGCTCTGGCGCCGGCACTCGGGAGTGGAGCACGCGGCTGCATAGAACTACATGCAGCCGCTCGCTCCACTCCTGAGTGCCGGCGCCAGAGCTGGGATTTCACATGCGAGTGTCGGACGACTTACTCGCATGTGTGATCCCGGCCTAAGTCTCTCTTCTGCAGACTGTAAACTCTTATGATCAGCGAGGTCCTCTCTCTCTTTCACTCTTACGTAGAGTGTAAGCTTTTATGGTCAGTGGGGTCCTCTTTGTCTTCCGCCTATAAAGTGCAATCTCTTGTGGTCAATGAGGTTTTCTTTCTCTCATCTCCTCTACTGTACATGTATTTTATAAGCAGTTAAAAGCTTTCCAGTATTGAAATCCGTACAAATTTATTTGCCGCAAATCACATTCTTGGGTAAAATTTGGCGAGGTAAAATTTCAAAAGATCCTCTCATCTCCAATGGCATTGTATTACTATTTCCTAGTCAATATGGCTGGTGCTTCTCTCTAGCACTGTACTGTCTATCCAGATCAGCTAACCAACTCTAGTTCTAGGGTCAATGATCTTGAGTGTCCAAATTTGCACTAAATAAAAAGGTCCATTGCTTTAGATCCAAATGACAGATTAAAAAAAAAAAAAGAATAATTAGGGTCACAGAAGAATTAAAAAGAAGCAAAACTGTAGACTTTTGACCTGGTGACAGCCTATACTGTCCATATCTCAGACTGGCACATAGCATTATACAATAAACATTTTGACTTATTCACTCTTCATCAAGAAATATTTAAGAGGTTTCCCAGTTTTACATAAATAAAGCCGAGTTATGTAACTTTCCATGCTCCACCATTCTCTGTTTGCCATCAGTGAATAGAAACATTCTCGTTTACATCTAGATACTAGAAATCACAGCTGAAGTGTTAGGCTATATGTCAACGATCAAGAAATAGCAGCACATTGGACGCCGCGTATTCTCGCTGTGTCCAAAACTCTACATTCAATCACGCAGTTAAATCCGCATGTATTCATTGAACAATGTGGATTTACAATACATTGTCTTGTGGAAATTTTAATGGTGCGGCTCATAAACCCACACCGCGGTTGAGTTTATGCAGCATCAAATAAAAGCGCAGTGGGCACAAGATTTATTTAAATCCCATCCACTGTGCTTGTATCATAGAATGTACCAGTTTGGACACAGCGCAGGTGAGCTGCGTCCAAAGCGCTGCTATTCCTGATTGTGGGCACGTACCCTTACAAGGTCGAGCTCTGAGACAAAGTTCTCAAGACAAGTATTTGGTGTAGGGAGGCGAGAACCTGAATGATAAAGTTTTGGGTCCATACGGACCTGAACACGGACTTCTCAGGAAGTCCGTTTTACTGTTCGGGTTCTGCAACCTGAACAAATCTTCTTGAAAGGCTGCAGCACAGCCAATCAACAAGCTTTATTGTATGGGCACTTCCAGCTCAATCACAGTCATGTTAAGTATTGATATGGCAGCAACTGGCCGGCGCGCACTGTGTAAAAAAAAAGAAAAAGATGTGTAGTCCCCTCTAGAGGGGACCCCATGCCATTTAAATAAACATTTATCTAAATAATTTTAAAAAACGGCATGGGTTCCCCCATTTTTGACAACAAGCCAAGCTAAAGCAGACAGCTGGGGGCCTGTATTCTCAGACTGGTAAGCCACACTAGAAAAGACGCATCCATTAGATTCACCAGTTCTGGCACTTTGCCGGCTCTTCCTACTTGCCCTGACCGGCGGGGACATCATTAAGGTTATAGCCGGTCACAGGCAAAGCTTTTCACTCTCTGCTCAGTGTGTTCCATCTGGTATTGAGAGCGGCTGCATCACTGATGTGACTGCTCTCCAAGCTATCCAGATCATCATGGGACATGGCCATTAATGAGTTATCTACGGAAAGGTGAGTATAACTTTGCTCTTTTATTTTAATTTTTGGTGAATAAATGTGTAAAAGACAGTTGGGGAGTTTTTATTTAACTCCTTCCCGACCTATGACGCCTACGTAGGCGTCATGGTATAAATCATGTTCCTTCGGGTTGGGTGACCGGGGTGACTGAAAGGTAACCTGACCCACAGGCACAAGACCCTTTGTACTTCACCACAGGGGGGGTGGATTAACCCCCCCGTGGCTACGATCGCTCTGATTGGCTGTTAAAAGTGAAACAGCCAGTCAGAGCGATTTGTAATATTTCACCAATGAAATTTGGTGAAATATTACAATCCAGCCATGGCCGATGCTGCAATAGCATCGGCCATGGCTGGAGACCGAGATCCGACCCCCCCACACCGACGATTGATGGTGGCGATCGGTCGCCGCCATCACTATCTGCTCCCCTCCCCCTTCCTTCCGCTTCCCCTGCCTTCTGATCCCCGACCCTCACCTCCCCCGGTATCTGCGATGTCCCTGTGTCCGTCCTGGTGTCCCTCCCAGATACTTCATGGGCGCCGCCATCTTGCAAAGTGGCGGGCGCATGTGCAGTGCGCCCGCCGGCTGGCAGATTCCATTCATTTATTTTGATAACTGTGATAAACTCTCACAGTGATCAAAATAAAAAAAGTAAATAAACTCCCCCTTTATCACCCCCATAGGTAGGGACAAATAACAAAATAAAGAAAATATTTTTTATTTTTCCATTAGGGCTAGCATTAGAGTTAGAGTTGGAATTGGAATTAGGGTTAGGGTAAGAACTAGGGTTAGAGTTGGAATTAGGGTTAGGGTTAGGATTAGGGTTAGGATTAGGGTTAGGGTTGGAATTAGGGTTAGGGTTAGAATTTGGGTTAGGGTTAGAATTAGGGTTAGGGTTGTGGTTAGGGTTAGAGTTGGGATTAGGGTTAGGGGTGTGTTGGGTTAGGGTTGGGATTAGAGTTAGGTTTGTGGTTAGGGTTAGGGGTGTGTTGGGGTTAGGGTTATGGTTAGTGTTGGGATTAGGGTTAGGGGTGTGTTAGGGTTAGGGTTGTGGTTAGTGGTGTGTTGGGGTTAGGGTTGGAGTTAGAATTGAGGGGTTTCCACTATTTAGGCACATCAGGGGGTCTCCAAACACGACATGGCGCCACCATTTATTCCAGTCAATTTTGTGTTCAAAAAGTCAAACAGTGCTCCCTCCATTTTGAGCCCCAACATGTGCCCAAACAGTGGTTTACCCCCACATATGAGGTAACAGCATGCTCAGGAAAAATTGCACAACAACTTTGGGGGTCTAATTTCTCCTGTTACCCTTGGTAAAATAAAAAATTGGGTACTAAAAAAATTATTTTTGTGGAAAAAAATGATTTTTTATTTTCACCGCTCTGCATTATAAACTTCTGTGAAGAACTTGGAGATTCAAAGTGCTCACCACACATCTAGATGAGTTCCTTGGGGTTCTAGTTTCCAAAATGGGGTCTCTTGTGGGAGGTGTCTACTGTTTAGGCACATCTTGGGCTCTCCAAACGTAACATGACGCCCACAGACCATTCCATCAAGTCTGCATTTCAAAACGTCACTACTTCCCTTCCGAGCCCCGACATGTGCCCGAACAGTGGTTTTCCCCCACATATGAGGTACCAGCGTACTCAAGACAAACAGGACAACAACTTTTGGGGTACAATTTTTCCTGTTACCTTTGTGAAAATAAAAAAATGTGGGCTAAAAAATCATTTTTTGAGGAAAAAAAATCATTTTTTATTTTCATGGCTCTGGGTTATAAGCTTCTGTGAAGCACTTGGGGTTTCAAAGTGCTCACCACACATCTAGATAAGTTGCTTGGGGGGTCTAGTTTCCAAAATGGGGTCACTTGTGGGGAGTTTCTACTGTTTAGACTCATCAGGGGCTCTGCAAACGTAACATGACGCCTGCAGACCATTCCATCAAAGTCGACATTTCAAAACGTCACTATTTCCCTTCCGAGCCCCGAAGTGTGCCCGAACAGTGGTTCCCCCACATATGGGGCACCAGCATACTCAGGACAAACTGCACAACAACTTTTGGGATCCAATTTCTCCTGTTACCCTTGTGAAAATAAAAAATTGCGGCTAAAAAATAATTTTCTGAGGAAAAAATATTATTTTTTATTTTCACGGTTCTGCTTTATAAACGTCTATGAAGAACTTGGAGATTCAAAGTGCTCACCACACATCTAGATGAGTTCCTTGGGGTTCTAGTTTCCAAAATGGGGTCACTTGTGGGGGGGTATCTACTGTTTAGGCACATCATGGGCTCTGCAAACGTAACATGACGCCCGCAGACCATTCCATCAAGTCTGCATTTCAAAACGTCACTACTTCCCTTCCGAGCCCCAACGTGTGCTCGAGCAGTGGTTTTCCCCCACATATGGGGTACCAGCGTACTCAAGACAAACAGGACAACAACTTTTGGGGTACAATATCTCCTGTTACCCTTGTGAAAATAAAAATTGTGGGCTAAAAAATTATTTTTTGAGGAAAAAAAATGATTTTTTATTTTCATGGCTCTGGGTTATAAACTTCTGTGAAGCACTTGGGGTTCAAAGTGCTCACTACACATCTAGATAAGTTCCTTGGGTGGTCTAGTTTCCAAAATTGGGTCACTTGGGGGGGTTTCCACAGTTTAGGCGCATCAGGGGCTCTGCAAACGTAACATGACGCCTGCAGACCATTCCATCAAGTCGGCATTTCAAAACGTCACTACTTCCCTTCCGAGCCCCGACGTGTGCCCATACAGTAGTTTTCTCCCACATATGGGATATCAGCGTACTCAGGACAAATTGGACAACAACTTTTGGTGTCTAATTTCTCCTGTTACCCTTGGGAAAATAAAAAAATTGGGGACTAAAAGATCATGTTTGTGGAAAAAATATGATTTTTTTTTTTTCCTGCCCGGGCATTATAAACTTCTGTGAAGCCCTTGGGGGTTCGAAGTGCTCACCACACATCTAGATAAGTACCTTGGGGGGTCTAGTTTCCAAAATGGGGTCACTTATGGGGAGTTTCTACTGTTTAGACACATCAGGGGCTCTGCAAACGTAACAAGATGCCCGCAGACCATTCCATCAAGTCGGCATTTCAAAGCGTCACTACATCCCTTCCGAGCCCTGACGTGTGCCAAAACAGTGGTTTTCCCCCACATATGAGGTACCAGCGTACTCAAGACAAACAGGACAACAACTTTTGGGGTACAATTTTTCCTGTTACCTTTGTGAAAAATAAAAAAATGTGGGCTAAAAAATCATTTTTTGAGGAAAAAAAATAATTTTTTATTTTCATGGCTCTGGGTTATAAGCTTCTGTGAAGCACTTGGGGTTTCAAAGTGCTCACCACACATCTAGATAAGTTGCTTGGGGGGTCTAGTTTCCAAAATGGGGTCACTTGTGGGGAGTTTCTACTGTTTAGACTCATCAGGGGCTCTGCAAACGTAACATGACGCCTGCAGACCATTCCATCAAAGTCGACATTTCAAAACGTCACTATTTCCCTTCCGAGCCCCGAAGTGTGCCCAAACAGTGGTTCCCCCCACATATGGGGCACCAGCATACTCAGGACAAACTGCACAACAACTTTTGGGATCCAATTTCTCCTGTTACCCTTGTGAAAATAAAAAATTGCGGCTAAAAAATAATTTTCTGAGGAAAAAATATTATTTTTATTTTCACGGTTCTGCTTTATAAACGTCTATGAAGAACTTGGAGATTCAAAGTGCTCACCACACATCTAGATGAGTTCCTTGGGGGTTCTAGTTTCCAAAATGGGGTCACTTGTGGGGGGGTATCTACTGTTTAGGCACATCATGGGCTCTGCAAACGTAACAAGATGCCCGCAGACCATTCCATCAAGTTGGCATTTCAAAGCGTCACTACATCCCTTCCGAGCCCTGACGTGTGCCAAAACAGTGGTTTTCCCCCACATATGGGGTACCAGCGTACTCAGGACAAACTGGACAACAACTTTTGGGGTCCAATTTCTCCTTGTAACCATTGTGAAAATAAAAAATAGGGGGCTAAAAAAAAACATTTTTTGAGGGAAAAAAATGATTTTTTATTTTCACTTCTCTGTGTTATAAACTTCTGTGAAGCACCTGGGGGTTCAAAGTGCTCACTATGCATCTAGATAAGTTCCTTAGGGGGTCTAGTTTCCAAAATGGGGTCATTTGTGGGGGAGCTCTAAAGTTTAGGCACACAGGGGCTCTCCAAACATGACATAGTGTCTGCTAACGATTAGAGCTAATTTTCCATTCAAAAAGTCAAATGGCGCTACTTCCCTTCTGAGCCCTGCCGTGCACCCAAAAAGAGGTTCCCCCCACATATGGGGTACCAGCGTACTCAAGACAAACTGGACAACAACTTTTGGTGTCCAATTTCTCCTGTTACCCTTGGGAAAATAAAAAATAGAGGGCTAAAAAATCATTTTTGATAAAAGAAAATTATTTTTTTATTTTCACTGCTCTGCATTTATATACTTCTGTGAAGCACTTGGGGTTCAAAGTGCTCACTACACATCTAGATAAGCTCCTTGGGGGGTCTAGTTTCCAAAATGTGGTCCCTTGTGGGGGGTTTCTATTGTTTAGGCACATGAGGGGCTCTGCAAACCCAACATGACGCCCGCAGAACATTCCATCAAGTCTGCATTCCAAAATGGCGCTCTTTCACTTCTGAGCTCTCCCATGCGCCAAAACAGTGGTTCCCCCCACATATGGGGTATTGGTGTACTCAGGACAAATTGCACAACAACTTTTGTGGTCCAATTTCTCCTGTTACCCTTGTAAAAATAAAAAATAGCGGGCTAAAAAAATCATTTTTGATGAAAAAAATGATTTTTTTATTTTCACTGCGTTATAAACTTCTGTGAAGCACTTGGGGGTTCTGAGTGCTCACTACACATCTAGATAAGTTCCTTAAGGGGTCTAGTTTCCAAAATGGTGTCACTTGTGTTTTTTTTTCACTGTTTAAGCACATAGGGGCTCTCCAAACGCGTCATGGTGTCCGCTAACGATTGGAGCTAATTTTCCATTCAAAAAGTCAAATGGCGCTCCTTCCCTTCTGGGCCCTGCCGTGCGCCCAAACAGTGGTTTATGACCACATATGAGGTATCAGTGTACTCAATAGAAATTGCCCAACAAATTTTAGGATCCATTTTATCCTGTTGCCCATGTGAAAATGAAAAAACTGAGGCTAAAAGAAAATTTTTGTGAAAAAAAGTACTTTCTTTTTTTTTACAGATCAATTTGTGAAGCACCTGGGGGTTCAAAGTGCTCACTATGCATCTAGATAAGTTCCTTGGGGGGTCTAGTTTCCAAAATGGGGTCACTTGTGGGGAAGCTCCAATGTTTAGGCACACAGGGGCTCTCCAAATACGACATGGCAATCGCTAAATATTCCAGCATATTTTCCATTCAAAAAGTCAAATGGCGCTCCTTCCCTTCTGAGCCCTGCCGTGCGCCCAAACAGTGGTTTATGACCACATATGAGGTATCAGTGTACTCAGGAGAAATTGCCCAACAAATTTTAGGATCCATTTTATCCTGTTACCCATGTACAAATGAAAAAATTGATGCTAAAAGAAAATTTTTGTTGGAAAAATTAAAATGTCCATTTTTTCCTTCCATGCTGCTTCAGCTCCTGTGAAGCACCTGAAGGGTTAATAAACTTCTTGAATGTAGTTTTGAGTACCTTGAGGGGTGCAGATTTTAGAATGGTGTCACTTTTGGGTATTTTCTACCATATAGATCCCTCAAAGTGACTTCAAATGTGAGGTGGTCCCAAAAAAAATAGGCTTTGTACATTTTGTTGTAAAAATGAGAAATCGCTGGTCAACTTTTAACCCTTATAACTTCCTAACAAAAAAAAAATTTTGTTTCCAAAATTGTGCTGATGTAAAGTAGACATGTGGGAAAAGTTATTTATTAACTATTTTGTGTCACATAACTCTCGAGTTTAACAGAATAAAAATTAAAAATTTGAAAATTGTGAAATTTTCAAAATTTTCGCCAAATTTCCGTTTTTTTCACAAATAAAAGCAAAAATTATCGACCTAAATTCACCACTAACATGAAGCTCAATATGTCACAAAAAACAATCTCAGAATCACTAGGATCCGTTGAAGCGTTCCTGAGTTATTACCTCAAAAAGGGACACTAGTCAGAATAGCAAAAAATGGCCAGATCTTTAAGGTCAAAATAGGCTGGGTCATGAAGGGGTTAAAATAAAAGAGTCTGTGTTGTGTTTATTTGAATTAAAGGACTTTATTATGTCTGTGTCTTAATTTGACTATGGAGTTAGTAATAGGGGTGTCTGATAGACGGCTCTCATTACTAACCCGTGGGCTTAATGTCAGTGGCCATAAAACAGCTAACATCAACCCCACAACTATTAGCCCACTAGCCACTGCACCAGTGAAAGTAGAAAGAGCCAGGCAAAGTGCCAGAATTGGTGCATCTAATAGAAGCACCTTTTCTGGAGTGCCTGTGGGCCGCTATTTTTAGACTAGAGGGACCAATATCCATGGCCCCTTCCCAGTCTGAGAATATCAGCCCCTAGCTGTCCGGCTGTCTTCTTTAGCAAGGCTGGTTGTCAAAAATGGGTGTGACCTCATGCTGCTTTTTAAATTATTTATTTAAATAATTTTGCGTCGAGAGACCTCTATTTTTGATAACTAGCTAAGATAATGCTGACAAACTGAGGGCTTCAGCCCTCAGCTGTCAGCTTAACCTGTGCTGGTTATCAAGAATAGAGGAGACCCCACACCATTTTTATTTTATTTATTTATTGGACAGGCGCCAGCTGGTGAATACTCTCATCATTGTACTCCTGCAACTGCTATCGTGACAAGGCGTATTATGATGAGAGTAGTACTCTCATCAGCCGAAGCTTGTGACCAGCGGAAACCTTTTCACTGGCGGTCACAGATGCTGGCTTACATGCTGTCATCTGTGTAACAATGTGGGAACCGCCGTGCTCTGGCCGGCGGTAACGAACTTACTGCTGATCAGAGCCGGTGTTTCTCATGATGTCATACAGCTGACAGCATGTCATCAGACAGTGTTGGTGAAGGCCAGATTTCATGGTATGTTATCTGTTTTTGATTTTTTATGTTGTTTTGATGTAAGAGTAGTCACTTGCAAGAAAATGGGGACCCTTGTCGTGGGTTGCAAGCTTATCTATCTTGGCCAAAATAGTAACCAATACCCCATTTAATGTATTTATCATATGCATTGAATTTTTTGCATATTTTTTATTTTTGCAGGATGTGGCTAGGCCTCTTTTGGTTGGCATAGTTAGGGTGTCTGTCCCCCTGTGTGTTGCATATTAACGTGCTGAGCAGCCCGCCTCTTAATACGAGGGCGTTAGTAATAGGTTGCAAGTCAGACACTGTGCTTCACATTTATCTGTGTGACTGGCGTCCTATGCAAGCCGTATCAATGAGAATTTTTTCTACTAGGCAGTTAACCCCTCCATATTAGGTGTTGGGGTGGCTGTTTTTATCAGTAGTTTGCACCTGTGCTGCACTCTGCCTTTATTAGGGTGAGTTTCCACGGTCAGGAAACGCTGCGTGTTTGGCGCTGTGCGCTGGCGCAGCGCCAAACACGCAGCGTCCAGATGTTACAGCATAGTGGAGGGGATTTCAAGAAATCCCGTCTCCACTATGCGTAACAATACGCAGGTGGCAAACCTGCGTAAACGGACATGCGGCGCGTCTTTTTAGACCGCAGCATGTCCTCGCGTATTGCGGCGACGGTGCGTCGCCGCAACAGAATTAACACAGGGCTATGTAGCCCTGCGCTCTTTCCGGAGGTGTTCCGGAGGTGTCCTGAACACCTCCGGAAAGAGCGCGCGTCAGAAAGGGGGCGGGGCTTAGACGGAGCGGAATTTCCGCTCCGTCAAAAGCGCTATGGTTCCGGACCGTGGAACCATAGCCTCAGTGGAAGCCTGCTGCATCCTGCTAGATGTGCATTTGTCATCAGACAGTGTTGGTGAAGGCCAGATTTCATGGTATGTTAGCTGGAAAACAGTGCATCTTATAATCTGAAAAGTACGGTAATTTTTTTTAAAACATGGCACACCAAAAAGAGACAGCTGAAAAAACATGATAAAACTAATGTAAAAAAATGCACTTGAAAACACAATGAAAAATGTGAGTAACCTGGTTTAGCTAATTAGTGTAAAAATGCTGCAAAAAATCTGCAACATCAAAAACTCACCAAATACTCATCAATAGTGGGAACTTATCCTAAATGCAAACAAGAGTGTTTCTATTCATTGACAGAGATCTAGATTTTATACTTGTAGTCTTTTGGCAACAAGATTTTAAGAATACTGATGTGAGAGCTGTAAACTATTAGGTATAATGATGTTTTTTTATAAGCCTAATTAACTATAAAGTGTAATGATAATTTGATTACAACAATTAAAACCTAATTATTAGTTCTGATTGTTGTCACTGTCTGTAGGTTCCCTGGGACAGCTCTGCTGTTGATCTCTTTTAAGTATGATTCAAACTTGTTTATACTTAGAAGCATAGAAATATACAGTGGCTTGCAAAAGTATTCACCCCCTTGACATTTTTCATGTTTTGCTATCTCACAATCTGGAATGTCACTGATTTTTGAGGGTTTGCATCAGTTCATGTAAAGAACATGCCTACAACTGTGAACATTTAGTTTTCATTTTATTGTGAAGTAGACAATAAACAGGACAAAATAACTGAAAACTTCAGTGTACATATCTATCCCCTACCTAAAGTCAGCACTTTGTAGAGCCTCCCTATGCTGCAATTACAGCTGCAAGTCCTTTGGATAAGTCTCCATGCAGTTTTCACATATTGCCACTGGGATTTTTACCCATTCCTCCAGGCAAAACTGCTCCAGCTCCTTCAAGTTAGATGGTTTCCTCTGTTAAACAGTAATCTTCAAGTCTGACCACAGATTCTCATTTGGATTAAGGTCTGTGTTTTGACTAGGCCACTACAAAACATTTCCCCTTAAACCACTCGAGTATTACTTTAGCAGTATCCTTTGGGTCATTGTTAGTGATGAGCGAGTATGCTCGTTGCTCAGGTTTTCCCGAGCATGCTTGGGTGGTTTCTGGGTTTTTGGAAGTGCTTGGAGATTTAGTTTCCGTCGCCGCAGCTGCATGATTTGCGACTGCTAGACCGCCTGAATACATATGGGGATTCCCTAACAAACAGGCAATCCCCACATGTATTCAGGCTGTCTAGTAGCCACAAATCATGCAGCTGCGGCGACGGAAACTAAATCTCCGAACACTTCCAAATACTCGGAGACCATCCGAGCATGCTTGGGAAAAAATGAGCAAGGAGCATACTTGCTCATCACTAGTCATTGTCCTGTTGGAAGGTGAACCTCCATCCCAGTCTCAAATCACTGACAGACTGAAACAGGTTTTGCTCAAGAATATCCCTGTATTTCTCATCTTCCCCTCGACTCTGACAATTTTCCCAGTCCTGCTGCCAAAAAACATCTCCACAGCATGATACTGCTACCACCATGTTTCACTGTGGGGCTGATGTTCTTGAGGTGATGAGCTGTCTTGGTTTGACACTAGACATAGCGTTTACATTGGCGGTCAAAAAGTTCAGTTTTCAATCTGACCACAGCACCTTCCTCCATACATTTGGTGAGTCTCCCACATGTCTTTTAACAAACTCAAAATTAACCTTACAATTTTTGTGTGTAAGTGAAAGCATTTTTCTGGCCACTCTTCCAAAAAGGCCACCTCTATGGAGCATATGGCTTATTGTGGTCGTATGGACAGATACTCCAGTCTCTACTTGGGAACGCTGTAGCTCCTTCAGTGTTACTTTTGGCCTCTATGCTGCCTCTCTGATTAATGCCCTCTTTGCCCGGGCTGAGAGTTTTGGTGGGCAGAACTCTCTTGGCAAGTTTGTTGTGGTACCGTGTGCTTTCCTTTTGATGATAATGGATTTGATTGTGTGCCAGGGGAACATCAGAGATTGTGATTTTTTTTAATCCAGCCCTGATTTGTACTTCTCAACACCTTTGTCCCTGACTTGTTTGGAGATCTCCTTGGTCTTCATGGTGTTTGGTTTGTGGTGCCTCTTGTTTAATGGTGCTGCAGCCTCTGTGGCCTTTCAGAAAAGTGTGTATATACTGACAGACCATGTGACACTTAGATTGCACACCCATGGTCTTCTATTCACTAAGCATGTGACTTATGCAGTTAATTGGTTGCACCACAAATTTTTAGGGGCTTCATAGCAAAAGTGGTGAATACATATGCACATGCCAATTTTTATTTATTTGATCCTATAAATTTAATTTATGCTTATATTTTCTCACTCCATTACACCAACTTAAGTGGTCATACAAAGTATTGACTCTTGGGACTGAATGCAAATGCATGTCACAATTTTCTGATTTATATTTTTTAAATATTTAGAAAACCATGTATAATTTCCGCTACATTTTACAAATACTTGCTACTTCGTGTTGGTATATCACATAAAATCTAAATAAAAAACATTTAAGTTTGTGGACATAACATGAAAAAATGTGGAAAAGTTCACGGTGTATGAATACTTTTTCAATGCACTGTGTATATATATATATATATATATATATATAGAAGAATGGAGTAAAAAAAAGAAAAGCAGTGCTACTTAAATGTCTCATTTGCACTACATTATATTTTGACCTAATTTATTCTTATCATTTTTCAGATTTACTCTTATATTATGCATATTATTTACAAAATATATACAAAATATTTACGTTTCATATTATAACTACATGTATAACATCACTATAGCATCACATAGACAGGGAAAGTGGTTAGATGACGATTGCTAATCATAGCTGTTTCCCCAACTAGGAACCAAGCAGGTCAGATTCCCAGAACCCCTGATTTAAAGGACAAAACATAAATTCTTAAAAGTGTCTCATCAGAAAGACCACACACTTTACTATAGAAGTCCCTGATATTCTGCCTATTTAAACAGCAAGGGTAATGGTGCTTTCTTTTACTTTATACAGTGGAGAAAATAAGTATTTGATACACTGCCAATTTTGCAAGTTTCCCCACTTAAGGTACTGCCACACTTAGCGATCTCGTTAGCGATCTCGATAACGACGCAAGCTAACGAGATCGTTGGTGTGATCTCTTTAGGTCGCTAGTAGCTGCCAAACAGGAGATCTCATAAACGACTCATCAGCGGTCAGCGATCTCTTTAACGACTTTGGCGGTCGTTAGGATCTGTCATTAGCATGTACTGAGCGCTTCTGATTCATAGGAATTTCCAGCATCGCTCCTGCTCTCTGCGTCCTGCTAGCCTGCTTTGCAACTTCTGCGATCCTCTCTGTGACGCAAAAGAGAACTTACAGATATTGCGATCCACTCCGTGACGCTAAACACCATATGCGTCACAAACGAGGTCGCTCGTCGTTCGCAAAAGGTGCCAAACACAGCGATATAGGCTCACCAGCGGGACGCCAACGATCAAAAAACGTTCCAGAACTCTAGTGAACGATCAGCGACATCACAGCAGGGGCCACATCGTTGCTACATGCCACACACAACGAGGTCGCTAACGAGATCGCAAAATAGTGACGTTTTAGTGATCTCGTTAGCGATCTCGTTTGCGATCTCGTTTAGTGTGGCATACCCTTTACAGAGAATGGAGAGGTCTGTAATTTTTATCATAGGTACATTTTGAGTATGAGAGACACAATATGAAAATAAAAACTAGAAAATCTTTATTTAAAATTTTATTTGTTATTAAAAAAATGGAAAATTTCAGTGTAATTAACGAAGGAAGCAAGAAGTGCCAAAAATTAGGGACTCAAATGCACCCTTTATTAGACATAATGGAGGGCCTCAATCACATCCTGTTCAAATGATCATGTAGTGGTACTCCTAGAGTCATAAAGACTTTGCAATAAGTGCAAATCCTGCCCAAAATTAGACGCCGATTCATCCATACACTCTTGAAGGCACCAACTGTAGTGTTTCATTCATATATTGTGAGCAAAGTATAGTTGTGGTACTCCTCCACTCATAAAAGTTCTGCACAGTGCAAAGCCTGCCAAAAATTAGAAGCAGGGTCATCCATACACCTTTGAAGGCACCAACTGTAGTACCTCATTTAAATATTGTGAGCAAAGTGTAGTTATGGTACTCCTACACTCCTAAAAGTTATTCAAAGTGTAAAACCTTCCAAAACTTACAATCAAGGTCATCTATACACCCTTGAAGGCAACAGCTGGACAGCCTCATTAAAATATTAAAAAAGTGTATACCTGTAACAGGCCAATTTTGGATTTTTGGACACAAAGCAAGTTCTACAGTATATTTGACAATAGTCAATTTTTTGACCAAAAATATTTTGTGAACTGTGCCAGGCCAAGCGGTATTTAAAAATTTTAACCCATCGTAATTTTACACAAAGTACGTTAAACTGTATGGATGAATCACTGAATCCACAAAAAGTTTTGGATGCTTTTTCTGTAGTTTAATGTACCAGCTAAATGTAACAAGAACTGTGTTACAGTGTATGGATGAATCACTGAATCCATAAAAACATTTAATTTTTTTTAGAGTTTAATAAACCACCGAAATGTAACAGAAAGCACGTGATACTTTATGGATGACTAATTGAATCCATAAAAAGTTTTGGAAGATTTTTTAGATTTTCATATGGCTGGTATAGTGTAAAGGTTAAGTGCACAGGCACTATAATACTACCTTAGTTGGCCGTTATAGCTGTTAAAAGTGCACAACCACCAACGTGGGAGACTGGGCTTCATACCCTAGCTCTGCTCTGGTAGAGATAATATACCAATAGTGGTCCTTGGGCAAGACTACTAACACTATAGCACCTACCTCAATAAACAAGAGTGTCACGAAGAAAGAGAGTCATGCCGGTTCAGACGTCGCCCAGATTAACAAGGTCCGTGTCAGATGTCGAGGGACCAGGACAATCTGATGATAAATGGGCTACTGGAACAAACCATACATGGACAAGGTAAGAGAACCTGGATCTGATGAAATGCTACTATGAATATAGGCTGAACTGGATGGACAAATGTCTTTTTTTCAGCCTTGCTAACTATGTTGCTATGTTATATATCACCAAAATGTACCCAAGAATACACGATACTGTGTGGATGAGCAATATCATACGGATACATTTTTGAACAATTTTTTGGATAGTTCCATACCACCGAAATCTACCCAAGAACATGTAATACTCTATGGATGCGCAATATAATACCGATACATTTTAATATTTTTTAAAGGTTGTATACCACATAAATGTACCCTAGAAGACGTAATACTGTATGAATGAGCAATATAATACCGATAATTTTTGTAACAGTTTTTTGGAGGTTTTTAAATCACTGAAATGTACCCAAGAACATGTAATACTAAGTGATTGAGCAATATAATACCAATACATTTCTGAACAATTTTTTGCAGGGTTATATACCACAGCTCCATCGTCTGCTCCCGCATAGGAGGGGGGAACCCCCAAGGACAGTACGCTCTCTTGGGGGTGGTAGTATTCCTGTCTCAAGCCGCTTCAAGAAGCCTCTCCCAGGCCCGTTCATTCTTCAAGAAGGGTTCATCCTGCTTCCTTCCTTCTGGGATCACACCCACTGCATACCAGCGATGTTTCCTCCTACGTGTGCCAAAGCTAAAAGCTTTAACTCCACCATCTCCAATCTGCTGACCACGGAAATGCTGCCTTTCCGCCTGGTGGATACAGACAGTTTCAGAAAGTTGATGGCCGTAGCAGTCCCCCAGTACTAGTTGCCCAGTAACCATTACTTCTCTAAGAAAGCTGTGCCTGTGTTACATCAGCAAGTCGCAGACAACATCACCCATTCCCTAAACAATTCTATGTCTACCAGGGTGCAATTCACCACTGACACCTGGATGAGCAAAGATGGGCAGGGGCGTTACATCTCACTGACTGGGCACTGGGTGACTCTGGTGGCTGTGAGGGCAGGCGGTCAAGGAGCTGCTCCACAAGTCTTTGAATTCTCATCAAACATGAAACTTAATAATAACTCTGGCACTCTGGTATAAGTATTCAAGAATAAAGAAAATTTTTATTCCATAATCCAATGGTAACGTTTCAATCATTAACTTTGACCTTCGTCAGACTGGAAAATAATAATAAATATATACAGAAAATGAAAATTCGTCCGATATCATGCATCTTGTTACAAAATAGGCAATAAACACAATATGGTCATATCGAAGAGAAATTTAACAAACAAAAAATAAAAAATCAAGCCGCTGAACAATGTCTCAACTTAGTAATGAGAGTAACAAAATCAGCTGAATAATAGTATATATTGACAGTTTTTCCAGTTATAAACCGATGTATTAGAAATGGCTGAAAAACTGACTGATAAATGTTCTGTTACTTAGACAGGGAGAAAGAGTACAATAAGACATAATCTATACTTTGATATCAGAATCGTGGTAAGGATTGTATGGTGCTTACCGGATTATATTTGTAAGATTTGGAAGATCTCCTTAGAGAAATTTGGTCACTAATGAAAAAAATAGTGTGATTATCTATAAGAAAACGGTGAACCAGTGCATGGTGTCTATCGATAATTAGTCTAGGAATAATGTGTGAAAGGGATTTCTTACCATTAGTGCATTCAGATGGAAGGTTTGTACTGCAATAGCTTTGCTTAGCAGGAAATCTGTATAGCGTCCCTGAGCGAAAAGACCGCTATTAAGTATTGAAATAATCAACACACATGGACGCCTCCCCACTTCCGGTATAACCGCCATATTTACCCACACATGGTTATCGGCGTTCAGAGCGCACCTCTCACCGGCAGCATAGCCACGTTTCTAGAGCGCTACTATACTATATTCAGCTCCGATTACACCAACGGTAAGAATTTTTTCACTGGCGTCATGTTAGCAGGTTTGTGAGCTGTGTGTTGATTATTTCAATACTTAATAGCGGTCTTTTCGCTCAGGGACGCTATACAGATTTCCTGCTAAGCAAAGCTATTGCAGTACAAACCTTCCATCTGAGTGCACTAATGGTAAGAAATCCCTTTCACACATTATTCCTAGACTAATTATCGATAGACACCATGCACTGGTTCACCGTTTTCTTATAGATAATCACACTATTTTTTTCATTAGTGACCAAATTTCTCTAAGGAGATCTTCCAAATCTTACAAATATAATCCGGTAAGCACCATACAATCCTTACCACAATTCTGATATCAAAGTATAGATTATGTCTTATTGTACTCTTTCTCCCTGTCTAAGTAACAGAACATTTATCAGTCAGTTTTTCAGCCATTTCTAATACATCGGTTTATAACTGGAAAAACTGTCAATATATACTATTATTCAGCTGATTTTGTTACTCTCATTACTAAGTTGAGACATTGTTCAGCGGCTTGATTTTTTATTTTTTGTTTGTTAAATTTCTCTTCGATATGACCATATTGTGTTTATTGCCTATTTTGTAACAAGATGCATGATATCGGGCGAATTTTCATTTTCTGTATATATTTATTATTATTTTCCAGTCTGACGAAGGTCAAAGTTAATGACCGAAACGTTACCATTGGATTATGGAATAAAAATTTTCTTTATTCTTGAATACTTATACCAGAGTTCCAGAGTTATTATTAAGTTTCATGTTTGATCAGGGTTTGGTAACCCTACTATCTGAGCACCTTTATTATTAAGAGGAGTGACGTGCATGTCATTTATAAAGTATATTTTGAATTCTCATCAAGGCTTGCAGGACAAACCTCTGTATCTAACAGTTCCTCCAATGCTTCTGGCTCCTCCAACTCCTCTAGGGCCTCCACCTGTACCCGCAACCTCTCCCTTAATCAGTTACATGTTGCAACAGTGCAGATAGAATCCCCTCCACCTCTGTACTACGCAGCCATGGCTCACCACAATCAGGCAGTGTTAAAATTTTTATGTCTTGGAAATCGCAATCACACAGCTCAAAAGTTGTTGACAGTTATACAGGCCGAGTCAGAGCAATGGTTGTCTCCAGTGAACCTGGAGCCAAGGAAGGCCGTGTGCAATAACGGTGAAAACCTTATGGCGGCCCTATGCCGGGGAAAACTCACACAAGTGCCTTGCATTGTTCACATTCTCAACCTAGTAATACAGCAATTTCTCCACCACTATCCCAGCCTGGATGCGCTGCTGCAGAAAGCACGACCTATTATAATATTTCTATTCTGTGGAAATTGATGCCACTTTAGTGTTGTGTGACAATCATTTTTTTTAAATGTGTTGACTCCAAGTTGGGCCTCCATCTGGTGGGTTGCCTGTAGTGGAAGGTGTGTCAGAGGCCTATTATACTATTTCTACTTTGTGGAAATTGATGCCACTTTAGTGGTATGTGACCATATTTTTTTAAAATGTGGAGACTGCTTCTGTGCCATTAGAAAAGGTTCTACTGTGGGTCAATTAATCAGTATACTGCCTGTGTTACTTTCCTCATATTTTTCTACCAATGCTACTGTATTAAACTGGTGTTTGTGCCATCTGAGTGTGGCTGGAAAAAAAAAATTGGAGGTGTTGCATGAGGTATCATGTCTCTCAGCTAAGAAGGCTTACACCACTCCCTTAACCACCAGGTCCTCATTGACACTTCAATTTAAACCTGTAAATGCTGGCCCAGACCCTGTTACCTTATGCATGGCCCATGGCTGACTGCTGCTGTGCCATTTGTCAAGAAAAAAACAAAAACAGGCAGAGATGCTTACCTGTCTTAACTAGGCCTCAATACAAATTAACTTTTTTTTTTTTTTTTGCACTGGTGTGCCACACGGCCAATTCCTGATTGCTAGCTGGCTGTTTCATTTGGTATTATTGCACCTGTGCAGTTGCCATTTTACTTGGGTCTGCTGCACCCTGTTAGTGCATTTGTATTGAGGCCTAGTTAAGACAGGTAAGCATCTCTGCCTGTTTTTGTTTTTTCTTGAATATTGGAGGATTTTTTCCTCTTTTTGTGGTTTTTACGGTAGAGTAGGACTGGCAAGTGTAAGGACCCTTGACGTGGGTTGCCAGCTTACATATTATGGCCAGAATATCAACCAATACCTTACATATATTCATATGTTTTTGTGCACTTTATATATTTTTTTTTTTCAGAGTGCAGTTGGGCCCAAATGGTTCTGTAAACTGTGGCCTCTGTTTACACAGGATGCATTATAGTCAGCACTGGGCAACCCGCCATAAGGTGTCATTAATAGGCTGTGAACCAGATGCTTTGCATTCCTTGTGTGAACATGCCACATACGGATTATTATTATTTTTTTTTTTGCACTGGTGTGCCACACGGCCAATTCCTGATTGAAGGCTGGCTGTTTCATTTGGTATTATTGCACCTGTGCAGTTGCCATTTTACTTGGGTCCGCTGCACCCTGTTAGTGCATTTGTATTGAGGCCGAGTTAAGAGAGGTAAGCATCTCTGCCTGTTTTTGTTTTTTCTTGACTATTGGAGGATTTTTTCCTCTTTTTGTGGTTTTATGCTGTGCCATTTGCCAATGTCTACTGTGGGTCAATTGATGCCACTTTTCATGGTGTCTGCCCCATTAGCTGTTTGAGAAGCTTTTTGTCCCCTCTTAAGCTGTTGTGTATACGTTTTGTTTGGTTTCCCATTGAATTTAATAGGGTTCTGGTACAAAATGTATACCAGACCATTTAATAGTGTATGTATGAGGAATTGAAGCCAGAAAAATGTTTAAATGCTTTATGGAAATGTTAGATATCACAGAAATGTACGCCACATCACAGAATACTGTATGAGTGAGTAATTGAACCTAGAAAAAATTTTAAGTTCTTTTTTGTAGTGTTAGATATCACATACATATACATCAGACCACAGAATCCTGTATAGGTGAGAAA
>JARQOD010000002.1:99462684-99496207 GCA_033576555.1 Oophaga sylvatica | reverse complement strand
GAAGTGTGAATGAATATCGGGTGATTGTGAATTACCTTTCTGTGCATCCTCCTGGGTACATGTGGCACCAAGCGCAGCTGGGCTACACATATATGTAAACAAATACATGTAAACTTATACATACATATTGTAACGGGTCCGGAGGGCGGAACCTCTGAGCTACTATACAAGGGGGCGGAGGCGTAGCAGAGATGATGCGGATGAGGTCTTCCGTCCGGGTTCGTCAAAGACCTTCCGGAAAGCCACGAGAAAGGCAGACAAATCGGACACCAGGGGATCTCCTCTCTCCCAAAGAGGATTTAGCCAGGCCAGGGCCTCCCCGGTGAGATGGGACATGATGAAGGCAATTTTGGCCCGGTCGGAGTTAAACTGGTGGGACAGGAGTTCAAAGTGCAGGGTGCACTGATTAATGAAGCCCCGAGCCTGAGCGGGGTCGCCTCCGAAGAGAGGAGGTGCAGAAAGCCGGGTCCGGGACAGGAAACCACGGAATGGGTGGAGAGCGGAGCTGCCGGATTGCGGGTCATGGCACCAGCGGTGGTTGCTGGTGTAGCGGCCAGAGTGTCCAGGCGAGAATTGACCCAGGATGGACTCCTGTTGGGACCTCTGACGGGACAGTTCATGACACAAGTCCGAGAGCGAGGGAGCTTGGGTGCCACCGGGTTCCATGGCCCGAGCAAACTGTAACGGGTCCGGAGGGCGGAACCTCTGAGCTACTATACAAGGGGGCGGTCCTTGTAAGGGAGCGGGTGGCGACCAGGGTAGACAGGCAGGCAGTCACAGCAGGTAACCGGGGCAGTCTCTGGATGGACGGGCAGGAGGTCACAGCAAGTGACCAGGGCAGTCTCTGGATGAACGGGCAGGAGGTCACGGCAAGTGACCGGGGCAGTCTCTGGATGAACGGGCAGGAGGTCACGACAAGTGACCGGGGCAGTCTCTGGATGAACGGGCAAATATGACCTGTGATGGCTGAGCCTCCCGGTAGGCTAGCAGGCAGATAGCAGATGAGCGCTCCCAGGTGAGCGGGCGAGAGTCTCTGGAATAGCAGGTGGTCACCGAATGTGACGGCAGAGCCTCCAGGTAGGCTAGCAGGCATGCAACAGATGAGCGCTCCCAGGTGAGCGGGCGAGAGTCTCTGGAATAGCAGGTGGTCACCGAACGTGACGGCAGAGCCTCCAGGCAGGCCAGCAGGCAGGCAACAGGTGAGCGCTCCCAGGTGAGCGGGCAGGCTGGTCCATAGACAGACTGGCAGGTGATGGTGGACAGACTGTCGGACGGTGGAGCCTCCAGGTAGGCTAGCGGGCTGGTAACAGGTGAGCGCTCCCAGGTGAGCGGGCAGGAATCTGGCAGGTAACAGGCAACGGAACCTGAGGGCTGAAGCAGAGTAGTGAACAGTGCAACAACATTGCTCGGGCACCTCCATTTTGGAGGAGGTGCCTTATATATGGTGAAGTCCTCCGGCCATTGGCCGGGGACTACTTAGGAGGACGCACGCGGCCCCAATAAGAGGAAGGGAGCGCGCGCGCGCCCTAAGCACAGTGGCCGGAAAGGAGCGTATGCCACCAGCAGAGCGGGAGGAGGAAGACGGGCCCGGAGCAGAGGGGTGAGGGGAACAGCGTCCCTGCCTAGCAGAGGGCAGGGACGCCGACACTACAGTACCCCCCCTTTAGGCCCCCCTTTTTTAGGCCAGATAGAAATTTAGCTAATATGAGAGGGGCATGGATGTTCTCCCGAGGCTCCCACGTTCTCTCCTCAGGACCAAACCCCTTCCAATCCACCAGAAAATAGGTCTTCCTTCTTACCCTTTTGGTGGCCAGAATGTTCTCTACCTCAAATTCGTTTTCAGCAGAAACTGGAGCAGGAAGCGTACCTGTAGGCTTGACAAAAGAGTTAAGTACCACCGGTTTGAGGAGAGATACATGGAAGGAGTTAGGAATCCGCAAATTGGCCGGGAGTTTCAATTTATAGGCCACCGGGTTGATCTGACTGATGACCTCCAGAGGACCGATGAACCGAGGTCCTAGCTTATAGGAAGGAATCTTGAGCCGGACATACTTGGACGAGAGCCAGACCTTATCCCCAGGACGGAATTGAGGAGGATCCAGACATTTTTTGTCAGCATGTTTCTTCATGCGCTCGGATGACAGAATGAGTGCGGACCGGGTACTCTCCCATATGGTGGAAAATTCGTTAACAAGAGATTCCGCAGCTGGATTGTCCACAGAGGTGGAGACGGGAACAGGGATCCGAGGATGCTGACCGAAGACTACAAAAAACGGAGATTTGGAGGAAGACTCGCTCTCGTGATTGTTGTAAGAAAATTCGGCCCATGGCAGAAGATCCACCCAGTCAGAATGGTGGGCATTAACGAAGTGCCGAAGGTAACTGGACAGAATCTGATTGATCCGCTCCACTTGACCATTGGACTGTGGGTGGTAAGCGGAGGAGAAATCCAGGGAAACGTCTAGCAACTTACAAGTGGCTTTCCAGAAACGTGAGGTGAACTGTACCCCACGATCCGACACAATGTGACGAGGCAGGCCATGAAGACGGAAGATGTGGCGGATAAAGTCTTTAGCCAGTTCGGGTGCTGACGGAAGACCTGGCAGGGGAATAAAGTGAGCCATCTTGGAAAAACAGTCAACAACCACCCAAATGACCGTACAACCGGCAGAGACGGGGAGGTCAGTTATGAAGTCCATGGCTATATGCTGCCAGGGGGCAGCGGGTACCGGAAGCGGAAGGAGGCGGCCGGCAGGCAGGTGTCTCGGAACTTTGTTGCGGGCACAGGAGGCACAGGCAGAAACAAAGTCTTTTACGTCCTTGTGCAGGGTAGGCCACCAGTAATGCCGGGTAATAAGCTGGAGGGTCTTTTTCTGACCGGCGTGGCCAGCTAGTTTAGACGAATGACCCCAGTGTAGGATCCTCTCTCGATCGGGTACCGATACGAACGTCTTACCAGGAGGGAGACGATTTAGACTCACGGGAGCCACCTGCATCACTCTGGCGGGATCGATGATATGTTTAGGTTCCTCCTCGAGATCCGACACCAGGAAGGATCGAGACAAGGCGTCCGCCTTGATGTTCTTGTCTGCCGGGCGAAAATGTAGAAGAAAATCAAAGCGAGCAAAAAACAAGGACCACCGGGCTTGGCGAGGGTTAAGTCTCTGAGCATGCTGGAGGTAAGCCTAGTTTTTGTGATCAGTGTAAATGATTACCGGATGAAGAGCCCCCTCGAGTAGGTAACGCCACTCTTCTAATACCAGCTTGATGGCCAATAGCTCTCGGTCTCCATGGAATAATTGCGCTCGGAAGAGGAGAAGAGTTTAGAGAAGAAGCCGCAAGTTACCATCCTCCCGGAAGAAGATTTTTGAGTAAGTACCGCTCCGGCTCCAGAGGAGGAAGCGTCAACCTCCAAGAAGAACTGCTTGTTGCCGTCCGGGCGATTCAGTACCGGAGCGGAAGAGAAGGCTTGTTTTAAGGAAAGAAAGGCCTCCTCTGCCTCGGGCGTCCACTGTTTGGGGTTAGCGTCCTTGCGGGTGAGCGCGGAGATTGGAGCAGTCCGGGAAGAGAAGTGCGGTATGAAGAGGCGGTAATAATTGGCGAAGCCCAGGAACCACTGAATGGCCTTCAATCCCTCCGGTCGGGGCCATTTCTCGATGGCAGATAGTTTCTCCGGATCCATTCGTAGTCCTGTCTGAGAAATGATGTAGCCCAAAAACGGAAGCGAAGTCTGCTCAAAGAGGCACTTCTCATATTTAGCGAAGAGGTGATTCTGCCTGAGCCTGAGCAGAACCTGACGAACGTCCCTCCGGTGAGACTGGAGATCCGGAGAGAAGACCAAGATGTCGTCCAGGTACACCACTACGCAGGAGTAGAGAAGGTCCCGGAAGATGTCATTGACCAACTCTTGAAAGACTGCCGGAGCGTTACAGAGACCAATGGGCATCACCAAATACTCGTAGTGGCCGTCCCGGGTGTTGAATGCCGTCTTCCATTCATCTCCCCGACGGATACGGACTAGGTTATATGCCCCACGAAGATCCAGTTTGGTGAAGATTCTAGCCCCCCTCAGACGATCAAATAATTCTGGAATGAGCGGAAGGGGGTACTTATTCTTCACCGTGATCAGGTTAAGACCTCTGTAGTCTATACAGGGACGGAGAGAGCCGTCTTTCTTTTTACGAAGAAGAAGCCTGCTCCCGCTGGGGAGGTAGATTTCCGGATGAATCCCTTGGCCAAATTCTCCTCGATATATTCGGACATCGACCTGGTCTCAGCAGCAGACAATGGGTAAATACGCCCACGGGGAGGCGTAGTACCGGGTAGCAGGTCGATAGGGCAATCATAAGGTCTGTGAGGGGGTAATGTCTCTGCCTCCTTTTTATTAAAGACATCAGCGAATGACCAATATGGAATCGGGAGCCCAGGTAGATTAGTTGGTGTAGGAGAAGGACGGACGGGATGAACAGGAACCAAACACGTTTTATGACAGTCTTGTCCCCAGCGAAGGATCTCTCCAGTCTGCCAGTCGAGCACGGGTGCATGCTTTTGGAGCCAAGGTAGACCTAGTAAGAACGCGTGAGAGAGTCCAGGCAGAACATGAAAAGAGATGCTCTCAGAATGCAGCATACCCACCTGCAGAGTTATGGATTCGGTGATAAGTTGGATGGGACGTGGTAAGAGACCCCCATCCACAGCAGCGACAGATACTGGTACAACCAGAGGTTTGGTAGGAATGCAGTATTTTTCTACCAGAGCCTGTGAAACAAGATTCCCGGCTGCTCCAGAGTCAAGTTGGGCTAGTTCGAAATAACGGTTCTCCCGAGGAGAATTGAGACTGACAGCAGCAGAGATGGAGAGGAATTATCTTTGTCTAGGTCGACCTCTCTGAGCGAACCTAGACACAGGCGTTTCCCAACCTCTTCGGGCAGGTACGGATCCAGTGCTCCTTACTGCCACAGTAGAAGCAACTCCCCTCGGCACGGCGTAAGTCCTGACGGGTTTTGACCATCTTGGTCTGGTTGACCTGCATAGGCTCAGGAGAGTGTAATTGGGGAGAAACGGAGGGAGTGACGGGTTTCTGAAACGTAGGAGCTAGACGTGGAAACCTCCTCTCACGGGTAACCTCTTTGGCCCGCTCCTGGAACCGTAGGTCAATCCGGGTGGCAAGAGTTATTAGGTCATCGAGAGTGGTAGGAATGTCCCGACCGGCGAGTTCATCTTTAATACGACCGGACAGACCCTCCCAGAAAACAGATACCAGAGTGTCGTTATCCCAGGCCAGCTCCGAGGCAAGGGTACGGAACTGTATGGCATATTGGCCCACGGTGAGACCTCCTGACGGAGGCGTAGCAGAGATGATGCGGATGAGGTCTTCCGTCCGGGTTCGTCAAAGACCTTCCGGAAAGCCACGAGAAAGGCAGACAAATCGGACACCAGGGGATCTCCTCTCTCCCAAAGAGGATTTAGCCAGGCCAGGGCCTCCCCGGTGAGATGGGACATGATGAAGGCAATTTTGGCCCGGTCGGAGTTAAACTGGTGGGACAGGAGTTCAAAGTGCAGGGTGCACTGATTAATGAAGCCCCGAGCCTGAGCGGGGTCGCCTCCGAAGCGAGGAGGTGCAGAAAGCCGGGGTCCGGGACAGGAAACCACGGAATGGGTGGAGAGCGGAGCTGCCGGATTGCGGGTCATGGCACCAGCGGTGGTTGCTGGTGTAGCGGCCAGAGTGTCCAGGCGAGAATTGACATTCCGCAGGTGACCCAGGATGGACTCCTGTTGGGACCTCTGACGGGACAGTTCATGACACAAGTCCGAGAGCGAGGGAGCTTGGGTGCCACCGGGTTCCATGGCCCGAGCAAACTGTAACGGGTCCGGAGGGCGGAACCTCTGAGCTACTATACAAGGGGGCGGTCCTTGTAAGGGAGCGGGTGGCGACCAGGGTAGACAGGCAGGCAGTCACAGCAGGTAACCGGGGCAGTCTCTGGATGGACGGGCAGGAGGTCACAGCAAGTGACCGGGGCAGTCTCTGGATGAACGGGCAGGAGGTCACGGCAAGTGACCGGGGCAGTCTCTGGATGAACGGGCAGGAGGTCACGACAAGTGACCGGGGCAGTCTCTGGATGAACGGGCAAATATGACCTGTGATGGCTGAGCCTCCCGGTAGGCTAGCAGGCAGATAGCAGATGAGCGCTCCCAGGTGAGCGGGCGAGAGTCTCTGGAATAGCAGGTGGTCACCGAATGTGACGGCAGAGCCTCCAGGTAGGCTAGCAGGCATGCAACAGATGAGCGCTCCCAGGTGAGCGGGCGAGAGTCTCTGGAATAGCAGGTGGTCACCGAACGTGACGGCAGAGCCTCCAGGCAGGCCAGCAGGCAGGCAACAGGTGAGCGCTCCCAGGTGAGCGGGCAGGCTGGTCCATAGACAGACTGGCAGGTGATGGTGGACAGACTGTCGGACGGTGGAGCCTCCAGGTAGGCTAGCGGGCTGGTAACAGGTGAGCGCTCCCAGGTGAGCGGGCAGGAATCTGGCAGGTAACATGCAACGGAACCTGAGGGCTGAAGCAGAGTAGTGAACAGTGCAACAACATTGCTCGGGCACCTCCATTTTGGAGGAGGTGCCTTATATATGGTGAAGTCCTCCGGCCATTGGCCGGGGACTACTTAGGAGGACGCGCGCGGCCCCTATAAGAGGAAGGGAGCGCGCGCGCGCGCGCGCCCTAAGCACAGTGGCCGGAAAGGAGCGTACGCCATCAGCAGAGCGGGAGGAGGAAGACGGACCCGGAGCAGAGGGGTGAGGGGAACAGCGTCCCTGCCTAGCAGAGGGCAGGGACGCCGACGCTACACATATCAAGAATTTCATTCAATTCAATTTTCTAGAAGTCCTTAAAAAATCCCAGTACATTGTAATCATATTGTACACCTAAAAAATGTCTGTATAGTAGAAATGAGTAAACTATTTGGAATTCAAATTCATCAGCTTCTTTAATTTTTTCCCCAAAAATGATTCACAGCAAATAGATCCACTGTGAATTACAATACTGCAAAGACTCCAATTATTCAGAAAAAGATGTGCATAACACTCTGAGGTCTCCTAGGACTGTATTGAACCCCTCTCAAGATCTTTAACGCAAACACAGCTGTAATAATGTCCAAGTGACCTCAGTATATATATAGCTAAAGTGGCATGTAAAAGTTTGGACACCCCAAGTCAAAATTATTTTTATTGTGAACAGTTAAGATAGTTGAAGATTTAAATGATCTCTAAGAGGCCTATAGTTAAAGATGACACATTTCCTTTATATTTTAGGCAAAATATTCATATATTTTTTCATATTTTACATTTTAAAATTACAAAAAGGAAAATTGGCTGATACACAAATTTGGGCTCCCTTGGAGATTTGTGTGCTCAAATAACTTTGACCAAGGTTTCAGACCTTGATTAGCCTGTTAGGGTTATGGCTTGTTCACTATCATCGTTAGGAAAGGCAAGGTGATGCAAATTTCCCAGCTTTATAAAAACTCCTCTAACCTTGTGCCAAAAAACAGTAGCCATGGGTTCTTCTAAGCAGCTGCCTAACACTCTGATAATGAAAATGGTGGCGACCCACAAAGCAAAAGAAGGCAATAAGAAGATAGCAAAGCGTTCTCAAGTTGACCTTTCCTCAGTTTGAAATGTAATTAAGAAATGGCAGTTAACAGGAACAGTAGAGGTCAAGATAAGGTCTTGAAGACCAAGCAAAATTTCAGTGAGAGCTGCTTATAGGATTGCTAGAGAGGTAAATCAGAACTACTGCTTGACTGCAAAAAAGCTTCAGAAATATTTATCAGACTCTGGAGTTGTAGTACATTGTTATACTATTCAGAGACATCTGCACAAATATGGCCTTCATGGAAGAGTCATTAAAAGAAAACCACTCCTACATCCTCCCCATAAAATTCAGCATCAAAAGTATGCAAAGGAACATCTAAACAAGCCTGATACATTGCGGAAACAAGTCCTGTGGACCGTTGAGGTTAAAATAGAACTCTTTGACCAAAGCTATGAGTGGAGGAAAAAGGGCACAACATTTCAGGAAAAGAACATCTCGCCAACCATTAAGCATGTGTAATATTTATGGCATGGGGAATATTTCATGGGTAGAGGGAAGCATGGATTCAATTAAATTTCAACAAATTCTTGATGCAAGCATAACACTATGTCACGCTGTTACTGCATACAGGAAGGCCGGGGTCTATGCTGACCCTAAGCTGGGGTCCTGACTAATCCCTCTACCTGGAGGTACTGTTGATGGTACAGAGGTCCAGGCCGCCAGCGTAACCCTATCTCCTGCAAATCCCTGACCTTCAGTAATCTAGTCCTGAGAAGGACCCCGATCACAACACAGGAGACTGGAAGGTATGTGCCTAAACACAGTAATAGACGAACGAGACAGTACAAGGGGTAAACTAAAATCCACCTTGCATACAAAACTCACACCGCAAAAACAGAGGGAACACCAACGGGTACGGAGATAAATGATAAAGCGAGGAGGAGAAAAAACCACACCAGGTACTCTTCACTTCAGACTTCACAATACCACGATCCGCTCTGCTGGTCTGCATGAATGCTTTCACCGACACATTCCTAGCAGACTGGCAGGTATTTGAAGGAATCTCATTACTGCAGAATTAACTGCAGCTGGGCGAGGCCAGGCCTCGTCTAGCACAGAGAGAGAGAGAGAGAATTAACTCCCTCACTGCCGAAAAACACCAAGCACCAAAAACTCAGCTGCGCAAAGTCAGATTGTGTAATCGCGACGATCTTCGTGGCGACACACCCGTGACAGTACCCCCCCTTCTACGAGGGGCCTCTGGACCCTCAGAGCCAGGTTTATCCGGGTGAGTCGTGTGGAAGGCCCGAATTAATCGGTCTGCGTTAATATCCGACGCAGGAACCCACGTCCTCTCCTCAGGACCATACCCCCTCCAATGAACCAGGTACTGAAGGGACCGGCGGTTAAGACGTGAATCGATGATTTTCGACACCTGAAACTCCAAGCTACCATTGACCACCACAGGAGGAGGAGGTAAAGGTGACGGTATCACCGGCGCCACATACCTCTTAAGCAAAGATCTGTAGAACACGTTGTGAATTTTAAACGTAGGGGGGAGGTCAAGACGGAATGCCACCGGATTAATTATAGAACTGATCCTGTATGGCCCTATGAACCTGGGACCCAGTTTCCAAGAGGGAACCTTGAGTTTTATATTTTTGGTAGACAACCATACCCGATCGTTCACACATAGGTCCGGACCAGACACTCTCCTCCTGTCAGCCATACGTTTGTATCGGTTCCCCATAGTACTAAGATTGTTCAGCTCTCCTCTCCACACTGAAGCAAGTGATGACGAAAATAGTTCTTCCTCAGGAACCCCCGAAGAGCCCCCCCTACTGAAAGTACAAAACTGGGGGTGAAAACCATATGCCCCAAAAAACGGGGACTTACCAGTGGACTCGCTCCGCCTATTGTTAAGAGCAAACTCTGCCAGAGGTAAGAAAGAAGCCCAGTCCTCCTGGTTCTCTGACACAAAACACCGGAGATATGTCTCCAAACTCTGGTTCAGACGTTCTGTCTGACCATTGGTCTTCGGATGAAAAGCCGATGAAAACGACAACTGCATCCCCTGCCGTGTACAAAATGCCTTCCAGAATTTGGACACTCTCCCCAATGAACACCTGCGCCAGAGTTTTAGCATTAGGAAGAGCAGGAAGAGCGATAAAATGAGCCATCTTGCTGAACCTGTCCACTACAACAAGTATGACTGTTTTACCCGAAGATGGCGGGAGGTCCGTAATAAAGTCCATAGACAGATGAGTCCACGGACGCTCCGGGATCTTCAAAGGTAAGAGGGCCCCAGACGGACGGGTATGTGGGGTCTTAGAGCGCGCACAAACCCCACAGGACGCAACAAAAGTTACCACCTCCCTATGTAAGTTAGGCCACCAAAACTGTCGCGAGAGGAGATCCACAGTTGCTTTACTCCCTGGGTGTCCTGCTAAGGCTGAGTTATGGTGTGCCTCAATCACCTTTTGTCGCAAGTGATCCGGAACAAACAGTCTCCCTGGAGGTCCAACAGGGGCATCCCCCTGAGCCTCCAATACCTCCTTCTCAAGCTCAGAGCATACTGCCGACACCACCACCCCCTCCTGAAGGATCGGAACCGGGTCATCCGTCCTCCCGGCCCCAGGGAAACTACGAGACAAGGCATCCGCCTTTACATTTTTTGACCCAGGACGATATGTGACGACAAAATTAAACCTGGTAAAAAATAACGACCACCTAGCTTGTCTGGGATTCAGACGTTTTGCAGACTCTAAATACAGCAGGTTCTTGTGATCGGTGATGACAGTGACCGGGTGGACTGCCCCCTCCAAAAAATGACGCCACTCCTCAAAAGCTAACTTAATGGCCAAGAGCTCCCTATTGCCGACATCGTAATTCCTCTCAGCGGACGACAATTTTTTAGAGAAGAAAGCGCACGGGTGCCACTTACCAGGGGACGAACCCTGTGACAATACTGCTCCCACCCCTACCTCAGAAGCGTCCACTTCCACAATGAACGGCTGTGACGCATCCGGTTGAATGAGTATGGGAGCCGAAGCAAAACATTTTTTCAAGGAGGAAAACGCTTGACAAGCCTTGTCAGACCACCTAGAAAAATCCGTCCCTTTTTTAGTCATGTCTGTGAGAGGTATAACTATGGATGAGAAATTACGAATAAATTTCCGGTAGTAGTTAGCAAACCCCAGGAAACGTTGTAGTGCCTTAAGATCCTCTGGCAGATCCCACTCAAGAACTGCCCGCACTTTCCCAGGGTCCATACGAAAACCGGACGCTGACACCAGGAAACCTAAAAACTGAAGTTCCTGTACGGCGAACACACACTTTTCCCATTTGGCGTACAGTTTATTATCCCGCAAGATCTGCAACACCTGCCTAACATGCTCCTGATGAGACACCAGATCCGGCGAGTAAATTAAGATGTCATCCAGATATATGACAACAAACTGTCACACCAGGCGGCGAAAAATGTCATTAACAAAGTGTTGGAACACCGCCGGGCATTAGTCAGACCAAATGGCATGACAAGGTTCTCATAATGCCCCTCTGGAGTGTTAAACGCCGTCTTCCATTCATCCCCCTCCTTCATCCTAATCAGATTGTACGCCCCCCTGAGATCCAACTTAGAGAACCATTTGGCGCCCACGATCTGATTGAAGAGATCGGGAATAAGTGGGAGCGGATACGGATCTCGGACCATAATCCGATTGAGTTCACGGAAATCCAGGCAAGGGCGTAGGCCTCCATCTTTCTTCATCACAAAGAAGAACCCCGCGGCCACCGGGGAAGATGAAGGTCTAATATGCCCCTTAGCCAGACTCTCTGAAATATAATCTTTCATGGCCTGTCTCTCAGGACCAGAAAGGTTATACAACCTAGATTTCGGTAACTTGGCCCCAGGGAGCAATTTAACAGAACAGTCATACACGCGATGAGGAGGTAGTTCTTGACATCCTTTCTCTGAGAATACATCCTCAAAGTCCACCAGAAATGGAGGTAAGGTCCTAGGAGCGACCGCACCGATGACCGTATTCATGCAGTTTTTATTACAGAATTCACTCCATTGGCTTATCTCTCTGGATTGCCAATTAATAACCGGGTTCTGCTTAGTTAACCAAGGAAGGCCCAGCACTATAGGAGTGGGAAGACCCTCCAACACATAACACGACAACAGTTCTTTATGTATCGCCCCCACTTGAAGATCTATGTTATGCTCTGCTTGCAAAAAACTACCCTGACCGAGAGGTCTGGCGTCCATCGAGAATATGGGGATGGGTTTAGCCAATACACTCAGTCGCATACCTTGAACCCGGGCAAAGCGAGCATCCACCAGATTAGCCCCGGCCCCACTATCCAGAAGAACAGATATCCTCTCAGTTCTCGCACCCACCACCACCTCCGCCTGCACGAGGAATTGAGATGGACCTAGGGACGAAATACCTACTCCCAGATTGCCGTCCACCACACAACCTGGGATCAATAGTTTTCCGGCGACTTCTCACTCTGCAAAGGACGGGATGGACACCCCCCAATAAAATGTCCCTTTCTCCCGCAGAAGAAACACCTTCCTGTCTTGTGGCGCACTGCCGATCCCCTCCCCCGGAATGATGTCCCTCCTAACTGCATCGGCTCTTCTGGACTGACCAGGGGAACCTCCATATAAGGGGCCCTAGTAGAAGGTGGAGTCATCACAGGGGAGGAGTTACCCCGCACCTCTCCCGAAGCCGCCTGTCAATGCGAATAGCAAGGGCCATAGCGGCTTCCAGTGACGCGGGAGGGTCATACTGTGCCAACACATCCTTTAATTTGTCAGATAAACCTTGACAAAACTGGCTCCTAAGAGCCGGGTCATTCCACTGGGTGTCCGTGGCCCACCTACGGAACTCCGAACAGAATTCCTCCGCCGGACGATCTCCCTGCTGTATCTTACGTAACTTAGATTCAGCAAGGGAGACCCGATCCGGGTCATCATATACAAGACCCAGAGCTGCGAAAAACCTATCCACTGACTGGAGAGCCGGGGAGCCCGGGGGGAGAGAGAACGCCCAGGATTGGGGGTCCCCTTGTAGGAGCGAGATGACAATCCCCACCCTTTGTTCTTCACTCCCAGATGACCGAGGTCGCAGCCGAAAGTACAATTTACATGCCTCCAGGAAAGCAAAAAACTTGTCCCGCCCCCCAGTGAACCTGTCAGGGAGAGCTACTTTAGGTTCTGGACCGGCTTGCTCCAGGGGGTACAAAACCTTGGACTTAACGTCCGCCAGCTCCATGGACAAACTCTGCAACTGCCGAGCTAGACTGGCTACTGGATCCATGGTGGCTGGAGAAAATCTTTAGTGGTCGGTGAAAATGTCACGCTGTTACTGCATACAGGAGGGCCGGGGTCTATGCTGACCCTAAGCTGGGGTCCTGACTAATCACTCTACCTGGAGGTACTGTTGATGGTACAGAGGTCCAGGCCGCCAGCGTAACCCTATCTCCTGCAAATCCCTGACCTTCAGTAATCTAGTCCTGAGAAGGACCCCGATCACAACACAGGGGACTGGAAGGTATGTGCCTAAACACAGTAATAGACGAACGAGACAGTACAAGGGGTAAACTAAAATCCACCTTGCATACAAAACTCACACCACAAAAACAGAGGGAACACCAACGGGTACGGAGATAAATGATAAAGCGAGGAGGAGAAAAAACCACACCAGGTACTCTTCACTTCAGACTTCACAATACCACGATCCACTCTGCTGGTCTGCATGAATGCTTTCACCGACACATTCCTAGCAGACAGGCAGGTATTTGAAGGAATCTCATTACTGCAGAATTAACTGCAGCTGGGCGAGGCCAGGCCTCGTCTAGCACAGAGAGAGAGAGAATTAACTCCCTCACTACCGAAAAACACCAAGCACCAAAAACTCAGCTGCGCGAAGTCAGATTGTGTAATCGCGACGATCTTCATGGCGACACACCCGTGACACACTATCTGTAAAAAAGCTGAACTTGAAAAGAGGATGGCTTCTACAAATGGATAATGATCCTAAACACATGTCAAAATGTATGATAGACTACCTCAAAAGGCATAAGCTGAAGGTTTTACAATGGCCCTCACAATCCCATAATCATTGAAAATCTGTGGCTAGAGCTCAAACTAGCAGTGCATGCAAGACGACCCAGGAATCTCACAGAAATGGAAGAAGTTTCCAAGGAAGAATGGAGGAAAATCCCTCAAAGAAGAACTGAAAGACTTTTGTCTAGCTACAAAAAGTATTTACAAGCTGTGATACTTTCAAAAAGGGAGTGCTACTAGGTTTTAACTATGCAGGATGCCCAAGCTTTTGCATATATATTTTTTGCCTAAAATACTCATCTTTAACTTAAGGCCTTGTAGAGATCATTTCATCTTCAACTTTCTTAATTGTTCACAATAACTGTCATGATGTGTGACATGACCCAACGGGTGGTCGGTCAACAGACGGCACAGCTCACCCACAACGGGATGGGAAAGGTGAGAGGAGGGCCCTAACAATAGGGAATGAGGGATGGTCACCACCTGAGCTCAATCTTGAGCCTGTCCCTGCACTCCCCTAATGCCCTATGCGGGTCCTTCCCCCCACCACCGTCAGGATACCTCGTCCCTAGTTGTCACCTATAACTGCCCTGGCTAGTGCACTGGCTGGCAAGGAGCACTAACCTCACTTCTGAAGATAATAAACACAAGAAGAGACAAACACCAAAGGGACAAGGTAACAAAACACACAACACTTAGCTTATGAACACCGCTGCTAAGCTCCACACAGCAGAAAACACAGCAACTGGACTCCAAACACCAGATGTGGCTGACACCTGAGAGCTGCTCCTGCTAGGCTGGTTTCCAGGTAGGACCTGTGTCACCAACAGTCAGGTGATGCATAAGGTGACCTTTTAAAGGATGGTGGGAGTGGTCATCACCTGCATCAGCTGACCCAGCAACACTGCAGTAACACCAGATTGCCAGCGGGGAAAACTGACATTAACCCCCGATGGTTCAAAAGGAAAAAAGTTTTAAGTGAGAGGAACCAGAGCTGCCACAAATCCAAAAATGGATCGTGACAATAACAGTAATTTTGCAAAGGGTGCCCAAACATTTACATGCCACTTTATGAGTAAACTGTTGGTAATCGTTGGTAAATAACAGCCTATTTATTAACACATTGCACTGACATATTGAACATAATGGACAAGCAGATGTGTGCCTCTGTCTATCAGCAGTGAAAGTAGCAGCAACTGTGTAGCCCAGCTGCACTTGGAGCCACATGTTCCCAGGAGGATGCACCGAAGGTAAACCCACATGTACCTGATATTCATTCACACCTTCACTATTTCCTGGAACCACCAGAGGGAGCCCTTGAAGAGTATGATATATATATATAAGGGTAGTGGAGGCACAGTAGTGAGATCTTGTCAGTCTACCTCAGGGTGAGATGAGATTAGATTTGATTAGAGGAGATGAGCTGAGAGGGAGAGTTACCTCAGATCTCAGATTACCTCAGAACGATTGAAAACTGTTAATTCCCTTGGAGCATGGAAGGTTAGCTCAAAGAAGTGTGCATAGATCAGTTAGACGGAAGTTCCTGATAGCTGCTTCAGACTGAGCGTTAGAAGGAAAAGAAGGAAAGGGAACAGCAGTTACTGAAAGACTGAAGACTACAGCTTGAGCTTAGCTCACTATGTGGCGGCCAGTAATAGTGGAGGAAGATAGCTACTTCAGCCTGGTCAGAACTGAGTCAACAGAGTGTAGTTTCAGTGAGCAAGCGTGCCGACGCTTTGAGAGCGGTGAAGAGAAAGGAGAATCAGCTATCTACTGCTAGTGTGCTTATGTTAAGGGTCGGAGTAGGACGAAAGGCGAGTAGAAGGGAAAAGAGAGTGACAGAGGTTGAAACAGCATTGATCGCTTACCTCTACTCTGAACAACCGGACACCGGGTCCGAGCTTACTAGCATCTACACGACTAGTAGGAGATACCGGAGAACCTGTGGGACTTCAAGTCGCAGGGGCCCACAAGTGCTGATACGTAACCGGGGTCAGGAAGAACAGGAGTCTGCTCAGCGCAACCATTAGAGACTAAGTTCTATCCAAGAGAAGGCTCCACCACAAAGTCAGCCGGGCGTATAACTGAAGACAGAGTTAGACTTCGTTTCATACAGGTCAGAAACTCACACATACAGGAGTACGGAGGCCCTACACCTACTCAGTGGGATTACTGGACGTGCATCCTCCACCCTGCCAGCTTCCCAGGACGTGCCTGCAACTATACCATCAGTAAAGGTACAGGCCCTGGCTGAGCGACTCATCTTCTGGCGTCACGAACAGGATACGAAGCTCGTGGAAATGCGAGTCCTGTGTGCCTGAATGGACTGTTTTTGTGCAAAAGACTGTATTGCTGTTTTTGTGACTTTGCCGCCATTTTGCCTCCATTTTACTGCCATGTTCGCGCCCTGAGGCGCTGGTGAAGAAGAGGGGCGTGTATTCGTGGGCGTACCCCCCCTGTGGCGCGAAAATTATGGCCGCCCTGTCCAAATGCTTCGACAACGTCAGATCATGCCCCACTGCAAAGGAGATCCGCCTCCTCTTCAGGGCCGGCTCCAGGTTTTCATGGGCCCCGGGCGAAAGAGTCTCAGTGGGCCCCCTAAACACAGATCACGATTCATGATGCACAGATACTGCAGAGAAATATGGGTATAGCACAACGCCAAACACTTCACTTCTTCCATTACGACTGATAGCTATTGTAAATTGTACAATAGCTCAAAAACCGCCAAATCCTCACAGCACACAGTACAGTACAGTACAGACTGGACAGTACAGTCCTCCATACAATATTATGGGCACCACATAGTTTCCCCCTCATCATCCATATAATACCCCATGCAGGATGTCACCCCTTCATCCCCCATATAATGCTCTATACAGGATACTGGTCCCCATATAAAGCTCCATACAAAATATGGAGCTCTCCTCTGCACTGTGCTGCGTTCTGCACTGTTACGGCTCAGGAAAGGGCGCCGTGGAAAGACTCCCATCATCATAATTGCCTGCCCATTATCATCATCACTGCCTGCCCATCATCATCACTGCCTGCCCATCAACATCAATGCCTGCCCATCATCATCAATGCCTGCCCATAATCATCATTGCCTCCCCATCAATATCATTGCCTGCCCATCATCATCACTGCCTGCCCATCATCATCAATGCCTGCCCATAATCATCATTGCCTGCCCATCATCATCACTGCCTGCCCATCATCATCAATGCCTGCCCATCATCAATGCCTGCCCATCATCATCAATGCCTGCCCATAATCATCAATGTCTCCACAGCAATATAATTGCCTGCCCATCATCATCAATCATCATTGCCTCCCCATCATCATCATCACTGCCCTCCCCCCACCACCATCACACATACAGCAGACACACACACACACACACACAAAGCATCGCACTACATACACACAGAGACACATACACAGACACACACACAAACATCTCACCTGTCCGACGTCCGCGCGCTCACTGCCACAGCAGGCCGTTGAATAATGACGTCATTCAGCGGCGCTGCTGTGAGAGGAAGCGCCGGCGTCCTGCAGGCGCCCCCTGGAGCCCGGAGGCGGAGCTGCGGCAGCGGAGGCACGGGGAGAGGTGAGTATTGAGCCGGCCGCAGCCGGGGCCCTGAGCAAGCGGGGGGCCCAGTGGCGGCGCTGACACCGCTAACGGGCGTTGGGGTGCCAGACGGCGAGTGGGCCCCCCTGCCTGCTCAGGGCCCCGGCACTTGCCCGGGTGTGCCGGGTGCTGACACCGGCCCTGCTCCTCTTCATCCTCAGTGCAAGGAAGAGAAAGCGAAAGTCCCGCCTCCACGGAAAAGACCAGAGCTTTCCGGATGGAAAGCACAGTCTGGCCTGGAGAGAGATGGCTGAAGGACAGGAGTCGCTGTGTGTGGGGAATGGCGGTGCGCAGACCCCGTTTCCCTGAAGAGGTACATCCTGTGCCCGAACCATCCCCAGGTCGGGAGAGCGACAAAGTGATCTATCGTGTGGAGGAGGTGGATGCAGCGCTGCGGGATCTGGCCCGACACCGCGCAGAGATGGAGGCGATGGAGCGGAGCTGGCGTGCCCTGAAACTGCGGCTGCAGTGGGACCAACTGCTCTCCCCCCTGGATGCGCGACTGCCACCCGCGCCACCACTGGAGCCAGCGGCTGAGGAGGAACCGGAGGCCAACCCCGGAAGAGGTGTACCTGACCCCGCCGAGGACGCGGCGGGAGGAGAGGAGGCTGCGGAGGCCTTGCCCGGACCGGAACGCCGAGAACAGGAGGAGCGGCAGCAGCGGGAGCAGCGCGAGGCGCAGCGGCTTCGCCAGAGGTACCGGGAGAAGGATCTCGCGGACAAGGAGATCGTCCAGCGAGACAAAGGTATGCTCCGGGAACCGCGGCGCCAGGGGGCAATACGAGACTTCAAACTCCAGGGAGGCTGGGGGTTCATCCACGAACCCGGCCTATACCAGGAAGTCTTCGTAAACCGGAGGGATGTGGAGTCTCACCTGCCTGAGGGGCACCCGGACAGGGACCTGCTGATAGGGGATGTAGTCACCTACACGCGGCATTGGGGGCTTAAAGGGTGGTATGCCCTGAACGTCTCCAGAGTCAGCGCCCCGGTCCATGAAGCAGGAAACGCACCCCGCGTCTCAGTGTCCCAGCCACCCCGGCGCCAGTCCGCGCATCTGCGTCATCTTCTGAAACGCTGCAGAGCGCAGCGACTGCTAGAGCGTTCCCTGCTGAGTCATGCTTGAGCACGCAGCAGAGATCAAGCCTAGGAGAGGCACATGTCAGACCTCCAGGCAATCGCATAAAGAAAGCAGAAAAGAGAACTGTGGCTACCCAGACACCGGTAGCAGGACACGATTTAATGGTGATGCGATTCAGAACCCACAGTGTGCTTCCAGCCCCAGGTATGGAAGATGCTGCAATGTTTGCTGATGAAGACCAGTAGGACCCGGACAGGGTTTACTGTATTGCAAAAAGTTGTCAGAAATGTTATGTAGAAAAGTTGCACTTTATGATGATATAATGTGAAAGAGTTTACATGATTGATGCTTAGTATACCCCAGTTGGGTAATGTGGTTTTCTTATGTCTTCGGATGGACTGCGTGGCTGAGGACTTTGCCAGCCCAAAAACTGTGATGTAAATAGTTGGCACTTGGTGCCCCATCTTGGTTTTACGTAAACCACTACCTCAGAAGAAAAACCCATGTGGTGTGGCCTATAGTGGGGTCTGCACAATGGGAAGTCCTGCAGCTCACCCAGGACCACCGTGGGAGGTTTTGCACGGGTCCTCCACAAGAATCCTGTGAATTTGCACTTTGAAGTATTTTCTACTTTGCTACTTGTATTAAAAAGTGTATTTGTATTTATTGTAACGTTTAAAGAGTCCCCACCTCCCGCAAGGGAAGAGTTATTGTTAATGTTGATGTTAATTTAAACGTATTTCTTTCAGCCCGGGAGTGCTGATGATAACTAGGAGGGGATGTGTAGCCCAGCTGCGCTTGGAGCCACATGTTCCCAGGAGGATGCACCGAAGGTAAACCCACACGTACCTGATATTCATTCACACCTTCACTATTTCCTGGAGCCACCAGAGGGAGCCCTTGAAGAGTATGATATATATATAAGGGTAGTGGAGGCACAGTAGTGAGATCTTGTCAGTCTACCTCAGGGTAGAGATGAGATTAGATTTGATTAGAGGAGATGAGCTGAGAGGGAGAGTTACCTCAGATCTCAGATTACCTCAGAACGATTGAAAGACTGTTAATTCCCTTGGAGCGTGGAAGGTTAGCTCAAAGAAGTGTGCATAGATCAGTTAGACGGAAGGTCCTGATAGCTGCGTCAGACTGAGCATTAGAAGGAAAAGAAGGAAAGGGAACAGCAGTTACTGAAAGACTGAAGACTACAGCTTGAGCTTAGTTCACTATGTGGCGGCCAGTAATAGTGGAGGAAGATAGCCACTTCAGCCTGGTCAGAACTGAGTCAACAGAGTGTAGTTTCAGTGAGCAAGCGTGCCGACGCTTTGAGAGCGGTGAAGAGAAAGGAGAATCAGCTATCTACTGCTAGTGTGCTTATGTTGAGGGTCGGATTAGGACGAAAGGCGAGTGGAAGGGAAAAGAGAGTGACAGAGGTTGAAACAGCATTGATCGCTTACCTCTACTCTGAGCAACCGGACACCGGGTCCGAGCTTACTAGCATCTACACGACTAGTAGGAGATACCGGAGACCCTGTGGGACTTCAAGTCGCAGGGGCCCACAAGTGCTGATACGTAACCGGGGTCAGGAAGAACAGGAGTCTGGTCAGTGCAACCATTAGAGACTAAGTTCTATCCAAGAGAAGGCTCCACCACAAAGTCAGCCGGGCGTATAACTGAAGACAGAATTAGACTTCGTTTCATACAGGTCAGAAACTCACACATACAGGAGTACGGAGGCCCTACACCTACTCAGTGGGATTACTGGACGTGCATCTTCCACCCTGCCAGCTTCCCGGGATGTGCCTGCAACTATACCATCAGTAAAGGTACAGAAAGAGACTTTCGTGTGTGTGTCTGCCTTATTGCTCCTGCACCCCTACACCGCCATATACGCTGAGGGATCCAGTCTTGCCTGTGGAAGACTTAACACCTTGCTGCCCAGTAACAACCCCTCAGCGGATCTACCCTGCAGCGCTGGTCACCCTGACCAGGTACCACAGGTGGCGTCATGAACAAACTGTAAATACTTTATTCCCCTGTAAATATCCCACATTTGAGGTGAGCCCCAGGGCCACGGACCAAGCTGTGCTACCCGTGACATCCCCCATTGAAGTGAACGGGCTCAGTGCCGAGTACCCCACAGGCCCTGGCTGAGCGACTCACAACCACATAGCATAAAATATGATTGGATAGGCAAGATGTCCGGCTGTATAAGGCCAGCACTGGCAGTCTTGGCGGCAGCAGCAGTACAGTATAGCTATAGAAGAAAGGCAGGAGAAGTGTGGTTGCTTATCAGTCGCAGCAGTGGCAGCAGCGTCACAGTACAGAATGCGAAGAGACAGATAAAGGGAGGTCTGGTTGTGTAAGGCTAGCCCTGGCAGCAGTAGGATGGTATAGATATAACATTTTGGACAGGTAAGAGATGCCTGGTTGGCTGGGCACTGAACCATTCCTGATTCAGTTTTGACAAATGTAAAGTTTCTGCACTTGGGGAAGACAATATGGTGCACTTGGGTGTGACAAAGCCATCTGCTGCACTGATAACTGTTTCTGACAGTACACCGGAGGTTGGACAAGACAGTGCAAAGGCAAGTTACTAAGCAAGTTATTAAAGAGGAAATAAGCTGCGGTTCATGTGGTAAGCACGAAAGTGATCTTGACTAGACGTAAAAGAAATTCAAGGAAAAAGAGTTATATCCAGCTCCAGATAAAACCAATTTGTTTACTTAGAAAATTCCTTAAAAGATTATATCCATGGTGGGGGGTGTGAGGGTATAGACAGGCAATGCAACGCATTTTGACAGCAAGTCTGGCGTTATTGCCAGTAGTCCAATCAGCTAACCCAGAAGCCCATGGGCTCAGGGTATCTGCTGGAGTAAAAACACAGTCAAGGTATGTCTGAACATGGCTGTTCAAGTGGTTTGCCAACATTGGCTCTTTGGAGGGGATCCTTGTTAGACAAATGATCAGCAGGTCTTTGCTCAGCGAAAGCTTTGCCAACCAAGGAACACAACTTTTCCTAGTAATGCACCAATTATGATTGTTTTTCAAAAGCCAGAAAAAAATTTCCCCATTTTGCTTTTATAACAAGGATCTAAAAACATAACTATCCAATATTCATCCCTTTGCATAATGCTAATGATATGCCTGACATCCCACAAGTAACTGAGCATGCAGTTTGCCATGCTTGCCAGTATTAACAACAGTCTTGTTGATACCTTTCCACACCCTGCTGTGATGGCTGGTCATCATAGATAGCATCTACACCATTATCATTAATTCCCACTGACTGACAGCCTTGTCTCATGATTGTGCCATGGATAACTCAATGTCTCCTGCCACATCCATCTGCTGCTGCACCCCACCACACACATACTGCTGAATGCAACACGGACCTTAAGGGTCCCATACAGACCCAGTATGGGGCAATGAAAATGTACAACTTGTTGTTCTTTCTCCTTTTACAGATACATCCTTGTGAGTCATTTTTTCAATATAAATATGAAGGAGATAACAGCTGATGCCACAATTGTCACTACTGTCACATTTAGTAGCCTTTTCGAAGGGCTTCAGTAGGCGCCATGTGTATCTCATCAGTTGCCCATGGTGGATTTCAAAGTGATCCATGTTCCTGCTGCATGATATAATCAGTAACCACTATACACTGTTTGTAAAGATGCTTAAACATATGATGCATTGAATTCCAGGCAGTTGTGAAGTTGCAAATCAGGCAGCACTCAGGCATACCACCCTGTTTTTGCAAAGCCTGGAGGTCATGCTTTACCATATACGACTGGTTTAAATGGCGAGTTATTTACATGGCAATGGCCACCCCACCACCTTCTTCAAGCGGGTATATTTTTTAAAACGAATACTCCGGCATTTTCACCGCTTTGATATCTCTTTAACAATAAGAACATGGAAGAGGCCAGGAGCCATTTGGTGAGCTGCATTTCTTGCTACATGTTCACAGACTTACCAGTGGAAAAGCCAAACTAAACATGCTAAAAATGCAAGCTTGTGTCCCTGTTGGAGGAAAAGTTGCAAAATCTAGAAGAGAGGTTAGCTACATTGAAAATCATTAAGGAAGGTGAAGAGTTCTTAGACATAGCAGAGCTATCTCTTCATGTTACAGAAAGAGAAGAAATTCGAAGTGCACCTGAAGAAACAGAGGAATGGAAGCATGTGACCCAGAAAAGCAGGAGGATCGGGAGGCAGTCAGCACCCATACTGCTCAGGAACCAGTACTAGGCTCTAACGCAGGAGAACGATGAAGAAATACATCAGGATAAGACTTTGCCCACAAACAATAACCTTGTACGCCCTCAGAGTCCTCCTGAATGGAGAAAAACAAGTGAAGAAGAAGCGGAGAGTTGTGGGCATGGGGGATTCCCTGTTGAGAGGAACAGAGGCCATTATCTGCAGACCAGGTATAACCTCAAGAGAAATGTGCTGTCTTCCAGGTGAAAAAATTAAAGATGTGTCTGACAGGATATCAGGACTCTTCAGACCTACAGATGACTACCTATTCCTGCTGATAAATGTGGGGACAAATGACACCGCAAGAAATGACCTGGAAACCATCTGCAGTGACTTTAAAAATTTAGGCAAGAAAGTGAAAGAATTGGGTGTGCAGGTGGTCTTCTCTTCTATCCTTCCAGTGGAAGGCTATGGAACAAGGAGGTGGAATAAGATTCTGCAGGTGAACAACTGGCTATGTTGATGGTGCCGTCAGCAAGGATTTGGATTTCTGGATCATGAAGGGAATATACAATGGATTACTTGCTAGAGATGGGGGTGCACCTTAAGAAGACTGTAAAACATGTATTTGGAAGTCGCCTTGCTACATTGATCAGGAGAGCTTTAAACTAGAACAATGTGGGAAGGGAAGCAAAAGGCCAGAAAAAGCCATACACCTGAGAAATACTATTGAGAACTCTGCTATTAGAAGTGGAAGAGAAGAACAAAGACAAAAAAAATCTAAATAATAAAAATATTGTAGAAAGAGAAACCAATCACAAACTAAAATGTTTCTATACGAATGCACAAAGCATGGGCAACAAACAAGGAGAACTGGAGCTACTAACGCAGGAAAATAAATATGATGTCATTGGAATCGCTGAAACTTGGTGGGACTATACATATGACTTGAATACAAGGCTAGAAGGATACAACTTATTTGCAAGAAACAGACTTGATAAACGAGGAGGAGGTGTCGCATTGTATGTTGGAAAAGTGTATATCTGCACAGAGATTGAAGCTTCAGAGAATGGGAGTTCTGTGGAAACTGTGTGGGTAAGAATACAAGGAGAGAACAATAGAAAGGACACCATTGTAGGCGTTTACTACAGGCCGCCTGTGCAAGCTGAAGATGAACTCTTTATGCATTAATGGTCAAGTTCTCCAAAAAATATGACATAGTTGTCATTGGAGATTTCAACTATCCAGATATTTGTTGGGAATCTCTCTCTGGCAAAACTAACAGGTCAAACAAATTTTTTTTCTCTCTTGCTGACAACTTTATCTTCCAAAAGGTAGGGGAGAAAACAAGGGGATCTGCTATCTTGGATCTAATCCTTATAAACAGGGAGTAAATGGTTGAGGAGGTAAGCGTGGCTGGGACCCTAGGAGGTGGCGACCATGCTGTTTTAGAATATTGGATAACTAGAGGAGGAAGACCTGTGAAGACTCAGACTTTAAGGTTAGATTTCAGAAAGGCAGCAGATTTCAAGGACTCAGAAATAGAATTGGAGGAATCCAATGGCTAGATATCCTTAATGTCCAGGAAGGATGGGAAATCTTGAAAAATGAGATTCTCAAAGCACAATCGTTAACAATTCCAAATAGAGGGAAGAATAGGAAGTATTTAAGGAATCCTGGATGGATGAACACAGAACTTAAACACATGCTAAAAAGGAAGAAAGAAATGTTTATCAAAGGGAAAGAGGGAGGCATATCTAAAGAAGAATATAATGCTGTCTGCAGAACCTGCAGGACACAAATCAGATTAGCTAAAGCTGACAATGAATTAAGGCTTGCAAGAGACATCAAAAGCAATAAAAAAGGATTTTGGGGATATGTCATAAGTAAAAGAAAAGTCAAAGTTGCTATAGGATTTTTACAGGATGAAAATGATGAAATGGTAAGAAAGGATGTTGAGAAGGCTGAACTTTTAAATTATTATTTTGCATCTGTTTTCTCAGAGAAAGGAAATGTAACATCAACTGATCTTCACTGTCCTATTAAAGGACTAGAAGAATCCAGGATATTTATAAACAGAAAGATAGTGAGGAAACATTTAGCTAACATAAATGAATTCAAGTCTCAAGTCCAGATGAATTACACCCCAGAGTACTGAAGGAGATAGCAGAAGAAATTTTTGAACCACTCTCCATAATCTTTGAAAATTCTTGGAGAACAGGTGAAGTCCCAGAAGACTGAAGAAGAGCAAATGTTGTTCCCATTTTCAAAAAAGGGGAAGAAGATGGACCAAGGGAAATATAGGCCGGTGAGTCTGACTTCTATACCTGGAAAGATCTTTGAACAAATTATTAAACAACATGTACTGTATGTAAGTACCTGGACAAGAATGAAGTGATTAAACAACGTCAGCATGGGTTTGTAACTAATAAGTCATGTCAGACTAACTTAATTTCCTTTTATGACAGAATCACTGGGTGGATCAGGTAAATGCTGTAGATATAGTATATCTTGACTTCAGCAAAGCATTTGACAAAGTATCTCACACAATCCTTATTGAAAAAATGACTAAGTATGGAATGGACAAGGCAACTGTTAGGTGGATTCAAAACTGGCTTAGTGATTGGACCCAAAGAATGGTTGTAAATGGCTGCGCATTCAGTTGGAAGAATGTCTCAAGTGGGGTACCACAGGGCTCTGTCCTGGGCCCTGTATTGTTCAGCATCTTTATCAATGATTTATATGAAGGAATTGAGGGTAAACTGATTAAATTTGCTGATAACACAAAGCTAGGAGGGATAGCTAATACTAAAGAAGAGATAGAGAGGATTCAAAAAGATATAAATAAACTGGAGCAGTGGGCAGCAACTAACATAATGGTTTTTAACAGGGAAAAATGCAAAGTTCTACATCTGGGCAATAAAAATGAAAAAAACATATACAGAATGGGAGGAATAGGGCTAAGCAACAGCACATGTGAAAAAGACTTGGGTATATTATTAGATCACAGACTGAACATGAGTCAACAGTGTGATGCAGCAGCAGCAAAAAAAGCATATACAATTCTGGGATGTATTAACAGAAGCCTACAGTCTAGATCACATGAAGTCATTATCCCTCTCTACTCCTCTTTGGTCAGACCTCATCTGGAATACTGTGTCCAGTTTTGGGCACCACATTTTAAAAAAGACATCAACAAACTGGAGCAAGTTCAGAGAAAAGCGACCAGAATGGTGTCTGGTCTGCAAACCATGTTTTATGAGGAACGGTTATTTGGGAATGTTTAGCTTGCAAAAAAGAAGACTGAATGGAGACTTAATAGCTGTCTACAAATATCTCAAGGGCTGTCACATTGTAGAAGGATCATTTTTATTCTCATTTGCACAAAGAAAGACTAGAAGCAATGGGATGAAACTGAATGGAGGAGACTCAGATTAGATATTAGAAAAAACTTTTTGACAGTTAGGGTGATCAATGAGTGGAACAGACTGCTACAATAGGTGGTGAGTTCTCCTTCAATGGAAGTCTTCAGACAGAGGCTGGACAGACGTCTGTCTGGGAAGATTTAGTGAATCATGCTTTGAGCAGGGGTTGGACCAGATGACCCAGGAGGTCCCTTCCAACTCTATCATTCTATGATTCTATGATTCATTTTCTTTAATTGTCTGACTAGGTCTGAGAAAGTGACCTTCGGGCCACAAAGAAGACGCTGTGTGAGCTGGTATGTTGCAAATGTGGTCACTTGATTACAGAGCAGCATTGGAAACAGCAGAAGATGGTGACTGGTAATTATTTTAATACATTTGCTATACACAACTGATTGCTAACAGAGGGGGGAAAAAATGCCAGAGAGCTCTTTCTGCCAAACCATAAAAGCTTCACCACCTGTCCTGGTTGTGGTGGTACATCACTACCACTCAAAACATTCACCCAATGGACTGCAAAATATATATATTGTCTGTTCCACGTGTCTATGGTGCAGTACACTTTCAAGCTTAATGCCAGGTTGAAAGATTGACCCACATTCTTCTGCACGTGGAAGAAATAATGGCGGCTGAAAACATGGGAAAAAGGAAAATACTGTGTAAAAAATTGTCACATCCAGTTAGTAATCTAAACATTTTTATTTGACATTCATATAGAAAATGTATAGGTACAAATCAACATTTAAAGCAAATCTGTCAGTCGGATAAACCCTTTTAAGCAATCTACACATGAGTGTACAGGTCATGGAAAGTTGAATAAAATGATGCCTTTATACAACCCCTGGCAAAAATTATGGAATCACCGGCTGTTAGGGTCTGCGGAACGCACCAAATATAAGATGCAGAGAGGTGCGTTCGCAGCTCGGGGTCCACCGTGCAGGCGGAGCCTGCTGCTAGTAAGATGGCGCAAGAAGCGAACTCTGTTATCCCGCAGAGTCGCCAAAATAAACGCCGTAACGCGCTGTGGCAATATGTGCGAACTCTGTTATTCCACAGAGCCGCCAGAAGGAGTGCCGCAGCGCTATATGGCAATGTGTGCGAACTCAGCTAACACCACTGAGTTGCAAAGTAAACACGCTAGGGCGCTGTCTAGCGTTGAAAACGAACCCTGTTGCGTCACAGAGCCACTGAGACAAAATTTCTGTGTCCTGTTAGGCACCCAGGTACACAGTTGACTGCTAAGCGAACATAGAACGTGATCATGCTCTAATGTCCTCGCGGGAGTCACCCGCAATCTATGGCGTCTGAACGCCAGGCCCTGAATACGGCAATCAAACTCACCAGTTATTCCGGTAATCTAAGGCATCTAAGACACCAACCCTGACCAGCTAGCATACCAAGCTCCTCACCGATTAGGTCGGTATTGTAATGGCGTATTTCAGCCACCCTAACCACACACACGCATGACCATACTGGATAAAGCATATAACGGTTGATACTAGCGCACGGCCATGCGGTAAGGACAGCCTTTTATAGCAGCCACGAGAAAAAGACCTTCCAGGAAGGATAAATGGGAAGCTGCTTCAGAACATCAACAGCCACAGGACCTTCCTGAAGGACCAATAGGAGTGGCAGCTGTATCTGAGCATGTGACCCCTGATCTCCAATGGGAGATCTTGCCCTGGGCATGCTCAGATAAAGCAACAAAGGACTTAGTCCTAAAGACGTCTGCTCGCCTCTGACCAGTGCTGGCTACAATAGCAAAACCTGGAGAGGCAGCAGCAAGTCTCTGCACAGTATTAGACCGGGCGAGACGCTGGGACCGACGTCTTTGCTGAGCTGGCTCCACTGTGGCCAGAGATGGATGGGGGACTGCAGCGGGACTGGTTCGAGACTCCCCTTGTGCAGCAGCGGGAACTCGAACCCTAACATTACCCCCCTCCTAGGGCCCCCCCTTCTTTGGGCCTCACTGCACTCAAAGGCAGCGATGAGCTGCGGAGCATGAACATGCTCGGCAGGCTCCCAGGACCTATCCTCAGGCCCATAACCCCTCCAATCCACTAAATAAAATTTTTTGCCTCGTACCACTTTGCACCCAACAATGATGTTCACCTCATGATCGTCGGTAGATGATCCCGACGTCCGCAGATGACTCGGAAAACCGGGAAATGGCCACGGGTTTCAAGAGGGACACGTGAAAGGTGTCGGTGATACCAAGGCGAGGCGGAAGGGCTAGGCAGTAAACTACCGGGTTCACCTGCTCAAGAACTTTAAAGGGACCCAAAAAGTGAGGTGCCAACTTGGTGGACTCTACATGTAGCCTGATGTTTCGGGCAGAGAGCCACACTAGGTCACCCGGAGCAAATGTAGGAGCGGGGTGCCGATGGGCATCGGCCGAAGACCTCATCCCCTCTTTGGAGGCCTGAATGGCATCCTGGGTGCAGTCCCAAATGTCCCGTGCCTCCACAGCCCAGTCTGCCACCCTGGAATCGGCGGAAGACACGGGCATGGGCACTGGTACCCGTGGATGCTGACCGTAGTTCAGGAGGAATGGGGTCTGTCCGGTGGAGTCAGCCACAGCATTATTTAGAGCGAACTCAGCCCACGGTAGCAAGGATGCTCAGTCATCGTGCCTGGCAGAGACAAAATGTCGCAAGTATGTGACCAAGGTCTGGTTGGCCCTCTCTACCAACCCATTCATCTCGGGATGGTATGCAGAGGAGAGATTCAACTCAATGCTGAGTAAACGACACAGCTCTCTCCAGAACCGAGACGCAAACTGGGGACCTCGATCACTGACAATTTTGTCTGGCATACCGTGTAGGCGGAAAATATGCCTAATGAATAATTCTGCCAAGGCCCGTGCAGACGGTAACCGTGGTAACGGCACTAAGTGCACCATTTTAGAGAAGTGGTCGGTTATCACCCAGATGATGGTGCAGCCCCGAGACTTGGGTAAGCCCACCACAAAATCCATCCCGATCATCTCCCAGCCGGCCGTTGTCGAGGGGATTTATTCTTGGCGCAGGAGACGCATGCCTGAACATACTCCCTGACGTCACGGGCCATCTGCGGCCACCAGTATGTCCTCGCCAGCAACTCAGAAGACCTTTTTGTCCCAAAATGTCCACCCACCCTGGACGAATGTGCCCAAGAGAGTACTTCCGGTCGCAAATTGGTGGGCACAAAAGTCTTGCCCAGAGGCACAGACTCAAGCGAAACCGGAGCCACCGTTCTTAGGCTCTCTGTGGGGACAATAAGCCGAGGCTCCTCCACCTCCTCAGAGGACACCACGGAGCGAGATAGAGCGTCTGCGCGAATGTTCTTCTCACTGGAGAGGAAATGGAGGGTGAAATGGAATCGGGAGAGGAACAAGGACCATCTGGCCTGATGGGAATTTAGCCGCTGGGCTGTCTGCAAATACACCAAGTTCTTGTGGTCCGTGAATACTTGGAAGGGGAAGCGAGCCCCCTCCAGAAGATGTCTCCACTCGGAGAAGGCCAACTTCATAGCCAGTAACTCCCTGTCCCCGATGGAATAATTCCTCTCTGCTGGTGTAAAGGTCTTGGAAAAGAAGAAGCAGGGATGCTTCCGACCCTGGGCATCCTTTTGAAAAAGGACTTCTCCAGCACCAACAGAAGAGGCATCCACCTCTAAAATAAACGGTTTATCGACATCGGGGCGATGTAAGATGGGAGCACTGGCGAAATGCGACTTGATGGAGGAAAACGCCTTGGTGACCTCCTCTGACCACAACTTGGGATTAGCTCCCTTCTTGGTGAGGGCTACAAAGGAAGCTACCAAAGTAGAGAAGTGGGGAATGAATTGGCGATAGTAGTTAATGAACCCCATAAAGCGCTGCACCGCTTTAAGGGAGTGGGGTTCGTGCCAATCCATTACAGCCTGTAGTTTGGCAGGATCCATAGCCAATCCCTGGGTGGAGATGATATAGCCCAGGAAAGGTAGAGACTCCTGCTCAAACATGCACTTCTCCAACTTCGCATATAGGGAATTTGCTCGCAAGAGGTCGAAGACCTTGCAGACATCTCTCCGGTGAGAGGCCATATCTGGAGAAAAGATGAGAATGTCATCCAGATAGACTACCACCGTGGTGGTCAACATATCCCGGAAGATGTCGTTCACAAAGTCTTGGAAGACAGCTGGGGAATTACAGAGCCCAAAGGGCATTACCAGATATTCGTAATGCCCATCCCTGGTGTTAAATGCCGTCTTCCATTCGTCCCCCTCACGGATGCGAATCAGGATATACGCACCCCGCAGGTCTAGCTTAGTAAATACCCTTGCTCCCCGAAGCCTGTCAAAGAGCTCAGAGATTAGCGTCAAAGGATACTTATTTTTCACGGTGATAGCATTGAGACCCCTATAATCAATGCATGGACGTAATTCTCCGTTCTTCTTCTGCACAAAGAAGAACCCCGCTCCCGCTGGTGACACCGACTTCCTAATGAATCCCCTTGCCAAGTTCTCCTGAATATATTGGGACATGGCCTCTGTCTCAGGAAGAGAGAGGGGATAAACCCTTTGTCTAGGAGGCTCAGCTCCAGGCAAGAGGTCAATAGGACAGTCATAGGGGCGATGAGGCAGAAGAGTCTCCGCAGCCTTCTTTGAGAAAACATCGGCATAGGACCAATAGACCTTGGGAAGAGGAGAGAGGTCTGTGGGTATCTCAGTGGTGGTGACCTGCATGCTGTCCCTAATGCATCTGCCTTTACATAAATTACCCCAACCCAGAATTCTCCCTGAAGACCACTCAATATGGGGAGAGTGGTGGCGGAGCCAGGGTAATCCCAACAAAACCTCATCTATACCCTCAGGGAGGATAAAAAATGATATATTCTCCTGATGGGAAGGAGACATAGACAAGGTGAGTGGGACAGACTGTTGGGTGATTTGTGTGGGCAGAATTGCTCCGTTCAACACCCGTACCGACACTGGTTCAGCCAGCAACACCAAAGGCATCGTGTGGCGAGAAGCAAAGGAGGACGACATAAAATTCCCCTCTGCCCCAGAATCCACACACAGCTTGACGGGTAGGGTGGTAGAACCGTGGGTAATTATCCTCTTGAGGAGCACTTTAAGGGCAAAACTCATGGCGTCCAGTGACCCTGTTCCTATGGTTACTGGGCGCGACCGTATATTCAGCCGCTGTGGACATCGGTTGGCAAAATGTCCCTGCCGCTGGCAAATATAGCAAATCGGGGATGGTCGAGTGACCCGAGATTTAGATCCCGCAGGAGCAACCTCCTGAAGGTCGGGCGCCTGAACGGGCGACTCCAGAGGGGTGGCGAAGGTAGGAGCCAACCAAACCCTCTGCCTACACTGGGCACGTTCCAGCCTCCGCTCATGGAAACGGAGGTCGACGCGGGTGGAAATAGCGATAAGCTTCTCCAGTGTGGCAGGAATCTTCCTGGTAGCCAAGGCGTCTTTCACATGACCCGCCAGTCCTCTCCAGAACACGGGAATGAGGACTTTATCTGGCCACTTTAATTCCGAGGCCAGAGTCCAAAATTGGACAGCAAAATGGCTGACCAAAGCCGAACCCTGGGTACTTGCCAGCAGTTGGAGCGCCGTATCATGGGTGACCTGAGGTCCTAGAAAAACCTTTTCAGAGCCTCCAGAAAACGAGAAGCACTCTGCACCACATGGTCGTCACGCTCCCACAGTGGCGTTGCCCACTCCAATGCTCTGCCCGACACAAGAGCTATCACAAAGCCCACTTGTGCCCGATCCATGGAGAAACGTGCAGCCAGAAGCACGAGGTGTATGGAGCACTGACTCACGAATCCCCGACATTGCTTGCTGTCACCAGCAAACTTGTCTGGAAGCGGGAGGTGGGACAATGTAGGGACAGAGGTGGCAGAGGACAAACTGGCTGCAGCTGCGCTAGCAGCCTGAACAGCGACTGCGGTAACATCCACAGCTGAGGTTGTGCGCTCAAGAGCCGCCAAACTACCCTCCAGCTGCTGAATGTACAGCTGTAAACGCTGTTCATCCGCCATTTTACTAGCCAGACCCTGGCGCTAGTATTATGTTAGGGTCTGCGGAACGCACCAAATATAAGATGCAGAGAGGTGCGTTCGCAGCCCGGGGTCCACCATGCAGGCGGAGCCTGCTGCTAGTAAGATGGCGCAAGAAGTGAACTCTGTTATCCCGCAGAGTCGCCAAAATAAACGTCGTAACGCGCTGTGGCAATATGTGCGAACTCTGTTATTCCACAGAGCCGCTAGAAGGAGTGCCGCAGCGCTATATGGCGATGTGTGCGAACTCAGCTAACACCACTGAGTCGCAAAGTAAACACGCTAGGGCGCTGTCTAGCATTGAAAGCGAACCCTGTTGCGTCACAGAGCCGCTGAGACAAACTTCTGTGTCCTGTTAGGCACCCAGGTACACAGTTGACTGCTAAGCGAACATAGAACGTGATCATGCGCTAATGTCCTTGCGGGAGTCACCCGCAATCTATGGCGTCTGAACGCCAGGCCCTGAATACGGCAATCAAACTCCTCACCAGTTTTTCCGGTAATCTAAGGCATTTAAGACACCAACCCTGACCAGCTAGCATACCAAGCTCCTCACCGATTAGGTCAGTATTGTAATGGCGTATTTCAGCCGCCCTAACCACACACACGCATGACCATACTGGCGCAAAGTTGATACTAGCGCACGGCCGTGCCGTAAGGACAGCCTTTTATAGCAGCCACGAGAAAAAGACCTCCCAGGAAGGACCAATGGGAAGCTGCTTCAGAACATCAACAGCCACAGGACCTTCCTGAAGGACCAATAGGAGTGGCAGCTGTATCTGAGCCTGTGACCCCTGATCTCCAATGGGAGATCTTGCCCTGGGCATGCTCAGATGAAGCAACATAGGACTTAGTCCTAAAGACGTCTGCTCGCCGCTGACCAGTGCTGGCTACAATAGCAGAACCTGGAGAGGCAGCAGCAAGTCTCTACACAGTATTAGACCGGGCGAGATGCTGGGACCGACGTCTTTGCTGAGCGGGCTCCACTGTGGCCGGAGATGGATGGGGGACCGCAGCCGGACTGGTTCGAGACTCCCCTTGTGCAGCAGCGGGAACTCGAACCCGGATTTGAGTGATGTTGATGCATTTTTTCAGGCTTTGGGGTTATTGTACGATGAGCCTAATGTCACTGATCAAGCTGAAAAAGCCTTGTTGGCATTAAATCAGGGGCTTGATGACGCTGAGTTATACTGTCAGAGATTCCGTAGGTGGGCAGTCCTGACCAAGTGGAATGACGACGCTTTGGCGGCCCTTTTTCGGAAGGGTCTGTCAGATAATGTAAAGGATGTTATGGTGGGATTCCCTGTCCCCTCTGGTCTCAATGATTCTATGTCATTAGCGGTTCAAATTGACAGACGTTTGCGTGAGCGGAGAAGTATGCGTGGAATAGTGTTGCCTTGTGAACCTGCTTCTGAATCCATGCAGTGTGATAGAGTGGTGTCTGGGGCACAGCGTCATGAGTTTCGAAAGCGCAATGGGTTATGTTTCTACT
>JARQOD010000002.1:99443655-99462584 GCA_033576555.1 Oophaga sylvatica | reverse complement strand
GGGAAGAGGGATGACTTTTCCTATTCCCAGGGGGGATTGTAGTGTCGCGTATCTCTGATTTGGGGGGGGAGGTATTTGGGGTCGGGGGACCCCCCTGGGGGACTTGGGGAGACTGAAGTTCCAATCGTTAAGACGAAGGTTAGGGGGAAACCACAAACGAGGGCGGAGGGGGGGAGATTTTTTCTGGTCTAGATCTAAGGTAACGATTATTTTGGGTTTCTCCCGGAAATAAAATTTAAAGTTTCCCCCGGGGGGTTGGTCCCAATTCTGGGGCCAAAAGGGATCAGTTCCATAATTAATCCTTGGGGCTTTCGTCTGACCTCCCCCCACTTTTAAAAAATTCATAATGTTTTCACAAGTCTTACTTAAAAGTATGTGGCACCAGTCATCCGTCCCCTTCCCCCCGCCTTCATGGGGGGAAAGGGGAAACGTGGAATTTATGGTCAAAATATTGACTCCGCCATCCCGACCCCTCAACTGGTTTTCTTTGGGAAAGGGGGTATGGCCCCTGAGGAAGGAAGGGGGGCCCTGCTCAAGAATCGATCATGGCGGACCTTTCACACAACTCACCCGGGCAACCTGGCCCTGGGGGCCCGGAGCCCCCCGTAGGGGGGGTACTTTCAGGGTTTTTCGCCAAAAGGTGTGCGTTACACACTCTGACTTCTCACGCTGAGTTGCTGTTTCTTTGTGTTTTAAAGGATTTAAATTTTTACCTACCTTTTTGCTCTAGTCCAGCCTCGCCCGCTTTTTGATTATTTCTAATTAGATTCCTTTATATCCTGCCATCTGCTTTTTAAAGCCGGGGGAAAGCATTCATGTATCTAGCAATGGATCGGTTTTGGAAAACTTTAAACTAAGAGCTCCTTATTTTTTCCTTATAGCTTATAGTTTTTTTCTGAACCTTTGGTGTTCTACTGGTTGGGGTGTGTAAAATAAAAACTTATTTACTTTATTCTTTTCTTTTTTTTTATGTCCTTTCTGTTTTTTATTAACCTTTTTCCTTTCATTCCCTTTGGGGGTAATCGGGGCCTTCTTAGGACAGATTACGTTTGGGAGGGATTGAAGGGGACAGGGGTTTTCGCTGTGGGCCCGGACCTCTGTACTTTAAAAGTACCTCCAGGTAAGGGATTTGTTAGGCCCCAGTTTTGGCGCATGACCCCGGTCACCCTCAGCCGAGACGGTTTAAAAAGGGGTTTAGTATGACCCCTGGGCATTTTAGTAATTCTAGTTTCATATATCTATGCCATGTTTTAAGTATGTTGCCCCCTTTTATATAGATTACTAAAACACATATAATATATCGCTATAAGCGGACGATATGGGGGGATTGAAATAGCTGCCGCAGCCAATGATACGGGGCAGGGCCTATGTACGGAGTCTGGGACTATCTCTGCACAATCCCCCCCAAAATAAGGTTGGCCAGAGGGCACTCCAAATTGATAGAGCCACGCCCCCAATAAACCCCTTTTTGATTTTGGGTTACCTTTAAAGATGGGAACTTTCACGGCAAACCCCAAATGGTGGGCATCAAGAACCCCCAAATCTGAGTAACCCCCTCCCCACTCCTTCACCACAAAAACATGAAGGCCCCCAAAACAACACTGGCCACAACATCCCATTTTTGACAACAGCGCTCCCCCCAGTATGGCCACTTGACCATACCCAGTGAGAGACTGGCCACACATGGCATGGGGGAGGTCGACAAAGGGCATTTGGGGGGGGTTATTCACAAATGGGTCTGCCAATCCATATTATTAGTTCATCAAAACCCCAAATGCTCAGTACCACTGTTCCCCACCAGTCCCCTTTCCATGCCCACATGTGCCTCACCCCCACTAAGGCTCATGGGTTTAAATTTGCAAACAAAGTAGCCAAAGCACTCAGGGACTGGCCTATTCTTTCCCCTACTTAAAATAAAAATTTTGTTTACTTGTTCTTGGTTTTTTTGGGTGTTTTTTTATGTTATTTTATTTTTTAAAAACAAACTGATTTAGGGCCGGGTTTTAGTGGCCCAAAAGCCGTTGTTGTAAAATGGTAAATTTGGGTAAATAAATTTCTAAATAAACTGAGTTATTCAATTGGGTTTTTTTGTTCCCCATAAGATATGTTTTTATGTGATTTTTTTTTAAATATTTGGGAAAAAAATCATACTTTGTAAAAAAAAACATCTTTAACTTTATTTTAAAAACTCATAACAACAAAAAATTATAAAAAGACAAAGAATTCTTTGCCACGGGTATATCCCCCAAAAAATAAGACATCCCATACATTACCAGAAGGGGACCACGGGATGTGCCATTTATTAAAACATTACTTTCACCACCACATCACCAAACATTTTCCTACAGTCGTGAATTCTTGTAAGTTTAAGACAACAAAATTTTTTATAACCTGAAAACATTTTTTTCACTTATTGAAATTTCAGACTGCAGAACACGCCATTTGGCCACAGATGCCAGAGAACACTCCACCAGGGTCCCTGCATGGGGTGGAGAAAATTAAAAAATCTCGCCCATGGTCGGGTCTATGTGGATGGGCCCCATGAGGTTCCTGTTAAAATTTAAAACCTCATCCCCCAACCATGACATAAGGACGGGTTTCAAATTTAGACCCGGGGGGGAAAGGGATTGATGGGGTAGGTCCAATGATTATTGCCAACCCGACCCATAAGGGAAGAATTAACACTGGGGAGCTCCTTTTTATCCTTAGGCCCAATATAAAACAATTCAAAACATGTATGCGCTGCGACCAGGGCTACAGCACAAAGAAAAAATATTCTTGAAAATTAAATATTGGGAGCCGAGTTGGGGGGCTTTCGTCACGGATTGCTTCCCCTCCGGGGCCAATACAGTTTGGGAAATGCACTCCCTCAAATCCCGGGCTATCCCCAGTATCTTGTGGGGTCAGTCATGACCGATTGATAATCGGGGCAAATTTGTGGGGACTAACGGGGAATGCCTGAATTGTTGTTTGCCTATAAAACTGCAAAAAGGGCCGCATAGGACAGGCCATGAAGAAAAAAACAGATAAAAAAAAAAAATTTTTTAGGACATACCCTGTATCACATATCGAGTTTAGGGGAACAAACTTTAACGAAATGCAAAAGCCCCTCCTCAACAATTACAGCGTAACAAAGCCCAGTAAATAGCTAATTCAACGAGCAGGAGTGTGAAAAGGGATAATGATTAACACCAAAAAAAAAAACAAAAAAAAAAAAAAAGGGAAAAGTTGTTCCCACATCAAAAACATACGAAACTTAGAGGTTTGGGACTACCCTAAAGTAATAGAAGCCGTCCTATTGAATAGACTCGCCACAAGTTTCCGGGTGATCCCCCGGCCACAGTCTCAAGAAAAAAACAAATGTGGCAGGGTCTCCCAAAATTGGTAAAATTTCCCGGGTGGCTGCGTAATGGTGAAAATGCCCTTTATCACCCCCGCCCCAAAAGTGGATGGGCCCCATTCCTCCCCCCCTCGGAACCTCAATCATGGTAAGGCTCCCCCAAAAAGCTGGGAAAAACCAGGTAAAAGCACCTGCTCATGGGGTTAAAGGTTGCCGTTAAAGTTGCACACAAATCAGCTATAGAAATACACCAGCAAACACTGTCAGGCAAAGCTAGGAGGAGGGGATTTGTTATTGAGCCAATAAATAGGGTCCCACATTAATTTCTAATGATTTTCAGGCTATGGATCTATCAATTGCTCATTTTTCAAGTGTGTGACAAAATAACGCCATACTGATTGCATACGGATGTCACACGGATCCTTAGATGTGAGAAAATCGCATCCTCGTATTGAAAACAGATTACATACGGATCACCATACAGAGAACATTTGTGCGATTCTCGGCAGACAAAATCGGACGATTTTTTATACGTTGTGTCTGATTATTATTGTTGGATTACATGGGGGACCCGTCAGGTTCCCTTTAACTGAGTAGAAGAGCAAAATGAGCAATTGTTTTTCAGAGATGGATAAATGAATTGATAAATTACAAAGCTTCTCCTATACTTTGCAGTGTTGAACACGCACAGCACACAGACTTTACACGGACGCATTCCATATGCTGTATGTGTTTTTCATGCATCTATCGACTTATATTGGCACTATTCATCCATGATACTGAAAAAAACAGACATGTCTCTATGAGTTTGCACTGATACATGATCTGTGGAAATACACAGATGTGAACAATTCCTCACTTTACAAATTTTTGTAAATTATGTTTCAAAATGTCTAATTTTGCTGCTGTACATGGTGATTATTGTCCACAGGTGGGCTACCGCAATATATATTCCGTGCTCTCCCACCTGTGGACAGTGATAATCCCCCCGTGCCCTGCACACAGCCCCTTACACTATGACTTGGTATATAATGTGTTTCCTGTGTGTGTAAAAGATACAGTCGTGCAGAAAGATCTAAATGTATCGCAACTGCTGAAATATTTACACCTGACGCAGGAGATAATCATATTTCTCTTCCTCTATCCCTGAAAGCGGTGATTATGTAACATTTTGCCTATTTATGTCCTCTGTAGAGAGCACCAGTGACAGCCAGTGCAGTTCTTTATAGTAGCCCACGTTACAGGAGAATATCTGCGGCACATTACTGCTTTCCGATTAATTTTATTTGCTGCATAAACTTTATTTACCATTTGTTTGGGACCACGGACTAGGTAAGTGGCTGCGAGAGTTTTTTTCTTCTTCCTATGGCCGACTGCAACGTCTTATGTGCTACTTTTTATTTATATGGCTACTTGAGAAGATAAGTTTTTCATTATTTGCAGTCAGTCTTTTTTGCTTTCTCGTGCTGGTTACTTTTATGAAGATCTTATCATGTTTATTAGTAATTTGTCACTTTAATTGTGCTTTTAAGTAGTATTCTTATTATGGTTTTTGGCCGAATGGGTCCCTGAGATCTTAATATGTTTAGCTGTGCACAGCCTTACCTCTCGCTGGCATTTCTATTACACCTTTGTGGGCATCGTGTGCGCGTTGAGGTTCCAGGAACCATTCAGAGTCTAGTTTTCCATTAGCTTGACATGGTGACACAGAAATAGTAAGCACTGATGGCTGCATTTCCCCAAGGCTTGGACTTCTACTAATAAAGTTCAAACTCCAGAAAGAGATATTTTTACTTAATTGGACTGGGAAATCAAAGAGCTGCTATGTCATAAACGTAGTGATGGGTAGAAAGTGAAAAAAGACTAATAAACTTTTTAGTTTATACTTTACTCTGTATATTTATAAATAAAATCTATGTGATGGAAGGATTGTAGAGAACTTAAGACGAGAGCAGAAGTATTTAAATGTCCATTTGAATGAAATAAATGCCTTTTCCTCTTTATTTAACTCCTTCATGACCGGAGCTTTTTTCGATTTTTCGTGTTTGGCTCCCCTTCTTCCCAGAGCCATAACTTTTTAATTTTTCAATATGGCCATGTGAGGGCTTGTTTTTTGCAGAACGATTTGTAATTTTGAACGACACCATTGGTTTTACCATGTCGTGTACTGGAAAATGGGAAAAAAAAATCCAAGTGCGGTGAAATTGCAAAAAAAAGTGCAATCCCACTCTTGTTTTTTGTTTGTCTTTTTTTACTAGGTTCACTAAATGCTAAAACTGACCTGCCATTATGATTCTCCAGGTCATTACGAGTTCATAGACACCAAACATGTCTAGCTTCTTTTTTATCTAAGTGGTGAAAAACAATTCCAAACTTTGTTAAAAAATGGCACCATTTTCCGATACCCATAGCGTCTCCATTTTTCGTGATCTGGGGCCGGGTGAGGGCTTATTTTGTGCGTGCCGAGCTGATATTTTTAATGATATCATCTTGGTGCAGATTCGATCTTTTGATCACCCGTTATTGCATTTTAACGCAATGTTGCGGCAACAAAAAAAACATAATTCTGGCGCTTTGACTTTTTTTCTCTGCTACACCATTTAGTGTTTTATTTTGAATGGGGCGAAAAGGGAGTGTTAGGGTTGGTGGAACGCACTAAATAAAAATAATAAAGCGCGTTTGCAACCCGGGGCCCACTGTGCAGAGATGTTAAACTGCAGCTAATGTGAACAATGGTGCAGCAAGGCTGCGAGCCAAAACTAGAAATGCACTGACTTGAACATCACTCAGTGTGAACAGAAACTAAATAGCAAGCTGTTACTCCACAGAGCGGCAATACAGCAGAGCTCTAGAAGCAATACTCTGTTAGATTTCACAAGAGTACAGCGATCGTGACACTAGTGGGGTCCCTATCGCTTTAGGCTATGTGCACACATTCAGGAATATTTGCAGAAATTTCCTGTGAAAAACCGGACTTTTTCCAGGAAATCCGGATGCGTTTTTATTGCGGTTTTTGCGTGTTTTTACCGTGGTTTTGTGTGTTTTTACAGCGATTTTTTCCTGAACATTCTAGGTCAATAATATAGCGGGAAATATGCAAATTTACAGCGAAATTAATGAACATGCTGCGTTTTTTACCGCGATGTGTTTTTTTCCATGTGCACAAAAATTGCAGAATGCATTCTAATCATAGGATGCTTAATGCATGCGTTTTTTAAGCGTTTTTGCAGCAAAAAAAAAATGCAAAAATCCTGAATTTGTGCACACAGCCTTAACCCCCCAGGAACTCTAGGCTGGTGTTTGTGCTCGTTCTGTGACTCTGCTGTGCTAACCGCACACAGGACGGGGAACAGATACCGAGCCAAGCGGGAGTTCCCACCCTACACTGCCTGACAAGAAACTAAGTCACACACGTGCACACAGAGTGGCAGCGTATCCACTCACACAGACAACACAAATGATAATAGCGCACCGCGGTGCGCTCCTGAGCACCTTTTATACACAAGGCTCATGTCCAGCCAGACAGAACCTTGCCTGTGGACCAATCAGAAGCTGCCACATCACGAGAGCAGCTGATGTCTGAGCATCAATGAGAAGGCGCCACATCACGGACATGCTCAGTAGGGTGAAATCTGGACTTAGGCTGCAGAGCAGAATGCTGCACATGTAAACCAGTAGTCACCATAGGCTTAGCTGGAGATCTAGCAGCAACTACACAATCAGCACGAGCCTACATAGAGGCGATGATCAGATCTCCTTTATGTAGCAGAATTACTCACTTGCTACGAGCGCCAACCACCAGGAGACCTCTGGTTGTCATGCCAACGATCCGGTGACCTGCGATCACGTGACGGGGTCACCAGTGGGCGGATTTCCGGCCCGATGGCCGGAAGCGTGAGTTAAATGCCACTGTCAGCGTTTGGCAGTGGCATTTAACAGGTTAATAGCAGCGGGTGGATTGCGATTCCACCTGCGGTTATTCTGGGCACATGTTAGTTGTTCAAAACAGCTGACATGTCCCAGGAAAGATGTGGGCTCACCGCCAGAGCCCACATCAATGGGAGGGAGTCTGACGTAGGTGTACTAGTGCGCCTGACGTCGAAAAGGGATTAAGAAGAGTGATGACTGGTATGAAGATGAAAATAAGAGAAGACATGAGTTGGAAGATTTATGAAAAGTTAATTATAATAGTAGAAATTAGTTTGCTGAACAGCAGAGGTATCCAGAGAATAATGAACAAAATTTGGGAGAAGCCTCTTTGGTCAAAACTCTAGAAGACAATTGAATTCTTGCCTTTGTCTACTGGGTATTTGGGCTGGGTGACATATGGCGGATGAAATAAGTATTGAACACGTCACCAATTTTCTAAGTAAATATATTTATAAGGGTGCTATTGACATGAAATTCTCTCCAGATGTCAGTAGCAACCAATTCAATCCACAAACGCAAAAAAAAATCAAACCATAGATGTCCATAAATTAAGTTATGTGTAATAATGAGAAATGAGACAGGGAAAAAGTATTAAACACATAAAGACAGAGAGGTGCAAAAAGCCATGGAAAGTCATGACACCAGCTGAAATCTATCAGTGATCAGTATCTGTATATTTTTTTCTCTTTCCACCGCCGAGAAAATCGGATCACACTCTGATCAAACTCTGATCAAACTCTGATTAGCATAATCGAACAGATTTTCTCGGATGGAGATAGAACGTTCGTGGACCCTAGCCTGAGTGTTCATATCAATGGCAGAATACCCGAGCCTCGGGAAGTTTAACTGATCACACCATGTTCCTATATTATGTCCATATATCAGCAGTGAAAATTTGATCTTAAGTTATAGTTGTCACCGCTCCCAGCAATAATGTGTATTTTAAAAGTCATTGTCCTAGAAATATTCATAGAACATAGGACTCCTGGAAACATTTGATGTCAGTTTTCCAGCCCCTGTGTAGACACCAACGATATCTATGTGAATAATATACTGAAACCTCCGACTGTTGTGCTCATAATTAGGACACATAATGTAATTGTCTGGACCAAACTGAGATGTTTCTGCCCTTAACAGAGTCTGCTGGCAGCCGTGTAATTATTAATACAGATATGGAAATCGCTCACCCAGATTCAATTTAAATATTTTACTTACCAGAAGATAAAATATTTAGCTCATCTCTTTGCAACTGTTTAACATTGCTGGGATACATAGTTGTGCTGTGTCTGCTGCTTCTAAACACATCGTTTTGTAAATCTAGCGCTCCTAATGTAAAGCATTTAATCATAATATATATAATAGCCAAAATAACTTGCGTAGCTTCCAATCTTACATCCGTATTGTTGTGTGCCAGTATTTAATAAACGGGATATATAAAGTAGGACAGTACAATAGAAGAAGTGCGCGGGCATACAAACAGACAAAAAATGAAGATTGCGGAGGAAAGCCAAGAACACAAGTACTTATAATCTTCTGGTGCCGCTCGGATTTTATTTAATTTTTACGAACACCATGAGCATGGGAGGGTCGAGCTCTTTTGGTTCTCAAGACAGGAGCAAAATAAAGCATCTTAACCATCCTCGGGTTCTAAAAAGGTTCTTAAGGGAATTACATTTTTTTTAAAAGGTTTTAACTTAGTACAAAAAGAAGAAGCTATACGCAATCTCACTGATTCCCCACAGCTCTTTTAACAACACTTACGTGGTCCCATCTTTAATGGATACCTGTAAAGGGAATGAATCACCATAAAATGACATTTAGTTTTAAGCACCATTCAGTGTTTTATTTTGGCGCTGGAGTGGTGCCACTAATCTTAATTCCCTGACCCTATTATTATACTCTCCTGCTGCTGTCTAGGCCTCTTCCCGCGCCGATTCATTCCTGGTCCACCATCTTGTGACCCCAATGTCTGACTGACTGGGAGTCAGAGGTAACGATCACAATCTCTCAATGTCAGTCTAGTTCTGGTACCGTTCTGGATCTCATAGACTTACAGTGAGTTGTGACCCCAAACATTGGAGCGATCCGGCAGATCACAACCTGGAGAAGCAGACTCGAGCAACGCCAATAACAGATGGAGACAACGGCTGGTAAGTATAATACTATTTGGCGGAAACTTCGATTAGTGGCACAATTAGGGTATGTGCACACGTCGCGGATTTTGATGCGGATCCGAAGCGTTTTTGGACACGCGGAATTGTATCAAATCCGCAGTGTAGTACAGTACTAATGATAGTCAATGGGAATCCAGATTTGGTGTGCACATGCTGCGGAAAAATCCATGTGGATTCGCAGCGTTTATTTTCCGCAGCATGTCAATTCTTTTTACGGATCTTCAGCGTTTCTGCACCCATTGACTATACATTAAGGCAAATCCACATACACAAAAAACGCATAACAATCCGCATCAAATCCGCAAGAAATCCACACGGATTTTTGCCTGCGTTTTCTGCCAAGAGTGGCAGAATCTGCGCAGAGAATTCCACAGGCAAATCCGCAACGTGTGCACATGCCCATACTGCCGTTACCTTTAAAAAAATGCTGGAGTGGTGCTTTAAATCAAGTCTTTTGGTTGGCAATATTTTTTTTATATCATGGTCTTTGTTCTAAAACAAAAATGGTAATCTTGCACTTTTCACACGGATCACTGAGGCTATTTTACACTTAGGCTAAGTGCACACGTTCAGGATTATTTGCGTTTTTTTCACGTTTTTTCGCGGCAAAAAACGTGTAAAAAGCGCATGAATTAAGCATCCTATCATTTAGAATGAATTCTGCAATTTTTGAGCACATGGTGCGTTTTTTTCCACGAAAAAAATGCATCGTGGAAAAAGAAACAACATGTTCATTAATTTCGCAGAATTCTAGCGTTTTTCCCGCTATATTATTGACCTAGAAAGTTCAGGGAAAAATCACGGTAAAACACGCAAAATCCGCGCAAAAATGCACCAAAAACGCGCAAAATCCACGCAAAAAAATGTGCGTTTTTACAGCGAAAAAAGTCCGGTTTTGCTCAGGAAAATTCTGCACACATTCCTGAACGTGTGCACTTAGCCTTAAACTTCCTGGCATTTCAGGAAACGTTTTCAGCAGTTTCATTATCAGCAGAGGCAGGATTGCACAGGCTAATTAGATGCTTCAATACAAAAATAGGGTCTGTTACGCATGTGGTTGCGGAACCACTGTGCCATGGTCCAGGGAGAACCTGGAGAGGCGTAACTCTGTGAACACCTGACTTTTCGCTAGAGCACCTGATGGTAGGGTTAGACTTGGCACCAGATGGATGCTACATACTACCCCAGGATGGACCCCACAGCCGTGGCAGCTAACCCCAAAGGGGCAGGGAAGCAGGACCGGCCAGTAACTGGTTAATCAGGAGGCATACGGCTGGTAGGCCTATGAGGAATCAGGTAGGACAGGAACAGGTACACAGGACAGCCACAGGTACAAGATTATGGGCAGCACGATGGCTCAGTGGTTAGCACTGCAGCCTTTCAGTGCTGGGGTCCTGGGTTCAATCCACATTATGGACAACTGCAAGGAGTTTGTATGTTCTCCCCGTGTTTGTGTGGGTTTTCTCCGGTTTCCTTCCACATTCCAAAGACATACTGATAGGAATTCTAGATTGTGTGCAAACTGTAAAGCGCTGTGGAATATGTTAGCGCTATATAAATAAAATAGATTATTATTATTAAAAAGAGGAGAGAGATTATGGATGTATGGATGCAGGTTCAGGAGGATCAGGAGCAAGACTAGGCACGGGCAGGATGGATATGGTTATAAGCTCAGCAGAACGGACTGGAACAGGTGAAGATAGGGCGGACAGCATCATGTAAGTGGGGGAACAAGATCAAAAAGCATGGGTACAGGGACCTAATAACTATCTAACAGGATATACACTGCTTGACTACAGTAGTAAGGCACCTCACAATAGGGGAGGGTGACTTAAATACCAGCTGTCTCCCAGCAATTGGCTGGGGACATTTTAGCAACATGCGCTGGACCTTTAGGAGTAAGAAAGTGCTCACTAAGTACACTCCCAGGAGACCTGTATGTCATGCCGAGGGAACACAGACAGGTAAGTGAACATCCATATATCAGAGTGTGTAGCCCAGCTGCGCTTGGTGCCACATGTACCCAGGAGGATGCATGAAAGGTAATTCACAATCACCTGATAAGCACACAACACTTGACATTTTTCCTGGTTCCACCAGAGGGAGTCCTTGAGACAGCAGTGAGATGAAGACAGTCTAGCTGAACGTTAGCTAGTCGTTGGTGTTACCTCAGAACAGCAGAACATCTCAGAACGGCAGTTACCTCAGACGAGCTGTGAGGGAGAGATAAGAACTCCTCAGAACACCGGGGAGAGACTCCTGTCAGATTAGCCTGAGGGCTGAGGAAGTCTGAGCGAGAAGCTGACATCTACTGCTGCCTGTGCTTATGTTAAATGTGCGAGTAGGACAACAGGCAAGTGGAAAAAGGAAAAGAGAGAGTGACAGAGGTCAACGAGCATTGATAGCTAACCTCCACTCTGCACTACCGGACACCGGGTCCGAGCTTGCTAGTATCTTCACAGCTAGTGGGAAAAACCGGAGACCCTGGACTTCAAGTTGCAGGGGCCCAGCAGTGCTGATACGTAACTGAGGTTAGGAAGACAGGGGTCTGGCAGGTACCGCCATAGAGACACTGTTCTGTCCACAAGAAGACCTCATCACAAGATCAGCCGGGCGTAGCAAAGAGAAGGAGTTAAACGTTGTTTTATGCAAGTTAGAAACTCACACACATCAAGAAGTAAGGAGGCCTTACACCTACTCAGTGATTACTGGACGTGCATCCTCCACCCTGAGCAGCTTCCCGGGACATGCCTGCAAATATCACCAGTAAAGGTACGGAAAGAGACTCATTGTGTGTGTCTGCCTTATTGCTTGCACCCCCTGCACCACCATATACCTCGAGGGATCAGTCTTACCTGTGGAAGACTTAACACCTTGCTGCCCAGTAACAACCCCTCAGAGGATTCACCCTGCAGCGCTGGTCACCCTGATCAGAAACCACAGGTGGCGTCACGAACAATTTCTAAATCCCCTGTAAATATCCCCCTTTGAATGAGCGCCCAGGGCAACGGACCGAGCTGCGCTACCCGTAACCTCTCCCCCATTGAAGTGAACGGGCTCGGTGCCGAGTACCCCATAAGCCCTGGTACGTGCGACTCATCTTTGGCATCACGAACAGGATAAGGAGCTCGCTATATGTGAGTCCCGTGTGCCTAAGTGGACTGTTTTTGTGCAAGTGACTGTGTTACTGTTGTTGTGATTTTTGGCACCACTTGTCCGCCATTGCCCGCCAAAGTACAGCGCTACAGCGCAAAGAGAAGGGGCGTACCTGCAGAAAGCGCGCGGAGTCCCGGACACGCCCCCAACGCTGACGCGGCGGCAGGTCCTGTGAAGAGCTTCCGTGATCGCGCTGACGTCAGCGCCGGCGATGCAGGTCCTTCTACATCGCTGTGCCTGGCGGAGCTGCAGCCTTCAGGAGAAGGTAGGCCGCACTTAACTAGGGGGGCGCAGACATGTCGCAGCCACAAGCTGACAGCGCGGCCCAGGGCGACCGCTCCGGTGACTTACCCGCCGGCGCTGCGGCGCAGGATGGAAACGCTGGCCCCTCACCAGGTCCGGTGGCCCCGATAGTACCGCTGACGCTCCCATACCTGCCTGGAGCAAAGTGGCTCCCTCAGTATAGCGGTAAGCCGGATACCCTGTCAGGGTTCAAGCGCAAAATATGCAGCATAATGGACATGTACCCTATGACAGAGAAACAAAGAGCTGCAGTGGTATTGGGACAATTGACTGGTGCTGCAGAAAGGGAAGTAGAGACTTGGACAGCTGCAGACCAGGAATCAGTGCTTTCAATTTTCTTAAAGCTACAGACTATTTTTGAGGACTGCACTGAAACAGATCTCCGGATGAGGTTTTACCAATGCTCCCAGAGACCAGATGACAGTATTAGGGACTACGCCTGCCGACTACAGGGGGCCCTGCGAGCTCTCAAACAGGTTAACCCTATAAGCGCCATTAATGAAAGCAAAATGTTGAAGGAACAATTTGTACGGGGACTGAGGTCCCAAGCTGAAAGCAGAACTGTGCACTGGTGGTCCTTGGATCATCCTGACGCTACCTTTGATGCCTTAAAAGATATGGCTATAAAGGACTGCGACCCCTGGAGAAGCCTGAGGTGGCAACCCAGTATCACCCGGGTGAAGCCACTCTAAAGCCAGCAGCATCCACCTTTTTCCCGCTGGTGGCGGAAGCCAAAACGCAGGTGGCGCCCCCTACTGAGTTGGACTGTCTGCGCTCAGAAGTGCGCCAGCTGACTAAAAACCTGGCCGCTGTAATGAGTGCCCTGCAACTGCGGAAGGAAGAAGGAGGAAAGATCCTGCTAGCTGACTGCCCAGAGGATGTCCCTTGGATGAACCGGAGGAAAATGAGGACGTCGCCCCACCGGAGGAGGACAACGCCACCCCCAGGAGCGACCCCTGATCAGCACCATCCTCGCCGAGAGATCATCTGCTACCGTTGCAACAGAGAAGGTCATCTAGCCCGACAGTGTCCTTTAAACGAGCAGACCCTGGGTCCGAGGGCAAACACCCAGGAATAGACTCATCAGGCCCCTCAGACTGGAACAGCAGGTTTGTGGGAGGAAGACCTTACCTGTCCATCATCCTGGACGGGATCGCAATCCCTGCCCTGCTGGACACTGTATCTCAGGTGACCATCATACCTGATGTCCTGTATAATAAGTTTTGGTCCATGGACAGCCTCCAGCCCCCGAGCCCTGACTTTGCTGTGTATTCCTCTAATGGTCTCCCTGTTGACATACTCGGAGCCAAAAACGTGGACGTAAAGGTGGGCAGAGTGGAGCTGAAGGACCAGGGACTCTTAGTAGTAAAGACTGTAAATGAGGAAAATGGCTTAAATGTGGTTTTAGGTACAAACATTATTAGTAACTGTCTGGGAGAAGATGTGTTTTTGCTCCAACAGCTCGCTGAAGTTGCCAAGCCAAAGCAAAAGGGAGTGATCCAGAGGGAGATCCAGGCCCTGATGTGCCAGCAGCAAGCGAAGCTGACAGATGGTGAAATTGGACTGCGTGGCTGAGGACTTTGCCAGCCCAAAAACTGTAATGTAAATAGTTGGCACTTCGGTGCTCCATCTTGGTTTTACGTAAGCCATTCTACCTCAGAAGAAAAACCCGTATGGTGTGGCCTTGAGTGAGGTTTGCAGCAGAGAAGTCCTGCAGCCCACCCAGGACCCCCGTGGGAGGTTTGGTGCGGGTCCTCCACAAGTATCTTGTATTTATTTGCACTGTGAAAGTATTTGATATTTTTCTATTGCCATTTGTACACATTGTAACGTTTGAAGTGTCCTTACCTCCCGCAAGGGATGAGTTATGTTTATTGTTATGTTATGAAAATTGTTTTCTTTTTCAGCCCGGGAGTGCTGATATTAACTAGGGGGGGATGTGTAGCCCAGCTGCGCTTGGTGCCACATGTACCCAGGAGGATGCATGAAAGGTAATTCACAATCACCTGATAAGCACACAACACTTGACATTTTTCCTGGTTCCACCAGAGGGAGTCCTTGAGACAGCAGTGAGATGAAGACAGTCTAGCTGAACGTTAGCTAGTCGTTGGTGTTACCTCAGAACAGCAGAACATCTCAGAACGGCAGTTACCTCAGATGAGCTGTGAGGGAGAGATAAGAACTCCTCAGAACACCGGGAGAGACTCCTGTCAGATTAGCCTGAGGGCTGAGGAAGTCTGAGCGAGAAGCTGACATCTACTGCTGCCTGTGCTTATGTTAAATGTGCGAGTAGGACAACAGGCAAGTGGAAAAAGGAAAAGAGAGAGTGACAGAGGTCAACGAGCATTGATAGCTAACCTCCACTCTGCACTACCGGACACCGGGTCCGAGCTTGCTAGTATCTTCACAGCTAGTGGGAAAAACCGGAGACCCTGGACTTCAAGTTGCAGGGGCCCAGCAGTGCTGATACGTAACTGAGGTTAGGAAGACGGGGGTCTGGCAGGTACCACCATAGAGACACTGTTCTGTCCACAAGAAGACCTCATCACAAGATCAGCCGGGCGTAGCAAAGAGAAGGAGTTAAACGTTGTTTTATGCAAGTTAGAAACTCACACACATCAAGAAGTAAGGAGGCCTTACACCTACTCAGTGATTACTGGACGTGCATCCTCCACCCTGAGCAGCTTCCCGGACGTGCCTGCAAATATCACCAGTAAAGATACGGAAAGAGACTCATTGTGTGTGTCTGCCTTATTGCTTGCACCACCTGCACCGCCATATACCTCGATGGATCAGTCTTACCTGTGGAAGACTTAACACCTTGCTGCCCAGTAACAACCCCTCAGAGGATTCACCCTGCAGCGCTGGTCACCCTGATAAGAAACCACAGGTGGCGTCACGAACAATTTCTAAATCCCCTGTAAATATCCGCCTTTGAATGAGCGCCCAGGGCAACGGACCGAGCTGCGCTACTTGTGACCTCTCCCCCATTGAAGTGAATGGGCTCGGTGCCGAGTACCCCATAAGCCCTGGTACGTGCAACTCAAGAGCATCTTAGGGTATGTTTCCATGGTCAGGAAACAGTCAGGAATTGCTGCGTGTTTGACGCTGTGCGCTGGCGCAGCGTCAAACACACAGCGTCCAGATGTTACAGCATAGTGGAGGGGATTTCAAGAAATCCCGTCTCCACTATGCTTTAAAACATGCAGGCGGCAGACCTGCATTAACGGACATGCGGCACGTCTTTTTAGACCGCAGCATGTCCTATTCCCTTGCGGCGCCGCTGCGGCGCCGCAAGGGAAATTACACAGGGCTGTGTAGCCCTGTGGTCATTCCGGATGTGTTCTGGATGTGTTCCATGAACACATCCGGATTGACCGCGCGTTCACTAGGGGGCTGGGCTTTGGGCAGAGCAGACTTTCCGCTCCGTCCAAAGCGCTGTGGTTCCGGATCGTGGAACCACAGCCTTACTGTTATTAGTGGGCAGCATGGTGGCTCAGTGGTTAGCACTGCAGCCTTGCAGCACTGGTGTCCTGGGTCCAAATCCCACCAAGGACAACATGTGCAAGGAGCTTGCATGTTCTCCCCGTGTTTGCGTGGGTATCCTCCGGGTTCTCCGGTTTCCTGCTACACTCCAAAGACATACTGATAGGGAATTTAGATTGTAAGCCCCATCGGGGACAGTGATAATAATGTGTGCAAAGCTGTAAAGCGCTGCGGAATTTGTTAGCGCTATATAAAGATTATTATTATCTCATCTAGTTCAAACCGCACAGTTTCCCATGCATCAAAGCACTTTATTACCTGCCATAGTCTCTCTACTGCCTCTTTGAGAGTGTTCGGCATAGAAAGAGTGCAGAAACTACCCAGAGGTAGAGACATTAAGAGACGCCTGCTGACCAGAGAGGTGTTTTGGATTTATAACTTGAGTTCTTGTCTTCCCACAAGCTTTAATGCTTGCAGAGAAATTATGTATCATTATTGATCTGCTGTGCTACTGTTAATCCTTTGTGAAATACATGCATTGTATTATATGATTTATAATTGGAATACTTTGTTTTTAACATTCATATGTTTTTAATTAGTGTGATGCAGTGACCCATGCTGCAGCTAGGGGGCGCTGTATGTGCTCCTCAAAGATATATATGGAGGCGTGATTATGATGGTGAGACAGTGACCGGCATGATCGTGAATGGCTGGTATGTGTCGCCGAAGTCCTCTGCGCTGTAAGCCAATAAGGTTGTTCTGGGACTTGTAGTCCCACAAGAGTTGTGTTTACTTTACTAGGGTGGCTTACAGGGTTAGTTGGAGAGCTGGGCGGGACTGACCACACATACACCACCCACTTGTGGTTGTGAGTTTGAGGATCTGAAGAGAGGTCATGACAATGTGACCAGCCCATGTGATGGTCTGTGTGCAGTGAAGGAGCAGTCTTCCTGTGTGTGTGGCTCCAGACCAAACCTGCTTGCTGGACATCACACAGCCTGAGGAGTGCTGGCTAGTCTGAGCCAGAGGAAGGAAGGTCTGTGAGATACCTCCTAAGTGGACGGTGCAAGAACCGTGAGTAATACTGACCGGGGTCAGTGAGAGGCTGTATTTATGCTATGTTTATGGGATACCTCTGAAGATAAGAGGCATCCGGAAATCTGTGTGGCCAACACCAACAGGTAACGGACAGGAGTCCGTGCTGTGCTGGCCGGGGACAGTGAGAAACTGTGTTTCCCTATAGAGCTAAATGTTTAACGGACATTGTAATTGCGGCTGCATACTACTTGGTTCCTGAAGTGCGGTTTATGCTGTTACCAATAAACCAAATGGACTTTGTTTAACCCTGAATGTCCCAGCGTATGCCTCAGCGACCAGCCAAGTGAGTGTTTTCTAAACCCATGCAGTGAGCGCTGCACTACATATGGTGCTAGACTGCGGACAATGGTCCAGGAAGCACGTGTGTAAGTGTTTGCGGTGGATCGGCTGGTCATTAAAACATTTTTTTTCCAAGTCAGCGAGTATGTAAGGTCCTGGATGGCCTGTGTTGGAAGATCCTGGGAGTAGGATCGGATTCCTGGAGCACATGGAGAGGCCATGGACCTGGAAAGCCGGTGTGTTGGAAGTGGCTAACACCCTGAATAGCACCCGGTGAGGCCATGTGTTGCGGAGTCAGTGAAGGCACTGCGTTTGGAGGGGAGCTACCGTCCGTCTGAGGATCTGGACTGTCAGGAGTGCCTAGACACAAGGATGGTGATCACAGTTCAGCAGCTTTCCTGGGAACCAGGACTGACAGGATGTCAGTCTGTGGAGCAGGAGCTCCAGGAAATCAGCTTGCTGTGGCTCGGCGGGGCCATGAAGACTGAAAATGTCTGGCGGTAACTCAGCGGGGTTACGAAGGTGGTCAACATCCGCAGCGCAAAGCCATCTGCAGGTTTGCAGAAATGGTGCGGAGCCTTGCAGCAAGAGGTTCTGCAGCAGGAGGAGCTGCAGTTGCAGCAGCAGTTGCAGCAAGAGGTTCTGCAGCAGCACCTCATGAGGTGCATTAAGAGAACAATGTGGAGCCTCGCTGTGAGGAACTGTTGGGGCAGATAGACTGCCGTGCACAGGCTGTGAAGGGCCTGTAGAGAGACATGGGGAATCCACGGGGTGAACCTCAAGGCGGGATGGTGGCCCAAAAAGGGGTGTAGTCCTGAAAGGGGGCGGTGACCGAAACAGGGATGGTTGCCCAAAAGGAGGTGGAATCCCAGGGAATGGTAGTTACCCAAAAGGGGTGGCACCATTGAACTGTTGCTGTGAACTACCAACCCGGTACGATGCTATGGGGGTGTGCCCTACAGATAAATAATGAAGATGTGGTCGGACTGGTTGACTCTGGGAGCCCGGTGACTCTAGTGATGGTTACACCTGAGGCATTCGAAATACCCAGTAGAAAGGTCGGGGTCACCTGCATCCATGGGGGGCACTAAGGATTATCCAGTGGCTAAGGTAATCTTTGAGACAGGCTGGGACATTGTGGGACAGGATGTCGCTATAGCCCC
>JARQOD010000002.1:99119523-99443555 GCA_033576555.1 Oophaga sylvatica | reverse complement strand
TGTCAGGCAGTGTAGGGTGGGAACTCCCGCTTGGCTCGGTATCTGTTCCCCGTCCTGTGTGCGGTTAGCACAGCAGAGTCACAGAACGAGCACAAACACCAGCCTAGAGTTCCTGGGGGGTTAAGGCTGTGTGCACAAATTCAGGATTTTTGCATTTTTTTTTTGCTGCAAAAACGCTTAAAAAACGCATGCATTAAGCATCCTATGATTAGAATGCATTCTGCAATTTTTGTGCACATGGAAAAAAACACATCGCGGTAAAAAACGCAGCATGTTCATTAATTTCGCTGTAAATTTGCATATTTCCCGCTATATTATTGACCTAGAATGTTCAGGAAAAAATCGCTGTAAAAACACACAAAACCACGGTAAAAACACGCAAAAACCGCAATAAAAACGCATCCGGATTTCCTGGAAAAAGTCCGGTTTTTCACAGGAAATTTCTGCAAATATTCCTGAATGTGTGCACATAGCCTAAAGCGATAGGGACCCCACTAGTGTCACGATCGCTGTACTCTTGTGAAATCTAACAGAGTATTGCTTCTAGAGCTCTGCTGTATTGCCGCTCTGTGGAGTAACAGCTTGCTATTTAGTTTCTGTTCACACTGAGTGATGTTCAAGTCAGTGCATTTCTAGTTTTGGCTCGCAGCCTTGCTGCACCATTGTTCACATTAGCTGCAGTTTAACATCTCTGCACAGTGGGCCCCGGGTTGCAAACGCGCTTTATTATTTTTATTTAGTGCGTTCCACCAACCCTAACACTCCCTTTTCGCCCCATTCAAAATAAAACACTAAATGGTGTAGCGAGAAAAAAAGTCAAAGCGCCAGAATTATGTTTTTTTTGTTGCCGCAACATTGCGTTAAAATGCAATAACGGGTGATCAAAAGATCGAATCTGCACCAAGATGATATCATTAAAAATATCAGCTCGGCACGCACAAAATAAGCCCTCACCCGGCCCCAGATCACGAAAAATGGAGACGCTATGGGTATCGGAAAATGGTGCCATTTTTTTAACAAAGTTTGGAATTGTTTTTCACCACTTAGATAAAAAAGAAGCTAGACATGTTTGGTGTCTATGAACTCGTAATGACCTGGAGAATCATAATGGCAGGTCAGTTTTAGCATTTAGTGAACCTAGTAAAAAAAGACAAACAAAAAACAAGAGTGGGATTGCACTTTTTTTTGCAATTTCACCGCACTTGGATTTTTTTTTCCCATTTTCCAGTACACGACATGGTAAAACCAATGGTGTCGTTCAAAATTACAAATCGTTCTGCAAAAAACAAGCCCTCACATGGCCATATTGAAAAATTAAAAAGTTATGGCTCTGGGAAGAAGGGAGCCAAACACGAAAAATCGAAAAAAGCTCCGTCATGAAGGAGTTAAATAAAGAGGAAAAGGCATTTATTTCATTCAAATGGACATTTAAATACTTCTGCTCTCGTCTTAAGTTCTCTACAATCCTTCCATCACATAGATTTTATTTATAAATATACAGAGTAAAGTATAAACTAAAAAGTTTATTAGTCTTTTTTCACTTTCTACCCATCACTACGTTTATGACATAGCAGCTCTTTGATTTCCCAGTCCAATTAAGTAAAAATATCTCTTTCTGGAGTTTGAACTTTATTAGTAGAAGTCCAAGCCTTGGGAAATGCAGCCATCAGTGCTTACTATTTCTGTGTCACCATGTCAAGCTAATGGAAAACTAGACTCTGAATGGTTCCTGGAACCTCAACGCGCACACGATGCCCACAAAGGTGTAATAGAAATGCCAGCGAGAGGTAAGGCTGTGCACAGCTAAACATATTAAGATCTCAGGGACCCATTCGGCCAAAAACCATAATAAGAATACTACTTAAAAGCACAATTAAAGTGACAAATTACTAATAAACATGATAAGATCTTCATAAAAGTAACCAGCACGAGAAAGCAAAAAAGACTGACTGCAAATAATGAAAAACTTATCTTCTCAAGTAGCCATATAAATAAAAAGTAGCACATAAGACGTTGCAGTCGGCCATAGGAAGAAGAAAAAAACTCTCGCAGCCACTTACCTAGTCCGTGGTCCCAAACAAATGGTAAATAAAGTTTATGCAGCAAATAAAATTAATCGGAAAGCAGTAATGTGCCGCAGATATTCTCCTGTAACGTGGGCTACTATAAAGAACTGCACTGGCTGTCACTGGTGCTCTCTACAGAGGACATAAATAGGCAAAATGTTACATAATCACCGCTTTCAGGGATAGAGGAAGAGAAATATGATTATCTCCTGCGTCAGGTGTAAATATTTCAGCAGTTGCGATACATTTAGATCTTTCTGCACGACTGTATCTTTTACACACACAGGAAACACATTATATACCAAGTCATAGTGTAAGGGGCTGTGTGCAGGGCACGGGGGATTATCACTGTCCACAGGTGGGAGAGCACGGAATATATATTGCGGTAGCCCACCTGTGGACAATAATCACCATGTACAGCAGCAAAATTAGACATTTTGAAACATAATTTACAAAAATTTGTAAAGTGAGGAAATTGTTCACATCTGTGTATTTCCACAGATCATGTATCAGTGCAAACTCATAGAGACATGTCTGTTTTTTTCAGTATCATGGATGAATAGTGCCAATATAAGTCGATAGATGCATGAAAAACACATACAGCATATGGAATGCGTCCGTGTAAAGTCTGTGTGCTGTGCGTGTTCAACACTGCAAAGTATAGGAGAAGCTTTGTAATTTATCAATTCATTTATCCATCTCTGAAAAACAATTGCTCATTTTGCTCTTCTACTCAGTTAAAGGGAACCTGACGGGTCCCCCATGTAATCCAACAATAATAATCAGACACAACGTATAAAAAATCGTCCGATTTTGTCTGCCGAGAATCGCACAAATGTTCTCTGTATGGTGATCCGTATGTAATCTGTTTTCAATACGAGGATGCGATTTTCTCACATCTAAGGATCCGTGTGACATCCGTATGCAATCAGTATGGCGTTATTTTGTCACACACTTGAAAAATGAGCAATTGATAGATCCATAGCCTGAAAATCATTAGAAATTAATGTGGGACCCTATTTATTGGCTCAATAACAAGTCCCCTCCTCCTAGCTTTGCCTGACAGTGTTTGCTGGTGTATTTCTATAGCTGATTTGTGTGCAACATGTCATACAGGCTAACCTTTAACACCACTGAGCAGGTGCTTTTACACTGGGTTTTGTCCCAGCGTTTTGGGGAGCCTTACCCAGTGATTGAGGATCCGAGGAGGCGGAGAAGAATGTGGGTCCATCCACTTTTGAGGCGACGGATGACTAAAGGGCATTTTCACCATCTACGCAGCCATCCGGGCAAATTCTACCAATATTGTCGGATGAGCCTGCCCACATTTGATATTCTTCTTGAGACTGTGTGCCCTGGGATCACCTACAAGGACACTGTGATGCGCGAGTCTATTTCGACATAGGAGCGGCTTCTACTTACTTTACGGTATGTCCCAAACCTCTAAGTTTCGTATGTATTTGATGTGGGAACACACATTTCCTTTTGTTTTTTTTTGTTTCATTTTTTTGGTGTTAATCATTATGCCTTTCACACTACCTGCTCGTTGCAATTATGCTATGTTCACTAGGCATTGTATACTGCTGTAACTTGTTGAGGCAGGGCTGTTTGCACTCTTCGTTAAATGTTATGTTGCCCTAAACTCGATATGATGATACATGGATATGTCCTAACAAAATTTTTTTTTTCTCATCTAGCTTTATATTCTTGCCACTGGCCTGTCCTATGCGGCACTACATCTGCAGTTCTTAATAGGCAAATCCACAATCTCAGGCATTGTCCAGTCTACGTGCCCACAAATTTGGTCCCGACTTCATCAATCGGTCATGACTGAGCCCACACAAGACTAGCTGCGGATAGCCCGTGGATTTGAGGAGACGTGCCAGTTTCCTAACTGTATTGGAGCCCTGGATGGGAAGCACATCCGTGTACGTAAGCCACCCAACTCTGGCTCCCATATTATAATTACAAAGAATATTTTTCTTTAGTGCTGTAGGCCCTGGTCGACAGCGCATACATGTTTCGAATTGTTGATATTGGGGCCTAAGGATAAACAGGAGACTCCCGAGTGTTCAATTCTTCCATTATGGGTCGGCGTCTGCGCAATAATCAGTTGGACCTACCACCATCACATCACCTTTCAGGGTCTAATCTAGAACCAGTGCCTTATGTCATGGTTGGTGATGAGGCTTTTCAATTAACCAGGAACCTCATGAGGCCCTATCCACATAGAACCCTGGACCATCGGCGTAGAATCTTTAATTTCTGCCTATCCCATGCATGACGCCTGGTGGAGTGTGTCTCTGGCATTCTGTGTGCCAAATGGCGTGTTCTGCAGTCTGCAATTCAACTAAGTGAAGAAAATGTTATTCAGGTTATCAAAGCATGTGTTGTACTTCACAACTTCACAAGAATTCACGACTGTAGTGCAAATGTTGGTGATGTGGTGGATGCAAGTAATGTCCTGACTACTACACATGGACATCATCCACGTGGTCCTCCTTCTGGACTGAATGTATGGGATGTCTTCACTATTTTGTGGGATATACTCCGTGGCAAGAGAATTCATTGTCTATTTTATAATTTTTTGTTGTTATGAGTGTTAAATAAAGATAAAGATGTTAATTTTTACAAAGTATGATGTTTTTCCAAATACGTTAAAAAAAAACTCACATAAAAACATCATCTATATAGTGGAAACAAACACACACATTGAAGTAACTCAGTTTACTTAGATAATGTTATTTAGCCAAATTTACCATATTCACAACATACGGCATTTATGGCCACTATAACCGGCCCTCAATCAAGTTTGTTTTTAAAAAATAAAATATACATAAAATAACAGCCTAAAAACCAAGAACAAGTAAACAAAATTTATATAAGTAGGTGGAAGAGATGACGGACCAGTAGCCTGAGTGCTTTGGCTACTTTGTGTTGCTAATTAACCATGAGCCTTAGTGGTGGCTGAGGCTACATGATGGAGCATGGAAGGGACTAGGTGTGGAACATGCTGGTACTGAGCACTTGGGTATTGATGAACATAATAATCATGCGTATTGGCAGGACCCATTTGTGAATACCCCCCCCAGAATGTCCATGTCGACCATACCCATGCCATGTAGTGGCCAGTCTCCTACACTGGGTATGGTCAAGTGGCCATACTGGTGAGGAGCAGCTGTTGTCATAAAATGGGCATGTTGTGGCCAGTGTTGTATTGGGCCTTCATGTATTTGTGTGGTGAAGGACTCCGTGTGGGAGGGGGTTCACTCAGATCTTGTGGTCTCCTCTGATAGTCCAGCCATTTGGAGGTTTTGCCGTGAAAGTTACCATCTTTCAAGGTAAGCCAAAATCAGAAAGGGGTTATTGGGTGGCGTGCATGCATCTATCACTATTTGGAGTGCACCTCTGGCCCACAGCCTCACTTCTGGGGGGATTGTGCAGAGATAGCGTGCCAGACTCCGTACATAGGCCTCTGTCCCGTCATCATTGGCAGTGCGGGACAGCTAGTTCAATACCCCAGTATCTGTCACGCTGTATAGCAGATATATATATATGTGATGTCAGTAATCTATATCAAAAGGGCAACATACTATATAACATGCGCATAGATATATGATAACATAGAATTACCTGACAATGTCCAGTGGGTCAATACTGAATCCGTTATACGCTGTCTCCGGCTAGAGGGTGACCGGGGTCTATGCTGACCCTAAACTGGGGTCCTAACTAATCCCTCTACCTGGAGGTACTGTTAAAGGTACAGAGGTCCAGGCCACCAGCGTAAACCCTGTCTCCTATCAATCCCTGCCAACTGTAATCTAGTCCTAAGAAGGACCCTGATTACCACCAAAGGGAATGAACAGGTAACGGTTAATGAACAGAAAGACATACAAGAAAGACAAGAAATAAAGTAAATAAAGTCTTACATACAACACTCACACACAGTAGGAACACCTAAGGTCTCAGAGATAAACTATAAGCTATAAGAGTAAAAACAACTAAGGAGCTCTTAGCTTAAGTATTCTCAGAACCGATCCAGTCTGCTAGACTACATGAATGCTTTCACCGGCATCTAACAAGCAGACTGGCAGGTATATGAAGGAATCTAATTAGAACATAATCAAAAGCAGCCGGGCGAGGCTGGACCTAGTCTTAGCAAAGAGCTAGGTAAAATTAACTCCCTCATTACCAAACACAAAGAAACAGCAACTCAGCTGTGAGAAGTCAGAGTGTGTAATCGCGACGATCCTTGTGGCGATACACCCATGACAGTACCCCCCCCTCTACGAGGGGACTCCGGACCCTCAGGGCCAGGTCTGCCCGGGTGAGTTGTGTGAAAGGTCCGAACCAATCGATCTGCATTAACATTAGACGCAGGGACCCACGTCCTCTCCTCAGGACCATACCCCTTCCAATGAACCAAGTACTGAAGGGATCGGCGACTGAGACGTGAGTCAATGATTTTCGACCCATGAAATTCCACGTTATCATTGACCACCACTGAAGGCGGAGGTAGAGGTGACGGTATGACTGGTGCCACATACTTTTAAGTAATGACTTGTGAAACACATTATGAATTTTAAACGTAGGAGGGAGGTCCAGACGAAATGCCACAGGATTAATTATGGAACTGATCCTGTACGGCCCGATGAATCTGGGACCCAACCTCCAGGAGGAAACTTTAAGTTTTATATTCCTGGTAGACAACCAAACTAGATCGTTCACCTTCAGATCTAGACCAGAAACTCTCCCCCTATCAGCCATCCGTTTGTAACGGTTCCCCGTAACCTTCAGTCTTAACCGATCTGGAACTATCAGTCTCCCTGAAAGTCCCACAGGGGCGTCCCCCTGAGCCCCCAATACCTCCCCCTCAAGCTCAGAGCATACAGCTGACACTACAACTCCCTCCTGAGGAATAGGAACCGGATCATCCGTCTTCCCGGCCCCTGGGAAAGTACGAGATAAGGCATCAGGAAGCAACTTTATTGAGCAGTCATATGCGCGATGAGGAGGTAACTCTTTACACCCCTCCTCTGAGAACATCTCCCCAAAGTCCTCCAGAAAAGGAGACAAAGTCCTAGGCACAACCGCACCGATGACCATGCTCATGCAGTTATTCCTGCAAAATTCACCCCACTGGCTTATCTTTCCGGATTGCCAATCAATCACTGGGTTATGTTTAGCCAACCAAGGAAGTCCCAACACAATAGGAGTAGGTAGACCCTCCAACACATAACAAGACAATTGCTCTTTATGTCTTGCCCCTACTCGAAGATCTATGTTATGAACAGCTTGTACCAAGCTACCTTGACCGAGAGGTCTAGAATCAATAGAGACTATAGGGACCGGTTTGGCCAATACACTCAGTTGCATACCATGCACCTGGGCAAACCGAGCGTCCACCAGATTAGCCCCGGACCCACTATCAAGAAAAACAGAAATCCTCTCAGTTCTAGTACCAATCACCACCTCCGCAGGCACGAGAAACTGAGAGGGATTTGGGGACGAAATACACACTCCCAGGTTAACTCCTTTGCTCAAAGAGGCCCGGGATGGACACCCCCCAACAAAATGTCCCTCTCTCCCGCAAAAGAAACACCTTCTAGTCTTGCGGTGCACCGCCGGTTCCCTCCTACAAAAAGATGTCCCTCCCAACTGCATGGGTTCCTCAGAACAGACCAGGGGAACCTCAGTATAAGGGACTTTAGTAGTAGGTGGAGTCATCACGGGAGGCGGAGTTACCTCGCGTCTTCCCCGAATTCGTCTATCCATGCGAATAGCGAGGGCCATAGCAGCCTCCAGTGATGGAGGAGAATCATACTGAGCCAACACATCTTTTAATTTGTCAGACAACCCTTGACAAAACTGGCTCCTAAGAGCTGGGTCATTCCACTGAGTATCTGTGGCCCATATACGGAACTCAGAAGAATATTCCTCCGCTGGACGATTTCCTTGCCGTATTTTACGTAACTTTGTTTCAGCAAGGGAAACTCGATCCGGATCATCATATACCAGACCCAGGGCAGAAAAAAATCGATCCACTGACTGGAGATCTGGGGAGCCTGGAGGAATAGAGAACGCCCAAGATTGAGGGTCCCCTTGTAAGAGCAAGATAACAATTCCCACCCTCTGCTCTTCACTCCCAGATGACCGAGGCCGCAGCCGAAAGTACAATTTACATGCCTCCCGGAAAGTAAAAAATTTGTCCCGCCCACCAGTGAACCTGTCCGGAAGAGCAACCTTAGGTTCAGATCTGGTTTGCTCCGGGGGGACAAAACCTTGGACTTAATGTCTGCAAACTCCATGGACAACCCCTGCAACTGCCGGGCCAGCTGGGCTACTGGATCCATGACAGCTGGGGAGAATCTTTAGTATGGCCGGTGAAAATGTCACGCTGTATAGCAGATATATATATATGTGATGTCAGTAATCTATATCAAAAGGGCAACATACTATATAACATGCGCATAGATATATGATAACATAGAATTACCTGACAATGTCCAGTGGGTCAATACTGAATCCGTTATACGCTGTCTCCGGCTAGAGGGTGACCGGGGTCTATGCTGACCCTAAACTGGGGTCCTAACTAATCCCTCTACCTGGAGGTACTGTTAAAGGTACAGAGGTCCAGGCCACCAGCGTAAACCCTGTCTCCTATCAATCCCTGCCAACTGTAATCTAGTCCTAAGAAGGACCCTGATTACCACCAAAGGGAATGAACAGGTAACGGTTAATGAACAGAAAGACATACAAGAAAGACAAGAAATAAAGTAAATAAAGTCTTACATACAACACTCACACACAGTAGGAACACCTAAGGTCTCAGAGATAAACTATAAGCTATAAGAGTAAAAACAACTAAGGAGCTCTTAGCTTAAGTATTCTCAGAACCGATCCAGTCTGCTAGACTACATGAATGCTTTCACCGGCATCTAACAAGCAGACTGGCAGGTATATGAAGGAATCTAATTAGAACATAATCAAAAGCAGCCGGGCGAGGCTGGACCTAGTCTTAGCAAAGAGCTAGGTAAAATTAACTCCCTCATTACCAAACACAAAGAAACAGCAACTCAGCTGTGAGAAGTCAGAGTGTGTAATCGCGACGATCCTTGTGGCGATACACCCATGACAGTATCCACTTGCCGTTTGGTCCCAGTGGTCGCAAGCTCCCTCCTGCGGCGGCCAAGTCGTGAGACTACTGCAAGCTGTGGTGAGGTATCAATGGGGAGTGTTGGGCTGCTACTCTGTCCACGGTCATCCTCTTCTTGAGTTGGCTCCTGTCCTGCAGAAGGGCATGTTGGTGGTGGTGGTTGGTGACTTGTTGAGTGTTGGGAAGATGGTCCAGCCTCTTCTTCCACTTCACCAACTGTGTCGACGTGGACCTCCGAGCCCAAGGCAGTCTCCCGCTCAGTTATGTTTGATTCTGTTCTGTTTCTCAGACAAAGAAAAAAATATATTTCATACCGTAAGGCCACGTGGTAAATGTGTGGTGTGCTGAATCATGCACTTAAGGACGGAGATCCAGAACTGGAGAGAGAAAATTTAAGCGATCATAGTATATTTTCCCTTTTTGGGGCCCTCTGACCCACTCTTGGCCCGATTCTGACGCTCTCTGCGGAACTGGTCACGGCAGCTCCACCACAGTCTGATGACATCAGACACTGCAAAGTAACCAAACAAATGTTTTACATTAGGATCACAGTGTAAGTATAGGCAAATGTATGTTACAGCCTAATGTGGCATGCTACTTGACAAGTGTAAACTGGCAAAAAGCCAGGATGGCAAGCATAGCTTCACATATGATGATGTTTGGGTCATTTGTTGCTTCATTTGAAACAATTCAAGTTTTTTTTTTATATTTAGGGTAGTACTTACTCATTTCATGCTGCACCTCAGGTGTACTTTCTTCATAGGTAGGAAAGATTTGGTGGCAGATCCGCTTCCATTAGGCGTCCTTGCGAGCACGGTCTGGCCTCTCCTGCACCAGAACAATCAGAAGCTCGACATTAATTTGCCTTGCCAAAGCTTCCTGAATAATGGCTGAGGCAATTTCTTGTCACCTGGCCAATGCCTACGTATTTATCGCAAGTCACACGCATGGTCCGTGTGGTGTGCGATTTTTTTTCTCGCACCCATAGACTTGCATTGGCGAGACTTGGCCGAGATACGCGGACAATCGTAGCATGCTGCGATTTCACTCGCACATATAATATGGCCGAGAAAAAAAAACGGATGATGGGAGCTGCCCCATAGATTAACATTGCTCCAAGTGCTATGCGATTTTTATAGCATAGCACTCGTCCGTATTCTAGTCGTGTGACTCCGGCCTAATAATAATAATTTATTTCTATAGCGCCAACATATTCCGCAGCACTTTACATTTTAGAGGGGATTTGTACAGTCCAACCCACCTGTGAGGAAGTAACAGCCACCATCTTGGATATTCCCTGCTCCAGCCGCCATGTTGTCTGAATTCACAGATTCACAGCAGCTAACTGCTGTAATTCCCTATGGCCTCTGGGCATATTCGATACAATAGGGTTTGGGCTTTGAAAAGGTCTATTAGTATGCGGAGTAGATTCGACTCAAGACAGGATTTACTGCTCAATGTGAATAACCAGGCCTGTTCGTATGCTAAGTAGGCCAGGCCAAACAATACTTCAAAGCTGGGGGCTTCAATTAGATTATACCTGCCTAGCAGGTTTAAGAACTGTGAGCTATGGGCAGACTGGATCCATTCTCACAGCAGCAAGACCATGAAGAACTAAGGACCAAGGGACAGATCTGCCAAGGGAGCAGCGGTACACGTTTTGGGGGACTGTCCAGCAACTAAGACTTTCACCTGTGGATCGCAGAGCTCCCTACCTCCACATCCCCCTACAACCTGGTAATATTGACCTCTAGCTAATACCTCTAAGCCTTGTACCATTATTGTTGTATTTTACTCTGACTGCAAATCCACTGTAATTCCGTTGTATAGCTTACTGTATATTTCTGTAATTATCTAGTGCGCCCTTAAGGCAATTAAACCATAAAATTAATCTTGGGCTGATGCTTTTACTCTGATCACGAATCTTAGAATACCCAGTGGGTAACAGGACACCCTTCCCGGCGGCCATTTGCTCTAGGTGAAGTTCCCTTACTGACCTGAGAGACAAAGGGGGCGCCGGAGAGCTGTGCCTGTGGAGTTACGTCACATTGGTGACGTGGAAGGACGGGGGTTGTCCCTCACATTTGGTGGCAGCGGTGGGATCAGAGTAATAGTGTGCGTGGGACCCCTACTCCCAGACACTAAAGACTACCAGCGGTAACTTTCACTGCTGGGGTCTTAAGGTCAGCCCAGCACTAGACGGTCAGAGTGTAAATATAATAAGTTGTGTGCAAGGTCAGGGTTGCAGCTGTGTCAGTAACCAAAGGCTCCCAAGATGGCGGAAGGCACCAGGAGTAAGGCAAAGGGGGAGGCCAATGCTATGGTCTATGAGGGGTTCCATACCGATGAAGGCGAGGGGGAGCTCAGCCAGGGCTCCCCAAGGAGCCAGACCCCCGTGCTCAGTCCCGCAGTGGACTGTCCACCCCCTGCCCGTCCCAGCCTGTCCAGATCGGAGGCCCTTTTCCAAGCGGCTATGGCACAGCTCGAGGCTGGTAATGACGCCGCCCATGACAGACTGCTGGTGGCGGCAGAGAAAGCAGCAGAGCGGGAGCAAGCAGCAGCAGAGCGGTAGCAAGCAGCAGCAGAGCATGAGCAAGCAGCGGCAGAGAGCAGCGGAGGGTGAGCATACAGAACGCCGTGAAGCTGTGGAGCGCCGGCACCGACTGGAGATGGCTCAGCACGGGCTCCCGCTGGACGCTCCAGCCCCACCGGAGACCAATGCTTCCAAGGTCCGGGCAGAGGACTTTCCCTTTGTTTGAAAAGGATGGAGACCTGGATTCCTTTCTGCTGGCCTTTGAGAGGCCTGCCTCCAACATCATCTGGCCCTGGATCAGTGGGCAAGTTACCTGACCCCCTGTTTGAGGGTTAAGTCCCTGGAATTTTTTAGGGACTTACCTGCCGGGGAGGAGCAGGACTACAACAGCATCAAGCAGGCCCTGATCCAGCACTACAACCTCACCCCGGAGTCGTACCGCAGGAAGTTCAGGAGCCTGCAGCGGGGTTCAAAGGACACCTGGACCGACCACATGCGGGCCCTGCTGAGAGCTGCGGAGCACTGGACCTTGGGTCTAGAGCTCACCACCCGCCAGGGGGTCCTGGAACTGTTTGTCACGGAGCAGTTCTTGTGGAACTGCCCAGAGGACCTCCAGCAGTTCCTCCGTGACCGGAAACCAAAGGGGGCTTCTGCTACAGCCACCCTGACACACGAGTATGCCAACAACAGGGCGCCTGAGCCGAAGAAGCCTGCCAGCAGCACCTGGAGAGGGGGTAAGTCCAATCCTGCCCCGGCCACATATCCAGCGCCCAGAGTGCAAGGGGTGTACCCCCCTGCTGCCCTCTCCAGGCCAGGAACAGAACCCAGGCATTGTCATCATTGCAACCAGCCAGGACACTTTAAGGCTGCATGTCCCCAGCGCCATATGGCCCCATCCCTGTCCCAGAAACCGTCCACTGTTTTGTTTGTGGGAGGGGGTGGTGGGAGGTCCCTGGACAATTACCAACCTGTCACCATTGGCCGCTCAGCGGTCATGGGACTGTGGGACACAGGCGCTGAACGAACCCTGGTACGTCCTGAGGTGGTGTCCCCTCAAGACTTGGTACCTGGGAAAACCCTTTCCGTCTCCAGAGTTGGAGGCGTTGAGCCGGCGCTGCCAGTCGCCAAGGTGTATTTGGACTGGGGCGCCGGGAGGGGATGCAGGAGGTGGGAGTAACGCAAAATATTCCTGCCAATGTGTTGCTTGGGACCGATTTGTTGTGGCTAGTATCCCAGTATGTGGCCACTGAACCCCAAGTTCGGCTCCCCAAGAATGTCATGACTCTACTGTGAATGCTAATGTTAATGTATTGAATGTGCCTCCAACAGTTGAGGAGGGAGTGAAAACTGATGGTAAGCCATGCACTGACACTACACACACAGGGCTCACAGTGAGGACAGGTGAGGAGGCTGCAGGGGAGAGCTCAGAGGTGGAGGGAGGGGCTGCTATCGGCAGTATAGGGCCCCTAAGTGAATCCAGCCTGATGAGTCTAGGGCCTCTGCAGAAGGAGGAACAGGCCATGGGGGGAGGGGGTATCCCAGGAGAGGAGCCACCAGGTAAGACCCCAGGGCAGGAGTTCCCTACATCCGGGATGTCAGGAGGCCAGGGAAGTCTGCTTGACCCGGCGACTTGGTCAGGGGACGAGGGGAAGCAGGCGCTACCCGTGGTCTCAGCGGTCGTGGCCGCGGTTACCAGGAGTGGGAGTGCTGAAGCCCAAGGAGCCTCGCGGAGGTCCAATGGTTTCCCCCTCTCCGACCAAGTGGCTGCCGAGTCAGACAGCGGCCAGGAGACAGATCTCGGGGAACTGACAGAGGATGTGGCAGTTTCATCAATTCTTGCCACATCAAGTCAGGGATTTCAGGCAGCGTTTGAAGCTGACGCTAGCCTGAAAACTCTCAAGGAGCAGGCGGCACAGCCTCCCCTGGAGTCCGACCACGAGCGAGTGGTCTGGGACCAGGGGCGGCTGTACCGGGTAACGGTCCAGCAGGGTTCACCGGAGGCATGGCCCAGGGACCGACAGTTAGTGGTACCCTATCCGTTCAGGGTGGAATTGTTGCGGATTGCACACGAGATTCCCATGGCCGTACACCTAGGGATCGCTAAAACCAGGGCCACGCTAGCTCAGCATTTCTACTGGCCTGCAATGAGGACCAAGGTGATGGCCTACTGCCGTTCGTGTGACACCTGTCAGAGGGTGGGGAAGGCAACCCACTGGTAACTCTGCCCATCATCGAAGAGCGTTCCTCGAGGGTGGCTGTGGATCTCATTGGACCTCTGTCCACTCCCAGCCGCATCGGGAAATGCTTCATACTAACTGTAGTGAACTATGCCACCCGGTATCCGGAGGCGGTAGCTTTGTCGTCCATTCGGGCCGACAAAGTGGCCACTGCCTTACTGGAGATTTTCTCCAGAGTGGGGTTTCCCCAGGAAATGCTCACCGACCGAGGGACCCAGTTCATGTTGCAGCTGGTGTCTCTCTGTAAGCAGGTACAGGTGCAACATCTGGTGGCCAGCCCGTGTCACCCACAGACCAATGGCCTGTGTGAGCGGTTCAATGGCACCTTAAGGCAGATGCTGAAGATGTTGGTCGACTCCCACGGGAGAGACTGGGAGCGGTATCTCCCACACCTGCTGTTTGCCTACTAGGAGGTCCCACAGGCCTCAACGGGGTTCTCCCCCTTTGAACTCCTGTACGGGCGACGTGTACGGGGGCCCCTTGCTCTGGTAAAGGAAGCATGGGAAGGGGATTTAGCCACCCCTGGAGTGACGGTCATTGAGTATGTCGTGCGCTTCCGGGACCAAATGATGGCCTTGACACAGCTGGTGCATGACAAAATGGCACAAGCCCAGGCTGACCAGAAGCGGTGGTACGACCAGAATGCTTGTGAGCGGACCTACCAGGTGGGTCAAAAGGTGTGGGTACTGGTCCCCGTACCTCAAAACAAGCTTCAGGCGGCCTTGGAGGGTCCATACCTCGTGCACGAGCAGCTCAACGCCGTCACCTATCTGGTCACCCTGGACCACGCCCGTGGAAGGAAGAAGGCCTTCCACGTGAACATGATGAAGGCCCATCATGAGTGGGAGGCTTGTGCCCTCCCAGTGTGCAACCTTCCCGAGGAAGAAGAGGCAGAAACCTTCAAGGATCTGCTCACCCAAGCCAAGGCGGGTGGATCCATGGAGGATGTGGGGGTTGGCCACCAGCTCTCAGAGGACCAACGTTCCCAGCTGGGGGTCACCCTACACCCCTTTCGGGAGCTGTTCAGCAGCCTGCCCGGAAGAACTGAGACTGCAGTCCATGACGTGGACACGGGCAATCACCCCCCGATCCGGCGTTCAGCATATCGGGTCTCTCTTGAGGTGCAGCAGCAAATGCGCCAAGAGATAGACGAGATGCTGAAGCTGGGGGTGATCCAAGCGTTCAACAGCGCGTGGGCTTCGCCTATAGTCCTCGTCCCTAAAAAGGACCGAACTACGCGGTTCTGCTTGGACTACCTGGGGCTCAACGCTATGATGGTCACCGATGCGTACCCAATGCCGCGCATCGATGACCTGCTCAACCAGCTGGCCGGGGCTAAGTATCTGACCATCATGGATTTGAGCAGGGGTATTGGCAGATTCCCCTGTCCCCTGGGGCACGGGAACGCTCTGCCTTTATCACCCCATTCGGACTCTACGAGTCCACAATGATGCCCTTCGGCATGAAAAATGCCCCTGCCACTTTTCAGCGGATGGGCAACACGCTGCTCGAGGGACTGGAAGGGTATGCGACCGCGTACCTGGATGACATTGCCATCTTCAGTCCCACCTGGGAGGATCACCTAGAGCACCAGGCACAGGTGCTCGGGCGAATCAAGAGAGCAGGCTTGACCATTAACCCCTTCACCCCCAAGGGTGGTTTGCACGTTAATGACCGGGCCAATTTTTACAATTCTGACCACTGTCTCTTTATGAGGTTATAACTCTGGAACGCTTCAACGGATCTTCGCGATTCTGAGATTGTTTTCTCGTGACATATTGTACTTCACGTTAGAAGTAAAATTTCTTCGATATAATTTGCGTTTATTTTTGAAAAAACCGCAAATATGGCGAAAATTTTTAAAATTTTGCAATTTTCAAACTTTGAATTTTTATTCCCTTAAAACAGAGAAATATATCACACAAAATAGTTAAGAAATAACATTTCCCACATGTCTACTTTACATCAGCACAATTTTGGAACCAACATTTTTTTTTTGTTAGGAAGTTATAAGGGTTAAAAGTTGACCAGCGATTTCTCATTTTTACAACAAAATTTACAAAGCCATTTTTTTTAGGGACCACCTCTCATTTGAAGTCACTTTGAGGGGTCTATATGGCAGAAAATACCCAAAAGTGACACCATTCTAAAAACTGCACCCCTCAAGGTACTCAAAACCACATTCAAGAAGATTATTAACCCTTCAGGTGCTTCACAGGAACTAAAGCAACGTGGAAGGAAAAAATGAATATTTAACTTTTTAGCCACAAAAATTATCTTTTACAAACTTTTTTTTTATTTTCACAAGGGTAAAAGGAGAAAATGGACAGATAAGGTTGTTATGCAATTTCTCCTGAGTACGCCAATACCCAATATGTGGGGGAAAACCACTGTTTGGGCACACGGCAGAGCTCGTAAGGGAAGGAGCGCCGTTTGACTTTTTCAAACTAAAATTGGCTGGAATTGAGATTGGACGCCATGTCGTGTTTGGAGAGCCCCTGATGCGCCTAAACAGTGGAAACCCCCACAAGTGACACCATTTTGGAAACTAGACCCACTAAGGTACTTATCTAGATCTGTTGTGAGCACTTTGAACCCCCAAGTGTTTTCACAAAAGCTTATAATGCCTGGGTGTGAAAAAAAAAAAAAAACAATTTTCCACAAAAATGATTTTTTAGTCCCAAATTTTTGAATTTTCCCAAGGAAATTGGACCCCAAAAGTTGTTTTCCAATTTGTCCTGAGTACGCTGATACCCCATATGTGGGGGGGGGAAACTGTTTGGGTGCACGGCAGGGCTTGGAAAGGAAGTAGTAACGTTTTGGAATGCAGACGTTGATGGGGGTCATGTTCCGTTTGCAGTGCCCCAGATGAGCCTAAACAGTGGAAACCCCCACAAGTGACCCCATTTTGGAAACTATACCCCCTAAGGAACTTATCTAGATCTTTGGTGAGCACTTTGAACCCCAAAGTGCTTCACACAAGTTTATAATGCCCGGGCATGAAATAAAAAAATCCTATTTTTTTCCCACAAAAATTATCTTTTAGTCACTAATTTTTTATTTTCTCAAGGGTAACAGGAGAAATTGGACCACATAAGTTGTTGTCCAATTTGTCCTGAGTACGCTGATACCCCATATGTGGGTGGGAACCACTGTTTGGGCGCACGGCAGAGCTCGGAATGGAAGGAGCACCATTTGACTTTTTCCAACCAAAATTGGCTGGAATTGAGATTGGATGCCATGTTGCATTTGGAGAGCCCCTGATGTGCCTAAACAGTGGAAACCCCCCACAAATGACCCCATTTTGGAAACTAGACCCCTAAGGAACTTTTCTAGATCTTTGGTGAGCAATTTGAACCCCCAAGTGCTTCACACAAGTTTATAACGTAGAGCCGTAAAATTTAAAAATCATATTTTTTCCACAAAAATGATCTTTTCACCCCAATTTTTATTTTTCCAAAGGTAACAAGACTCCAAAAGTTATTGTGCAATTTGTCCTGAGTGCGCTGATACCCCATATGTGGGGGTAAACCACTGTTTGGGTGCATGGCAGAGTTTGGAAGGGAAGGAGCGCCGTCTGACTTTTTCAACGCAGAATTGGCTGGACGCCATGTCGTGTTTGGAGAGCTCCTGATCTGCCTAAACAGTGGAAACCCCCATAAATGACGCCATTTTGGAAACTAGACCCCTCAAGGAACTTATCTAGATGTGTGGTGAGAACTTTTAACCCCCAGGTGTTTCACTAAAGTTTATAACGTACAGCCGTAAAATAAAAAATCTTTTTTTTTTAAAAAATGATTTTTTCGTCCCCAATATTTTATTTTCACAAGGGTAACAGAAGAAATTGGAACCCAAAAGTTGTTGTCCAATTTGTCCTGAGTACGCTGATACCCAATATGTGGGAGAAAACTACTGTATGGGCGCACGTCAGGGCTCGGAAGGGAAGTAGTGACGTTTTGGATTGCAGACTTTGATGGAATGGTCTGGGGGCGTCATGTCACATTTGGAGAGCCCCTGATGCACCTATACAGTGGAAACCCCCCACAAGTGACCCCATTTTGGCAAATAGACCCCACAAGGAACTTGTCTAGATGTGTGGTGAGCACTTTGAACCCCGAAGTGCTTCACAGAAGTTTATAACGCACAGCCGTAAAAATAAAAATCTTTTTTTTTTTTTACAAAAATGATTTTTTTTGCCCCCAATATTTTATTTTCACAAGGGTAACAGGAGAAATTGGACCCCAAAAGTTGTTGTCCAATTTGTCCTGAGTACGCTGATACCCAATATGTGGGAGAAAACTACTGTATGGGCGCACGTCAGGGCTCGGAAGGGAAGTAGTGACGTTTTGGATTGCAGACTTTGATGGAATGGTCTGGGGGCGTCATGTCGCATTTGGAGAGCCCCTGATGCGCCTAAACAGTGGAAACCCCCCACAAGTGACCCCATTTTGGAAAATAGACCCCACAAGGAACTTGTCTAGATGTGTGGTGAGCACTTTGAACCCCGAAGTGCTTCACAGAAGTTTATAACACACAGCCGTAAAAATAAAAAATCCTTTTTTTTTTTTGCAAAAATTATTTTTTTGCCCCAATATTTTATTTTTACAAGGGTAACAGGAGAAATTGGACCCCAAAAGTTGTTGTCCAATTTGTCCTGAGTACGCTGATATCCAATATGTGGGAGAAAACTACTGTATGGGTACACGTTGGGGCTCGGAAGGGAAGTAGTGACGTTTTGGATTGCAGACTTTGATGGAATGGTCTGGGGGCGTCATGTCGCATTTGGAGAGCCCCTGATGCGCCTAAACAGTGGAAATCCCCAACAAGTGACCCCATTTTGGAAAATAGACCCCACAAGGAACTTATCAAGATGTGTGGTGAGCGCTATGAAGCCCCAAGTGCTTCACAGAAGTTTATAATGTACAGCCGTAAAAACAAAAAAATATTTTTTTTGTACAAAAATGATATTTTCGCCCCAGTTTTTTATTTTCCCAAGGGTAGCAGAAGAAATAGGACAAATTGCACAATAACTCTTGGGGTCCAGAGTACGCTGATACCCCATATGTGGGGATAAACTACTGTTTGGACGCATGGCAGAGCTGAGAAGTGAAGGAGCACCGTTTGACTTTTTCAACGCAGAATTGGCTGGAATTGAGATCAGACGCCATGTCACATTTGGAGAGCCCCTGATGTGCCTAAACAGCGGAAACCCCCAATTCTAACTCCAACCCTAACCCCAACACACCCCTAACCCTAGTCCCAACCCTAACCACAAACCTAACCCTAACACACCCCTAATCCCAACCCTAACCCTAATCCTAACTTTAGCGCCAACCCTAACCCTAATTTTAGCCGCAACCCTAACCCTAACCCTAATGGGAAAATGGAAATAAATACATTTTTTTAATTTTATTATTTTTCCCTTACTAAGGGGGTGATAAAGGGGGGTTTGATTTACTATTTATAGCGGGTTTTTATGATTGGCAGCTGTCACGCTAAAAGACGCTTTTTATTGCAAAAATAGTTTTTGCATCATCACATTTTGAGAGCTATAATTTTTACATATTTTGGCCCACAGAGTCATGTGAGGTCTTATTTTTTGCGGGACGAGTTGACGTTTTTATTGGTACCATTTTTGAGCACGTGACGTTTTTTGATCGCTTTTTATTTCGATTTTTGGGAGGTTAGAATGAACAAAAATCAGCAATTCATGAATTTCTTTTGGGGGAGGCGTTTATACCGTTCCGCGTGTGGTAAAATTGATAAAGCAGTTTTATTCTTCGGGTCAGTACGATTATGGCGATACCTCATTTATATCATTTTTTCATGTTTTGGCGCTTTTATAGAATAAAAACAATTTTATATAAAAAATAATTATTTTTGCATCGCTTTATTCTGCGAGCTATAACTTTTTTATTTTTTCGCTGATGATGCTGTATGACGGCTCGTTTTTTGCGGGACAAGATGACGTTTTCAGCAGTACCATGATTTTTTATATCGGTCTTTTTGATCGCGTGTTATTCCACTTTTTGTTCGGCGGTATGATGATAAAGCATTGATTTTTTGCTTCGTTTTTTTTTTTTTTAAGGGGTTCACTAAAGGGGTTAACTAGTGGGACAATTTTATAGGGGGGGTCGTTACGGACACGGCGATACCAAATATGTGTACTTTTATTGCTTTGTTTTTTTTATTTACAGGAAGAAGTGAATTTATTGGGGAATATATATATATTTTTTTATTTATTTTGGATTTTTTTTTAAAACATGTTTATTTTTATTTTTTTAACTTTTTTACTTTGTCCCAGGGTGGGACATCACAGTATTTTATCAGATCGCTGGTGTGACAGTGTGCACAGCACTCTGTCACACCAGCGATCGCTCAGGCAGTGCAGCAGGCTTCTCAGTGCCTGCTCTCGGCAGGCACTGAGGTAGCCGCCTCCCTCCAGGACCCCGGCGCCATCTTGGATCCGGGTCCTGGGAGGGAGGAAGCCCTCAGAACAGCGCGATCACATCGCGCTGCTCTGAAGGTCTCAGGGGGGCGCGCAGGGAGCCCCCACCCTGCGCGATCCTCCCCTGTGCCCCCAGTACACCGCAATCATGTTTGATCGCGGTGTGCAAGGGGTTAATGTGCCGGGAGCGGTCCGTGACCGCTCCTGACACACAGTCATGGGTGTCAGCTGTGATAATCAGCTGACACCCGGCCGGGAGCGCGTCCGATCGCACGAGACGTACTATCCCGTCCATGGTCATACGGCCCAGGTACCATGGACGGGATAGTACGTCCGATGGCAGTAAGGGGTTAAGCCGGAAAAAAGCCAGCTGGGTATGAGTGATTTCCACTACCTGGGACACCGGGTAGGTGGGGGAGCTCTGAAGCCAGAGCCCGGGAAGGTGGATGCCATCGCATCCTGGCCCACCCTCAGGACCAAGAAGCAGGTGATGTCCTTCTTGGGGACTGCTGGGTACTATAGGAGGTTTGTTCCACACTATAGTGCCCTGGCCACGCCCCTGACGGACCTCATCAAGAAAAAGCTGCCCGTCGCAGTCGACTGGACAGTCGCCTGCGAGACAGCTTTCCAGGCGCTCAAGACCGCCCTTTCTAGCTCTCCTGTACTACAGGCAGCCGACTTCACGCGGCCGTTCTTAGTGCAGACCGACACCAGCGACTTTGGCCTCGGTGCTGTGCTCAGCCAGGTTGACATTACGGGCCATGAACACCCCGTTTTGTACCTGAGCAGGAAGCTCCTGCCGAGGGAAGTGGCCTATTCCATGATGGAGAAGGAATGTCTGGCAATTGTGTGGGCTCTGCAGTGTCTGCAGCCATACTTGTACGGACGCCAATTCACCGTGGAAACAGACCACAACCCCCTCAGTTGGTTACACACGGTCTCTGGGACGAATGGGAGGTTGCTATGCTGGAGCCTCGCTCTCCAGCAGTTCCACTTCACCATTCGCCACAAAAGAGGCAGGGACCATGGTAACGCTGATGGGTTGTCCCGGCAAGGAGAGGGTGCGGAAGGGCGCATGGGGGAACACAGGAATGTGATACCCCCTAGCGCCCTCTAAAGCAGGGAGGTGTGATGAAGGAACAGCCACCATCTTGGATATTGCCTGCTCCAGCCAACATGTTGTCTGAATTCACAGATTCACAGCAGCTATCTGCTGTAATTCCCTATGGCCTCTGGGCATATTCGATACAATAGGGTTTGGTCTTTGAAAAGGTCTATTAGTATGCAGAGTAGATTCGACTCAAGACAGGATTAACTGCTCAATGTGAATAGCCAGGCCTGTTCGTATGCTAAGTAGGCCAGGCCAAACAATACTACAAAGCTGGGGGCTTCAATTAGATTATACCTGCCAGCTAGACACAGAAAACACATCTATTGTGTCTCCCAGCCATGAGGGCTCCGTTCTAGGATTATGAATTATGAGCACATCTTTCTAGGTACAAACTCATAAAAAATATCTGCGTGATCCTGCGGACCTCGGGCATCTGATGGTGCAACTCCCGAGTCGGTGATGGCTCGGGAGTCTGAGATATAGAGATTGGCACTCCAAAGAGACCCAATCGGGCCAGGTTTGATCTCCACGCGACAGGCAAAACATACTGCATCCGCTGGTACCTCTCATGTCCTGATCCGATCGTCCTGGAGAAAGTTAACCCCTTTATTAGGTATTGGGAATAAATTCTGCAGGGGGCTAAGGGTGGAGATTATCATCCCACCCTTGGACACCGAGGGGAGGGACCTAGCAGGTTTAAGAACTGTGAGCTATGGGCAGACTGGATCCATTCTCACAGCAGCAAGACCATGAAGAACTAAGGACCAAGGGACAGATCTGCCAAGGGAGCAGCGGTACACGCTTTTGGGGACTGTCCAGCAACTAAGACTTTCACCTGTGGATCGCAGAGCTCCCTGCCTCCACATGCCCCTACAACCTGGTAATATTGACCTCTAACTAATACCTCTAAGCTAATCTACTGTAATTCTGTTGTATAGCTTACTGTATATTTCTGTAATTATCTAGTGCGCCCTTAAGGCAATTAAACCATAAAATTAATCTTGGGCTCATGCTTTTACTCTGATCATGAATCTTAGAATACCCAGTGGGTAACAGGACATCCTTCCCGGCGGCCATTTGCTCTAGGTGCAGTTCCCTTACTGACCTGAGAGACAAAGAGGGCGCCGGAGAGCTGTGCCTGTGGAGTTACGTCACATTGGTGACGTGGAAGGACGGGGGTTGTCCCTCACACCACCAGCATTAGACTGATTGCTAAATACTCTGCCTAAGACCAGGGTCACACTTGCGAAAAACTCACACGAGTCTCGAACCTCAATACCCGACACTGCGGCCGGCACTTGGACCGGAGCAGTCAGCTGCATAGGAATACATGCAGCCGCACACTCTGGTCGCGAGTGCCGGTGGCAGTGCCAGTTATTGAGGTGCGAGACTCGTGCGATTTTCGCACAAGTGTGATCCCGGCCTAACTAGCCTTCTGTAGTGTGTACAACCTAGACCCATGTTTAAAAAATGGCTTTACAAACTTTGTGTTTCATATGCTAATTATTAATTTGACTAGTTGATTAGGCATTTGATCCCCCTCACAGCATGTTATCACACCCCTGTGGACATGAAAGAATGATTTGCCATCATCACCAGCTCTCTGCACATTCATGTGGCTTTCTTCACCCACATCATTGCTCGCTTGAAGCCGGGTGTACTCTCCCAGCTTCAGAGGCCCACTGCGGAAGTCTGCATCACTGAAAAGTTCCTGGCAGCCCAACTCCACCTCTTCTTCAACTCCTGATTCAGCTTCTCTGCGCCTCTGCCCCTGCCAGGAACATTGCAGTGATGTAGAATTGTAGTTCTAATGGTGACTCATGCAGGTAAAAAAAAAATGCTGCCGTATGTACATAGTGTTTAGAAAGACTTAACTAGTCTGTTTTTAATCATGGAAAAGAGAAGAATTAGCTGGGTAGAAAGGCAAAATTAGCAAATGTAAGTGCACAGTGCTATATAATATGATGAGGGCAATATATTAAGAGGATAAACATTTTGATGAGTGCTTTTTTAATTTTTTTAAACCCAGGACTCCATAGTGCAAAGCTATAGTGCTAACCACTGAGCCAACGTGCTGCTCATTTACAATTTGGAGCAAAGCGCTGTAACAGCGGCAAAGCACAATCTTTTTTCATGCCGCATGAGCCACAGCTAGGGTTGCTCTGTAGCTCCAGCTGAAATACATTTTTTTTGCTACTCAGGTAATCGTTACAATGATATGCAAAACACACCAACATGTATACACAGCAATGTAACATAAAAAAGAGAGTGGAGAACAGAAGCACAAATGATAAGTCAATCAGCAGGGAATATTAGAAGGAATCCAGGACAGGCACTTTCTTAGTAAAGTCATCTAGGCTGTGACAAAGGACAAGTCATTTTTCCAATCCAAAGTATTTTGTGATCAAAATAATTTTCTAGCAATATAAATATTATGAATGAATGGATGGGAATGGAGCGTTCATCTGTTTCCAGTGTGTAAAGAGATGTTATGAAATATAATACAAAGTGCAGCCAAGTATGGAGAGCGCTCTGTTCATTTCCTAGCGGTTTCCTTGGACGGCACATAAATATGTTATTATTATGAATAGTCCTTTCTGTGTGCACAGCTCTCACAACTGATCATACTAAATGCAGTGTGAGAAGAGAGCAGGAAGATCTCTCATTAATCACATTAATGCACTCATATGTATTTATGTGTCAGTAAGTAAAATACCCGCGCTAAACCATCCCGATGCTCAGGGAATTTCTACAGAGCCAACTGTATCAGAGTCTAGACAATAAAGAAAGTTTGGCATTTGGCATGACTACAAACAATAGTATTTTGGAGTAGGAATGGGGCATATTTTCATGTTGCAATTAACCATCATTTTATTCCCTTTTGCTTTCAATTTGTGGATGTGCCCAAAAATATTATACTCCCTTTGTTAATGGGACTCTGTCAGTAGGATCAACCCTCCTAAGCCGTCTATATGGGCATGTAGGTCATAGGAAGCTGAATAAAATGATACCTTGATATCTACAATACGGTGTCTTATTCCAGAGAAATCTACATTTTCCTATATGCAAATGAACTGTTCAGGACTATGGGCCGGACACTGATCTCCCTGAGAATCTGCTTCCAGAGATTATTTTATAGCAAAGGGAGTGTTACCAGTGTGATATGTAGTGGCTGTGCTCTGCTCTCCTAATCTCACTGCACAGCTGTGTGTGATTATACCTGACACATCTGCAGGTTCCTCTCAGCTTCCATCTTACAGGCAGTCAGTGTTACCATACAGCAGAGCTGTGAGAGCGGCAGCTAATGTGTTTGTAAGGAGACAAAACTCAGTTCTGCTGTTCTGTGTTAGGTACATGTCTCACACTAGTAACACTTCCTGTCATTTACAATAATCTCTGGAGGCAGATTGTCATGCAGATCAGTGTCCAGCCCATAGCATGGAACAGCTCATTTATATATGAGAAAAATGTATATTTCTCTGGAATAAGATATCGGATCGCAGATAACAAGGTATAATTTTATTCGGCTTCCTATGAACTAAATGCCTATATAAATGGCTTAGGAGGATTGATTCTACTGACAGATTTTCTTTAAAACAGTGCAACACTTGTGCTCTTTACAGCCATTTTGAGGAGTGTTGGTTCATATTATTGGGAGCATGGTTGGCAATGAAAAACTTCATGGGCAGTTAATGTATAAATCAATGTATTTGTAAAGTCCAACCAAATCACATCAGCAATAATGTGCAGGTTCCTTCAGCACGTCACATGAACATCTGCACACCTGGACTCTTACTAAACACAAATATGGAGGTTTTCTTATCTATGAAACGCTGTAACTACACATAGTAACGTTTTAATACTAGATGTTAGGACCATCCCAACTAGGTACACCTTAGCGTTGGTAGGATGGCTTCTATGCTTTTTTTTAATCAAAACCAGTGTTTACCAAGTACCCTGTGTTATTTACATGCACTATTGCTTTTTAATTACTTGTAGCAGGGTATATATTCATTTTGTTTTTATCTTAGGTTCTTGTACAAATAAGTGTGTGGCCTCCCTTTCTTTGAGCTGGGCATTACATTTATTTAGCTTCCCATTGCTGGATGTCCATAGTCAGATCCCGGTCCTGCGTGACCCTTATTCACACTGACATCTTTTTTGACACATGGTAAGGTTTTAATACTAGAGATTAGTACAGTCCAGATTGGGTTCACCTTGGCGCTGGTGGGATGGCCTTTATTATTATTATTATACATTTATATAGCGCCATTTATTCCATGGCGCTTTACATGTGAAAAGGGGAAATATAGACAAGTACAATAAACATGTGCGAGACAAGGGAAACACAAGTACAGAAGGAGAGAGGACCCTGCCCGTGAGGGCTCACAGTCTACAGGCTTTTATGCTTTCGATCAAAAAGTGTTTACTAAGTACCCTATGTTATTTATATGCACTAGTTGAGCTGTCATTGGCTACAGCAGAACAAAGTGAAGGTTCTGGAGTGGCCATCTCAGTCTTCTGACCTCAATATCATTGAGCCACTCTGGGGAGATCTCAAGCGCGCAGTTCATGCTAGACAGCCCAGGAATTTACAGGAAGTGGAGGCTTTTTGCCAAGAAGAGTGGGCAGCTTTACTATCTGAGAAAATAAAGAACCTCATCAACAACTAAAACAAAAGACTTCAAGCTGTCATTGATGTTTAAGGGGGAAATACACGGTATTAAGAAATAGGGTATGTGAACTTTTGATCAGTGTAATTTGGCTTTCTTCTGGTGACTCAACCATGCAGCCCATTTTTCTTCAAGTGTCTCCTTATTGTGCTTCTTGAAACAGCCACACTGCTCATTTTCAGAGAGTCCAGTATTTCATCTGATGATATTTGTGGGTTCTTCTTTGCATCCCAAACAATTTTCCTAGCATTTGTCATAAGTCACAGGTGAGGATGTTACCTTTAATAGCCATTCAAACCCATCCCACTTGTGTCAAGTTCTGTGCATTTTATCAGGCCAAAATCACCAGGGTATGTGAACTTTTGATCAGGGTCATTTGGATGTTTTGGGTTGTCAATATGATTTAAGAACAGAAAACACAGTAGCTTGACAATAAATGGATTCACCCAACTACTAACCATGAGTGGATAAAAAGTTCTGGTGTTATCATTCATATTCTCTGAAAAAAAAAAGGCCAAGAAAGCAAAAATTTTTGCCCGGGAATGTAAACTTTTGAGCACAACTGTACAGCAAGGCATATATTCATCTTGTTTCTATCTTAGGTTTAGAGCTGTAACTACGGCAGTGTTTTGTGGGTCAGGTTTCCTACAGTACGTCCATTTCCAGGCTCTGATCCGGTCTATATTCGAGAGGTCATCTTGTCACCGCAGATGGGCTTGCTCAATTTGATCACAGCCTCCAATTTATAAGTGCACTGAGAGCTTCTAGGTCATATACAGGTCCTTCTCAAAAAATTAGCATATAGTGCTAAATTTCATTATTTTCCATAATGTAATGATTACAATTAAACTTTCATATATTTTAGATTCATTACACACCAACTGAAATTTGTCAGGTCTTTTATTGTTTTAATACTGATGATTTTGGCATACAACTCCTGATAACCCAAAAAACCTGTCTCAAAAAATTAGCATATCAAGAAAAGGTTCTCTAAACGACCTATTACCCTAATCTTCTGAATCAACTAATTAACTCTAAACACATGCAAAAGATTCCTGAGGCTTTTAAAAACTCCCTGCCTGGTTCATTACTCAAAACCCCCATCATGGGTAAGACTAGCGACCTGACTGATGTCAAGAAGGCCATCATTGACACCCTCAAGCAAGAGGGTAAGACCCAGAAAGAAATTTCTCAACAAATAGGCTGTTCCCAGAGTGCTGTATCAAGGCACCTCAATGGGAAGTCTGTTGGAAGGAAACAATGTGGCAGAAAACGCTGTACAACGAGAAGAGGTGACCGGACCCTGAGGAAGATTGTGGAGAAGGAGCAATTCCAGACCTTGGGGGACCTGAGGAAGCAGTGGACTGAGTCTGGTGTAGAAACATCCAGAGCCACCGTGCACAGGCGTGTGCAGGAAATGGGCTACAGGTGCCGCATTCCCAGGTAAAGCCACTTTTGAACCATAAACAGCGGCAGAAGCACCTGACCTGGGCTACAGAGAAGCAGCACTGGACTGTTGCTAAGTGGTCCCAAGTACTTTTTTCTGATGAAAGCAAATTTTGCATGTCATTCGGAAATCAAGGTGCCAGAGTCTGGAGGAAGACTGGGGAGAAGGAAATGCCAAAATGCCTGAAGTCCAGTGTCAAGTACCCACAGTCAGTGATGGTGTGGGGTGCCATGTCAGCTGCTGGTGTTGGTCCACTGTGTTTCATCAAGGGCAGGGTCAATGCAGCTAGCTATCAGGAGATTTTGGAGCACTTCATGCTTCCATCGGCTGAAATGCTTTATGGAGATGAAGATTTCATTTTTCAGCACGACCTGGCACCTGCTCACAGTGCCAAAACCACTGGTAAATGGTTTACTGACCATGGTATTACTGTGCTCAATTGGCCTGCCAACTCTCCTGACCGGAACCCCATAGAGAATCTGTGGGATATTGTGAAGAGAAAGTTGAGAGACGCAAGACCCAACACTCTGGATGAGCTTAAGGCCGCTATCGAAGCATCCTGGGCCTCCATAACACCTCAGCAGTGTCACAGGCTGATTGCCTCCATGCCACGCCGCATTGAAGCAGTCATTTCTGCAAAAGGATTCCCGACCAAGTATTGAGTGCATAACTGAACTTTATTATTTGATGGTTTTTTTGTTTGTTTTTAAAAAAACACTTTTATTTTATTGGATGGTTGAAATATGTTAATTTTTTGAGACAGGTTTTTTGGGTTATCAGGAGTTGTATGCCAAAATCATCAGTATTAAAACAATAAAAGACCTGACAAATTTCAGTTGGTGTGTAATGAATCTAAAATATATGAAAGTTTAATTGTAATCATTACATTATGGAAAATAATGAAATTTAGCACTATATGCTAATTTTTTGAGAAGGACCTGTATTCAGTGTTCACATATACCTTAGCATTTATTTGTATGCTAGTGCAATACAGTCACCGCAACCTGCACCTGTACATTCATTTTATTTTGCTCTGAGGAGCTTGTCAATTTCATTTTTTTCCAGACTACATTCAAAGCAGACCTTTCATGCCTCAGTAACGAGGTCATATTGCCAACAGAGCTGTCTAATGATCAGCAATAAAACCTGCGCTGGGGAGAGAGGGAATGGCAGGTCCCCACCACCAACCTACCCATCATTCCATGTAAACCCAGACCCTTGGCTTTCCTTGTCTCCGTTCATTTAACCCATCTTGGATACCTGGTGTATAGTATCCATAGGACACTGATTCTTCAGATGTCAAACGTCAGATTGATGCAAATTTGATACAAATTACGACCTGTATGTGTGAGATGTAAACTCCTGCCTGTATTCTCCCTGCTGAGAGCGCACAGCAGGCAAGCACAGGACACACCAAGACAAGATGAGAGTGGAAGACATGACCTTTAATACATTTTTGCAACATTTTAGTTTCATGAACCAAACAATAAAAGGTTTATCAGCCATATCTTCACCTACTGTACATGCAATAAAAATTGGTCATGTTTAAAATGACATATGAATAAAGGCAAGCGTACCCCAGAGAGAAGCAGAATGAAATTCCCTAGAGCACAATAGTACAGTAATGTACCAATAGGGGACGCACAATCAGAAAATAACATATCGTGATGGGATTTATTGAAGTAACCATCTCTATAAAAATGGAATTACTCCAGATACGATCATTGTAGAAAGCACCAGTACATGGTCAGCAGAGGGCAGGGGACTTCATGACAACTGCTAGTAGCACGGTGACTCAGTGGTTAGAACTGCAGTCTTGCAGTGCGGGGGTCGTGGGTTCAATCCCCACTAAGGACAACATCTGCAAGGAGTTTGTATGTTCCCTTCGTGTTTGCGTGGATTTAATCATTTCCGTCCACACTCCAAAGACATACTGATAGGGAATTTAGATTGTGATGATAATGGTATGAAAGCAACACATATGTTTTATAGCTGTAAGCTATCTTCCCTGACTCCCACCCCCTCCATATACAGAAACATTTGGCTTGGAGGAGCATACCTGTGTTCTCTATGGGAGAGTCATTGTAGAAAGCACCAGTACATGATCAGACACCTCAGCGTCTTATCTCCCAAATAAAAAGACTGCATGTCGGAAATCCAAAAGGCCGGGCCCTTCTTTCCCCAGATATCGTCTGTCATGGGAGTGTGGGGAAGTCAACCATATGCATTTAGACTGTCGACAGGTTTAGCCAATCTCAATGACAAACTAATAGGAAATTCAGATTGTGAGCCCCAATGGGGACAGTGATGATTTATCTTTTAACCCTCATTCAATTAGATGCCATAAAGCACAAGCATCCTTCTCTCTGTACTGATAGTACATGAAGGAAGTATTTCCAATTTGGTCTCCTGTAGAGAAACTTTTAAAAATCAAATAATTGTTACAAAATAACAAAAGAATTACAGACTTACCATTAGAGAGTGGAAATATTGTGGACAGAAACTTTATTACCTAAAAAAAATTAATCACCATAATAAATCAATATATAATTTCAATTTAAAGTATGAAATACATAGATCCACATTCTGGGTCTGGCAGAGTGAGGGTGTAACAGAGTATCTTTGTTCTAGCTTACCGAGGTGGGGTCCTCAAAAGTAGACCCCTTCTAGTAAGTAAATATTTGTCTCCAGATACCTCTTTAAAAGGTTTTCTGAGATTTATCAATGATAGTCCTAAGATAATAATATCAATGAATGATCAGATGCGTGAGAATAAAAGCCCCTTTATTACCAGCGGATATAGAATTTACTTACTGGCGTCTCATATGCCGGTCATAAATCAGAGCATGTTGGAGTTACATATCACAAATTTAAGAGGCAGCCACTTCATGCTGCAAATTCTAGACTTGCTGGGCTGCAAGCAGCTCCTCCAGCTCAGATAAGCCCTACTGACGGTTTAGGAAATAGTGGTGTGAGAAATGGAAAAGTGAAAAAAAAACAAAATTGTGCAAAACAGATGTGATCCTAACTTCTTTTTCAAAGAAACAGGTGGCAATCACTGAGTAAATTTCTCCAATTAAAAAGGAAACAATGGAAAAGCCCTTTAATAATGGTTTATAAAAATGTTATATATCATGGCTCTCAAACTAGAAAAGGTACCGCCATCTTTGGGTTAAAACAGGATATTATTATTACACCATGTTCACAAGTTCAGTATTTGGTCAGTATTTTACATCAGTATTTGTAGGGAAAACCAGGAGTGGAACAATCAGAGGAAAAGTATAATAGAAACATGTCACCACTTCTGCATTTCCACTCCTGATTTTGGCTTATAGATATTGATGTAAAATACTGACCAAATACTGATAGTGTGAATGTGGCCTTAATGTTATATTGTGTTAATATTATTAGATATGATTACTAGCAATATCGGTGGGTCTAAATGTTAAAATTTCTCCTGTGGCAATGAGCAAGTCAGCTTAGGGAGACTTAAAGGCCATGCAATGCTCCACTGAGAATTTAAAGATTAACCGTCTGTCACAGCAGCAGCTAGCATGTATCCGCAGTACCGCCCCACTTACCGTGCGGTTTCTCCTTGCGGCAGGCCGTGCCGCTGAACTTGTTTGTTCCTGTACTCCTCTGTGTTGCTGCTGCATATGGAGTCTATCTAGCCTTAGAGAAGCATGGCCGGTCTCTGCAGGAATTTAACCTTGCTGTGTCCTGAAGAGATTTGATTCCCCAGCCTATTTCTTGCCAGCAGGTCCTATTTTAGGCAGCTCCACCCAACGTGTTTCCTGCTCTGCAGGCCCATGTGCATGCATCCTCCTGAATTCAGCTTTCCATTAATGACCCGACCTGTTTACCCGTCCAGCCTGACCTTGGTTACATTTTCTGATCCTGTTCTGCCTGCCCCGACTCCGAACTGTCTGATTTTGCCTTTACCTCACCCCTCTGTACTGCGTACCCGATCCTCTGGCCCTTTGGTCGGCTGCTGCAGTCTCGGGGACTGGCAACTACCTGTGGCCAAGCCTAACCTCACCATCGGAGGATCTAGTGAACACCAGGCAGTTGCGTATTCATGTCCCTCAAGGGAAAGCCCAGACAGTGGAGCAGTGGATCCGCACCCACCAGTGTTATCGTTGTTTTAATTCTTATTTCATAAATTAATAGTACACATGAAAATAAGAATTTTTGCAATATATCTTATCGAAGAAATCTGCTTTTTTCTCCTCCTGGTCTGATATTTTATTCTTAAAATTCTCAATTCACAGTTAAAATCAGTATTCAGTGAAGACAGACTTTCCCGTTACTGTGTTAGGAGATGACAGTTTCTATAGATAGAATTCTATGTAGAGGTGAGGGATAAGAGGAGGAGGAGGAGCGACATTGTTCCTTTACATCCCCTCTACATAGAACCTTATCAGTAGCAGCCGCCATCTTCTATCTCAGTAATGGGAAAGTCTGTCTTCACTGAATACGGATTTTACCTCAGAATTGAGAACTTGGAGAATAAAATGTCGGACCAGGAGGAGAAAGAAGTAAATTTCTCTGATATATTACAAAGTTTATTATTTTATAAGTATTATTGATTTATGAAATAGAAATTAAAACAGCGGCTACACTTTAAATATTTGTGGAGAGCGCCAAGGAAGCACTTCATAGCCTTTAAGTCTCCCTACACTGAGTTGACGCACTTCATAAGGAGAAATTCTACCCTTGGAGCCCCTGTTAGAGCCTCTCAGCCAGTCAAATCTGTTCTCCTGCTTTGAACTGAAGAGGGACAAACACCGCAAAACTCTTTTGCAAATGGAGTTTCTGGTTTGGCTTCTTAACCTAAGTCATGTGGCAAGACTCATTGGAGGTTCTATATTGACTTTTAAGATTGCTACTTCGTATAGGTGGCACATGAGTTCAAGTCCTCTTTCTCTGTAAAGAGGCATGCATATTCAAATTTCCAGGGAAGCATTGCATGGCTAATAAGTCTCGCTATGTCGACTTAATACTCTTCACCAGGATTAACTTTACCCTTTAAAATCTCTCATCAAAGCCTCTCATTCAGCCAAATAAGTTCTTCTGCTTTGCTCTGATGAGGGGCAAACACCCCGAAACAAGGGTCTGCAAATTGAGTTTCTGGTTTGGCTTGTTATTCTAAGTCATGTGCCACACCGTTAAAAGGATTGATATTGACTTTTAGGATTGCTACCTCCAATAGGGGCACTAGAGTTCCAGTCCTCTTCTTCTATGAATAAATGGAATATATCAATGTTTGGCACAAGGTTCTAACTTTATGGACTAAATGGTTGCTGATAACATTTCCAATTTACAAGAGCGACAGAACTATGTTAGCTGCTTAACCAATGCACAAAGCCGGTAACTCTCCGTTTCCTGAAGCTCATGTAGCACAAGTTGTAGCTGATACAAATCTCCTAGAAAATGAGCACAGAACAAAGGACATATACAATCCCTACAGGTGCGGGCCAATATTCTCTGCAGGCGAGGGACAGAGCGATAGCCATACAATCAATACAAAAACAGTAGAACACACAGATCTTGTGCTGTTCAGTGACAGTAAGACCAATGGCCCAATTTAACTCTTTAATGAGAGGCCTCAGGACTCATTTTGTTCTACTAGTCAATGCTTTATCTATAAGATATATCTTTAATTTCATTATTTATGTGTCCCAGTGGAATTCGCATTCGCGGCTATTTGATGGGGATTTGGTAGAAATGGATAATGAGAGAATTAATTATTTGTAATGTTTACTAAGTAAACTAAGTGTTCACATTAAATGTGCGGTATTTGGTCGCCTTGTGTTTGGACTGGAGGTTTGTGATAAGGACGCACGATCCTATTTTACAGCTTCTCTCCGAGAGATGCATATTTTATGGTTTATATATAGGAGTAAAGGTTTCTCGGTAAAGAAAAATGGGTCAAAAGAAGGAAAAAACTGAGACAACGTCTGATATGTTCTGTTCAGGGGCTTTCAGCTGTAACCTGTAAACAGCTCTTGGTAGCATGTGAAAAAAAATGCACAAACAGATGTAATCTGGAATCTGTCTGACTGGAAAAAAATGAGATGAAATTTAGACAGATAAAACTGATGTATATAATTAAAGATCCGTAGTCATTTGTAAAACAGTGTGGACAAGGTAAAATAGATTGCTTCCATTATGAATGGCACAAAATGTATGTCCAACAGCAACTGCATTTACTTAGATGCAGCGGATAGCACTGATTGTGTTAGGGCTGTCCCAGTGAGGACATTAGTTGCTACACAGAATAGCAATCTAGGCCACATAGTGCCACCATCTGCTACCAGAGATGAATTATAAATCTGGTATGAAAGGGCTTCAATAAACCATGCCAACCACGTGTGTCCGCATTTACCCTTTCATTTTACTACTGTATTACTCTGAAGAGCATATATTTTGCCCAAGTGTGTTCACAAACTGATCTGATTGAGCTCACAGGTCTTCAAAAATGAAGTTCTCTCAAAGGGGTTGTCCGGCCTTAGGCTACAAAGTCTGCAGTGTTTCTATGTTACTGCATATTTGTGAGTCCTTACATTGCGCGCCTTGCATGCTGTGATGATTCTCCAATGCGAACAGTGGCGGGCGTATTACGCGCATTGCACTCTGAGATGATTCTTCTGTGCCAGCAGTGGTGTGCGTGTTGCGCGTATTGCACTCCGTGATGATTCTTCGGTGCCGGCAGTGATGGGCGTGTTGCATGTATAGCACTCTGTGATGATTCTTCTGTGCCGGCAGTGGCGGGCGTGTTGCGTGCATTGCACTCTGTGATGATTCTTCGGTGCTCGGTGCTGGCATTGATGGGCGTTTTGCGCGCATTGCACGCTGTGATGATTCTTTGGTGCCGGCAGTGGTGTGAGTGTTGTGAGTATTGCACTCTGTGATGATTCTTCGGTGCCGGCATTGGCGGGTGTGTTGTGCGTATTGCACTCTGTGATGATTCTTCGATGCCGGCATTGGCGGGCGTGTTGCTCGCATTGCACTCTGTGATGATTCTTCGGTGCCGGCATTGGCGGGCGTGTTGCGCACGTTGCACTCTGTGATGATTCTTTGGTGCCGGCATTGGTGGGCATGCTACGCGCATTGCACTCTGTGATGATTTTTCTGTGCCGGCAGTGGCAGGCATGTGACCAGAAGTATGCGTTTGGCATACCATGTGGTCACATGACCGTCAGTTGTGTAGTGGCACTGGTCTCTGCAAGTCAGGTATTCGTCTTACAGTGCACACTGAGAGTGCACTCTCTTGCCAGCCCGTTACTTCTGATCAGAGTCAGTGACAGAGAAAACTGTTATTATGCATATTGCACAGTGACAAGAATCTGCTGATCATACGTCAGAATTGACAACCAGCCTATGCTTAGTAGAGCATGGATTAGCCCAGCCCCCGAAATGGAGCTCACTGATCCCACTTCATTTCAGGGATGGGGCAGTGACCGCAGCCCCGGCCTCCCATTTGAGTATCCCAACATGCAGTCGAATTCTCAAACAAAGCGTCATCAAAAGGAAAGTAATAAAAAAATAAATAAAGCAGTTAGACAGAGTAGTGAGGGAAGGAGAGGTAATGTTTAAATAATGTATATTAAAAAATAACAAAAAACAAAAATGAGCCGGAGTATTAGTTGGTATTCATGCAACATGTAGGAGCATGTTCACACTGGCTATAACACAGACAAAACCTAAGATAGAAACAAAATGAGAAAATACCCTTCTCTAAGTAAGTAAAAAGTAATTGTACATATACTTAGTAAACACTGGTTTTGATCAAAAAAAGTGTAAAAGCCATCTCACCGTGACAAGGTGTACCCAAATTGGGACGGCCCTATACTATCTCTAATATTAAAATATTACCATGTGTCAAAAATGACCTCAATGCGAAGAAGGACAGAGCAGAGAAACTTATACACTTGCAAAACCCCAAAAAATGAGCCGGAGTATAAGTTGGTATGCATGCAATGCATTGGAGCATGTTCACACTTGCTCCGGCTCATTTTTGGTTTTTTTTTTAGGTTCTTTTCCTCTGTAGAAACAAGGGTGTGGTCTTCCTTTATTTCAGCTGGGCATTGCATTAATATAGCATTCCATGGCTGGGAGTCCACAGTCGGGCTCCGGTCCTTTTCTGCACTTACTCACATTGAGGTCCTTTTTGACACAATGTGAGGTCTTAATATTAGGGATAGTATAGTACCATCCCAATTTGGGTACACCTTGTTGTGGTGGGATGGCTTTTACTTCTTTTTTTAATCAAAAACAGTGTTTACTAAGCACCCCATGTTATTTATATGGACTATTAATTTTTACTTAAATCAGGGTGTTTGCTCATTTTGTTTTTCAGGTTTTGTATATTAGAAAATATATTTGATTATGGCATTAAATTGATATGCATTTAGAATGAAAATTAATGTGTTTCGGACCACAGTTTTGTCATTTCCACATCACACGAGAACACTCCCTTTGTAAACTTTGTTGCACAATTACAACCTCCTTCTGTTATCCAGAGATAATATTAACAATATGTTAAATATATTTAGACAACATTTCTTGCCTCACTGAGGCCATATGGCAAACAAACCAATTGCAGAATGGAAAAAAAAACAAAATTTTTCTGCTAATTCATTAGCTGTCAGTGTAGTCCTGCTTGAGGAACCCGAGTAAAAATATGGAACTTGATAGCTGGAGGTTTCCTAAAAATGGACATGTTCCCAAGAAAGCTGTAACAAGAAAAAAAAATCTTTACTTTAAATAAGGTAAACCAGTGGTCGATTTTTCATTGTCCTGTTATGCTTAGGTGTCTCGGAAATGTTTCTTTTGCACAGTGATCTGCCTTTAAGAAGACCTGTTTTTGTAGCATGTGCATGATTTCTGTAAACTCCATTCAGATGCATAAAACAGTCATAAAAAACTCTTGAGAGTCTTGAACAAATCTGCGCTGTGTGAACATATGTTAGGGCATGTACAGTATACATCGCAGAAGGGGTCTCTTTTAATTAGCTGGAAAGGAGAACATCAAGCATCCCCCACCTTTGTGAAGGCAGCGGAAGCAGGGTTCAAACTATACATGTCTGAGGAGTGGCCATTTTGAACCAGAAGAGAAAGGGACACTGATCTCAGAGACAGAAGAAACAGGAGCAAAGTGGAAGCAATTAGGTATAATGACTATACATGGGAAATATAGTCACACTTAATACAAGGGTTAAAGGGTCACTAGTGATAAGACTCCCACAGTTTGGTTCTCCGGACTGGAAATTTCCAGCCACCCTCAACAGTTTTCACATGAGATGTCACTAAAGGGATTATCTCAAGAGAGGCATACATGTTTGATATATGTGGGGACCCCCACCTATTCCAGAAAGTTGCTACTATATAGTATAGCCAGATATGTAAATGTCTATATGCTCACCTTGTGATCTATGCAATAGAGCGTAGCAATAATGGGATGGCTGCTGTCTCCTTGCCAGATCACAAGGGGAGTATGTCGTGCATATGGCATTCAATGGAAAAAAAAAAAATTGGAGTATTTGGTGGAGCTAAACAAAGGGGTTATCAAAACAGGGATCACAGAATTAAGTACAGGGCTGGAACTCAAAAAATACTATAAACACAAAAGGGCCCAACTCAATGTATTAAAGCAATGAGAGGGTTAAAGAGCATATTTCAATCATAATTTTTTTTATTATGCATACTTATTAAAGGGATTATAAAACAGAGTAGCACTACCAGAGCAGGACAATTCATGGGGTAATAATATAGAAGTATAGCATAAAAGTACAAAATTACTGATAAATAATGCTCAAATAAGTGAGAAGCAAGTGCTCAACAAGAAATAAATTGCACATGTATAAGTAATAAAAAAAGTACCAGGTTCATCAAGAGTTACTAGTTGTGCAGGTACAAAGCAGCAGCATGGAAACTGAAGTGTGGGCATAAAAAGATTCAAATGGAGTCTAACATTTGCTCCAAACGTCCATGGTAACATGTGACATCCTCATGTGAGGTGGAGGGTAGGTTAGAACTAAAGTGCCTGATGTGCAAAGAAGGTGACAAGGTGCAAATATGAGGCTAATACTTAAATAATGAATAAGTAAATGGACCCCGACCTGCCGCCCCTACGCGTGTTTCGCCATGTCTTCGTCAGGAGGCGTGGTCTAAAGCCGTTCCAGTGCTAGTATATGTTCAGATGCGGATTTGTTTGTATTTGGTGGAGCTGCCTCGTATAGAACAAAATCATCCTATGTTCAGCTGTTTTAAAATCACTTTATTTATGGATCAAATAAAAACAGGGGTCTATATGCAAAAACGTGTTTTCGATCCTGTAGCAAGATCTTCATCAGGTACAGCAGGGGTGGGTAACATCAAGCCCCGGGCCATTTACGGCCCTTAATGACCTTTTGTCCGGCCCCGGGCAGATTCTCAGGGTCTGCAGTGCTTGGGAAGGGAGATATATTTTGATTGCCACCAGCTCATTAATTTCTTCTTGCTCTCACTACTGAACACTGAAGGGCATGCAATGAAAGATTACGCCTTGACACCAGTGCCAGAGTCAGGATGTACTTTGTGGGCGGAGTTTGTACGGACTACGAAGGATGGTATAAATATCCAAATGGCCTTTAGCAGAAAAAAAGATTCCCCACCCCTGAGGTACAGGATCAAAAGTCCGTTTGGTCTTATACAAGTTTTAAACAGCCAAACACAGGAAGATTTCATTTGATACGAGACAGCGCCATGAAAACTCCATTTATTTTATTGAACCTTGATTGTATTCGTAATTCCCATTACAATAAATGGAGAGAAAAGTCATGTCTTTCTACTCACTGGTGGCTGCACGCCAGCCAGAATAGTGGATCATGAGACCCTTCTTCTGGAGATAGGTGTGTGTTTCATAGGTGAAATCCACATCTTTTAGACAACCCCTTTAAGAAAACTATACCATAAAGATGTCCTTCTTTTGTGAACAGCCTGATTTCACAACAAGGAAAATAAATGACAATTCCATTATCATCGCTGTCCCCATTGGGGCTCACAATCTAGATTCACTATCAGTATGTCTCCGGAGTGTGGGAGGAAACCAGAGTACCCAGAGGAAACCCACTCAAACAAGAGAACATACAAACTCCTTGTAGATGTTGTCCTTGGTGGGATTTGAACCCAGGATCCCAGCGCTGCAATGCTAACCACTGAGCCATCCGTGCTGCCCTAGCTTTTAATCCATTTTTACCCAAAACTATTGAACCATTTTCCAAAATTATTAAAATCTTTTCTAAGGAATAAAAAAATCAACCACTGCCTGCCATCTGCATCCATCTTTGCTCTTCTGCTCCAGAACGATTCTGCTTGGCCCGGTTGGGCCAAACCTGCATGAAGTTTGGACTGATGGAAGTTAATTGTAATTCCACACAAATACATTTGCTGCATAGAGAAGACATCAGTTGTCCCTTTTTCTGGGATTCATTCTTTTTACTTGTCTTCCATGACAGCGCTCCTCCAGCCGAGCACGCAGGCAGAACACCTGATGGGCAGTAATATAATTCCGTGACCCTGTGCCCTGGAACAGAATAGGATTTTGTTTATAGTTATTTTCTAGCAGACGATGGGGGGGGGAATGGGCAGAAACTGGTGACAAATGAGACCTAGTGCCAAATCATCTAATAAAACTAACTTTGCATATTACTTGAAGCTGCCATTCCTTCTAATTTGCATGAATCACAGATCCATTCCGCTGAGCTCTGCATTTTGATGCAGTTATGGATGAGATGGAAAATGTACAGAGACAATGCATTCGGGAGAGGAGCCCTTCTGCCTGCTGTCGTTTCTGCTTGCATGTTCCATTTAGATCTTTCCCTTCTCCCAATATCATCCATTTTCCTTTACTGCTTGCAGTAAGCTATTCAATATTTATTTATATGTCCCTAAGAATACAATTCTAAAACCTTGCTACTATCATGCTCTCATTGGATTTTACTTGCATTCAATATTGTGCTGTTTTCGAATTACATATTGGATATAAAGAAAAATTCTACACATCTTATTTTATTTAAACTAGGGAAAAATAATATGGGAAATTCTGCTTCTGTTTTTCATATACAGTAGAGATAGTTGTAAAGGGAATCTGTAAAGAAGGTGTTTGCTATGCAATCTGAAAGCAGCATGGTGTAGGAGCAGAGACCCTGATTTCAGCGATATAGCACTTACTGGGCTGTTTGCTGCAGTTTGGATAGAATTCCTGTTTTGTCTACTATAGAAATTCTCAGAATGCTGAGCTCTGCATATCTCCTCCCACACCCCTGATTAGCAGCTTTCTGTGTACACTGTACATTCATTCTTAGCAATGAATAGTAGAGTCGGGGTTATACAGATTAGCTGTTTTGTCGTCCACTTGAGACCTAGTCCTCTAATGATAATCTTCAGCTGATAAAACACTTATTGTATTGAAACTACAGCACACAGGCTTATGAGTGACACATCCCTGGAATCAGGGTTTCTGCGCCTACTTTATGCTGCGCACAGATTAAATAACAAAAAACATGTTGACAGATTTCCTTTAATTTTGACTAGAGCTACTGAAACTATGATAATATTTACATTTTTCTAAATGTTCTTTATTATTGCATACAGTATATCACAAAAGTGAATACACCCCTCACATTTTTTTTAGACATTTTTTTGTTATATCTTTTTACAGGACCACACTGAAGATATGACACTAATACAATTTAATGTAGTCAGTGTACAATTTATATAACAGTGCAAATTTTGTGTGCCCTCTAGATAACTCAACACACAGCCATTAATGTATAAATCGCTGGCAAAAAAAAGTGAGTACAACCCTAAGTGAAAATGCCCAAATTGCGCCCAATTAGCCATTTTCCCTCCTCGGTGTCATGCGACTTATTAGCGTTACAAGGTCTCAGGTGTGAATGGGGACAGGTGTAGTAAATTTGGTGTTATCGCTCTCACACTCTCTCATACTGGTCATTGGAAGTTCAACATGGCTCCGCATGGCAAAGAATTGTTGCTCTACATGAAGATGGCCTAGCCCAGTGATGGCGAACCTTTCTGAGACCGAGTGCCCAAACTGCAACCTAAAACCCAATTATTTATGACAAAGTGCCAACACGTGCCAAATGCCCCATCATGATCCCCTTCATGTAGAAATGCCCCATCATGATCCCCTTCATGTAGAAATGCCCCATCATGATCCCCTTCATGTAGAAATATGCCCCATCATGATCCCCTTCATATAGAAATGCCCCATCATGATCACCTTCATGTAGAAATATGCCCCATCATGATCCCCTTCATGTAGAAATGCCCCATCATGATCCCCTTCATGTAGAAATATGCCCCATCATGATTCCCTTCATGTAGAAATGCCCCATCATGATCCCCTTTATGCAGAAATGTGCCCCATCATGATCCCCTTCATGTAGAAATGCCCCATCATGATCCCCTTCATGTAGAAATATGCCCCATCATAATCCCCTTCATGTAGAAATGCCCCATCATGATCCCCTTCATGTACAAATATGCCCCATCATGATTCCCTTCATGTAGAAATGCCCCATCATGATCCCCTTTATGCAGAAATCTGCCCCATCATGATCCTCTTCATGTAGAAATGCCCCATCATGTAGAAATATGCCCCATCATAATCCCCTTCATGTAGAAATGCCCCATCATGATCCCCTTCATGTAGAAATATGCCCCATCATGATCCGTTTATGCAGAAATATGCCACATCATGATCCTCTTCATGTATAAATACCCCATCATGATCCCCTTCATGTAGAAATATGCCCCATAATGATCCCCTTCATGTAGAAATATGCCCCATCATGATCCCCTTTATGTAGAAATTCCACCATCTCCATCATTTCCTCCTCCCCATCACTCCCATCATTGGCCCTCTCCCCATCACGCTCATCATTGGCGCTCTCCCCATTACTGGCCCTCTCATCACTCCCATCATTGGCGCTCTCCCCATCACTTGCCCTCTCCCCATCATTGGACCACTCACAATCATTGGTGCTCTTCCCATCACTCCCATAATTGGCGCTCTCCCCATCATTGGTGCTCTACCCATCACCGACCCTCTCCCCATCACTCCCATCATTGGTGCTCTCCCCATCACTGGCCCTCTACCCATCACTCCCATCATTGGTGCTCTCCCCATCACTCCCATCATTGGTGCTCTCCCCATCACCGGCCCTCTCCCCATCACTCCCATCATTGGTGCTCTCCCCATCACTGGCCCTCTCCCCATCACTCCCATCACTGACCCTCTCCCCATCACTCCCATCATTGGTGATCTCCCCATAACTGGCCCTCTCCCCATCACTCCCATTATTGGTGCTCTCCCCATCACCAGCCCTCTCCCCATCACTCTCATCATTGGTGCTCTCCCCATCACTGGCCCTCTCCCCATCACTCCCATCACTGGCCGTCTCCCCATCACTCCCATCATTGAACCACTCACAATCATTAGCGCTCTCCCCATCATTGGTTCTCTCCCCATCTCTGGCCCTCCTCCCATCACTCCCATCATTGGTGCTCTCCCCATCACTGGCCCTCTCCCCATCACTCCCATCATTGGTGCTCTCCCCATCACTGGCCCTCTCCCCATCACTCTCATCATTGGCGCTCTCCCCATCACTAGCCCTCTCCCCATCACTCCCATCATTGGTGCTCTCCCCATCACTCCCATCACTGGCCGTCTCCCCATCACTCCCATCATTGAACCACTCACAATTATTAGCGCTCTCCCCATCATTGGTGCTCTCCCCATCTCTGGCCCTCCTCCCATCACTCCCATCATTGGTGCTCTCCCCATCACTGGCCCTCTCCCCATCACTCCCATCATTGGTGCTCTCCCCATCACTGGCCCTCTCCCCATCACTCATCATTGGCGCTCTCCCCATCACTAGCCCTCTCCCCATCACTGGTGCTCTCCCCATTACTGGCCCTCTCCCCATCACTCCCATCATTGGCCCTCTCCCCATCACTTACATTATTGGTGCTCTCCCCATCACTGGCCCTCTCCCAGTCACTCCCATCATTGGCGCTCTCCACATCACTGCCATCATCTCTCCACAGTGGCCACACTCAGCACACACACACAGCAGCTTCACTGGCACAGCGGCTGCACTCACCTCTCCGCGCTCCGGCAGCTTCCTTCCTCTCACTTCCTCTCACACATTGAGGGGCGCTGCCGGCTGGATGACATCATCTTTCAGCTCTGCGGCTGCGCCGCTCAATGTGTGAGAGGAAGCTGGCGCTGCAGTCAGGGAACTATGAGGCGAGGCTGCGTGCAAGCTGAGAGGGCTCTGCGTGCCCTCTCTGGCACGCATGCCATAGGTTCGCCATCACTGGCCTAGCCTATGAGATTGCCAATACTCTGAAACTGAGCTGCAGCACGGTGGCCAATACCATAGAGCGGTTTAACAAAACAGGTTCCACTCAGATCAGGACTCACTATTGATGACCACAGAAGGTCAAGTGCACGTGCTCAGCGTCATATCAGGTGGTTGTCTTTTCAAAATGGACATATGAGTGCTGCCAGCATTGCTGCAGAGGTTAAAGAGGCAGGGGGTCAGCCTGTCAATGCTCAGACCATACGCAACACACTGTATCACATTGGTCCACATGGCTGTCATCCCAGAAGGAAGCCTCTTCTAAAGATGATGCACTCGCAATTTGCTGAAGACAAGCAGACTAAGGACATGGATTATGGGAACCATGTCCTGCGGTCTGATGAGAACAAGATAAACTTATTTTGTTCAGATGTTGTCAAACATGTGTGTGGCGGCCACGAGGTGTGGAGTACAAAGACAAGTGTGTATTGCCTACAGACAAGCATGGTGGTGGGAGTGTCATGGTTTGGGGCTGCCTGCTGTGGGAGCTACAGTTCATTGAGGAAACCATTAATGCCAACATGTACTATGACCTACTGAAGCAGGGCAGGGAACCTGGGCTGCAGGACAGTACTCCAACATGATAACGACCCCTAACACACCTCCAAGATGACCCAGTCTTGCTGAAGAAACTGCGGGTAAAGATGCTGAATTGGCCAAGCATGTTTCCAGACCTAAACTCTATTGAGCATCTGTGGGGCATCCTCAAACAGAAGGTGGAGGAGCGCAAAGTCTCTAATATCCACCAGCTCCGTGATGTCATCATGGAGGAGTGGAGGAGGATTCCAGTGGCAACCTGTGAAGATCTAGTGACCTCAAGCTCAAGAGAGTAAGGCAGTGCTTGTAAACAGTGGTGGCTACACAAAATATTGACACCTTGGCCACAATTTGGACATTTTCACTTAGGTGTGTACTCACTTTTGTTGCCAGCGGTTTAGACATTAATGGCTGTGTGTTGAGTTATTTAGAGGGCACACAAAATTTACACTGTTATACAAGCTGTACACTGACTACTTTACATTGTATCAAAGTGTCAGATCTTTAGTGTTGTCCCATGAAATGATATAACAAAAATATGATGGGGTGTACTCACTTTTGTGATATACTGTACATATAACACTCCAGAGTGTCTTATACTTAAAATAAAGAAGATTACACATGTAAAGTATTTACATACCGGCAAGGAATAATTAAGTAATGCCCATACAGAATGTAACTTGCCCTCCACATATTTATCAAATTTAACACCTTCACCACTGCGCCATTTTCCGTTTTTTGCTCCTCTTCTTCCCAGAGCCATAACGTTTTTATTGATACAATTTTGCTGTAGATATGATGTTTTGATCGCTTGTTATTGCATTTTAATGCAATGTTGTGGCGACCAAAAAAAACGTAATTCTGGAGTTTTTATTTTTTTCTCATTATACCATTTACCAACAGGATTAATTCTTTTTATATATTGACAGATCAGGCGTTTCTGAACGCGGCGATACCAAATATGTGTATTTTTTTTTCAATTGTTTTATTTTGAATGGGGTGATTGGGGGGTGACTTTTATATATTTTTTAAAACTTTTTTTTACTTTTTACGAGCTTCAATAGTCTCCACGGGAGACTAAAATCTGCGATCATCCACATCCCTGCTCTGTGTAGCAGAAATGCTCACTTGCTATGAGCACCAACCGCTGCACGGTGCTCATAGCTATCCGGCTATGACAACCCCAGGTGTCTCCTGCAGACCCCGGGTTGTCATGCCAACCCGTTGGCGACCCACAGTTATGTGACACAGGCGCCAATTGGTGGGATTAGTGACAAACTTACGGAACGATCATGTTAAATTGACAGCAGCATTTAACCTGTTAACAGCCGTGGGTGGATTGCAGGCTGTAGAGGCACATGTCAGCTGTTCAAATCAGCTGACATGTGTCGGGAAAGATGTGGGCTCAGCGGCAGAGCACACATCAAAGTGGAAGACTCGACATGTGGCGTACATGTACGACGCATGTCGTGAAGGGGTTACAGGGGTTGAATTATGAAAATCTTTCATTATATCTCATGTACTGCTTCAGCAGCCTGAATCCATGCATTATTACATGATCACCCATTTACTTCTATGGCTGAAATACTAGATTTCTTCTGTAGAAGTCACTGCAGGAAAAATGTATGGTTGGATACAGCTTTTCCAGCAATAATTGCTGGAGGTCTATAAATCCAGACCTGACAATCAGCTGTTGCTGGGTCTATTATATTTTCAATAGAGTTTTTTTTTTATGAGAAATCCCCAGCCATTTTGAACCTTTCCCGCCAGGTGACAGAAGGTACCTGCCTGTAAGTCCAGCCATGAGAGCAAACAACATGGGCAGCTAAGTGGTTAGGGACAGGAGTGGAGACCCCTTTTGCCTCCAACTGGCCCCTTGAAAGATATAAATAAAAAGTGATCAAAAAGTCATATCTACCCCAAAATAGTCCTATATACTAAAGCTCGCCTCACAAAAACAAGTAATCACAGGGTTTCAAAGCCAGTACAGAACCAGTTACTTTGGATCAGCAACAGTATTTGGATAAAGAGATTTTCTGTGATTAATTTCTAACTAAAGTACGGAAAAAATATTTTAGGCAGGTGTGGAAAAATTGTAGAAAGTAAAAATGCTTTCAAAAATAGAAGTGGTAATAGTTTATTTTTATCAATTAACAAAATGCAAAGAGAATGAACAAAAGAGAAATCTAAATCAAATCAATATTTAGTGTGACTTTTTTATCTTCAAAACAGCATCACAGCATCAATTCTCCTAGTTCCACATGGTTCTTGAAGGAATTCGGCAGGGAGGATGTTTCAAACATCTTGGAGAACTAACCACAGATCTTCTGTGTATGTCAGCTTGCGAAAATCCTTCTGTATCTTCATGTAATCCCAGACTCAATGATGTTGAGATCAGGGCTCCTTTCGGCACCATATCATCACTTCCAGGACTCCTTGTTTTTCTTTTTGCTGAAGACAGTTCTTAATGACATTGGATGTATGTTTGGTGTCATTTTCCTGTTGTAAAATAAATTTGGAGCCGACGAAATGCCTCCATGATGGTATTGGATGATGGATAGGAATCTGCCTGTTTTTCTCAACATTGAGGACTCTGTCAACGAGGATGACTATACAGTAGATGCAGAGATCAGCCAAGGAGACTTAATTCAGCAGATGATAGATACATCACTTATTTACTTGGGGTGCAAAAAAAAAAGGCAGCAGGTGCTGTAGACATAAGTCAAAATGTTAAATATTTTGCTGTAACACAAGTCAGTTTGTTGCCAAAGGACTGGAGAGCGATAAAATAATGAGTTTCTGCAGGTAGCAGTGAAGCATGGTGGAGGTTGCTTTCAAGTTTTAGCAAATGGAGCTGGGGATTTGGTCAGGATTGTGTCCTCAGTGCTGAGAAATACAGGCAGATGGTTGAAGAACAGGGGAGCGAATTATCATCTAGGCCATAACTGTTATGGCCATGCAGCCATAAATATTGTACACTTTTGGAAAATGTTCTTTCCAAGAAAGATCATTGCTGGACTCCAGATTACCACTTGCAAAATTTTAGCACAGATAACTTCTCTAAGACGATGGCCGCCCGTATGTTTTTAAATTTCTTGTGACAATCGTTTTAATTGAAATCATGCTTTTTGACAAAGTTTGATTTGTGGCCACCTTTTATAAATAAATCTTAGGATTCAGCTGGTATTAAAACCAGAAAATAGTTAACCATTGATTTAATTGGTCAGAATCTGGGTTAACATTTTCCAGAGTATGCTTAAATAGGTAACAGCTCTGTTTGTCTGTTCAGTGAACATCTGACAATTAAAATGTCCATCAGAAGAACAAGAGTTCCTATCTTGGCTGTTTTCATAACTCCTCCGGTATAAAAAAGCTGTGTACATAGGCGACCAGCTCTACCCTGCTTTACCAGTTTTACAACTAAACAGGCTCCCGTTGTCCATATTTGTGGAAAGAATAGCTTCCCTACCATTCGACATTCATGTGATATCCTGTTGGTATGCTATAAATGTTGTAGGGCTTCACTTTCTCTGGTAGGCAATAGGCCTTAGGAAGCATTCACACAGGCTAAGCAGGTGCAGTTTTTATGCCTTTCCACAAATTGCTCAGCACCAAAACAACAAAATCATAAACATAAGGTTCCCTCAATCTTGGACTGGTATCACGAAATAGTAAACATATGCAGAATGGAAGAGCTGTCTGCTGATTTTAACAACTGTGCTGATAGGTTCAGAGAAATTTGGAGTGTGTGGATACTGTTTCAGGACTCACCAAAGTTTCACATGCTGTTTGAATAATGGCCGTTGGCTCGGCAGGGCGGATTTGGTTTTGGTGCTGGGCCTGCTTGAAGGAATAAGGTGTGTTATATGTGTTTGTCGCCTTCCCTTCCCCCTTTTCCTCCCCTCCCCTCCCCCCTTGATATGTTTGTGGTGGTGTTTCTTTGTTGTTTGTTTGAGAACTGCATTGCTAAAGTGTGGACCCGTAGGGGTATGCATTTATGTGAAATTTCATGCTGGATTGATAGATGGAGTTTTTTTTTGTTTGTTTTTGTAAAAAATAACCATTTCAAGTATTCTGGAGATCGTAGTTCATTAAGTATTACCATGTTTATGTATCATATATGGACTATTGTTAACGAGTGACTACATATTGACTTGTTTTGTATACTTGAAATAAAAAGAGATTGAACTAAATCATAAACATAACTCCCTAGACCTGTCCAACTAAACAGAACAGACCCTGGCTACTCATACACTGCTGAGCTAACCCCACTCGGTCACATAAAACAGCTATTGTCCATAGCAACCACTGATAATTGTGGTTCTCTGCACAAGGCCTGTGCAGACTCTTCAGCCCTTCTCTCTCATCAGCTCCACGACACATCCAGCCTGCTCAGCTGCCCCAGCAGACTGCCTTAGGGGAACACCTAGCCCGTTTCCTTGCCTACCTAGCATTGCTACAATTTGTAAATTCTAGTTTTGGGACTTTTGAGCACAATAAGGACTACGGTCTCCACATTAGAAAATGGGACAATAGTGAATATTGACAGAAATGGCAACTTACTTACTCCAAGAATGAAATGGCAATTCTCATTTGTAAAAAAAAAGTGACCAAATATCTGGATGATCCCTCAGCCTTCTGAAATAATATTCTAGGGATAGAAGGGAACCTCTCTAAAAAGCACAGGTTTATGTATAGTGAAGAAACATACATCTCCAGCTTTAAAAGTTACTGATAACTATAGCAGGTGGCTTTTATCAAGCTTTTTATTTCCGCTTAGTATGAAAATCTAGTTGCAAAGAATGCGGTACAGATCAAAAACACAGTTTTCTTCATGGAGCAGCAGATTTCTGGCAACCTGGTTTTTATCTCTCAAGTTCCTGGGAATTATGGTGCAGATTACTAGGTGGCGACCATGTAAATTTTCTAAGCAATTCGTCCAACACTTTTTCCATCCTGACATCTCAACTCGTGCCACTACCATACCCACATGGCTGTTGCTGGGAATATTCTCCCGTAGCCCCCACATGTACTAATCATGGAGAGGTTTCGCAAATGCATGATGACTATCCAACAGTTCTCTCACTCATTGCACTTATGAACCACACTCTCACCAGAGATATGTCTTGAGTTAAAATGTGCCATAAAAGCATCGCTTCCCGTAAGCTGCCACCAAGTGGGAGTTTTCTAAGTCTAAATAATATATGCACAGTATAGGAAGGTTATTAGTGCAATCTACTGACTGATGGCCGCTGGTCAGAACTCATGAAGACACGTTCTCTAAAGGCGTGCAGGTCCAAGATTTAATGCATCGGTAATTGAATAGTCTGGCGTAGGACAAAAACACAAATGAACTGTAAGAAGAACAACAGCACAATTCACATTTACAGTTTACATAATGTTTAGACTCTGAGATCTGCGATGAAGGCAGGGTGAGTGACAACCAAGAATCTAATCTAGCTCTGACGATTTAATTGCTCAGTACCAGTTCAGTATCATAATTATGAAACCAATTTCCAAAATTTGAATTAACGCGACTGAATGAATTTCCATATAATTTCATTTAGGAATCAGTAAGTGGCCACTATTAACCATTAGCAGAACTACACAAAAAGATACGACTAACCAAAAAGATCCGGTCATGAGCCTCCTTTTCTTCGTTTTCAGTCATTTTTCTTTCCCTTGTTTCAACAGCCTTAATTTTTTTCTTTTTCCATTGAGGACTTGTTTGTTTTGTTTGTTATTTTTCAGGATTTGCAATTTTGAATGATACCATTAATTTTACTATACTGTAATTTTACTGTACTGGAAACCGATAAAAAAATTCCAGGTGCAGTGAAATTGTGAAAGTTTGACCTGTGGTTGCTGGTTCCTAGCTGCCTGCCCCTGATATCTGTCTCTAGTCAGCTAATTGAGGGTATGGCCTGTGGTCGCTGGTTCCTGGTTGCCCGACCGATGTCTCTATTAAGTCCGCTAATTGGGGGTATGGCCTGTGGTCGCTGGTTCCTAACTACCCGCCCCAATATCTGTCTCTATTTACTCCGCTAATTGGGGGTATGGCCTGTGGTCGCTGGTTCCTAACTACCCGCCCCAATATCTGTCTCTATTTACTCCGCTAATTGGGGGTATGGCCTGTGGTCGCTGGTTCCTAGCTGCCCGCCCGATGTCTCTATTCAGTCCGCTAATTGAGGGTATAATAATAATCATACTAATTTTATTTCTATAGCGTCAACATATTCCGCAGCACTTTACATTATAGAGGGGACTTGTACAGACAATAGACATTACAGCATAACAATAAACACAGATCAAAGTAGATACCAAGAGGAATGAGGGCCCTGCTCGCAAGCTTACAATCTATGAGGAAAAAGGGGAGACACGAAAGGTAAATGGTAACAATTGCTTTCATTGTTCGGACCAGCCATAGTGTAAGAATCAGGTGTTCATGTAATTCTGCATGAACCAGTTAATAGCCAATGTATGTAACAGTACAGATACAGAGGGCTATTAAATGCATAAAGCGGGTGAGAACATAATACGAGGTACCTGATTATGGTAGAAAATTTTTTGAATGGGCCAACAGGGATAGTTAGGTTAATGCATTGAGGCGGTATGCCAGTCTGAACAAATGCGTTTTTAGGGCACGCTTAAAACTGTGGGGATTGGGGATTAATCGTATTAACCTGGGTAGTGCAATCCAAAGAATTGGCGCAGCACGTGAAAAGTCTTGGAGATGGGAGTGGGAGGTTCTGATTATTGAGGATGCTAACCTCAGGTCATTAGCAGAACGGAGGGCACGGGTAGGATGGTAGGCTGAGACAAGGGAGGAGATGTAGAGTGGTGCTGAGCCATGGAGTGCTTTGTGAGTGAGGGTAATAAGTTTGGCCTGTGGTTGCTGGTTCCTAGCTGCCTGCCCCTGATATCTGTCTCTAGTCAGCTAATTGAGGGTATGGTCTGTGGTCGCTGGTTCCTAGCTGCCCGCCCCTGATATCTGTCTCTATTTAGTCTGCTAATTGGGGGTATGGCCTGTGGTCGCTGGTTCCTAACTGCCCGCCCCGATATCTGTCTCTATTTACTCCACTAATTGGGTGTATGACCTGTGGTCGCTGGTTCCTAGCTGCCCGCCTCCTGATATCTGTCTCTATTTAGTCCAAGAACAGAGGGCATGCTCCTTTCTAGGAGCAGACATTTCAACAAGATGCAAATGCACGTTTTGATCCTCTGCTGTACAATCCATGACAGTGCATGGAGTCAGATATCAGGGGCTGGATGGCTAGGAACAGCCTGCTGCAGACCACACCTCATATTATCAGACTGAATAGACAGATATCGGGGGTGGGGGGAGCAGGAAGTTAGGAAAAGCCTGCCTCAGGGCATGCTCCCTGTTCTCTGCAGAGAAACAGCTATTATCAAGAGACTGGGTGATAGTAACCACAGGGAGCTTCACACTGGTGTGTGACATATTGTCCCAGATGGGAGGGGGATCAGTGAGGAGCAGCTCCTGTCACACAGAATTACAAGTGTTATAAAGATAATAGAAGTGCACTGGGCATCACACCTTTATAGTGCCTGAGTGCACCTTTAATATATTGCAATCATTATATTATATAGCACTGTGTACTTCCAATTGCTCATTTTACCTTTCTACCCACTTAATTCTTCTGTTTCCCATTAAGCCTACGACATCATGTTATTAAAAACTGACTAGCTGAATCCTTCTAAGCACTCTGTAAAAGCAGGTCAGTTTTCCCTGCATGACTCACAAGTCACTGAAAAAGTCCCTTTGCAGGGGGGAGGAGGGAGCATCTGTGTCAAAATTTGAACAGGGGAGGATTTCTGCAGGAACAAGAGCATGGTTGCCAATTTACTAAAAAAAATTTCAACACAAAGAAGGGAATCTCAAGAGGACAAAAATCATACCTGACCGGTCTGTGATCCATAGATAACCAATATAGAAAGCTAATCAAATGTTTAAAATGCTATAAAAGAATCTGTCACTAAAAAGCAACATAAAGCACAATAATATAACACAAAGAACAACATAAAAAAACACCACGCAGTCCTCCATACAGTATTATCGGCATCACATAGTGCTCAATAAAGTATAATGGCCCCACATAGTTCTCTATACAGAATAATAGGCCTAATATATTGCTCCATACAGACCAATGGGCCCCAGATATTGCTCCATACAGTACAATGTGTCCCATATATTGCTCCATACAGTATATAATGGCCCCATATGATGTTCCATACAGTGTAATGGATCCCATATATTGCTCCATACAGTATGATGTCCCATATATTGTTCCATACAGCATAATGGGTCCCATATAATGCTCTATACAGTATAAAGGCCCCATATATTGCCCCATTCATAGAAAAAAAAAATCAAATATTCACCTCTCCCCATTCTCTGCTGCCAGTGCTCCAGTGTCCGCTTCTCCGGTCAGGTCTCCTCAGCATCTTCTGACTCTCTGCGACGTCTCAGCACAAAGAGTGCGCTGTAGTGAGGTAAGTGCGACCTCTGCACTGAGATGTCACAGAGAATGACGCTGAGCAGACCAGAGCAGAGGACACCGGCGCACTGGCATTGGGCCCCCTGACTACCCATAGTGCGCCGAGTACCGGATCATCAGCCAGCTGGTGATGAGCAGCAGCACTACAGGCAGGTCAGCAGCAGAATGCCATTTTGCTGGAACTCCTCTTCATGTCAGTCTGACGCCACCCTCCAGGCTCCCACGTGACTCTTCTTCCGGGAGAGTTCCTGTTAGTACCGCGTATGGCAGGCTTTTTAGCGCATGCGCAGTAAAACTTCGGGGGGTGAGGTGAAAACTCATGGACGGTGCTTTTTTTCTGCAGGACACTACACACAACAGAGAAAAGCACCGGGTTTTTACAGATTGGCCACTATGGACAAAAAACTTCATGTTTCTACATAGAGCAGAGAAAAGAGAAGAATTAGCTGGGTAGAAAGGTAAAATGAGCAATTGTAAGTACACAGTGCTATATAACATGATGACTGCAATGTGTTAAGAGGATACAAACTTTGATGGGAGTGTGTGTTAAACTATTTAAAGGGAAAATGTCACATACAAAAATACTATTTACCTGCAAATATAGTGGGTAAATGTGCAGGTAAGTAGCATTTAAATAATCTCTGGCTTGTTTACTGGAAATGCAGCTACAGCAAGAAAAAGAAGTTCTATTCTTTCTGCAGCCACTGTTTTCCAGACATCAGGGCAGTGCAGTGAGCACACTGTAATCACTTTCCTGCATCCTGACTGACAGCCACCTTTGCACATAGGTCCCATGCAATATAGAGGGACATGACATTTTTTTTACTTGTAAAACTGATTTTAGAATGAGTCATTGGTAGCAGGAACCAGAAGAGGTCATGGTGTCTTTTTAAACGTGTCATATTCTTCTTTGTTTTAGTTCAGAAAAAAAACCACATACCTAATGGACTTTCACCAGTCTCTTGGCTTCCTCTTCCGGAGGAAGGGTATCAGGTGACTGCAGCAGCCAATTAGCAGCGACTGATTGGCCGTAGCAGTCACATTGCACTTGGGTCAGAAGAAACTCCTATCTCTTTTCTGCCTCCTGCCTGCTGTCAGTCAATGGGCTAGGAATGGCTGCTATTGTCACTTGATGACCGCCCCACCTTCCCCAACACACTGGAAGACAGACATCTTTAAAAAATGCAACTTTCGACACCAACCATGTACTGCATGTAAATTCAGGATTTCTCGGTATAAGATCATAAAAAGAAACACATCACACAATAATCTACTTTACATGTAAAATGTTGTGGTGTATTGAGTATTGCACATATCCAAATGTGAACAACTAAACAACAGAAACTTTCACCTTATTCCCCCATAATGTATGGCAATCCAGATAGAAGATATGAGCTGGGTTTCTATAAAATAAGTCTCCTAAGTGGATTGCCGAACACCGTGAGCAAATATGGTGAAGGTATCTGCTGTTTAGGTGTTTATCACTGGAAGAGAATGCCAGGAAAATGGTAATCTGGTGGGCGAGTAACTTTTTTCTTTAATTGTAAGACCACCATCGGCCCATTTTCAAAATAATAAAATGTAGTAGACAAAACTTCTAACTCCTTACCAACATATGACATATTGTACATCATATGCCTTCAACATGACTTTGATGCGGGCTCGTACGCTGAGCCTGCATATTTTTCTGCAGATGATGACTGATTTAATCAGCCATCATGTGCCTGTAACAGCCACAGGTGGAGCTCGTCTGCCCATAGCTGTTAACCTTTTAAATGCAGTTGTCAATCTCTCACAGTTGCATTTAACACACGTCAGCAGGGGGGAAATCGTTATTCTATCAGTCCATCGGCACGCCCATGATGTGATTGTGGAGGATTGATGGTTTGCTATGAGAGCCGGTGGTCTGCTGAAGGCCCCCATTAGTGATGAGCGAGTATACTCGTGGCTCGGGTGGTCTCCGACTATTTTGGCGTGCTCGGAGATTTACTGTTTGTCGCCGCAGCTGCATGATTTGCGGCTACTAGACAGCCTGAATACATGTGTGGAATTCCTAACAAACAGGCAATCCCCACATGTATTCAGGCTGCCTAGTAGCCGCAAATCATGCAGCTGTGTCGACAAACACTAAATCTCTGAGCACACCAAAGTACTTGGAGATCACCCGAGCATGCTCGGGAAAACCCAAGCAACGAGTATACTCGCTCATCACTAGCACCCATGCCTGCTTATGCACTGCAATATATAGCACAAGTGATCAGACAGTAAAAAGTAGAAAAAAAATTTTTTTTCACTACTTAAAAAAAAAACTATACATGTTTTGTATCTGCGTAATCGTACTGACCTGGAGAATCATATTGCCTGATGAGTTTTACCATATAGTGAACATGGTAAGTGAAAACCCAAAAGACAATTGTGGAATTGCACTTTTTTGGAATATGAATGTACTTGGAATTTTTTTCTGCTTTTCAATGAGTCACTCAATAAAATAAATGGTGTCATTCAAAAGAAACAACTTGTCCAGCCAAAAAATTGATTGAAAACTAATTTTTTTTTTACATTTTTCTATCTACTGGCTAACATGGTACAAAGATATATTTTTCCTGAATACATCCATTCTGCTCAATGCGTCCATGCACTATTCAATAAAAAAAAAATCGAATAGCACACAGACATTTCATATGGATGTGTGCAGTCTTAACGTGACTTTAAGGGAAAATTGGAAATCTAGCCAGAATTGGTTAGGTCGCATAGACAACATCGCATGAGTTCTGTGAGCTCAGACTCATGCCGGTTTCATTAAAGAGGTTGTCCACTACTTTAGTATTAATGACCTATGCTTGGGATGTGTCATCAATGTCTGATCAGTCGTGATCCGACACCTGGCACCCACAGCGATCAGCTGTTATCGCTGTTGACGGCGGCCGCTGGCCAGAAATACTCACTTGCGGAGCTGGCAGTCTTCTGATAGTGGCCGCCATAGGGCACTGCACATCCACCTATTGATTTGAATAGGAAGGGGATATATAGTACCCTGCCGCGGCCACTTTCAGAAGAAGGAGCAAGTGAGTATTTCCGGCCGCCGCCAACACCGATAACAGTTGATCGGCGAGAGTGCCAGGTATTGGATCCTGACCGATCAGTCATAGGTCATCAGTGCTAAAGTAGTGGACAACCTCTTTAATGAAGGACCTGTAAAACTCAAGAAAACAACATGGTGTCCGTCAGAGATCTCGGTTAGAAGAAAGCTTATAACAAATGACAATGCATGTAAGACCATTCTGCTTGATCACCATCATCTATAATTGCAATTTTAATAAAAGGTGTGCACATCGTAATTTACGCTTTTGGACCTACCTAGAAGTATAACTGACCTCCGGCTTTATAATGGACGTCACATCAACAAACTTGTTGGCTACTTTATATTTGTACAAATCCATCAATGACTGTATATTTTCTGTTATATGTTTATACCATTGTCTACGGAATAATAAGAGCGTTGGACTTTGTTATAAAAAGAAGAAAATTGGACTAAATACAACCCTGTTGAGATTCAAAGGTTATTATAACAGCAAGGCTAGGAATTGTGGTATTTTTCCTATACAGTATACGCTATCTATCAAAACCCATCCAGACAGTCATTAAATCTAGAAGAGGGTCAGAAGTAATATACCATTCCTTCTCCAGAGAGGGATGCAGTGTTAATAATGACCTCACTGGGCACCAGCCAGCCAGATCGGCTATAATATTATTTATGTTTGATTTAACCAAGTCAATATGAATAGGGCATATGGCTCAGCCCTGTGGCCATTAAATACATCGGCAGCATCTTGCTTTAAGTACCAGGAGAATTGTGGGAAGGACATAGTTAATCGGTGTTGTTCTGGAGTTTGCATACTCATTAACGCAGACAGCTTGGCTGTTAATTGTAAACATGTAACGAGCTGCGGTGCAGATTGCAGAGCGGCCGGCTATTGCCAAGCTCTGCGCTTCATCTGTGATCGCGTTTTTATTCCGCCGCCAAATTAACCCTTCCCTACCATTGGCCTGGAGGGTCTTCTCGGTGGACCCTTCAAACTTATCGCCGCAAGAGACCGGCGACGCATTCATTGTTCCACCTGCTAAAGAGACATCTGTTGAGGGATGCCCCATTAATTACACTGATTTTGTCCTTTTATGCCGGGGACCAGATCCAGCAGCCACATGAATGAGATTTTAAAGTCCTGTTAATAAAAAGCCGTTTTAACGGTGATATAGTGACTGCGACGAATACGCAGATACTGAAGACGGTGATTTCCATGATCGCTGCCGTGACATAGATGCATCGATAATATAGAATTTGGAGGAGTATGGCTTTATTGGTTTTATATTAACCTGGTGGTAAGGAGCATAGATATGTATATTTAATGTAAGTCACAGAAGTCTAATAAATCCCCTGATTTAAACATGAAGGAACATGATAAGATTGCTGAATTATTAAATCGACAGACAATGAGATTCCCGTATAATTCTGGGCAGCGGATCTCATTTGGACACTAACCGGTTAACCGCTATAGTGTGGCGGATTTTTGCAAAATATCAAAGAACAGAGCATTACAGTCTCCTCTGGCAAAGAAGTGGAATAGCTGCTTGTGACCTGAAATTCACCCCGTACCTATGAAATTCAGTGCACACTCCTTCTGTAGAGACATTGCTTCCAAACAGTCAGAGAGGAGGTGAGATGCATGCTAAGCAAGGCTCCTGCAAGCAGCTGCCAGCCGCCTGGCTCCGCGCTACTGGCACATCCCAGAATTCGCTCTTATTTTCAGATCAAGTGCTTAGGATGCAGCCTGAATCACATTTATTTGGGGGCTTTGTTTACACAGAGAGCTGCTGCATATTAAACTCCGGTATCTCATCTTTCCAAACATGCATTTCTATGCCAACTTGTGCATTTGCAAACAGACATTTAATAGCCTAAGCAGGGGAGGTAGAAGCCCCCCACCCTAGACAGGTCGGTCCTGCCTACAGATCTTCCATTATGCCAAGTCATAGCTGTGATGTTTGCACCCAGAATATTTCGGTATGAGATGCGTGACCTCGTGACTAAAGGCAATATATTACGGCCAAGACAAATGTATCATTTCCAAAGATCACCTGGTAAAAAAGAAAAAATCTAAATTGTCAAAAATACAGAAAGAGGCCTGCACACCTGTATACATTCACATCGACAAGTGTACATGGCGGTCGTGAGAGCAAAACATATCACTGTAAAAAGTAGCAAAAAAGGATTGAACACTAGACAAGAGGCTGGGGGTCTCTAGGAAAAGCTTTGGAGTAATTTAGTAGCGGTCATGTTACAGAAGCAAGACCAGCGCTATAAATGATCCAACTTCACGTCGGCACAATGGGATTCCAAGGGAGGGTAGCACCGGGGGTGATAGAAAAGGCAATATAAATAATATCTGCTCCCCAGAAAGCATCACTGTCCCAGGAACGCGAGGATCGGGGTCAGCTACATTCACAGGCGTCGGGTGCCATATTTTAAGTATGTATAATACCATACCAGCGAGACGGTGCCGAAAAACAATCGAGAATTCTTCAAAAATCCCATAGCGTGGTATTATATTATGCTTTTATTCCGTATTATTTCCCATTAATTAAAGAAAAAGCAAATGTCACATAAGACACTGGATTTTCTCCTTCGTTCCAATCTATTCCGTGTACTTTATGTACTTACCCCTATTAACAGTCTAGATTTCCAGTAATGACTGTACATTGAAACAGACGCAAGAATGCGATTAAATTGTTGTAATGTAGAATTGTTCACTTCAACTAAAAGCATTTTTAGGGAAAAAAAAACAATTATGTTAAAATATGGGAGTCCGAAGAACATTTCACTCCCATACGTCCTGAGTGCACAAAAAAGTAATGAATATGTATAAATACAAGCGGTATTAAATAAAGCGCCCGACACGAGGAGGAGTGGGAGATATCGTGTGAAAGAGTGCGGCTAATTACTGAATGTGAGAAGATACCACAACCTATAGGAGCAGATTAGGTTCCATTATGGGGCGCGCAGCCTTCATATCGCACTGTTCGTTGGCACCTTTCCGCTAGGTTTTTTCATAAACGTTGCCTTGCGCTTTTTACTAGTCTTGACCTGTAACACAAAATCATCCTAGTAAATGGTTGGATGTGAGCTGCGGCTTCCCTCCAGCTGCTCTGTCACAGATCTGTGCGAATGTGATCAAATAGAAGCCAGAAATCGATAAATGATTGCATTGTCAGTAACCGCTTCCCAGATCACTCATGTGCCTCCGAGCATTTTAGAATTTATAATAGATTTGAGCTGCAACTTCTGTTTAAGGATGTCATCGCTCGTGTGTCCATCTCGTCCTGCCGCTCCGGCCGCGCTGATTGGGAAGCCCGAATACATTTCTGATCAGTAATAACTGGAAGCACAACCCGATCATACCTGGCAAACGTAAATACCATTTGGACTCTGATATATATACATATTTTTGATCTAAAAACATCCCAGCATTCTGCATAAGTGGACCTAGAAAGTGAACCCATTAATGTATTTTATGCTCCATTTCATCTATTGTTGACTATAAACATATTTTAAATGACACCAGATGCTCTCAGAGACTTTTTTTTTAATATTTCTTTAGCTCAGACTTGTCGGTGGTGGATAGAAGGAATTGTACTCTATAGCCTATAATATATGTAATACTTGCACTACATATTCGTGCTTCTCTCTCCCTCTCTTCCTATTTCTTTGCTTGACGCCCTTTTGGGTGATCTAATTTGCCGGATCCCGTTAGCCTACAGGATATGATTTTTCTGGATATAATTTTCAGTTGGGCCGAAGGCAACATAATTTTAGTAGTAAGAACAATGCTTCCTCGAATCACGATGTAAAAGAACTCTAAAAGGATTGGCCGTGTCTGAGGGGTTAAGTCAATTCCGTGTGGACCCATGGTAGATTATGAAGCAGTGAATTAAGTTAGCAGGGACTGCTGATTGCCTCTGACCAGCACACTGCACCAAAGGCCATCCATCACTTCTGCTGACAGCACTCAAGAGTGGCACAAATAGCGCTGCAGCACCGGGCAGCAGCATTACTGCTCACAAAATGCTATTAGCAACCCTTGTGCATATACCACAGGCAAAACTTTTAGCCTTGTCTAGCGTAAAGAAGCCCACCTGGTCCCTTTGAGTCATGGAAGTGGTGAGAAACACAGGAAATTAGATTATTGCTACGATATAGCTTCTCTGTGTTGGGGGATGCACAAGTCCAATTTTTCTTAGTTACTGCAGTGACATTAGCAGTAAAGCAAAGCAAACAATCTGTGTAACCTTGTGCTCCACGAGGTGCAGGAAAATGTTACCCAGCACCGATTCATCAGCGTTACAGGTCAACATGCTTTCAAATGTTATGTGTCCAGTTATTTTGGATGTTCGTTGCAGATGCAGACGGTGAAATGAAGACCAATATTTAGAGGGCGACCATTATGGTACTTACCGTCTCTCATTTATGGAAACAAAATATGCTGCCAACATATCCTGCACCAGTATAATTATACCCAAGGTCCAACTAGTTATTACGGGTGAACGTAGAGGACCCCAAATGAGTCCCCCACTAACTGAACACTATACCACCTCCCCTATGTTAAAACATAAGTCCCTGAGCTTTCCTTGTTTGAAGTTAGTTTTTAGTTGTTTAGAAATTATAATAATTTTTGATATGCTGAATAATAACCACTAACCGCAGCGTCTACATAGGGGCATCATGCCGCTTACCACAACCCAAGAGAATCATACACATCCACATTGTTTATGTGTATACAGTGAGTACGAAAAATATTTAGAGTTGAGAGTCCTCAGTGGTTGATACCTTTTAATGGCTAACTGAAAAGATGGTAACAAATTGCAAGCTTTCGAGACTACTCAGGTCTCTTCATCAGGCTGAACTAATACAAAATCTGAAGAATCACATATTTATACACAAAAACACAGAAAAAATGCAATAGGTAAGACAAGTGACGTGAAGCAGAATAGTCATTATGGCAGAGGGATGAGCATAAATATACAGTGAGTACGGAAAGTATTCAGACCCCTGGACGGCCAGGTCTAGGAACACTTCTCATGGTCCCAAACTTCTTCCATTTAAGGATTATGGAGGACACTGTGCTCTTAGGAACCTTGAGTACTGCAGAAATTATTTTCTAACCTTGGCCAGATCTGTGCCTTGCCACAATTCTGTCTCTGAGGATCACAATGAAATGGACAGCATATGACTTAAATATGATTCCCAAGAAGACTCATGGCTGTACTAGCTCAAAAGGGTGCTTCTACTCAATACTGAGCAAAGGGTTTGAATACTTATGACCATGTGATAGTTGTTTTTCTTTTTTAATAAATTTGCAAAAATTTCTACATTTCTATTTTTTTCAGGCAAGATGGGGTGCAGAGTATACATTAATGAGAAAAAAATTATTATTTTTGAATTTACCAAATGGCTGCAATGAAATAAAGACTGAAAAATTTATAGGGGTCTGAATATGGTCGCCCCTCTCATTCATGGCAGAGTGCGACGTATCAACAAACAACGCTGGCACAATAACACCACTAAAAAGCTCCGGCAAGTGTCCAGGGTTGCAGAGCGGCGTTGGAAGAAAACAAATTCGCAAGACGATTTCACTGCATTCAAAAAGGCAAAACTCGCTTTCAAATCTGCCCTCACTTCTGCTAAACAGGCCTACTTCACAACCCTCGTATCTTCCCTATCCTACAACCCCAAGCAGTTATTCAAAACTTTTAACTCCCTCCTCCGCCCACCACTTCCCCCTCTAACCTCCCTCATCTCTGCTGAGGACTTTGCCACACACTTCAAAAATAAGATCGACCAAACAAGGCAAGTCTTCATTGTTCAACCACCACAACCCCTTTGTATATCAGACCAATGCCAAAACCCCATAACCTCCCTCTGCAACATCACTGAAGGGGAGCTTAATTGTCTCATCTCCAAATCACACCTCACCACTTGTGCACTCCACATCATCCCATCCCACCTCCTCCCCAACCTCACCACCACTCTTATCCCATCCCTAGCCCACCTCTTCAACCTATCACTAACTTCTGGCACCTTCCCTTCTGCTTTCAAACATGCCACAATCACGCCTATCCTTAAAAAGCCAACCCTGGACCTAACCACTATGTCCAGCTATCGCCCAATATCGCAGCTCCCATTCGCTTCCAAACTCCTGGTGCAGCACATTCACGCTGAACTTTCTTCCCACCTCTCATCTAACTTGCTCTTTGACAATCTACAATCTGGTTTCCGCCCCCATCACTCCACTGAGACAGCCCTGATCAAAATTACTAACGACCTATTTACAGCCAAAGCTAACGGACAATACTCTATACTCCTGCTTCTAGACCTGTCCTCTGCTTTCGACACAGTTGACCACTGCCTCCTACTACAGATCCTCTTCTCCTTTGTCATCAAGGACCTTGCCCTATCCTGGATCTCCTTATACCTTTCCAACCGCACATTCAGCGTCTCCCACTTCCACACTACCTCCTCATTCCACCCTCTCTCTGTTGGAGTCCCCCAAGATTCTGTTCTAGGACCCCTACTCTTCTCAATCTATACACTTGGCCTGGGGCAACTCATAAAGTCCCATGGATTTCAGTACCACCTTTATGCTGATGACACTCAGATCTACCTCTCTGGCCCAGACGTCACCTCTCTGCTGTCCAGAATCCCTGAGTGACTATCAGCCACATCCTCCTTCTTCTCTTCTCGCTTCCTCAAACTCAATGTGGACAAATCTGAACTCATCCTCTTTCCTCCATCTCACAGATCTTCCTTACCTGACCTATCACAATTAACGACATCACGCTTTCCCCCGTACTGGAAGTCCACTGCCTCGGAGTAACCCTTGACTCTGCCCTGTCCTTCAAACCGCACATTCAAGCTCTTTCCACCTCCAGCTCAAAAATATTTCCAGAATCCATTCTTTCCTCAACCCTCAATCTACTAAAATGATTGTGCATGCCCTCATCATCTCCCGCCTCGACTACTGCAACATCCTTTAATGTGGCCTCCCTGCTAACACCCTCGCACCTCTCCAGTCCATCCTTAACTAATTCATCTTTCTCCTCCTCTTATCGCCTCTGCAAATCTCTTCACTGGCTCCCATTTCCTCAGCGTATCCAGTTCAAATTACTAATACTGACCTACAAGGCCATCTATAACCAATCTCCTCCATATATCTCTGAACTAATCTACCGATATCTTCACTCATGTAATCTCCGGTCCTCCCAAGACCTCCTTCTCTCCTCCACATTTATTCGCTCCTCACCCAACCGCCTCCAAGACGTCTCCCGAATAGCCCCCATCCTCTGGAATTCTTTGCCCCAACACGTCCGACTATCAACCACATTCGGGTCCTTCAGACGGAACCTGAAAACCCACCTCTTCAGAAAATGCTTACAGCCTGCAATGACCTCGCTACCTCCTCACCACTACCGGAGATATCGCCTTAACCAACACCGGAACTGCTGCAACCCACCAACCTGCTGTCTCCTTCCCTACCATCCTGTAGAATGTCAGCCCGAAAGGGCAGGGTCCTCTCCCCTCTGTATCAGTCTGTCATTGTTAGTTTGTTTACTGTAAGTGATACCTGTAATTTGTATGTAACCCCTTCTCGTGTACAGCACCATGGAATCAATGGTGCTATAGAAATAAATAATAATACCTTTCGTATCCACTGTGTGTATATTATATACATAACACACACACACACACCAGTATATGAATATATATTTATATATATATATATATATATACACCATATATATTTTAGGCAGATGTGGAAATAATACTGCTGCATATATGTGTGGATATACACACATATATGCAGCAGTATTGGTGGTCTGTTTCTATAGGGATGTCTCTAAAAGGATACAGCAGAAATATGCCAAAAAATAACTCTCTGCTATAGATGCTTCATTATTATTACTATGCTTCATTATTGCTATCAATCTGACAATTGATCCGCTTCATCCTCAGGTATGTCTACTGGCTGCAATCCCATCACCATCACCCATCTTTCCTGATCCCACTCACACTGTATCTGTCTGCTATTCCTGACCTCCTTCTCTCCTCCACACTAATTCGCTCCTCACCCTATCACCTCCAAGACTTCTCCCAAATATCCCCCATCCTCTGGAGTTCTGTGCCCCAACACGTCCGGTTATCCACCACATTTGGATCCTTCAGACGGAACCTGAAAACCCAACTCTTCAGGAAAGCTTACAGCCTGCAATGACCACGCGGCCACCTCAACACCATTGGAGCTACTGCAACCCCCGACCTACTGTCTCCTTCCCTACCATCCTGTAGACTGTAAGCCCGCAAGGGCAGGGTCCTCTTCCCTCCGTATCAGTCTGTCATCGTTAGTTTGTTTACTGTAAGTGATATCTGTATTTTGATGTAACCTCTTCTCATGTACAGCACCATGGAATCAATGGTGCTATAGAAATAAATAATAATAATAATAATAATATACATACAGTACAGACCAAAAGTTTGGACACACCTTCTCATTCAAAGATTTTTCTGTTTTTTCATGACTATGAAAATTGTAGAATCACACTGAAGGCATCAAAACTATGAATTAACACATGTGGAATTATACATTACACTTTACAAAAAAGTGTGAAACAACTGAAAATATGTCTTATATTCTAGGTTCTTCAAAGTAGCCACTTTTTGCTTTAATTACTGCTGTGCACGCAGAAAAGGTGAACGGATGGATTCTACATGCCTGGTTCCCACCGTGAAGCATGGAGGAGGTGGTGTGATGGTGTGGGGGTGCTTTGCTGGTGACACTGTTGGGGATTTATTCAAAATTGAAGTGGTGAGCGGTCCAGCTCACCCCAAACCATCTCGATTGGGTTCAGGTCTGGTGACTGTGGAGGTCAGGTCATCTGGCGTAGCACCCCAACACTCTCCTTCTTGGTCAAAAAACCCTTACACAGCCTGGAGGTGTGTTTGGGGTCATTGCCCTGTTGAAAAATAAATGATGGTCCAACTAAATGCAAACCGGATGGAATAGCATGCTGCTGCAAGATGCTGTGGTAGCCATGCTGGTTCAGTATGCCTTCAATTTTGAATAAATCCCCAACAGTGTCACCAGCAAAGCACCCCCACATCATCACACCACCTCCTCCATGCTTCACGGGGGGAACCAGGCATGTAGAATCCATCCACCTTTTCTGCGTGCAAAGCAGTAATCAAAGCAAAAGGTGGCTACTTTGAAGAACCTAGAATATAAGACATATTTTCAGTTGTTTCACACTTTTTTGTAAAGTGTAATATATAATTCCACATGTGTTAATTCATAGTTTTGATGCCTTCAGTGTGATTCTACAATTTTCATAGCCATGAAAATACAGAAAAATCTTTGAATGGGAAGGTGTGTCCAAACTTTTGGTCTGTACTGTATATGATGTTTCACAATCCTAATGACATTTTATTCGGAAACCAATCCAGATATTGGGGGAGAGATTTACTAAGCAAAATGCACCAGGATTCTGTATCAAATTGCATTGCACCACATTTATTATGTATTTGGGACAATTTTTACACAGTGTGCTGCTTTGTGATATATTTGGAGTCCCATCAAGTTTTTGCACTTTATGGAAGGTTAAAGTGCTTGTCTGGCTGGAACAAGTTATCACGTATCTAAAGAATAGATGATAACCTGTAGATTTGAGGGGGTCTGATCACTGGGACACTACCCGATCGCTAGAATGGGGCACCATTTAACACACAATAAACTGGAGCAGCAGTGTGCACGCCTGACCGTCACTCCATTCATTCTCTATGGGACTGCTGTAAAAAGAAGAGGATGCGGTCCAATAGAGAATGAATGGAGCGGTGATCAAGCATGTGCACTACCACTTCATTCTAACATGAATCAGTGGGGATCCCAACAGTTGGACCACTGCCGAACTACAAGTTATTACTTACCTGCAGAAAGGTGATAACTTGTTTTGCCCCTATAAGAGTAAAATACCAGTGATAGTATGCCGCATCACGTGTGCAATTAATGGGGGACTCCTTTAAGGCAACTTCAAAAATGCAGTTATATGAGGAGACATCAGTCTGGTCACTATGTTGCTTCAGAAATGACATAACACTGCTTATTTTGTGTATAAATATGTGATTCTTCAGATGTTGTATTAGTCTATGCCTGATGAAGAGACCTGAGTAGTCTGGAAAGCTTGCAATTTGTTACCATCTTTTCAGTTAGCCATTAAAAGGTATCAACCACTGAGGACTCTCAAGTCTAAATATTTTTCTATCTACTGGCTAACACGGTACAAAGATATACATCTTTACTGTATAACACTGCTTAGTAATTAGTAGGTTCACAAGGGCCAAACAGTTTAGAAAGATTTAGAAAGGTTGGTAGCCAAAGCTCTGGCAGATACTTACATAAACTTAGCCCTATTGGCAGACAGAATTACAAAACAGTAATCCTTTTCCCTTTAATTAGGAGATAACGGTTTACATAAGCAATGAGGCTAGATGGGCTACTTTATTAGAGCAATAAAACAGTCTGCTCGTGCCCCTTGCCTCACTGCACCTTCTAGACATTCATAAGGACTTGTAACAAGCCATCCGCCTCGTCTTATTGCTACCCAGGCTCTTCCCTGTGAGCACCAGGTTCTACAGCAGAAGATGCCAACAGCACAGCATATGGCAGGAGCAGAGCCGAGATCACCTGCTGCCGAAGAGTAAGTCTCTCCCACCACACAGCGGCGGCTAGTGAAGCAGCACAACTGATGCAATGAAAAGATCAAGAGCAGAAGACATCAGGAAAAGCAAAGTAATGAGATTAATGGAAATTACATCCTAATGTGCATGTCCATAGTCATTTGTTTCTTCTGTATTTTTGCAGCGGTTTTTGTTGGAACTCATACACAACGGGGGCCGAGTGCTTAAAATATAAAAAAAATATTTAGTGGAGTTTAAGGAGTAGCCGTCATTTTCATTTTTATTTCATAAATTAATAGCACAGATGAAAATAAGCAACTTTGCAATATATCTTATCAGAGAAATCTGCTTTGCTCTCTTCCAGAACTGATCATTCATTCTCAATTCAGGGGTAAAATGTGTAAAATCTGCGTCAGTAAATGCAGAATTTCCCATTAGGAGGTGACAGTTGGCGCTTGTAACCCCATAGTGACCGGCGATACACATTAAAACGGCAGCCGCTAAGGGTACTTATTCCCTCATCGCCATTTAAAACAGAGATAGGGAATAGCCGAAACCCCGGATAACATGATCAGGGGCCGGATTCAGTGAATAACGACGATCACAAAAAAAATGTGTGCCCGTTGTTTCAATAATTTCTCTCTCTTCTGACATGATACACAGGTGCTTCTCACAAAATTAGAATATCATCAAAAAGTTCATTTATTTCAGTTCTTCAATACAAAAAGTGAAACTCATTATATAGAGTCATTACATGGTGATCTATTTCACGTGTTTACTTCTGTTAATGTTGATGATTATGGCTTACAGCCAATAAAAACCCAAAAGTCATCATCTTAGTAAATTATAATACTTTATAACACCAGCTTGAAAAATGATTTTAAAATCCGAAATGTTGGCCTACTGAAATGTATGTTCAGTAAATGCACTCAGTACTTGGTCGGGGCTCCTTTTGCATCAATTACTGCAACAATGCGGCGTGGCATGAAGGTAATCAGCCTGTGTAATGTATGTAGTACAGTTCATATAGCGTCTTGTGCTTGGGTGCGATGAAAACACAGGAGTCACAGGTTTGATATAGAAAAGTCCTGTATTACTTCATACAAGTTGGCAGAAATAGTCACACAGTTTGCAGACACAGAAACAGGAGACACAGCAGGCCAGAGTAATTCAAGCTCAGCAATCACTCTCAATACAGATTCAGGATCTTCTTCTCTGTTACCGTAAGTCCATGCAAACGTGGGTCTTTCAAAGAGCAGGGTTCAGAGTCCACAAGTGCTTCAGAGTTCCTCAGTAGGAATAGCTGGAGTACAAGGTCCAAGGCTTACAGGAGTCAAGTCACAGGTTCACTGCAGGCTAGATTCTGAAGCACTGATTGCTCAGCTGTGGCTGCTTAAGAAGCAAAGGAGAGAATCAGGGCGGGAACATGCAAGCTGGAAACTCCATTTTGACTGAGGGCAAGATAGCTGCAGAAAGACAGAAAGTAAAATGGCTGACGAACAAACTGAGTTTCAGGAATATATACATAGAACCTTACAGCCTGTGGCACTGCTGAGGTGTTATGGAAGCCCAGGTTGCTTTGATAGCAGCCTTCAGCTCATCTGCATTGTTGGGTCTGGTGTCTCTCATCTTCCTTTTTGACAATACCCCAAAGATTCCCTATGGGGTTAAGGTCAGGCAAGTTTGCTGGCCAACCAAGCTCAGTGATACTGTTGTTTGTAAACCAGGTATTGGTACTTTTGGCAGTGTGGACAGGTGCCAAGTCCTGCTGGAGAATGAAATTTCCATCTCCAAAAATCTTGTCGGCAGAGGGAAGAATGAAGTGATCTAAAATTTCCTGGTAGACTGCTGGGCTGAATTTTGTCTTGATAAAACACAGTGGACCTACACCAGCAGATGACATGGCTCCCCAAACCATCACTGATTGTGGAAACTTCACACTAGACCTCAAGCACCTTGGATTGTGGCCTCTCCACTCTTCCTCCAGACTCTGGGACCTCGATTTCCAAATGAAATGCAAAATTTACTTTCATCTGAAAACAACACCTTGGTCCACTGAGCAACAGTGGAGTTATTTTTCTCCTTGGCCCAGGTAAGATGCTTCTGGCATTGTCTATTGGTCATGAGTGGCTTGACACAAGGAATGCGACACTTGTAACCCATGTCCTGGATACGTCAGTGTGTGGTGGCTCTTGAAGCAATGGGTCCAGTAGCAGTCCACTGCTTGTAAATCTCCCCCAAATTTTTGAATGACATTTTCTTAACAATCCTTTCAAGGCTGCGGTTATCCTGGTTGCTTGTGCACCTTTTTCTATCACACTTTTTCCTTCCATTCAACTTTCCATTAATATGCTTGGATACAGTACTCTGTGAACAGCCAGCTTCTTTAGCAATGACCTTTTGTGGCTTACCCTCCTTGTGGATTGTGTCCCTATCACAGTGATCCAAAGAAAAAAAATAGTAAATCAAATCCCCTTTGTCACCCTCTTAGATAAAAAATATATATATTTTTTCCATTCTTTGCAGTTGGGGTTGGCGTTAGGATTGGGGTTAGGGTTGAGTTAGGGTTGTGTTGCGGTTAGGGTTAGAATTAGGTTTTTTTCAAAAGTAAAAAAAAAAAATGACGATATGACGGTTAGTGTTGAGCGCAAGTGCTCGCTACTTGAGTTTGCATCAGGTGCTCGGATATGCACGAACTATCGCAAATCCCTGCATGTTTTTTTTGGGTGTCTAACAGCCGCAAAATATGTGGGGCAGGGACTCAAGCATGTCACTCGGGCACCCGCGATATTCGGTGCATACCCGAGCACCCGATGCACACTGCAGTAGCGAGCACTTGTGCTCAACACTAATGACCACATATTGAATATGACGACCTAATGTTATCAAATTCTGAGTCGTACATGTGGGTTCAAAATGCTCACTATATCCCTGGATAAAATCCTTGAGGGGTGTGGTTTCCAAACTTGGGTCACTTGTGGGGGGTTTCCACTGTTTAGGCACATCAGGGGCTCTCCAAACGCAATACGGCATTCTCTAATTATTCCAGCAAATTTTACATTCAAAACGGAAAATGGCGCTCCTTCCCTTCCGAGCACTGCTGTGCACCCAAACAGTAGATTTCCTCCACAAATAAGGTATTGGCCTATTCAGGAGAAATTGCACAACAAGTTTTGGGGTCCATTTTCCACTGTTACCCTTGTGAAAATAATAAAAAGTTTGGATCTAGAGTAAATTTTTTGTGAAAAAAATTAAATGCTAATTTTTTCTTTCGACATTGCTTCAGTTTTTGTGAAGCAACTGAAGGGCTAATAAATTCTTGAATAGGGTTTTGAGCACCTTGAGGGGTGCAGTTTTTAGAATGGTGTCACTTTTGGGTATTTTCTATCATATCGACCCCTCAAAGTCACTTCAAATGTGATGTGGTTCCTAAAAAAATGGTTTTGTAAATTTTGTTGTAAAATTAAGAAATCGCTGGTCAACTTTAACCCTCATAACTTCCTAACAAACAAAAATGTTTCAAAAATTGTGCTGATGTAAAGTAGACATGTAGGAAATGTTATTAACTATTTTCTGTGACATAACGCTCCAATTTAAAGGGAATCTGTCACCCCACTTTTGCCCTATGAGATAGGGCCACCGCCATCAGGGGCGTTCCGCCGTCCGGTCGGGTCCGATAGGCGTCACGGTCCAGTTCGGCGGCTCCCATCTTCTAGCGAAGCCGGCCTCATCTTTCCGTCCCTTCGCGGCTCCTGTGCAGGTGCACTGCTCTGCCTTGGTGAGGGCAGAGCAGAGTACTGTAGTGCGCAGGTGCCGGGAAAGGTCAGAGAGGTCCGGCGCCTGAGCACTGTAGTACTCTTTTCTGCCCTCACCAGGGCTGAGCAGGAGCCGCGACGGGACGGAAAGAAGAGGCTGGCTTCGCTACAAGATGGGAGGCCCCGGACCGGACCGCGACGCCCATCGGACCCGACCGGACGGAGGAACGCCCCTGGGTGAGTATAATATAACTCGTTTTTCTTCACTTTCAGGTGACATTGGGGCTTATCTACAGCATTCCAGAATGCTGTAGATAAGCCCCTGATGGCGGTGGCCCTATCTCATAGGGCAAAAATTGGGGGACAGATTCCCTTTAAGGGCACAAGAAGTTTGAAAATCGTCCAAAAATTTCTAAATTTTTGCCAAATGTACATTTTTTTCGCAAATAAACACAAGTCATATCAAAGAAATTTTACCACTATGAATATGTTACAAAAAAAACCCTCAGAATCAGTGGGATATGTTCACGCGTTTCAGAGTTATTACTTCATAAATTGACATGGGTCAGAATTGTAAAATTTGGCTTGGTCTTTAAGGTCGAAATTGGCTCTGTCATTATGGACTTAAAAATACTTTGGAAAGGGCAGGGTGGGAAAACTAGAGGCTCATAAATAAATAAAAAGCTGCCATATTGTTACAATTTTGGAAAATTGCTGCAAGAAAAACACATCATTAAGGCATTGTGTGAACATAACCTTATACGGTTCTCTATAGAATTTCATAAGCACCAGTTGCCATCTCCAATCTCAGTAATGGGAAAGTCTATAAGCACTGAAGACAGATTATAACCATGTAATGAGAATTTTTAGAATGAATGTTCATTCCAGAAGGAAAGAGATGCGGATTTCTCTGATAAGTAGTTTAACAAAGCTTCTTACTTTGACATGTTTTACTGATTTATGAAAAAAATAATTAAAAAGATGGCTACTATTCTAAATAATAAAAAATAATAGTCACTTTACCAATCCCTTGCTGTTCCCATTCAGACTCTTCCTGGGTCTTCCATTGGTCTCTGCACTCCTACTCCATCCTGATGTACATGTGACCACTGCAGCCAATCCCTGGCTATAGCAGTCATGAGTTGGTCAACGTAAGAAGTGATTAGATGCACAGGTCCCATTTCTGTCCACATGAAGGTTGAGGTGCAGAGACTGCCTCTGTTCCTCTGCTCTGTATTAATAGACATGTCATTGTTGCTGTCAGCGGAGAGTTGATATTATATCTTTTTACACCATTATGTGTTTATTAATGGACAACCCCTTTAAACCCTTTGGGACAGAGAAATTTTTACTTTTTGAGCTTTTGTTAACTTCCTACTTCCAAAAGTTATACATTTTTAGTTTTCTGACCACATAGACGTACGAGGGCTTGTTTTTGGTGGGACAAGTTGTACTTTTGAATGACACCATTACATTAACTGTACAATATCCAGAACATTGGGAAAAAAAATCCAAATGAGGTGAAATATATGCAATTCCCCAATGGTTTTTGCCTCTACAGCATTCATTTTATGGTAAAATGATGAGGAATTATGATTTTCCAGATCAGTACAATAAAGACCATACCAAAAAAATTCAGAAGTTTGCGAAAAAAAAAAAAAATTGGGGTTTGTCGCCAATTTCCGGGACTGGCAACATTTTTAATTTTCCATCACTGAAACTGGGTGAGAGCTTGATTTTTGTATGGTGAGCTGACATTTTCATTGATACCATTTTGGGGTCCATGTGACATTTTGGTTGCTTTTTTTTTTTTTTACGTAGGCCTGAAGACTGAAAAACCGCAATTCTGCCTTTTTCAATTTTTTTTTCTCATTACGGCATTTACTAGTCGGGTAAGTTTCATATTTTCTTTTTTTTTTAATTCATTATTTTTTAATAAGTTTTATATTTTCATAGGTTGAACTTTGACACTTCCAAATATATTTAACATTTTTTAATTTTAAATGGGTGAAAAGTGGGGTGAATCAAATTGTTTGTATATTTTTTATTTTCTTGGGGGACTGGAACATGCACAGTATTCACGATCCCCTCAAAAGTCAGCCAAGTTTCAAAGGAGTACCAAGATGGCAGCTACGGGTGCCTCCAGCGGGCCCTGGCTCTCATGGTAACCCATCGGCGCCTTGTGACTGTGCAACAGAGGACTGATGAGAGCCGATGCACCGGCTGTGATGTCATTTAAATGCAGCTGTCGGAGATTTAGTATAGATACTATCATCACCAGCGCACAAAAGGATTAAAAAAACAAAAACACACAAAAAACAGGGACAACAAGTAAATTACAACTTAAGGCACTGCCACACTTAGCGATCGCACCAGCGATCACAACGACACGACCTGGCGAGATCGCTATGTGATCGCTAGTTAGATTCCAAACACACCTCATCAGCGATCTGTGATTCCAAACACAACTCATCAGCGATCTGTATAACGACCTCTGCGGTCGTTGGGAAAACCTAGTCCCGCCTGCGACGCTGGTGAAGTCGTTCATAAAGGGTGTCGCACTCAGCGATTCAGGCTCACCAGCGGGACACCAACGACTAAAAAACGGCTCAGAACGTTCATAAGCGATCAGCGACATCTCAGCAGGGGCCACATCGCTGCCACATGTCACACACAGCTGCGTCGCTAACGAGATCGCTACTGCGTCATAAATGGTGACGCAGTAGCAATCTCGTTAGCGATCTCGCTAGCGATCTCGCTTAGTGTGGCATACCCTTTAGGATGTTAAAATGTATTTAAATATGTCAAAAAAAATTGGCCTTTCTCTTTTTTATGTATTCTGCAGTGATGGTACAAAGTGGACGCACTTAAGCATTCCCCGATGCTACACATATAAGGAGAGTTTGGAGTGCTGACATGAAGGATAATTGGGAAAAAAATGGTAATATTTTGCAGCAACTAAAATCGCTATCCTCTCCTCTTCGTAAAAGTGCAGGTGTGATTCTAGGGCATGGGGAGCTTTAGTCTTTCATGAAGTGTGAAGGTCACACGAGACGAGGTACCGCAATGAACCGTCCATCTGTCGTGTGATAACTTTCACAAGCCGCTCCATAGTCACCTCTACATCAATTGGGAACAGTTTTGAAAAGACTCTAATTAATGTTTCTAATTACAGCTTATATCACATATACACCAAGCACATTACATGATCTGACATGCATCTCACATACATGGAACATAGTACATATTATTGTAGTGTGTCAGGAAAAATTCGATCAGATACTAATGTCAGGTCCTGTTAGTCAGTAACGGTAATACTCCCAGCTCCTGGAGCTGCGTCCTCACCACGCTGTCCCATCCTTTGTTGGCTTGCGGGTTCCTCGGGGAGGGATGCATGATACTTTTCACAGTCACGTCCATCCCTTCTCCGGCCAAGGCTTTCCTTGCTCGTTGCTCTGAAAACTTGCCCACTCCAATCACCATTTTGACCCCAAGCGTCTTGACCACTTGACATAGGGCTTCATCACAAATATCTAGCAGCATGTCCCGCTGAGCTTTAGGAAGGTCTGTTGGTGTCAGATTCTTCCCCGTCTGATTCATAAATATGAGAGGGCAGTGGTTGTGCACAAAGCAGTACTTGAAGAAAGTTTCGGGCTGGCCGCTGATAGATTTGAAGAAACTCCAAAATCGAGCACCACTCACCTCGCTGTTGGGACAATCAAATCCACGTATGGGCCTTTTTGGATGCTCCACTTCTGGTTTATAAACATTTCCAACAATCTGAAGCCAGTCACGTACATGTTTTACTTCCCCAAATGGAACCTGAGAAAATATGTTGTACACAATGGTGTATGGTTAATCCGGTGATATGTACTGATACTGGCACTAGGCCAGGCGATACGGCAGTATTTATTGTGAATGCAGTTTGTGCAAAATTATCTGTCACAGTCACTGGCACTGTTACATATGAGCAAGTGGCAAGTTTTCTTAGGTCCCGGGGGCACGCTGTTATAACCGCCCATAGGCGCACCCACGGTGCGATCGCAGGACACTGATGGGGTGCAATGACACCTCTGTCACATAATTGCGGGGCACCGAAAACCTGTGGCCGGCGATCATAGGTGATCGTGATTCTTGCTATATATAGCAGTACAGAAGCCCTGCTATGTGTAACACAGGCGATAGGAAGATCACAGCTTCAAGTCTCAAAAGGTGACTATTCAACACAGCAAAAAGTTAAAAAAAAGTTTTTAAAAAATATTTTAAAAATTTAACGAGAAAAAAAATCAAAACTCCAGAATTCCTTTTTTTTGGTCGCTGCAACATTGCAATAAAAGGTGATCAAAACATCATATCTACACCAAAATAGTATCGGGAAACAAGCCGCAAAAAAAAGCCCTCACCAGCAATAGATTACAAAAAATAGAAACGCTATGGGTCTTCGAAAATGGCGACAAACACAAAAACTTTTTTTCATAAGGATTTTGGAATTTTTTTTAATAACTTAAATTAAAAACAACATATACATGTTTGAGACCTGCGTAATCATAGTGACCTGTGGAATCATAGTCTCGGGGCAGTTTTACCATATAGTGAATATGGTAAATAAAAAAACTCAAAAACAATTGCGGAATTGCACTTTTTTGCAATTTCACCGCATTTGGATTTTTTTTCCAGCTTTCCGGTACACTATGTCGTAAAATGAATGGTGTCATTCAAAAATACAACTCGTCCCTCAAAAAACAAGCCCTCGCATGGCCATATTGAAGGAAAAATAAAGATGTCTCTGGGAAGAAGGGGAGCGAAAAACAAATCTGAAAATAAGAAAAATGCAAAATCGCCAGGGGATGAAGGGGTTAATATGTTTTTTTACATAATTTTTTTAAAAATGTAATTGTATCAGAAAACTAGTGTAATGTATTGATAACTACTCCCCATGTGTCTTAGTATAGGTTACTACGAATAAAGCAGAGGCTAGCTGCTAGATGATGGTGCATATACTACAAATTACAATGTTTCCAATATTTCATGTCTTAAAGCTTTTAGTTCTGTCCGATTTGACATGAATTTGGGGAGAGATTTAAAATACAAACATGAATATCAACCGGGTTTCCACAACGCTATTAGCATGCAAAAGAAATACATCAGGGCAGTTTTTTTGCAAAAATGGTAAAAAAAAGATTATCTGCAGAAATACAGTATTGTGCAAAAGTATTAGGAAGTTGTGGAAAAAAATACTGGACACCATAAATCCTGACCAAATTCCCAACTCCATTTGCTGAAATGCAGCCTCTAACTTGCTATGAACCAACATCATACTTCTCTGCTGCCTGCAGACACTCATTATTGTACCGCTCTCCAGCCCATCAGTGAAAAAACTGCCAAATGTTTCACACTTCGACTCATCAGTACAAGGAACCTACCATCATTTTACTTCACCCAAGCTTCTAAGTTTTCGCGCATAGTTGAGTCACTTGGCCTTGTTTCCATGTCAAAGGTATGACTTTTTGGCTCCAATTCTTCTATGAAAACCACTTCTGGTCAGAATTTTCTGACCAGTAGATGGGTGTAGATGGCTTCCACTTGTAGCTCCCAGTTCTGCACTGATGGCGATGCTAGATATCTTCTAATTACCAAGGGAAGCATTATGTATTTTTTATCTGCTGCACTTGGTTTCCTTGGCCAAATTCTACATCTACAACCCTCAAAGTTGGTCATTTCTTGGTGCTTCTTCAGAAGAGCCTGAAACTTCAGTCTGATATAAAATCTCTGCCTGGGAGAGACCTTGCTGATGCAGTATAACTACCCTGTATCTTGTTGCTGTTCTCAGTCTTGCCATGCTGCATGACCTGTGATATTAAACTGTCTTACACAACCTCACCTTCGTAGTAGAGTTTGACTGTTCCTCACTCAGTTTTATTACCATTACACAGCAGTTTCTGTTTCAACTAATGGCTGTGTTTCAACCTACATATGGAAGTTATAAATATTATGTGATCGGTATAATTGGTTACCCATAAACCTGACTATAATCCTATCAAACCCATGGCCTACAAAATACCTAGAAGAATTGATGCCGCAAAGGGGGTTCACAACAAATATTGATCTGATTTAGATTTCTCTTTTGTTCATTCACTTTGCATTTTGTTCATTGATAAGAAAAACTAATATAATGTCTATTTGTGAAGGCATTCTTTCTGTGGAGCATTTTTCCACACCTGCCTAAAACTTTTGCACAGTACTGTAAGTAGCATGTGAGAAATTTCCATGGACGATTCACAGAAAAAACAAAGGACTAGCCTTTGACAATGCAGCTAAAACTGTACAGATTTGTTGCAGATTCAGCGGAAGGCATCAGCCTGAGATTTTAGTTGTGGAAATACAGGAAGGCGTTTGTGTCTGAATATGCCCCTACAGTTCTTAGCGGCAGTGCTCTGTTATTAAAAGGAACATTTTTTTTCAGGTTTATTGTGTGACAAATATACATAGGGATCCTTATCAGGATATCGGGGCAATCGTATTATCCCATTTGGCTAGCAACTTGTAGCGCACCATAGCCACATAATTCTTTCCCTAAGCTGAGGTATGACGCAGTTTGGCATCATCTCAAAATTATCACACAGCTTAATAAAAGAGTGGGGCAGAGAGGTGTAACCAATTATCACAGCCAGCAAGACTGTCTGACCTTTTCATATAGTGTCATCCTCCCACTCCCAGCCAGTCTCTCCATCTGCCATTAACAGATTTCTTGCTCTTTTTTCCAGCATCAGTCTGTGTCAGGCCTGGTATTTATAGAGCTGGGGATAGAAGTGAGCAGGACAATGTTGGCGGGCCTGGTATATGGCAGGTATAGTCATAATGAAGTAAACCTTGGCAGATTTATGACGGGAAAGGAAGGGATGAACGAATCCCTAACAAGTGTCTGTATCAGCGATGAGTTAATGGTGCAAAATACTGAAGACACCTTTAATTGAGCAATTTTATGCAGGTTAATATGGCACCAACGCAATTAAATGGAAAAAAAAATCAATCCGTCCCCTTGGCACAAATTAACCTCGTTCAGTGAGGATCTTACCCCCGTCTGAGCCATGCCGAACGGTCCAGGGTTCATTCCTAAGAAAAGCACTTCCTTTCTGGATTGGCAGTATGTCCGGACGTACTTCTCGTGGGGGTCCCAGGCATACAACAAAGGGTTGTACACGTACTTCACCGGATCCTGGAAGAGCAGGTGTCCCAGCTTCAAGTTCAACTCCAACTCTACCTGTAGGAAGCCATTAGCGGGATTCTCCTGATCGGGGGATACATCAGACGGGGGCTGAGCGACAATCATTCCTTCTTCTCCGGTGCTGCAGCTATAGGACATAAAGGTCAATGCTCAGCACATTATTATTGCACTAGGTTTAGGAGCCATATATTTATTTTGTCATATTCAATGCGCAATACAATGCAAATTTGTTTAAATTGCTTTGAGATTGGGGAAGCTGGGCGAAAACCAGTTATAGCTTTTGCAAAAAGTTGTCACCCAGCTTTCCCAGGCTCCTGAATAGCAACTCTGCCAAGTTATGCAGCGATACATCCCATACTCATGTATTCTCTCATCATTTCTGCACTACTGACCCGTCCCATGTATCCACAAATATCCATGTGACGTCTTTAGACCATCAAACCTTCCCACAATGCGGTTTCTCCCTCGTAGTATTGCAATGAATTCCAAGAAAGGACTCTGGTCCGGAGCTAAAACTTAACAGCACGGTCTGAATGGGAATATCATGTAGCCGAAAATTAACCCTCCTGGATTATCAGAAGTGAATGTTGTGGCTCTGCCCTCCCTGCTTTATACTGCAGGTCTACTTGTGTAATCTGACAGCTGTGTACAATCACATGCCTCATCATAAGCCCTTTAGGAAGTTAGTTTTTGGAGAGACGATTTCCTTCACAGTAAGAACAGAAATGATGAACAAGGCTAAAAAGACCATAAAAGTTATTATGGAACACGCAGTAAATAAGTGTGAGTGAGGGGATCCCATCTGTGTATTCATGGCACCATACTATTAGGCATTACTGGGGATCTGTAGTTCTCCTGCCAATCAGACATATCAATGTCTCAGATGGCAAAACTCTATTAACCAGCTAAAGGGGTTCTCCGTTCTTCTGATAAAAGTCTGCAGTCACTTTATGTGACTGCAGATGTCTGAATCCTGACAGCATATGGTGAGCATACTATCAGGTTACACCGGTATTGAGAGAGTGTGAGCGGACGGTCAAATGGCCACAAGTATGCAATATGTATACATGAGGTCACATGCCGACTAGACGTATTCAGCTCTCTCATTTCAGTTGTCTGGAAAGAAGCCAGGCATGACTAGTCGGAATGTGGCACAAAGTATGCAAATCACATGCTTGCGGTCATGCGACCGTCTGCTCTCACTGGCAATACTGGTGAAGCCCGACAGCATGCACACCACATGCAAACAGGATTTAGAAATCTGCAGTAACATAGAGAGAATGCAAACTTTTATCGGAAGACCAGACCACTTTAAGGACCACTCACTGAATATATACTGCAGGCGATCTATCTCCTTAAAATCAGCCAGTCGAATGTTGTGTGCCCGTCTGTCAGAGACTGCCGGAGCCCCAGGAGAGAGGACAGAGCTGTTCTCACCACTTTTGTTATCTCTTTTGTAGGATACACATTAAAGGGATATTCCCATCTCCAAGATCCTATCCCAATATGTAGTAGGTGTAATAAAAATAATAATAATAATAGCAAGTATCTCCAATTAGAAATGTAGCATAGTTCTTCTCATTAGCTATGTCTCTTTCCCCATGTAGGGCATTGCAGTCGCTTAGGAATCCATGGTTACGACCACTAACAATTAACTGTCACTATATGTGTGGCCATAACAATGGCGACATAGCGAATCAGAAGAACTATACTACATTTCTAATTGGAGGTATTGCTAATATTATTATTACATCTACTATATATTAGTAAAGGATCTTGGAGATGGGAATACCTCATTAGTTAATGAGCGCAGGGAAAAGAGGCAACTTTGCGGTCCCTTGTTGGACCTAGTGATCAGGTGAACAAAAGCCACGGTAATGGCAGCCCCAGCTACAGTGGAAAAGTATACTGTTTACAAAATAAATTCTTTACAACCTTCTCCCTGCATAATTTAGTAATTTTACTATGCCTTTATTTAACATGTTAGAATTTTCTATTCATCCCAAGAATTTGATATTTTGCCGGGGCTTTTTTTTCCCTGGAGAAACAGGGCTTTCTATTGGTGATGTGTCTTATAGGTATTTGTATTTGTTTTTCCATAAATCTTTCAAAAAGGTCAAAAATGTGTTCTTCAATTTCATGTGTAACTGTATATGGATAAATATTTTTTTACTTTGGATGCCTGTATAGTTATTTCTGTAGTCATACTGATTGCAATTGTCCTGGATACCAAATATGCTGGGGTGTGTTACTAGTACATGATCTATGATACATTGATATATTGTAAATTTTGAAGGAAATTTAGGATTTTCAGAAATTACAGTTGTGCTCAAAAGCTTACCTACCCCGTCAGAATTTTTGCTTTCTTGGCCTTTTTTCAGAGAATACGAATGATAACACCAAAACTTTTTTCCAATCATGGTTAGTGGTTGGGTGAAGCCATTTATTGTCAAACTACTGTGTTTTCTCTTTTTAAATCATGACATCACAAAACATCCAAATGACCCTTATCAAAAGTTCACATACCCTGGTGATTTTGGCCTGATAACATGCACAGAAGTTGACACAAATGGGTTTGAATGGCTACTAATTGTATCATCCTCACCTGTGACCTGTTTGTTTGTAATCAGTTTGTGCATAACAGCTGAGTTTCTTAGATTCAGAGAGACTCTTGCATCTTTCATCCAGCCACTGACGTTTCTGGATTGTGAGTCATGGGGAAAGCAAAAGAATTGTCAACGGATCGGATCTATGGGAAACGGTAGTTTAACTGTGTAAAACAGAAAAGGGATACAAAAAGATATCCAAGGAATTAATAATGCCAGTCAGCAGAGTTCAAACTGTGATTAACAAATGGAAAATCTGAGACTCTGTAAAATTAAAACCACGATCAAGTAGAGCAACAAAAATTTCATCCACAACTGCCAGGGAAATTGTTCGGGAAGCAAAGAAAAACCCACAAATAACATCGGCTGAAATACTGGACTCTCTGAAAACTAGCGGTGTGGCTGTTTCAAGATGCACAATAAGGAGGCACTTGAAAAATTGGCTGTACTGTCGAGTTGCCAGAAGAAAGCCATTAATGCGCAAATGCCACAAAGTATCTCGCCTACAATATGCAAAAGAGCACAGAGACAAGCCTCAAAACTTCTGGAACAAGGTAATTTGGAGTGATAAGACCAAAATTTAACTTTTTGGCCACAACCATAAACATTACATTTGGAGAGAGGTTAACGACGACTATGATGAAAGGAACACCATTCCTACTGTAAAGCACGGAGGTGGATCGCTGATGTTATGAGGATGTGTGAGCTACAAAGGCTGGTGACATGACCTTTTTTCCCTATTTAGTCTGGCTCCGCCCTTCTGGCTTTGCTGGACTTCATTGTATTATCTACTTTTAAGCTAGCCGGGTGCTTAGGTGGCTTACTCAGTCACTTTTGCTTGATCTTAGGATCTCTAAGTAATTTGTTTTCTGTTTTATTTTTCCCTGCTACAATTTCTGTTAGGAGGTGTCCACCTTTTCTCCCAGTCCCTAGATCTTGTAGGGATTCCTCCCTCGCAACTATAGGTCTTCGTTCAGACTAGCTGAGGACTTTAGCGGGTCTGGTCGCAGGATCAGGTTCCCCGTTACATCGTAGGGATCCAGCTTAGTTCTATTGTAGGGACAGAATTCCAATCTTTCCTTAGTGCTTGTAGCAGATCATAACAGTAAGTCCAGCCCAAAAAAAAAAAAATCTCTAAGGAAAGATTTTCTGTTTCCATCATGGTGTCGGTTCAGGATTTGGCTCAACGCCTGCAGGGACTTTCTCTGGAGGTGGCTGAGATCCAGCAACACGTGAGTAGTTGTTCTGGAGCACATTTCGTGGAGCCAAAGGTACGTTTGCCTGATTTATTTTTTGGTGAACAACAAGATTTTTTTTCTTTTAAAAATGCTTGCTTGTTGTATTTCCGTTTGAGACCCAGATCCTCTGGTGATGAATCACAGCACATAGGGTTCATAATGTCACTTTTGCGCAAAGAACCTCAGGACTGGGCCTTTTCTCTGCAGCCTAGTGATCCATGCTTTAGATCAGTGGATAGTTTTTTTTCTGCTTTGGGGTTATTGTATGACGATCCTGATCGTGTTTCATCAGCTGAGACAGAATTGAGACGTTTGAGACAGGGATCAGGTAATGTGGAAAAATATTGTACTCACTTCCGACGATGGTCCACTCAGGTGGGGTGGAACGATTCAGCTTTGAAAAGTTTATTTCTTGCAGGGTTAAGTGAAAGGGTTAAAGATTTGCTGATTGCTTATCCCATACCTGGTAACTTGCAAGAGGCTATGCAATTAGCCATACGGGTGGATAGGAGACTGCGTGCAAGGGTTAATGAGAGTAAATCTGCCTTGTCAGCTCCAAGTCTGGAGAGAGACTGTACTGACATTGGAGAACCGATGGAAATTGGAGCAATGACACCTCACTCTCGGGAAAAAGACCGTAGATTTGCTGAAGGTTTGTGTTTCTATTGTGGCAAATCTGACCATTTCATTAAGAACTGTGTGCTTCGTATGAATAAAGAGAAAAAAAGAAATGAGGTCAGTTTCGCCCGTATAGCTTGTTTAAACAATAAAGGTGTCTTTCTTTCTGCTACCACTGCTGTTGATGAGGAATTAATGGAGTTTCGGGTATTTGTGGATTGTGGTTCAACTCTCAATGTGATTGATGGGAAATTTTTGGAAAAACTAAAATTAAAACCCAAACTTCTGTCTTCCCCTATTAATGTGGTTGCTGTGGATGGTTCTCCCTTGAAAAATGTTACTCACCATATCTGTGAATTTCCTCTCACTATTAATGGTGTTCATCAAGAGAATTTGGATTTGGCAGTTTTGAATAATTTGCCTTCTCCGGTGATTTTGGGGTTACCTTGGTTAAAATTGCACAATCCGGTACTGGATTGGTCTACCAATGAAATTAAGTCCTGGAGTCCTAAGTGTTATGACAAGTGTTGTAATGGGCGTATTGCTGCTGTAGTTAAGGGGGAGTTACCTGTACCTATTCAGGATTTTTGGAAAGTTTTTTCTGATAAGGAATCGCAGGTATTGCCTCCTCATAGAGATTATGATTGTGCAATTGAATTTGTCCCTGGAGCGACTCTTCCTAAAAGCCGTTTATTTAATCTTACCATTCCTGAGAGAAAGGCTTTGGAGGAATACATACAGACAAGCTTGGCCGCCGGTCACATTAGACCTTCCAAGTCTCCTGTGGCGGTTGGATTTTTTTTTGTTAAAAAAAAGGACGGCGGTTTACGGCCTTGTCTAGACTTTCGTGAGATTAATAAGATTACTGTACGCAATCCTTACCCACTGCCATTGATTCCTGATTTGTTTAATCAGTTAGTGGGGGCCAAGTGGTTCTCGAAAATTGATCTTCGAGGGGCATACAATTTGTTGCGCATGAAGGAGGGGGATGAATGGAAGACTGCGTTTAACACTCCACTGGGTCATTTTGAGAATCTGGTTATGCCTTTTGGGCTTTCCAGTGCTCCGGCATTTTTTCAGAATCTTATTAATGACATCCTTAGATCTTTGATTGGCAGAAGTGTGGTTGTGTATTTGGATGACATTTTGATTTATTCACCGGATTTGGAGTCTCATTGGAGGAGTGTGCGTGAAGTATTACAGTTATTGAGTGATAATTCACTTTTTGCCAAGCTAGAAAAATGTGAGTTCGCTGTACAGAGACTTAGTTTTTTGGGCTACATTGTCTCCAGTGAAGGTTTTGAGATGGACCCGGTGAAAGTGCAAGCTGTGCAGGATTGGCCTAGACCTATTGGTGTGAAATCAATACAGAGGTTTTTGGGGTTCGGCAATTATTATAGAAAATTCATTAAACATTTTTCTGTGATTGCCAAACCTCTGACCAATCTCACCAGGAAAGGTGCTGATGCGGTTCAGTGGACTACTGAGGCCATTGAGGCTTTTGTGTTGCTAAAGGAGTTCAGCTTTGCTCCCATCCTTACGCAGCCTGATGTGACTAAACCATTTTTGGTTGAGGTTGATGCTTCTTCTGTGGGGGTCGGCGCGGTGTTGTCTCAGGAAAAGACAGATGGAATACATTCTTGTGCTTTTTTTTCAAAGAAATTTTCTGAGTCTGAACTAAATTATGATATCGGTAATCGGGAATTGTTGGCAATTAAACTCGCATTTGAACACTGGCGTCATTTTTTGGAGGGAGCGGAATTTCCCGTTCAAGTCTTCACCGATCATAAAAATCTGGTCTACCTTGATGCTGCCAAACGCTTGAATGCCCGTCAGGCTAGGTGGGCACTGTTTTTCTCGCGGTTTAATTTTACCGTTACTTACATCCCAGGTACTAAAAATGTTAAAGCTGATGCTTTGTCTCGCAGCTTTTCTCCTATGGCGGGTACTGAGGAGGAAAACATTTTGCAAGAGGGGGTTGTTATTGCTGTTTTGGACTCTGTGTTGGAAGATGAGATTCTTAAAGCACAGGAGAATGCCCCATCTAACACGCCGCATGGGAGGTTGTTTGTGCCTGGTACCGAGGAGAGATTTGTTTGTTGAATGTCATGACTCTCGGTTGGCAGGTCATCCTGGAATCTCTGAGACCAAGAGACTTGTGGGTCGCAGCTTTTGGTGGCCTGGATGGCAGAAGGAAGTCATTAAGTGGGTGCGTCAATGCACGGTGTGTGCTAGATCTAAGTCTTCTCATACTCCTGCTGCGGGGTTGCTTTGCCCTCTGGAGGTCCCTAGTGCACCTTGGACACATTTGGCTATGGACTTTATTACTGACCTTCCCCCCTCTGAGGGTTTCACTGTCATCTGGGTGGTCGTGGACCGTTTTAGCAAGATGTGTCACTTGGTTCCTTTCATCAAACTGCCTTGCGCTAAGACTCTCGCTAAGGCCTTTGTCAAGGAAATTGTCAGACTACATGGCGTTCCTACTGACATTGTTTCTGATAGGGGACCTCAGTTTGTGGCTCGTTTTTGGCGCACCTTTTGTGACAGGTTGGGAGTTCATTTGTCGTTTTCATCCGGATATCATCCTGAGTTTAATGGCCAAACAGAAAGCAAAAACCAGGATGTTGAGCAGTTCTTGCGTTGTTTTGTGGCAGACAATCAAGAGGGGTGGTCTGAGTTTCTGCCACTTGCTGAGTTTGCTCTTAACAACCATACATCCGCTTCTGCTGGTTGTTCGCCTTTTTTTTGTTGTACTGGGAGACATCCGTCGTTTGGGTCATTTTCCAAGTTGGGATCGGCTGTACCTGAAGAGAATTTTTCTGGTGTTTTGGAGAGAGTTTGGACTGAGGTGCGTGGTAATCTTCAGGAGGCTAACAAAAGATCCAAAGTGTATTTTGATAGAAAACGACAAGAGGTTTTGTTTGCTATTGGTGACATGGTTTGGTTGTCCTCTAAGAATCTGCGCTTGAGGATTCCGTCTAAGAAATTGGGTCCCAAGTTTGTAGGGCCCTTTAAGGTGCTTCAGGTTATTAACCAATCTGCTGTTAAGTTGGAGCTTCCTACCTCCTGGAAGCTTAATCCGGTGTTTCATGTTTCTCTCTTGAAAAAAGCTGAGGTCTCAGATGGAGACGTCTTGGCCACTGTTCCCCTGGTGGTGGAGGACGGGCAATATGAGATTTCTCGCATCCTAAATTCTAGACGGTATAGAGGGAGTTTGCAGTACCTCGTCGCTTGGAAGGGTTATGGACCCGAGGATAACTCATGGGTGAGGGCGGATGATGTTTCTGCGTCTAGACTTGTCAGAGCGTTTCACAAGAGGTTTCCGGATAAGCCTAAGTCCTAGGGGATCCGGAGGATCCTCTTAGAAGGGAGGGTACTGTTAGAACCCTCGTTAGGTTTTTTCAGTTTGCTGGTCACATGACCTTTTTTCCCTATTTAGTCTGGCTCCGCCCTTCTGGCTTTGCTGGACTTCATTGTATTATCTACTTTTAAACTAGCCGGGTGCTTAGGTGCCTTACTCAGTCAGTTTTGCTTGATCTTAGGATCTCTAAGTAATTTGTTTTCTGTTTTATTTTTCCCTGCTACAATTTCTGTTAGGAGGTGTCCACCTTTTCTCCCAGTCCCTAGATCTTGTAGGGATTCCTCCCTCGCAACTATAGGTCTTCGTTCAGACTAGCTGAGGACTTTAGCGGGTCTGGTCGCAGGATCAGGTTCCCCGTTACATCGTAGGGATCCAGCTTAGTTCTATTGTAGGGACAGAATTCCAATCTTTCCTTAGTGCTTGTAGCAGATCATAACATTATCATCTGAGAAAATAAAGAATCTCATCCACAACTACCACAAAAGACTTCAAGCTGTCATGGATGTTAGAGGAGGCAATACACGGTATTAAGAAATGGAGTATGCAAACTTTTGATCAGGGTCATTTGGATGTTTTGGGTTGTCATTATGATTTAAAAAGAGAAAACACAGTAGTTTGACAATAAATGGCTTCACCCAACCACTAACCATGAGTGGAGAAAAAGTTTTGGTGTTATCATTCATATTCTCTGAAAAACGGCCAAGAAAGCAAAATTCTGCCAGGGTATGTAAACTTTTGGGCACAACTGTAGATATGGCTTGACTTTATTTTCCAGACCATGATATAAATGTAGAAGACTAAACCTCTCTACAACACAATATTTGCATAACATAGAATGTTAATGTTGGAAGGAACCAGGGTCAATGTGTCCAACCCCCTGCTCAATTCAGGATTCACTAAACCAGGGGTGGGGAACCTCAGGCCACAGGGCCATTTACGGCCCTCCATGACCTTTTATCAGGCACCCGAGTAAATTCTCAGGGACCGCATTCTTGGGCAGGGAGCTGTATTTTTATTGCCACAAGCTCATTAATTTCTTCTTGCTCTGTAAGCACACACACAGTCTTCACTAGTGAACACTGAAGGGCATGCAATGAAAGATTACGTCCTAACACCAGGGCCAGAGTCAGGATGTACTTTGTGGGAGGAGTTTGTATGGCCCCCGAAGGATGGTATAAATATCCAAATGGCCCTTGGCAGTAAAAGATTGCCCACCCTCTGCACTAAACCATCTCAGACAGATGTCTGTCCAGTCTCTGAAGACTTCCATTTAAGGAGAACTCACCACCTCTTGTGGCAGCCTGTTCCACTCATTGAGCACCCTCACTTTAAGAAAGTATTTTCTAATATCTAATCTGTATCTTCTCCCTTTCAGTTTAAAGGGAATCTGTCACCCTAAATTGGCGGGATATTTAAATGATGGCAGCCAGGTCAGATGGGCGGTGTTTTGGGTACTTGCCTTAACATGTTGTTCGCCGCTGTCTCCATTATTTCTGGGAATTGTAGTCGTTGCCCTCCATATAACACGCCTGCGCACTGCAATCTTGAATTGCGCACGCACAGTATGCTTTGCCCACAGATTGCAATGCGCAGGCGCGTTATATGGAGGGCAACGACTACAATTCCCAGAAATAATGGAGACAGCGGTGAACAACATGTTAAGGCACTTACCCAAAACACCGCCCTTCTGACCTGACTGCCATCATTTAAATATCCCGCCAATTTAGGGTGACAGATTCCCTTTAATTCCATTTCTTCTCGTGTTTCCATGTGCAAATTACAATAATGATGATCCCTCTACACTGTGACATCCCTTCAGATATTTGTAGACAGCTATTAAGTCTCCTCTTAACCTTCTTTTTTGAAAGCTAAACATTCCCAGATCCTTTAACCGTTCCTCGTAGGACATACTTTGCCGTCTGCTCACCATCTTGGTAGCTCTTCTTTGAACTTGTTCCAGTTTTTCAATGTTTTTTTTATAATGTGGTGCCCAGAACTGGACACCGTATTACAAATGAGGCCTGACCAAGGAGGAGTAGAGGGGGATCATTACTTCATGTGATCTAGACTCTGTGCTTCTCTTAATACATCCTAGAACTGTGTTTGGCTTTTTTGTTGCTGTGTTGCTGCATCACACTGTTGACTCATGTGCAGTCTGTGATCTACTAGTATACCCAAGTCTTTTTCACACATGCTATTGCTTAGTTCTATTCTTCCCATTCTGTAGATGTAATTTTTGTTTTTCTTGCCCAGAAGTAGAATCTTGCATTTCTCTCTGTTTCTCACATCTAATCTAATATACACACATATGGGAAAAGTTCGCCCTTTGGCTCTCTAGTTTTTGCTGAAATACTAAATATAGTGTATAAATAAAAATTAATGATTTCAAGGAATTATATCTTAATAATCGGTGATTGCTCTAAATGATCTCATAAGACAATGTCCTATCCATCCTGTGCATGATGGTCCAGAACAAAAGGTTCCTATTTTGACTTACGATGACTGTTTCCAAAGATGATTTTTAACCATTATAATGTTTTTCCGGATCCCCTGAGGTGTCAGATCATAAAAATATCCTCAAATACAATCTATAAAATTATATCCTCAGGATTTGTGGTTCTGCCAATTTTAAAGCAAGCTCTGTGACATCTGTGCTCATGCCCCGAGTAACTGTAAACTGAGGAACTTGAGGGCAAGATAGATATTGCTGGATTCTAAAAAATATTTGGCAGCTCTACATTGAGACTGCTTATGTATGTCATCAGTGTTTGGTCAGTGTGTCATCAGTGTTTTTCACATATGGATGTGACAAAGCTTCTCCTATCCTTTTCAATGTTACAGCACAGGGATTGTACACAAATGCCATTTGTATTGGCCCTTTTCATCCGTGCTGCCAAAATAACCCAGCCATGTCTCCATGAGTTGTGCACGGAGATATGGTCCGTGAAAATACACAGACATGTGAAGAGCCCCATGGACTATAATAGGTATGTGTTCTATCCGCGAAAAATCCAAAACGAGTATGTGCAACATGAACATCTGTAGGAGGCCTAAATCAGACCACAAAATAGAATAAGCATGGCCTGCGCAGTAGATTTTAGGTTGCATTATGAAACATATATAATATGTATTATTATATAACTATAATGTAAAAACCATAATATAACAAAGTTTATTTTTTTTTAGCACTTCTTTTTCCTTTATGTAACTATTACACTAAGCCTAACCCTAAACCTAGCCAGGTTTAGAAAAAAAACTGTAAGAACATAAAGTGTATTTGTGGGTTTTTTTTTTTCAAAATTAAAAGTGATTGGAGAGGCAGGACGCCGCGACACAGCACAACTTCTTTCACCCTGTGACTATCACAACTGTCCCCCATGCCCTGGCTGTAAGGCAACAGCCGGAACACGGCGACTTTCAATGCTATTTTACAGCACTGCTGTATGGCAATATCAAACCTGTATATTTTTTTTATTTTACAGATTTTAAAAAATTCGGAACTTTGTAAAAATAATTTGTTCGTGTCGCCAGACTATGAGACCCACAGCTTTTTTAATTTTCTGCTGATTGGATTGCGTGGCGAGTGGTAGATTTTATTGGTACCATTTTGGGACACAAACAATGTTTTGATTTCTTTGTATTACATTTTTGGGGTGGATGTGAGGTGATCAAAAAAATTAACTGAAAGGGCAGTTATACGACATTTACCATGTAAGTTAAGTAATTTCATATTATCATAATGGGATGTGTAAATACCAAATATGTTTATTTTTGGACTGGAAAAAAGGTGTTTGATTCAAACATCAATACTTTTATCATTTTTATAAGATACTTTTATCAGACATACATGGGGTTAAAGGATCTGCTGCTAACATCTTAGTGGCAAAAATCACAGCCCAGTGGAGTCCACATCCGACAGTTCGAGCTATTTGTTTTTAACTCCTTCACGACATATGACGTACATTTATGTCATATGTTGTAATAATAATAATAATCCTTATTTATATAGCGCCAACATATTTCGCAGCGCTTTACAGTTTAACAGTTTCAAAACACAAGTCATAAGTAACGTTAACAATACAATAATTAAAGCAAAATAAGACGACCCTGCTCGTGAGAGCTTACAATCTACAATGAGGTGGGGGAGATACAAAGTACAGGTGTGTATATACAATGGTGCATTTACAATGATGGTCCAGCCATCTTGAGGGAGTGAGGGATGGATGGAGATTGTGAATGGGCTACACACACACACTTACACAGAGAATGACTTTGATTAGTGAATGTGATAGGCCGCTCTGAACAGATGTGTTTTGAGGGAGCGCCTGAAACCATGCAAATTGTGGATAGTCCTAATTTCTTGGGGTAGAGCATTTCAGAGGATTGGCGCAGCGCGGGACAAATCTTGGAGTCGGGATTGGGAGGTACGGATTAGTGCAGAGGTTAGTAGAAAGTCGTTTGCAGAGCGCAGCAGTCGGTTAGGCCGATAGATAGAAATGAGTGAGGAGATGTAGGGGGGTGCTGCACTGTGGAGAGCTTTGTGGGTGAGAACAAGTACTTTGAATTGGATCCTATAATGAATGGGCAGCCAGTGTAAGGACTGGCGAAGAGCGGACGCGTCCGAGTACCGATTAGCCAGATGCATGACCCTGGCTGCTGCATTAAGGATGGACTGGGGAGGGGATAGTCGAGTAATGGGGAGGCCAAGTAATAGAGCGTTGCAGTAGTCCAGGCGGAAGTGGATCAATGCTACAGTGAGGGTTTTTGTTGTTTCCATGGTGAGAAAAGGGCGGATTCTAGAGATGTTCTTTAGGTGTGGGCGGCAAGAGCGAGAAAGACATTGTATATGGGAGGTGAAGGAGAGATTGGTGTCAAGCATAACACCCAGACAGCGAGCCTGCTGCCGGGGTGTTATTATGGTGCCGCCCACGGAGAGGGAAATGTCAGATTTAGGGAGGTTAGTAGATGGCGGGAGCAGAAGAAGTTCAGTTTTGGAGAGGTTGAGTTTCAGATAGAGAGCGGACATGATGTTGGAGACTGCGGACAGTCAGTGGCGTTCTGTAGAACAGCGGGGGTAAGGTAGGGGGATGACGTGTATAGTTGTGTGTCATCAGCATAAAGATGGTACTTAAAGCCAAATCTGCTGATGGTCTGTCCAATTGGGGCCGTGTAGAGAGAGAAGAGAAGGGGGCCAAGGACTGAGCCCTGGGGTACACCGACAGTGAGAGGAAGAGATGACGTGGAGCCAGTGAACGAAACACTGAAGGAGCGGTCAGAAAGATAGGAGGAGAACCAGGAGAGAGCAGTGTCCTTAATACCTAGTGACTGGAGCCTAGACAGTAGGAGACGGTGGTCAACTGTGTCGAAAGCTGCTGAAAGGTCGAGAAGAATGAGCAGAGAGTGGTCGCCATTACGCTTTGCTGTCAGAAGGTCATTGGTCACTTTGATGAGTGCAGTTTCAGTCGAATGTAGGGGGCGGAAGCCGGACTGTGAAGGGTCTAGGAGGGAGTGAGTGGAGAGGTAACGGGTAAGGCGGGAGTAGACTAGGCGCTCCAAGAGTTTAGAGATGAAGGGGAGATTGGAGACCGGTCTGTAGTTGTTTGTGCAGGAAGGGTCGAGAGCGGGTTTCTTTAGTAGTGGAGTAATGATGGAGTGTTTGAAGGAAGATGGGAAAATGCCAGAGGAGAGTGAGAGATTAAATATTGTAGTTAGGTGAGTTGTGACAACTGGAGAGAGAGACTGGAGGAGATGTGAGGGAATGGGGTCGGTAGTGCATGTAGTCGGACAAGAGGAAGAGAGGAGTCTGGAGACTTCTTCTTCTGTGATGGGATCAAATGTGGAAAGTGAGCCAGGGGAAATGCAGGGTGGGATGAGAGTCACAGCACTTGGTGGTTGAGAGCAGATTTCCTGACGGATAGTATCTATTTTTTCTATAAAGTGGGAGGCCAGATCGTCAGCACAAATTTCTGTGATAGGGGCTTGTGCTTTTGGCCTGAGGAGGGAGTGAAAAGTGTCAAAAAGTTTCTTGGGGTTGTTGGCTAGTGAGAAGATCAGGGTGGTGAAGTAGGTCTGTTTGGCGAGGTGAAGGGCAGCATTATAAGTTCTTAACATGAATTTAAAGTGGATGAAGTCTTCTGGTGTGCGGGTTTTTCTCCAGAGGCGTTCAGCACTCCTAGAGCATCGCTGAAGAAGTTGAGTTTGCAATGTGAGCCAGGGCTGTTTTACTGTGTGTTTGGAAGTTCTGAGGGTGAGCGGTGCTACTTGGTCAAGGGTGCTTCTAAGAGTGTCATTGTAGTGATGAACAGCCAGATCAGGACAGTGATGAGTGTAGGGAGTCTGAAAGTGTCTGAGGGTAAATGGCTTGTAGATTTCTGAATGTATGGTAGGTAGGAGTGCGCTGGGGTGGTCGAGGATTTGTGAGGATGAAGGAGAGAATGTTGTGGTCAGAGAGTGGAAGCGGTGAGTTATTTAGGTGGGAGATTGAACAGAGGCGGACAAAGACCAGGTCAAGGGTGTTACCATCCTTGTGTGTCTCAGAGGTTGAAAGCTGTGAGAGGCCTAGAGAAGTGGTTAGTGATAGACGCTGAGATGCAGATGTGGAAGTAGGGCTGTTATTGGGGATGTGGAAGTCTCCAAGGATAAGGGTTGTTAGTTCTGAGGACATGAAGTGCGGCAGCCAGGCTGAGAAGTGGTCAAGGAACCGGGTGGGCGAGCCTGGGGGCCGATATATGACCGCTACTCTGAGGGAGAGGGGACGGAAGAGCCTGATGGTGTGGACCTCAAAAGAAGGGAATGAGAGTGATGGAATTGGGGGGATGACCTGGAAAGTGCATTGTGGGGACAGGAGTATGCCAACTCCACCACGTCTGTTTGCGGGTCTTGGAGAATGGGAGAACTGTAAGCCACCATAGGAAATGGAAGCAATGGCAAATGTTGTGTTCCTGACTTTGATGTGGGCTTGCACGATGAATCTGTATCCTTCCCGGCAGATGATGGCTGATTTAAGTCAGCCATCATCTGCCTCTAAGAGACTGCGGCTGTTAACCAGTTAAATTCTGCTGTCAATCACGGACAGTGGCATTTAACATGCCAAAGTAGGGTGGGAGCATCATGCAATGTGCTCATCAGTGCACCCATGATTTGACTGTGGGGCGCCGATGGGTTGCAAGAAACCCGAGGGTTTGCTGAAGACTTCAGTGCTTCTCTTGACGACTCTCTTGTGAAAGCGAGCAGGTAGCTGGTGTTCACAAGAGATTGTGACTTTCGCTATACAGAGTAGTGCTGATGCATTGCTATTTATAGTTCAAGCAATCAGATGATTGCAGCTTCAAGTCCCCTAAAGGGGACAAGTACAGTTAAAAGTAAAAAAAAAACACATTTTTAAAAATATGAAAAAAATACAAAAGTTCAAATACTCCCTTTAAAAATAAAACTAAGAAAATAAAAAAAGACATTCTTGGCAATTTTGTGTTCGTTAAAGTCCAATTTACAAAATATAAAATAAATTAATCTGATTGGTAAACAACGTAACAAGAAAAATATCAAAATGCCAACATTACCTTTTTTGGCCGCCGCAACATTGCAATAAATGCAATAACAGGTGATCAAAACATCATATCCACCCAAAATGGTATCAATAAAAACATCAGCTCAGGGAACAACAAATAACCTAGCATACAGCCTCAGATACTGAATATTCAAAATGTTACCGGTCTCAGAAAATGTAGAAACAAGCGGAAAAATGTTTTCACAACTTTCCAATTTTTTTCCACCACTTAAATAAAATATAAAACTACACGTGTTTGGTATTTGCGTACTCGTACTGACCTGGAGAATCATACTGCCTGGTCAGTTCTACCATATAGTGAATACGGTAATAAAAAAAAATGCCAAAAACAATTGAGGAATTGCATTATTTTGCCATTTGAATGCACTTGGAATTTTTTTCCCACTTTCTTGGTCATCACATGATAAAATGAATGGTGTAATTGAAAAGTACAACTATTCCCGCAAAAACAAAAAACTTTATATGACTATAGGGAAAGAAAAAAAAGTAATGGCTCTTGGATGAAGGGAAGAAAAACGTGAAAATGAAAATATGGGAAATGGGTGCAGCATGAAGTGGTTAATGTTAGGTCTGCTCAGCGAATATCCCACATATATAACATAATATTGTCTAATATTTGGTAACTGACTAGACAGCTCGATGGGGCAGCACGGATTGTCCTGGGACATTAGTTGGGTTTATTCTTTAGGAGTCTGTAACTCCAGGTGCTGATATAGACTTATGGTAATGTATGTGCTGCTTTCTAAGGCACATTTCCATTCACATGCCTGTACATAATACCCTCATCATTTAGACCACAGGCACGTAATTATCTCCTGTTGCCAATGTTTCCAAATTCGTTGGATTCTCTGGTTCCAGGTCGCACAAGACTCATTTAACACACACTTAAAAGCAAGTCACAGGCGACTGAGATGTACCTGCAATTTGGTCTTTTATTATTTAATCAATACCAGAGCCCTTAGTCGTATGATGGTGACGTTTCTCAGAATTGGTGTAGCCCCAGCCCGTATGGTACTTGCCAGCTTTCAGGGCCAGGTACCCAAGTTCTGGTGACTAATCCCCCATTCTCCATGCCTCGCCCCTACATGCGGATGGCGACTGCCTCTGATGAGATCCCAGCGACAACACCTTTGGTTCTGGCAGCGCCCAGACAGGTCTGGAGCCAGTGCTACATATACAATAAGAGGCGCTGGGATCCTTCCTTCCTAAAGAGGTTCCTCAGCGGCCGCAGCACGTCCCGTACACTTCTGCAGAACATATCACACGGCTTACACCCTTTCCATGAAGCATAGGAAATAGCAATGTGGGAAGGAAATTTCCTTTAGCCTTCACAAAGAAGTTCTGCAGCAGCTGAGATTACCTTAGATGTCAGAGACCTGTATGTTCAGCAGCCTGGCACACTTACATGGGAGCACAACTCCTTCACACCTGACAGTCTGCAGAAGGGGTTAATCCCCTACTATATAATGATACGATTGTCATACTTTTGAATGCAACTCTAAAACAAAAAATCATATTAGAAGCAATATCAATAATATTTCGCGTAAATTTGGGCAAAAACAAACAAACTCAGAGGGATGTGAGGATGATGAGGGTTTTGGTCAGGAGAGGACGGGTCTAGCGTCACGTGACATTGCCGCCTCTTTTCTCCTTCTACATCCGGTTAACCCATACATCTCCACCGCCTCCCATAATGCACCGCGGCCAAACACTAGCAAGCAGCGGCCGCAGCGCGCAGAGAAACGTGCCGCACTCAGACCGGTCACTAGTGCAGTGCTCGGCACCGAGTACAGGGCAGTAGCGGTCACCGTACAGCCGCTCCGTACACACCTGCACCCTCAGGGCGCGCGCACCGCGCGGCCTGCACGGGAGATTTACCTGAGGAAGTAGCGCGATCCTATTAGGATACAGGACCTTTGGTGATGTCATACCACGTGACCAGTCACATTTAGGGCGGGGACTAGCGCGGGGCGGAGCTTATCTGCAAGTTAGGTCATGTGAAGCAGCACATGGTTATTGGTGTGCGAGGAATTCACCTCACTGCGCGAGAGCTGCTGTATGGGAGCAGCAGGGCTGTGTGGTATCTGCCTGCATGCAGCAGAGCTGTGTGGTATCTGCCTGCATGCAGCAGAGCTGTGTGGTATCTGCCTGCATGCAGCAGAGCTGTGTGGTATCTGCCTGCATGCAGCAGAGCTGTGTGGTATCTGCCTGCATGCAGCAGAGCTGTGTGTGTTATCTGCGTGTATGCAGCAGAGCCATGTACATGTGTGCAGTAGAGCTATGTTTTATGTGCAGCATTTTACAATTCAGAGAGTACATGGAAATACAAAATCCGAGTATAACTTTACAGGACTCAGTGTTCTGCTCAGAAGAGCTTACACTCTGTGAGGAATAGTGTGTTGTATGGTCCAGCCAACTTTTATACATACAAGTGGAGTTCCCACCAGCCCATATACAAGTGACTCTTGTAAAATAGATCTCTAGTTGCTGGTAACAGAGGCTCTGCTCTTGCTGCTGCCATAAAGAGGTTAAAAGAAGTAAGAAAAATGTACTTGAAACTACATGCAGATTAGAAAAAATATATGTACAATCATGGCTGAAAGTGTAGGCACTCTACTGCTACAAGGCAACTCTGCTGGCCAGTGAGCCACCATGCAAGAATCCTCACCATCACCTCTTAAATCAAGTCGCATGGCAGAACTTAGAAAGAACACAGCATGCCCTCAATTATTGACGCCATATACAGTCATGGCCGAAAGTGTTGGCACCCTTGAAATTGTTCCAATTTCAGTTACACGTTTTGTTACACGCATGTTTATTTCCTTTGTGCATTGGAAAAACACAAAAAGAACCAGAAAAAAAAAGTCAAATTGGTGATAACTTTACAGAAAACACCAAAATGGGCCAGACAAAATTGTTGGCACCCTCAACTTAATATTAAGTTACTCACCCTTTGGAATAAATAACTGCAATTGCATCCTATAACTATCAGCAATCTTCTTACACCTCTCAGCTGGAATTTTGGACCACTCTTCCTTTGCAAACTGCTCCAGGTCTCTCATACTTGAAGGCGCCTTCTCCAGCACTTAGTTTCGATCCATTTCTGGGTGCTTCTTGAAGTAATGTTTGGGGTCATTGTCCTAATGGAAGACCCGTGACTACAGAAGCAAACCCATCTTTCTGACACTGGGCACTACATTACGACCCAAAATCCTTTTATAATCTTCAGATTTCCTGATGTCTATTTCCTGATGTCTTGCATACAGTCAAGGCACCCAGTGCCAGAGACAACAGAAAAATCCCAAAACATATTTGTACCTCCACCATATTTTATTTTAGTTACTGTGTTCTTTTTGTAGGCCTCATTCCATTATTTTCGGCAAACAGAATGATGTGCTGTACCAAAAAGCTCCATGTTGGTCTCATCTGTCCACAAGACGCTTTCCCAGGAGGATTTTGGCTTACTCACGTACATTTTGGCAAACTGCAGTCTAGCTTTTTTTATGTCTCTGTGTCCGTAGTGGCGTCCTCCTGGGTCTCCTGCCATTTGATTCAAATGTGGATTGTTCGCATTGACACTGATGCACCCTGAGCCTGCAGAGGAGCTTGAATTTTTTTGGGAACTTGATTGGGGCTGCTTATCTACCGTCCATACTATCCTGCGTTGCAATCTTTCATCAATTTTTCTCTCCCGTCCTCGTACAGGGAGATTAGCTACAGTGCCATGAGTTGTAAAGTTCTCGATTATGTTGTGCACCGTGGACAAAGGAACATCAAGATCTCTGGAAATGGACTTGTAACCTTGAGACTGTTGATATTTTTCTATTGGTTTTCAAGTCCTCAGACAGTTCTCTTTCTTCTCCATGCTTAGTGTGGCACACACAGATACACAATGCAAAGATTGAGTCAACCTTTCCCCCTTTTATCTTGTTTCTGGTGTGATTTTCAAATTGCCCACACCTGTTACTTGCCACAGGTGAGTTTGAATGCGCATCATATGCTTGAAACAAAGTTGTTCACCCACAGTTTTGTTTGGCCCATTTTTGGAGTTTTTGTGTAAAATTATGTCCATTTTGCCTCTTTTTTTTGTCTGTTTTTTTATGTTGTTCAAATACACACAGGAAATAAACATGTATAACAAAACATGAATATTTGCAATAATTTACTGGGAGAAATACTTCAATTTTAAGTGGGCAAACACTTTTGACCATGACTGTATATATCACTGTCATATTTGAAATCAATTATTTTCCCTGTCTCCTTTGAGATTTCCACATCATGGCTTGTTTTTTGTGGGACCAGTTGATTAGAGCATCACTATGCTTCTCCATTTGATTCAACAGAAGTCCACATATCCATACTGTGCTATTGTGATGTCATGCGTTACTTAAGCAATTTCCAAACTGTTTTCAGCCGTTACTGACTACTTGAGCCGGGCTTTACCACAACGTTGTTTTGTTGCCTCAACATTTTCAGAAGACCATGACCCCTTCCACAAGTCACAAATAAAACTATCATGTGTAGGTCTGCACAGAGATCTTCTGGGTGATGTGTCTACGTGGATTCCTGGCCTTAAGGCTATGTTCACAAGTTGTTGTTTTTTTTTGCAGCTTTTTTTTCATGCAAATTTTCAGCTGTGTTTTGCAGTACCAGCAAAGTGTAGGAGATTTCAGAAATCTCATGCACACAGCTTGGTTTTTTTTGTCCTTAGTATTTTGTGGAAATCCTTGGTTTTTGCAGAATGCAGTATGTCACTTCGTTCAGCATTTTTTTATTCCAAAAAACGCTGCAAAACTGCAGTTATCAGTTTCACCTGTTTTTTTTTTAGCCAAAACCTGATGAAGTAGAATCAGGGTTTTTTTCTGCACCAAACTGTATCAGCAAAAGAGACAAATGTACCATGACAAAAACGCTGCTGAAAAAAAACATTACGAAAACTAAGCAAAACCTGCTTTTTTGGCTCAAGTTTCTTACTGCCAAGAAAGGAAAAAACGTATAAAAACACTACATGTGAACATAGCCTAAGAGAGAAAACCTGTTTTGGCAACAGGATTCCAAATTTCTGAATTCATCATTATTGGCACCACTTCATTTTTTTTATAGCCTGTACAATGTCTTCAGAAATAAATAGAAATGTACCAAAGTTAGATCCTCAGGATTTTTTAACCCCTTCATGACCCAGCCTATTTTGACCTTAAAGACCTTGCCATTTTTTGCAATTCTGACCAGTGTCCCTTTATGAGGTAATAACTCAGGAACGCTTCAACGGATCCTAGCGATTCTGAGATTGTTTTTTCGTGACATATTGGGCTTCATGTTAGTGGTAAATTAAGGTCGATAATTTTTGCGTTTATTTGTGAAAAAAATGGAAATTTGGCGAAAATTCTGAAAATTTTGTAATTTTCAAATTTTTAATTTTTATTCTGTTAAACCAGAGAGTTATGTGGCACAAAATAGTTAATAAATAACATTTCCCACATGTCTACTTTACATCAGCACAATTTTGAGAACAACATTTTTTTTTGTTAGGAAGTTATAAGGTTTAAAAGTTGACCAGCGATTTCTCCTTTTTACATCAAAATTTACAAAACCATTTTTTTTAGGGACCACCTCACATTTGAAGTCACTTTGAGGGGTCTATATGGCAGAAAATACCCAAAAGTGACACCTTTATAAAAACTGCACCCCTCAAGCTACTCAAAACTACATTCAAGAAGATTATTAACCCTTCAGGTGCTTCACAGGAACTAAAGCAACGTGGAAGGAAAAAATGGACATTTTAATTTTTCCAACAAAAATTTTCTTTTAGCATCAGTTTTTTTCATTTTCACATGGACATCAGTATAAATTGGATCCTAAAATTTGTTGGGCAATTTCTCCTGAATACACAGATACCTCATATGTGGTCATAAACCACTGTTTGGGCGCACGGCAGGGCTCAGAAGGGAAGGAGCGCCATTTGACTTTTTGAATAGAAAATATGCTGGAATATTTAGCGGTTGCCATGTCGCATTTGGAGAGTCCCTGTGTGCCTAAACATTGGAGCTCCCCCACAAGTGACCCCATTTTGGAAACTAGACCCCCTAAGGAACTTATCTAGATGCATAGTGAGCACTTTGAATCCCCAGTTGCTTCACAAATTGATCCGTAAAAAAAAGAAAGTACTTTTTTTTCACAAAAATTTTCTTTTAGCCTCAGTTTTTTTCATTTTCACATGGGCAACAGTAAAATTGGATCCTAAAATTTGTTGGGCAATTTCTCCTGAGTACACAGATACCTCATATGTGGTCATAAACCACTGTTTGGGCGCACGGCAGGGCTCAGAAGGGAAGGAGCGCCATTTGACTTTTTGAATGGAAAATATGCTGGAATATTTAGCGGTTGCCATGTCGCATTTGGAGAGTCCCTGTGTGCCTAAACATTGGAGCTCCCCCACAAGTGACCCCATTTTGGAAACTAGACCCCCTAAGGAACTTATCTAGATGCATAGTGAGAACTTTTAACCCCCAGGTGCTTCACAAATTGATCCGTAAAAAAAGAAAGTACTTTTTAATCACAAAAATTTTCTTTTAGCCTCAGTTTTTTTCATTTTCACATGGGCAACAGTATAAATTGGATCCTAAAATTTGTTGGGCAATTTCTCCTGAGTACACAGATACCTCATATGTGGTCATAAACCACTGTTTGGGCGCACGGCAGGGCTCAGAAGGGAAGGAGCGCCATTTGACTTTTTGAATGGAAAATATGCTGGAATATTTAGCGGTTGCCATGTCGCATTTGGAGAGTCCCTGTGTGCCTAAACATTGGAGCTCCCCCACAAGTGACCCCATTTTGGAAACTAGACCCCCTAAGGAACTTATCTAGATGCATAGTGAGCACTTTGAACCTCCAGGTGCTTCACAAATTGATCCGTAAAAAAAAGAAAGTACTTTTTTTTCACAAAAATTTTCTTTTAGCCTCAGTTTTTTTCATTTTCACATGGGCAACAGTATAAATTGGATCCTAAAATTTGTTGGGCAATTTCTCCTGAGTACATAGATACCTCATATGTGGTCATAAACCACTGTTTGGGCGCACGGCAGGGCTCAGAAGGGAAGGAGCGCCATTTGACTTTTTGAATGGAAAATATGCTGGAATATTTAGCGATTGCCATGTCGCATTTGGAGAGTCCCTGTGTGCCTAAACATTGGAGCTCCCCCACAAGTGACCCATTTTGGAAACTAGACGCCCTAAGGAACTTATCTAGATGCATAGTGAGAACTTTGAACCCCCAGGTGCTTCACAGAAGTTTATAACGCAGAGCCGTGAAAATAAAAAATCTTTTTTTTTCTCAAAAAATGATTTTTTTAGCCCACTATTTTTTATTTTCACAATGGTTACAGGAGAAATTGGACCCCAAAAGTTGTTGTCCAGTTTGTCCTGAGTACGCTAGTACCCCATATGTGGGGGGGAACCACTGTTTGGGCACACGTCAGGGCTCGGAAGGGATGTGGTGACGCTTTGAAATGCCGACTTGATGGAATGGTCTGCGGGCATCTTGTTACGTTTGCAGAGCCCCTGATGTGCCTAAACAGTAGAAACTCCCCACAAGTGACCCCATTTAGGAAACTAGACCCCGCAAAGAACTTATCTAGATGTGTGGTGAGCACTTTGAACCCCCAAGGGCTACACAGAAGTTTATAACGCCCGGGCATGAAAATAAAAAAATCATATTTTTTCCACAATCAGGATCTTTTAGTCCCCAATTTTTTTATTTTCCCAAGGGTAACATGAGAAATTAGACCCCAAAAGTTGTTGTCCAATTTGTCCTGAGTATGCTGATATCCCATATGTGGGAGAAAACTACTGTATGGGCACACGTCGGGGCTCGGATGGGAAGTAGTGACGTTTTGAAATGCCCACTTGATGGAATGGTCTTTGGGCGTCATGTTACGTTTGCAGAGTCCCTGATGTGCCTAAACAGTAGAAACTCCCCACAAGTGACCCCATTTTGGAAACTAGATCCCCAAGGAGCTCCTATAGATGTGTGATAAGCACTTTGAATCTCCAAGTCCTTCACAGAAGTTTATAACGCAGAGCCGTGAAAATATAAAATCATTTTTTTTCCACAAAAATAATTTTTAGTCCCCAATTTTTTTCCCAATGTTAACAGGAGAAATTAGAACCCCAAAGCTGTTGTGCAATTTTTCCCGAGTACGCTGATACCTCATATGTGGGGATAAACCACTGTTTGGGCATACGTCGGGGCTTGGAATAAAGGGAGCACTGTTTGACTTTTTGAACGCAAAATTTGCAGGAATCAATGGTGGCGCCATGTCGCGTATGGAGACCCCCTGATGTGCCTAAATAGTGGAAACCCCTCAATTCTAACTCCAACACTAACCCCAACACACCCCTAACCCCAACCCTAACCCCTACACACACCTAACCCTAATACAAACCCTAATCATAACCCTAACCCCAACACACCCCTAACCCCAACCCTAACCCCTACACACACCTAACCCTAATACAAACCCTAATCATAACCCTAACCCCAACACACCCCTAACCCTAATCCCAACTCTAACCATAAACCTAACTACAAGCCTAACCCTAATTCCAACCCTAACCCTAATTCCAACCCTAACTCAAATTCCAACCCTAACCGTAATTCTAACCTTAACCCTAATGCTAACCCTAACCCTAGTTCTAACCCTAAGGCTGGGTTCATATTGCGTTTTACCAGCCCGTTCAACACGTAGCGTTGACCGGCTGGTAACGGTATAGCATAACGCGATCGCGTTATGCTATACCCGCTAGCGCAGATGAATCAGCAGATAATCAGCCGCGGATCCGCAGCAAAATCAGTCGCGGATCAGCAGCAAAATCCGCCGCGGATCAGCAGCAAAATCCGCCGCGGATCAGCAGCAAAATCCGCCGCGGATCAGCAGCGAAATCAGCCGTGGATCTGCGGCGAAATCCGCCGTGGATCAGCGGCGAAATCCGCCGCGGATCAGCAGCAAATCCGCAGTGGATCAGCAGCGAAATCCGCCGCGGATCAGCAGCGAAATCAGCCGCGGATCAGCAGCGAAATCAGCCGCGGATCAGTAGCGAAATCAGCCGCGGATCAGCAGCGAAATCAGCCGCGGATCAGCAGCGAAATCAGCCGCGGATCAGCAGCGAAATCAGCCGCGGATCAGCAGCGAAATCAGCCGCGGATCAGCAGCGAAATCAGCCGCGAATCAGCAGCGAAATCAGCCGCGAATCAGCAGCAAAATCAGTCGCGGATCAGCAGCAAAATCTGCCGCGGATCAGCAGCGAAATCCGCCGCGGATCCGCAGCGAAATCAGTCGCGGATCCGCAGTGAAATCAGTCGCGGATCCGCAGCGAAATCAGTCGCGGATCCGCAGCGAAATCCGCCGCGGATCAGCAGAGAAATCCGCCGCGGATCAGCAGCAAAATCCGCCGCGGATCCGCCGCGAATCAGCAGCAAAATCAGTTGCGGATCAGCAGCGAAATCCGCCGCGGATCAGCAGCGAAATCAGCCGTGGATCCGCAGCGAAATCAGTCGCGGATCCGCAGCGAAATCAGTCGCGGATCCGCAGCGAAATCCGCCGCGGATCAGCAGCGAAATCCGCCGCGGATCAGCAGCGAAATCCGCCGCGGATCAGCAGCGAAATCAGCCGCGGATCAGCAGCGATATCCGCCGCGGATCCTCAGCGAAATCTGCCGCGGATCCGCAGCGAAATCCGCCGCGGATCAGCAGCGAAATCAGCCGCGGATCCGCCGCGAAATCCGCCGCGGATCAGCTGCGATATCCGCCGCGGATCAGCCGCGATATCCGCCGCGGATCCGCAGCAAAATCAGCTGCGGATCAGCAGCAAAATCCGCTAGGAAAAAAAAAAAAATTCTTTTTTTTATTATTTGTCCCTACCTATGACGGGGGGGGTTCATTTACTTTTTTTTTATTTTGATCACTGTGACAGTTTATCACAGTGATCAAAATAATTTTTTTTACAATGGAGGGCGCACTGCGCATGCGCCGGCCGGCGGGCGCACTGCGCATGCGCCCGCCATTTTCCAAGATGGCGGCGCCCATGAAGAATCCCGGGCAGCCGCCGGGACGGATCCAGGGACATCGGTGGACCGGGAGAGGTGAGTAGGGGACGTCGGAAGGTGAGGGGGGGGGATCGGAAGGTGAGGGGGGGTGATCGCAGGAGCAGGGGAGCAGACTGCGACGGCGGTGACCGATCGCTGCCATCTTTCGATGGCGGCGGCCGATCACCGCCGTGACATGGTGTGGGGGGGTCTGATCGCGGTCTCCAGCCATGGCAGATGCTATTGCAGCATCAGCCATGGCTGGATTGCAATATTTCACCAGTTTCATTGGTGAAATATTACAAATCGCTCTGATTGGCAGTTTCACTTTTAACAGCCAATCAGAGCGATCGTGGCCACGTGGGGGTTAAGCCAACCCCCCTGTGGTGATGCAGTAAGGGTCCTGTTACTGCGGGTCGGGTGACCTTTCAGTGACCCCGGACCCCCGACCCGCAGTAACATGATTTATAGCATGACGCCTACGTCGGCGTCATGGGTCGGGATGGCACAGGTTTTCATGACGCCGACGTCGGCGTCATGGGTCGGGAAGGGGTTAATTAGTGGTCCAAAGTAATACAACAATAAAACATTGTTTATCACCTTACCTGTTGCAATTTCAAAAATGAAACAGAATAAACAGCGTGTGCAGCAATAAAGGCTCCTCTAATTAATACTTAGTTTCACACCCTTGTATCCATCTATAAGCTTCTTGCACTTCTCAGCTGTTATTTTCTCCCACTCTTCTTTGCAGTTTGTTCAAGCTCTTGAATGTTTGCAGGGTTCTTTTTCCTAATGACAGATTTCAGCTCACCCCAAAGATTTTCAATGGGAATGAGGTCAGGACTCATTGCTGACCATTTTACAACAGTCCATTTTTTCTTTTTTCAACCATTCCTGTCTACTTTTGGATGTGTGCTTTGAGTCATTGTCTTGTTGGAGGACCCATGATCTTTGACTCAAACCAAGTGTTCTTACACTGGGTAGGGCATATTGCTCCAAAATCTCTTAATAATTTTCTGATTTCATGATTCCTGTGAAACAGTCAAGGCCTCCAGTACCAGACGTGGCAAAGCAACCCCTTTTCATTATGGATCCTCCACCTTGCTTAACTGTTGGTAGGGTGTTCTTTTCCTTATAAGCTTCATTGTGTCATCTGTAAACAAACTGTTGCTTTGCATTGCCAAAACGTTCTATTTTTGTTAAATCTGTCCACAGAACATTTTCCCAGAAGGATTGTGGCTTGTCAAGGTACTCTTCTGTAAAGATCAGTCGTTCCTTTTTATGTTTTTTTTTTAGTAATGGTTTCTTCCTTGGCGTTCACCCATAAAGCTCTGCTTGCTTTAGTGTGCAGCGTATGGTACTTGTGGAGACAATGATCCCAGGCTGTTCCAGGTTGGCCTTCAGGTGTTTGGATGTTTGACATAATTTTTCCACCATGTGCACCAACCTTCGAAGGCATCTCTTTTTGGTTTTTACTGTTTCCAAATCGTCCAGGGAGGTTCTTGATGGTTCCATGCTTTTCACACTTCTTAATAACATTGTGCACTGTTGAAACTGGGATACCAAGGTCTTTGGAGATGGCCTTATACCTTTTGGAAGTCTTGTGTTTGCTAATAACATCAATTCTAATGTCCTCAGATAGCTCTTTTGTCTTCACCCTTGTGACAAAGGAACAGGGCCTACCATGTGGCTTTTTAACCCCTTTCCGACGTTGGGGGTAAAAGTGCGCTCATGTCGGACTCCACCTGTTTGGTGCGGACTCCGGCGCTGAGTCCACACCTTTCCGAGCACATGACAGCTGATTTATACAGCTGACTTGTGCGCGCAACACCCGCAGGTGGAGTCGCGATCCACCCGCAGCTGTTAACTAGTTAAATGCCGATGTCAATCTCTGAGAGCGGCATTTAACTCGCATACCAGAAGCGTGTCGCTAATCCCGCTCATCGGTGACCCCATCACATGATTGCAGGTCACCAATGGATCAGCAGACCTCTATGGTTGTCATTGCCAAATTGCTATTAGCGCCGCCCCGTGGTCGGCACTCATAGCAAGTGAGCATTTCTGCTTCATAAAGTCGAATTGATCATCGCCTGTGTGTAGCACAAGCGATCAAAGTACCGCAGCTTCTAGTCTCCCATGAAGACTATTGAAGCATGCAAAAAGTTTTAAAAGATATTAAAAAAATATAAGTTCAAATCACCCCCCTTTTCGCCCCATTCAAAATAAAACAATAAAAAAATCAAACATGCACATATTTTTTATCGCCGCGTTCAGAATCGTCCGATCTCTCAATATGAAAAAATAACCCAATCGCTAAACGGCGTAACGAGAAAAAAATTAATACTGCCACAATTACGTTTTTTTGGCAGCCGCTACATTGCAATAAAATGTAATAACGAGCGATCGAAAGATTGTATCTGTGCCAAAATAGTATCAATAAAAACGTCAGCTTGGCGCGCAAAAATAAGACCTCACCCAACCCGAGATCATGAAAAATGGAGACGCTACAGTCTTGGAAAATGGCACCTTTTTATTTTTTTTTTTTAACAAATTTTGGAATTTTTTTCACCACTTAAATAAAAAGGAACATATACATATTTGGTGTCTGTGAACTCATAATGACATGGATAATCATAATGGCAGGTCAGTTTTAGCATTTTGTGAACATGGTGAACTTATTTAATAAAGGGTGCCAATATCAGTGTCACAGCAAGCTTTAGGTTTTTCTATTTTTCCCTCCCATTGTTTTCTGTTTTACATTATTATCATTTGCTCTTTTATATTTAACATGAGTGCTCTATACAAAAAAACTTTCACTTGATTTATCTTTTTCAGGAGATATTCCACATTATGTACTGTAAGCTTTTCAGGGGATATAGCTCTGGGATCGCCGTCCGGGTAGACAGAGTGGCACGGAAACAGTTCATTCAGATAGCAGTTCTGGTCAAAACTGGCCGCAACCAGCTTTATTAAAGTCCACAGCAAACAGATATAAAACAAATCATAAACAGAAGACCTGGGCTTGTCCAGCCACTTACTACACTTAGATAGATTTCCCTATCTATCCGGGTCCCGACTCTACCAGCCGGGGCCAAAACAACACATATGTTCAGCATTTACCAGCATTTACCAGCATTGAGGTTCACAGAGTCTCCTCCTTGTGTCTGAAGGCACCTTCAACGTCCAAACTTGAGAGAGCTCCCCTCCTATTCAGCTGCTATCCGCATGGATTCTCACAGAGACTACTCCTGTGTCTGGGGTACATCGAGCACCCAGACTGAGATAGCTCAAACTCCTGGAGACACCTTCTGTGCCTGGACCCCTCCTGTGTCCAGACTTAACGAGCTCTCTGACTGTGTTCGCAGACACCTACTTCTGGTCTCCTAATTAACACCTGAGTAGTTTCAGGCCTGAGCTGCAAGTGTGTAATGAATGTAAGGTGTAGTGACCTTTCTCTACCACTAGGTTTACAAAGCCACACATTTCCCTTATACCATACAGCACAGTACCTAGGTGAAATGTACACCGCATTCGACACATATTCCTTCACTGTCTCACAGTACTTAAACTTCATGGGTGCCAATAACGATGAGCAGGACTATATATTTTTTTTCTGTTGACATTAACCCCTCCCTTCAGCACAGTACAAATACATGAGATAAAGTGATGTAGGAGCTGATCTAATACTTTTCTCATCCACCGCATGAATTATTATGCACCTAATTTTTTGCTGCATTTCCGACTGTTTTTTGGTGTGGATACCTCTCAATTAGTTCCTCTTTTTGATTTTCGACAAATTCATCAAACGATTTACACCTTTCTCCAAGTTGTCTTTTATTGTTCTTTTTTTAATTTTTACATCAAAGTGGCTTTGCAGATGTTTTAGACTGACTCGTGAAATGTGAATTTTTTAAAAAAGTTGCAAAATTTTGCACAACTCTGCTCCATTCCCCTCTGATGTGTTTACTTTTTGTGTGCCTGTTTAAAAGCTGCATTTTTTGTGTCATTTTGCAAAACGTGTGACTTTTGTGCTAATAGGTTGCAAAATTGGTTGAAGGCAGAGAAAAAAAAGACAATTTTGGACTTTGTGTAAATTCATATATCAGGTGCGCTATTTTGTTGAATAATTAACAAAAACGTTAGCGAAATCCACAAGTCAAAAAAGTAAAAGTGACATAGGAATGAATAGGGCCCAATATGCAGCATTTTCTGATCCTGCCATGGATCTTGCATCAGTTGTGTTCAGCTCAGTCTTAAAAAAACACTGATCAATGCTTAATTAAGAAGAATAAGCGCCAAATGCTGAGACCGAGAAGTTTGGCCGTTTGTGATATATACCATAAGTTTGACGCACAGAAATATTATAGCAGGCTGTTCCTGGTGTAGGAGAGATTATTTTTTGCCATGCCTTTTATAGGCTTAGCATTACAAAAAAACAATTCAATTATAAGGTCCCATGTATCATTCCAAATATGGCCTCCATAGAAATTTTGAGCTGATGTCCATCTCCGCGGTTTCCTATGGCAGAATTGGAGAGACACAGAATTTTTTTCTGTTACAGATTCAGGGAAAAAAAATATTTGGGCATGTTGCAAGCCATGTAACATTCTGCATCTGGGGACAATACAGTGACTCACAGAGGCGCATGTAGCGCTCTCCATGCATGAGTTCTTAAAGGGAATCTGTCAGCAGGTTTTTGCCACCCCATCTGAGAGCAGCATAATGTAGGCAGAGACCCTGATTCCAAACATGTATCACTTAGATTACTGGGTGCAGTTGTTCTGACACAATTAGAGCTTTTAAGTTTTGAATGAACCAAAGCTGAGAAAGCTAACCACGCCCACACCACAGCTAACCCCGCCCACACCAGACTCTCTGTGTACAAAGTCCATACACAGTGAGGTGACACATCCCTGAATTCTGTATCTTAGCCTCTAGCTCCTGCTGTCTTCAAATTACATAGCAAAAACCTGCTGACAGATTCCCTTTAATCCTGTGCCCTTAGAATCAATTACTCTATCTGTGTTTGGATTTGTCACTTCTCAGGTAATAATATTCTTATTTATATAAGATAATTCACAACACTCATTTCATTGTGTGTAACCCTTGCACTGACATTGCTAGTGAAAGTCTGACTTTCATTGGTATCCCTTGGAAAAGCTGTACTCTACAAAATGCTTGTCAACTTTTGGAAATTGTCTTCAGAAAAATCTGAGAGCGTGGGGTGCATCAAACTAATTTTTGGGTATTAGCCATGCCTCCTTTTTACACCCTTTGCCCCTGTAGGGGGGCACCTGGAGCAGATGCAGTCATGGACCAAGGGTACGTGGTGTTAGAACACTCAGTTTATGGGATTACCTTAAGCAGGGCGTTTGGGCCAAAAATCAAGATACACTAGCACGTTGACCTCTCAGTCATCAAACAAGAACTGGTTAAGTGATTGCAGAAAGAGAGTTCATCCTTATGAGTCTGCGTCTGGATGGCAGAGCTGTGTAGAATGGCGCAGTTTACCTATGCCACATACACAAGATATTACACTGGGAGGCAGGGGCAGATATATTGGTGCAATGTGTGCAATGGCCTTGGAGGCCCAAGAGGTCCAGTGGGGCCCATTTCCACCTCCAAAGCAGGTGGAATTATACATTTTGATGAGCTATTGGACTGCAAAGGGCCCATGTACTGTTCTTTCACGGGGGCTATTTTCTGTCTGTGTCTGCCAGTTCTTGGTGGCAGGAGGCTGTGAGAGACTTCTTTGGCACTGAAAGACTTTCCAACTCGTCTGGGAGGTTTCCCATTTTTCTGAGAGTCTCTTGAACCTTTCGGAAGATACAGATGTATATTGCTCTTGAAATCACAAATTCTTACAACCTTTGTGTGAAATCTATGACATATTCCATTGGTAACTAAATACATATTCTTTGTCTTAAATGAATCAAGCTTTTTGTTTACATCCTATCCCAGTGGGGAAAAAGGAAGACAAACTAGTGTGATAATGTTGCTTTATTAGAGGTTAACAGGAAAATTTGAAGCAAATAACAAATTTTGTTAAATATGTTGTGTAGGACTCATACACTTAATATAAATAAAACATGTTTATCCATCCCAACACTGCGACTATCACCCCATGCTAATCCTGGCCGAATGTGACCAGTGTGACTTTATCTCAGTATTACTTGCCCTGTCACTCACCTTTCCAGGCCCCAGACTACACACATCCCAACTACTTAGAGATCTCTGCATCCCTAGGATTCACCATACAATGCTCTGGGAAATCTGAGTGATAATCTCCATGAGAAATGAAATATTGATAGTTGTGACTGACGATATTTAATGGCACATGTTATCAAGATGTAGCTACACAGGATCCAAACTGTTGTTAGAAATCCTCTTTAATTCTTATGAATTTCTGGTTTTCATTTTTTTGCTGCTTTTATGCTAAAGTAGCACAAAAGCAGAAGGTGCCAATGTGGAAACATTTGGGCCAAGGTATCCCTCAATCCTTGATGTCTATTCAGGACTCCTTTTTATTTTATTTCAAAGCCCAAGATCCTTCTCTCCATCCGAGTGCGCAAAAAAAAAGAGACTAAAGGTGCCACAAAAATGTGCACTGGATGCTGGTCTATTAAAACCCTCTACAATAGGAGAAGGGTCTCCAAAACCATTCCCTGTCCTTCCGAGCCAGAAAGCCACAGCAAGGGTCAGGGACTAAGTCGTCTCCCTCAGCCGAAGTCAAGGGAGCCTCAGTTGCGCTCCCAGCTTCTGCCAAGCTTCCACTCATGCAAAAAGAGTCAGGGGGGAGCAGAACCTAATGGCCACTCACTCCCCCAGGCTAATCAGAAGGGAACACATAAAGGAACCACATTCAACAAATCCAAGTGTCATGCACCATCTGAGTCTGCCATAGCAGATAACATGTTTATGTTGTGATAACGGCGTTAGATGGCACGTCTGTATGTGACCCAAACATTGTCAGTTGTGGAGACTTAGCGCTTTCACAAACAGGCCTTGAGGAATGGAGGCCAGTAGTCATTTGCTTGCTGTCAATTTAGCAGATAAACTCAATTTTACACACCTGACCCTTCCATGTAACGTGTAAGTGTATGCCTCTTCTGAAATGTTTAGTTTGCAGCAGTGTTGAGGACGCCCCCATCACCCATCATCTTAATCTGTCCAGTTTTTGAAACTAAATCCATTTTCATGCAAGATCCAAGAGTGCTACATAAATAGATGTACTATGGTATGAGTATAGTACAGGTGACATATAAGGTGTGTGATGTCTGCACTTATAGAAATCCATAGGTGATACTTAATTGGTTACATTATGATTACTAATGCAAATGTTGTTATCTATTAAAGGGTTATTCCCCCAAAAATCAAGTTATGCACAAATTTTACTGTAGGGAATAACTTGTAAATTGCTGGGTGTCCAACTACTGGAACCCCCAGACGTCCTAAGATTTGGGCTTTGAAACCCGGAGAATGGGAGCCTGCAGCCCCGTCATGTATGAAGTGAAGACGCACATGCTCGGCCCCTGCTCCATTCATTGTCTACGGGACTGCGAGCACAGCATTTGGCCTTTGCCAACAGTCTCTTAGAGAATGAATGGCGTGAAGCCACGAGTGCTCACCTCCACTTCGTACAGTATCGGACTGCAAAGCCTCAACCTTGGATCACTGGGGGTCTGAATGCTGGGAAAGGGATAATTTTACTTTTTGAGTATAAAGGGAATTTGTCACCAAGCTTTTGCCACTTAGACTTTCAATCAGTGGTGGCAATTGAATCAATTAGATATCTTATGATGTGCTCCTTAGGTTCTATCCAACATTCAGATGATGTTAGGACTCGAGGGCAAAAAGCAGGAAACAAAGGTGAAAAAGGTCTTCTTGTATTACTTTTGAAGGCTTTATCACAAGAGGAAAACACATTTTCCAAATAGATATATTTATTTCTGTAGCTTATTATTGTGCCAACATATTCCGCCGCACTTTAGAGGCATTGTCACCACTCACTGCCCCCAGTCGGGCTTACAATATGTTCATGGGAGGAATTTGAAGAACTTGAAGACAGTTTGTACAAACATGGTGAAAACATACAGGCCCCGAGAGGGCGTGGTGGAGTCAGACGTGCAGGAGCGTCTGATGAGTGGTGTGTGTCTCTGTGCACCATGCCAGAAATTTTACTCCAGTCCCTGAATTAGATGTACCGTGACATCTCACCTACCTGCACTCCCTCTTGCCCCAACTTTGTCCATTTTGGTGGAACTAGGAGAAACTGGTATAACGGCAAAAGTTTTCAAAGCAATTGACGTCAGAATTCTGGCAAAATTGCTTTGATGGATCGGAGCCACAGACGACATGCAGATGTTTTCCTTTGACGCATTTGTTCCCAGTGCTACAAAGCAGCAATGCAGCACAGTGAGCCACCATGCAATAAACATCACCGTCAGCCCTTAAAATCAGCTGTCATGGCAGAACTTAGAATGAACACAGCATGCACTCAATTATTTTAGCCATATCGAAGCAATGGTATACTGAATAAATAGACTTCAAGGGATGTAACTCATCCATGAATTGTATAGGCGTGTGTGTATGTAAACTGACTGGATAGAGAACTTGGGAATAACTGCATTATCACATGGGTAATATTGGTGCTTTGGGCATCCTCTTGCCTTTTCTTAGCATTGTGTTGCCTATCTAATTAGCATAAATAAAAGATATCGTATTTTCTGCACATGTGTGTATGTCAGGAAGGTTCACAATTTCTGCAGCACACTCTAGATGGTTCATCAGGGTCAGACTAGCTCAATGAGATATTCCAGAACCATGCACATGTTCTGTATACCAGGATGGCAGGCCCCCAGAATTCTCTTATGGACCCTACTGAAATATTTGTATTGTTATATCCCATCATATTCATAATATATACTTAATGGGTTACTCTCAAGATGGTAAGACTACTGGAACCCCTATTGATCCTGACAATGCTTTCTTCATCAGTCCATAGACAATTGATGGAGCAGACATCGAGCATGTGCACCCAAACTCCATTCAAGACCAGACTTGGGATTCCTTGGGGACCAGCAGTCGGACACTCAGCAATCAGTAAGTTGTTCCCCTTCTTTAGTTTAGGGATAGATTACTTACTTAGGAATATTCCTTTAATAGTTCTGCCAATGGCCACACTTACTGTAGTTTGTGCATGTCTTTTAAAGGGTATTCTCATCTCATAAAGGGACAACATACTTCTAGCATATGCCGTTTCTTTGTGATTAGTTGGAGTCTGATTTGTGGGCCGGCCTCTGTTCCTGAAAATAAAGAGGCCCTCACCATTTTATAAAATGAGAAAACCCTCTAAGGATTTTCCAGAATTTGTGTTTTCAAGGCTTTACATGAGACTTTGCTTTGTTTTGTAGTGTCTGCAATATTCATAAAATGGAACATCAGTGCTGCATTACAGGGGATTTACACTGGCTATATTTTGTGTATTTTTATTATTCAGTTTTTCAGAATTAAGTTACTCAGAACACTCACACATATCCTTTCTAACATTTTATTGCCTTTGGCATGATAAAGAGGAAGTTAACGCTGGAAACACGTAGGCGCTGTACTTCGCTTTATGATGTTACTCAGTCACATGTTATTACTCAACATTCAATGAAGAAGATTTTAGGCTTTATCCATGTGAATGGACTAAAGATTAATTTTTAGACTCTCAGTGGAGCGCTACACGGATGCATGGTACATGCGTGGATTAAGCCTATCCACACCGGTGAGCTGGTATACTTTTTGTTTTTTTTGACTCATAACATAGACATATATTTGCTGAACTTTTATTGCATATTACAATGAGTTAGATCTCAGCCAGGGCAATATGGCAGCTTGTTTTTTTTTCTTGCTAATTTTTCCAAATTCCTCCTATGCTCAAAAACATACAGGATATATATATATATATATATATATATATATAGTAGCATTTCATCAGTTCCTATTACTATACCACACCATATGGGCTAATACAGTCCACTTTTTTCATCATTTATTGGAGTGCTACCTCCTTTTTTTATTTTATATATACAGTACAGACCAAAAGTTTGGACACACCTTCTCATTCAAAGATTTTTCTGTATTTTCATGACTATGAAAATTGTGCATTCACACTGAAGGCATCAAAACTATGAATGAACACATGTGGAATTATATACTTAACAAAAAAGTGTGAAACAACTGAAATTATGTCTTATATTCTAGGTTCTTCAAAGTAGCCACCTTTTGCTTTGATGACTGCTTTGCACACTCTTGGCATTCTCTTGATTAGCTTCAAGAGGTAGTCACCGGAAATGATTTTCACTTCACAGATGTGCCCTGTAAGGTTTAATAAGAGTGATTTCTTGCCTTATAAATGGGGTTGGGACCATCAGTTGTGTTGTGCAGAAGTCTGGTGGATACACAGCTGATAGTACTACTGAATAGACTGTTAGAATTTGTATTATGGCAAAAAAAAGCAGCTAAGAAAAACGAGTGGCCATCATTACTTTAAGAAATGAAGGTCAGTCAGTCCGAAAAATTGGGAAAACTTTGAAAGTGTCCCCAAGTGCAGTTGCAAAAACCATCAAGCGCTACAAAGAAACTGGCTCACATGAGGACCGCCCCAGGAAAGGAAGACCAAGAGTCACCTCTGCTTCTGAGGATAAGTTTATCCGAGTCCCCAGCCTCAGAAATCACAGGTTTACAGCAGCTCAGATTAGAGACCAGATCAATGCCACACAGAGTTCTAGCAGCAGACACATCTCTACAACAACTGTTAAGAGGAGACTTTGTGCAGCAGCCTTCATGGTAAAATAGCTGCTTGGAAACCACTGCTAAGGACAGGCAACAAGCAGAAGAGACTTGTTTGGGCTAAAGAACACAAGGAATGGACATTAGACCAGTGGAAATCTGTGCTTTGGTCTGATGAGTCCAAATTTGAGATCTTTGGTTCCAACCACCATGTCTTTCTGCGATGCAGAAAAGGTGAACGAATGGACTCTACATGCCTGGTACCGTGAAGCATGGAGGAGGAGGTGTGATGGTGTGGGGGTGCTTTGCTGGTGACATTGTTGGGGATTTTTTCAAAATTGAAGGCACTCTGAACCAGCATGGCTACCACAGCATCTTGCAGAGGCATGCTATTCCATCCGGTTTGCGTTTAGTTGGACCATCATTTATTTTTCAACAGGACAATGACCACAAACATACCTCCAGGCTGTGTAAGGGCTATTTAACCAAGAGGGAGAGTGATGGGGTGCTACGCCGGATGACCTGGCCTCCACAGTCACCAGACCTGAACCCAATCTAGATGGTTTGGGGTGAGCTGGACCGCAGAGTGAAGGCAAAAGTGCCAACAAGTGCTAAGCATCTCTGGGAACTCATTCAAGACTGTTGGAAGACCATTTCCGGTGACTACCTCTTGAAGCTCATCAAGAGAATGCCAAGAGTGTGCAAAGCAGTCATCAAAGCAAAAGGTGGCTACTTTGAAGAACCTAGAATATAAGACATATTTTCAGTTGTTTCACACTTTTTTGTTAAGTATATAATTCCACATGTGTTAATTCATAGTTTTGATGCCTTCAGTGTGAATGTACAATTTTCATAGTCATGAAAATACAGAAGGTGAGAAGGTGTGTCCAAACTTTTGGTTTGTACTGTATATATATATATATATGTATATATATATATATATATATATATTTATATATAAAGTTTTGTCTTCCTGCCTGTTATGTGAAACTGATGCAAATGTTAGAGAATGTCCATCCTAGTGAAAGAATGTCAAATGACTTCTGATTATGATATGTTGGTATACACTCACCAAATAACAATAATCTATTTATCAGACATAGGAACCTGCAGCAGTAATGTGTCGCTATCAGATAAATGTTGCAGGAGGTATAGCAGGCGGATGGGAACATAGGCTGCAAATATTACCATTCGTTGCAGAATACAGCTCGTGCTTATTACATAGTAAATCTGATCTTGCACCTTACAATGCAGATGATGTGCCATGTCACTAGCGGCATGAATTGATCTGTCTATGTAACATGGGGCATTACATGGGATATTCTTACTGTTCCGCAGTAAATACCTTGGTATACTGCATTACACATCAAGGTAACAGCTTGTGTGGAATGGTACAGTACCCGCAGTTGGATAATGCTGAATGTAATGTGCCAGGGTGGATTGCAGGTTATCTTCCGGTCCTAGAATGCAATTGGTTACCATCCTGAAATTCAGAGGAAGGGTTAACCCATCCCCTACACACTATACTTACAGATGCAATGAACGGTGAGACCCTGCATTGTGCATAGAGCGCCATCTATTGACTAGCAGCCCAGAGCTGTAAAGATCCTACTGGCGCTAGAGAATAGCCTACATGTCAGTGATCACAGGGACCTCTGCCTGAGAAAGGCTAGCTAGTGCTGTAACTGCCCTGTAATGACTGTCCCTACTGCTGATCACTATGCTTTAGTGATCCTATGCTGTATAATAGGAATAAAGCAGGGACGGACATATCATTGTGGCAAATGGTGCAGCCGCATGGGCCGAAGAGGTAAGGGGCCCCCTTCCATCTCCAAAGCAGGTGGAATTGTACAATATGTTGAGCTATAGAACAGCGAAGGGCCCTTTTATTGTTCCTCTTGTGTCTGTGTCCGTCAGTGGAATTTTCTTTGAAAATGTTCTAAAATGTGAGTGATTTACTGTCAATAAATCTCGAATAGGCAAATTGATTCTCCCATCTGAAAAAATGACTATTACTGTGTGACCAAATCACTCGATTGGGTGTATGTGCAGATATCTGGTGGCATTGTTAGGTTCTAGACTGGATAAAATATCTACTGTCCCAACATATCCTCAATCTTGCAGTGATATTTTGGACAGGTGTATTAGGTATAGGAGACCTGCATTATCCCTACTTTTATGACATTTATCACTTTTTTCTGGCCCTCCCCAAGCATTAGCCACCATCAAGGAGGGAACATTGCTGAGGGACAACATCAAAAGGATCCATTGGATCCAGGTGATGAAGAGATCTTTAAGAGTGACAAAGGTTTTTTTTGTTGTTGTTTGTCTTTACACCTGCAGAACAATGAGACCAGAGGTTATTGATGGGTACATATTGTCAATTTCTTAAAATTCACATATGCAAATGAATAATATTTAAAAGGGTAATTATTCAATAATAGATCTAAATCATGGAGTTAACCCGAAATGTGTCCCTGGGGCCTTGGATTTAATGGTGATCTCAATGCCGTCTCCCCAATATATAAGCAATATAATTGGGGCGAGGGTGTTAAGGGGTGAATACAAAGGTTTGGAAGGTTTCCCATGGACCTGTTTGGGATGCAGATCTAACCTTGGCACCTTCCTTAAGTCCAATAATTTCATTGAAATGCAATTATGGTCCAAGTAGAATAATGCAGAATTTCTTAACTAGGTGCCCCTTCATAGTAGAGGAAGGAAGGACAGTTGTGGACTCAGCCGGGCACGAACATACTAAGGATGGAGGATGCACCTGCTGCTCTGATGGGAGGTGGTGGTGGTGGTAGAGGGAAGAAAAATGTGTGAATCATAGTTACACTGGTTGAAAAGATACAAATGTCCAACAAGTTCAACCTCATCACTGTCTATTAGAAAGCCTATGAATCATATGACCCTAGTGACTTTCTGAAAGGAGAATTGAGAGGTAAGTGTTCATGATGAATTTTTGTTGGAGGATGAAAGAAACCAATTCCTAATGAATCTTTTTAAGGTATATTTGATATTTGTGCCCTAGTGGGTATTTAAGTGGGGAGATATACACATCAGGTGCACCCTGGAATTAGAAAGGGTGTGCCAGGCAATGAGTGATATGGTGGGTGCTCAGGAACAGCCTGAGGAGATGTCCTTGTAGGAGGAATGAGAAGAACGTGTCCATGACTTATCTGAAGAACAGACCAGTGTCTGCAAATGTGTTTTGTGCCTCATAAAAAATGAAATGCATATGTATAGGATAACGCACTCTACATATTTCATCCTCCAGCTCTGAAGGGGGGAACAGCAGAGCATCGCACAGCAGTAACGCTACAGAGCATTGCACAGCGGTAACGCTACAGAGCATCGCACAGCGGTAACGCTACAGAGCATCGCTCTCCTCAGCGCCCCTCATTTTTGTCTCATTGATTGCTATACAGAAGAGCCTTCATTGAAGTTGATTAGAGGTAAAAAAAAAAAAAAAAAGAGCGAGGGAGGGCAGGGATAGAAAATTGAGAAAGAGGTGAGGAAATTAAGTTGGTAGAGGGAGAGATGAGCATAATGAAAAAACGAAGAGGAAAGCAGAAGAGGAGAAGTGAGGAGGAAAGCAAAGAGGTGGGGGTGAGCGCTGCAGGGAGAGCGGAAAGGAGATGGATAGCTTTGTCCTGCAGATGAACCCGCCCGGCAACACGGAGGAAGTTATGAAGGATTCATCAGTCAACACACGTCCCTGCGCTTCCCTGAGGTGCTGCTCCCCTACCTCCAAATCTCATTTATATCTCAGAGGGCGGAGGGAACAGATCCGCTGCTCCCTTTACCCATGGACACCCTTTGCATTTGGGGCACGCTGCCCCCCTTTTTTTGGTATTTAAGCTTTGTTAGATTGTTAGGGTTTAAAGGCCATCAAGCACTAACCCACTTATTCCCTGAGTCAAGGCACTGTTAAGCAGATTTGTGACTAAGACACTACACAGCACTGAGGCACTGCATTTGTGGGTGTCCTTCTAAAAATCTGCAAAACAGCGCTGGGTTCAGGATTTAAGTAAGTTACTTCTCAATGGCTGCTCACCCTCGTCCTTCTTGCCCTTTTCTATTTCAGATATCACAGTGATGCAAAAATGAATATTCAGGGTATAACCTGTTTTTGTGCCATAATGGGTTTACATTGCATTTGTAGCTGGTGTGGGCAGGGTTAATAATTACAGCATATAGTTGTGGTGGGCATGTTGTCGCCACGGCTCAGACATGTCTGATAAGCCTGCCTAGATGTCTGATATCACATGGGTCACCTTCTGAAGTTTCTCATAAGGAATAGATGGAGATGTGATCATCACAATGCTGGCTCATACATGTTTTTGTATAGATATCAAGAGAAAGTCATGCACCAAAGATGGAGCACGTTTTACCTCATTTCTCAGCAATATTTTGTAATGTTTAGAACTAACAGAGGCCTCAAAGGTTATTAAAAAAATTTCTTTCTTTTTTCCTTTCTTTCTTTCTTTCTTTCTTTCTTTCTTTCTTTCCTTCCTATCCTTCTTTCTCTATTTTGACATTTCTCTATTTTTTTCTTTTTCTTTTTATCCTTCCTTCTTTCTTTCTCCTTCATTCTTTCATTCAACCTGTCTTCTCTCTCATCATTTTTCTTTCTTCCTCTCACTATCCCACTCTTCCTTTTTTTTACATTTTTGATCCTTTCCTTCTGTCTCACTTCGTTCTTTCTCCTTTTTTCCTTTTCTTTCTTTCTTTCTTTCTTTCTTTCTTTCTTTCTTTCTTTCTTTTTCTTTTTCTTTCTTTCTTCCTTTTTCATTCTTTCATTCTCTCTATCCATCTTTCTTTTTCGCTTTCCTTCCTTCTTTCTTTCTATGAAATTTATAGGTACAGAGGTAAATTACATAGCTTGTATTATCAGCTTGATGAAAGAAAACTACTTAAATATATGTGTATGAAATGTAAACCATAAGATCTCACTTTCTATTCAATCCATCTTTCTAGTTGGAGTGTCTGTCTATGACTTTGCCCTCTTCTTCCTATTCTGTGGCTCTGTCTGCAGTGCATTGGCCTCTCCCCGCTTTTCCTTTATTTGACATTTTATTATGCTGCCTTTTCCTTTTATAATTGAATTTCTATTCTTTATGCTCTCAGCTTCCCCAAAGTCCTTGGGTACAGTATCTCTTCTCCCCTTTGCCCTGATTTTTTCCTTATGTCATTGCCCATGTGTTTGCCCAGTGGAGAGGAATGGGTCTCTGCACCGAGGCCATGACTGAACTCTTGAACCGACAGAAGATAAGTGAGTGGTACAGGGACCCATCGCTCCTGCTTCTTTCTCCTGCTCATTTTTCTCTCGCTTTGCCCCCGGAGGGGATTATTTCAGCAGAAATAGATGGGAGGGGAAGCAGGGAACAAGTGTAATGATGCTGTGAGTATCAGCTGAGAGGTCTGGCTGGAAGGGGTTAATTAGGGATAAACCTGTAAATCCTGGCAGCAAAGGGGTTAGTTACTCTTCTTCCTCAGATCCATTAAACAGGGCCCTGCGGCATCAAGTCTACCTCCTGTTTCCTCAATTTTCCCTGTACAATGCTAAATGTTTTCCCTTTCTATAATTTCAGTGATTTTTAACCTTTTAATTGGCACGATTGACGGCAATTGCTTTGTACAAAAATGAGACCTGGAGTAAATATGTCACGTTTTGGTCTCTCACCCATTTCACACATAGTCTTGCTTTTCCCTTCTATTCACAAAAAAAAAAGGATCTCGCCACTTTCTAGGTTTTCTGCTGCATTTTTCGATGAATACGGTGCAGAATTTATAGTAGCCGCTATCACTGTCATATACTAAACCTGTCACTTTTAAGACCCTCATCCTCTTGCTTACAATGTATTTAAATGTGGTCATCTCAAATTTATTATTAATTTATCCGCGAACGGCATAGATATTACAGTAATCTATTCTAATTTGCCAAGAAATCTTGATCAGTGAAAAGGAAAATGGAAAAAATTTGCCGCTAACCCAGATTGCCGCCGAAAAAAAAGCAGCAAGGGTTATTCTATAACTTGAATGAAAGGCGTACAATAAACAGGAACAGTAAAGCGACCATTCATTTTTATTCATTGTTTGCTTTATCCCGAGCTCACAGTGTCATTTTATATAGTAACAAAACCATTAATAGATTTCTGTTATTGGATGATCACCCAGCAGGGCAGCCCGTATACAGCCTGGGTTTCCATTCACCTGCCGGGGTTTTGCCAGGTAGGTATTTTGTGGTGTTGAGTTCCAGGTCATGGTTGTAGCCAGCCCGGATTTATCCGTATGCAGCTGATCTCCCTTACAGGACAATCCTTCTTACACTCTCCATATGATTCATCACACCTGAATTTAGTGGACAGTACAACATGAAATTAGAGAACAAATATGATATACGGCGACAGTTACACTTAAGAGGTCATTAGCGGATCTTTATTACATGTTTCAGAGGGCGAGACTCATTGTTCACGCTGCTCTTCGTGCTGTCCTCAGGTATAATGGCTCGGTTAAGTTGATGTATTAGGAAGCAAAGAAGAAACTTTTCTGATCATTCCAAAATTTTGTAAAAATTGACGTTCTTAAATGTGGACCTCAGCGTTGTGTTCTGCGAGAGTTGCCATTTGGTCAGATGTATATTATATCGGTTGGCACTTTTTAGCCATTTCCTTTTCTTTAAACGCAGGCTTTGAACAGGTGTGTGGCATATATCTATTATTGTGCTTCTCATGGAGTATAAATATTTTGGCTTCTTTTGTCACTTTGTGATCAGTTTCTTTTCCCTCTTCTTGTAAATATTAGTTTCCAATTCTGACAAATGCTCTGTTTAAGTTTCTTACAAAGAAGTTTTCATCCTCCGGACCCCAGGTATCCCTAACTGGTCATGTTTTGAAGTTTCCCATCTGTGAGAACAGATAGTTTAATTTTTGACCCAGCCAAACAGATTAATTCTCAAGAGTATGATTAAGTAAATCCTTATGAAATGATCTTTTGGAGTGAATTGAAGAGTGGAGTTGAAAAAGCCCGATCTTCATTTAGTTCATGAAACATGGGGAGCAATGTTGTCAGCTTTTGGTACAATCAGCCCCTAGTATAATCTCCATATTTTCGGTTCTTACTGCTTAGCTTTTACACTTTGTTGAAGGTATATACTATAAGTAGGTTACGGTATAACTAGTTTATATAACACAGTATATATAAAAGGATCATTGATGCTGGGATCTATGTGAACACAAATTTTTATCACTTCACCTTCCAGACCCATTTGACGTTTTTTCCAACTTATCCATTAAAACAGAGTATATTTTTTAACACTTTTCATTTTTAATAAATATTAGAATATCTTTAAGAACTTCTGTGACCTGCAATCTCTCGATACCTAAGAAGGCGAATCATTGTACAACTTCTTGTACAACTTATTTTCACAATTTTTCATGATCTTTACCATATAATATCTAGAATATATTACCGTTATTATATTATTACTAATTTATTAATCTTTATTCAACATCAAAATATTACAAAATACCAAAACAATCACAATCACATCTTGGCAATTCAGTCCGAGGTAATTCTTGCTTACAAGTATTTGACATAAATGTATATAATACATGTATAATGTGCAATATTTCTGGTCAAGAATTTTTTTTATTCTTTTCTCACCGATCATACCAATCAAACGAATCTAAGTGGAAGAAAATGTGTTATCGCTAAGCATCAGTTTCCTACATCCTATGAAGCAGGTCTTCCATCAGTCAGTGGTCATTTGGAGACACATTGAGATGCATGGGGCTTTCAATTAGTCTTCGAAGTGTCTGACTGTATTCAGAAGTGGACTTGCTGTCTGGAGAAATTGCAGAGAGTTGAGAGAGATAAATTACAAAGTTGTATAATACACAAAATGTGCACGGTCACTTAGTAAAACTAGTTTGTCGGTCTGTATAAAGAGTTAAACCCAACGCGTTTTGTGACTTTGCTCATGCCGCTGCAATTTATAGTAAAATCTTGTGTCTAATTTTAATATATTTTTAAATATTTATTATTCAAAATTGACAGTTTTTTTTATTTGATTTTTTCACAATTTTTACAATCGTAAAACAGCCGCTACCTAAAAATGAAAATCGTCTGTCGCTTTGATCCAGACACCAGTCCAATTAGGGTGGTGAGGAGATTTGCCACTCACAAGCTGTCAAGCGCTCGGTGAGATCTTGCACCTCCTGACCTGGAGAATTTGAACCCTATTGAAGTTAGTGTATGAAACATGTCAGGAAAGGAGTCCAACTACACAGATATTGCAACTGAATTTCTCTAATTCTGGGCACGTTACCATCTGCTGATGGACCAGCTCTACCTGCGCCGAGACATAAACTTCAAGCATTCTTCTTGGGCTATTGTCAGGTTTTTTGTCAGCATTAGTCCCGTCTAGACATTTTGGGGAGACGCGCACCTGAGGTTGTTGCCTTATATGTTTCATCAGTCTTAAATCTAAAAAGTGCGGCTTTATTCTACGTTTGTCATCATTTTCCTTGTAGCATCATCGACTTCTCTCACAGAATTAGGTGACTGCCGCGAAATATAGATCCTAAAACCATTGTCATCCTGTCACCACCTAATGTAGACTTCATGTGCGGAGCCACTAGGAGGTGAAATTACGCAGAATAATTAATGAACATTGCGAGGCGACTGTCTCATTATCTTTTTATGATTGAATCCCTTTTTTTTTACATTTTTTTTTTTGCTTTTCATGTAATCAATTTATTAAAATGAATCAATTATTATCTTTTGATAATAAGTCATTAACCCCTTCCCAGTCAGACACTCTGAGCTGTAAAGTCATGGTAACTGACTGTGCACGTGTCACGTCTGCTGGGGGGGTCCTCCCTCCAGTGCTGACCCCTGAACCTGGCCCTGGGTTCACATCGAGGTCACAGAGAATGATCGAGACCTAATAGACAAGGGATGGGAGAGTTCACAATAGCCTAAGTGGAAAACAACTAGGCAAATAGAGGCGAGAGACAAATATATATATATACATATGACATATTGAGGAACAAGCAAGCCGAGGTGCATAAAAATGGATTCTTTCAAATAGCGGAGAGGGACTTTTCTTTTTTTTAAATGGACAGTCAATTTAATGTTCAGATTGGGCGATTACGATGCCGTTCATATTATCCGTAACGAGGAAGGATTTTAATGATGAGCAAATAGCACCTATGTTATATCGTTACCAGCGGGTTTATATTTCCTAGTTTGGACATTAATGTTTTAAAACCTCGGACATTTGTGGGATACAGTATTGGGACATAGCAGATTATTAGATCCTGTAAAGAGGATGCTGCTAATAATGCAATTGTAAAATTGGCTTTTGCATTAAGTTTACTTTTAAGTTGCTTATTTATATCTATCATATTTTTATTTTTCATGAATAGATAGATTTTTGTCTATCTGAATTTGTCATTTGAGGTTGCACTTTAGGGTATGTGTATTTTGCTAATGCTTTATTGAAATTATGCTGTCGGCTTTATCTGCAGTCCTATGTAAAATGCAGATAACATATTATGTCACAATAAATTGTGCTGAATTAAAAACTTAGCTCCGCTACATCTGAAAAACACATCTGAAACATCTGTATATATCTATATATAAATATATATTTAGATATATACACAGAGAGATATCTTTATATTTCTATATATCTACATATATAAGTAGATATATAATATATATATAATATGTATATATGTGTATATATATACATATATGTATATATATATATATATATATATATATACACACACACAGTGGGGAAAATAAGTATTTGATACACTGCCGATCTTGCAAGTTTTCCCACCTACAAAGAATTGAGAGGTCTGTAATTTTTATCGTAGGTACACTTCAACTGTGAGAGATAGAATCTAAAAATAAGAAACAGAAAATCACATTATATGATTTTTACATAATTAATTAGCATTTTTTTTTGCATGAAATAAGTATTTGATACAATAGAAAAACATCTTAATATTTGGTACAGAAACCTTTGTTTCCACAGAGGTCAGACGTTTCCTGTAGTTCTTGATCAAGTTTGCACACACTGCAGCAGGGATTTTGGCCCACTCCTCCATACAGATCTTCTCCAGATCTTTCAGGTTTCAGGGCTGTCACTGGGGAACATAGAGTTTCAGCTCCCTCCAAAGATTTTCTATTGGGTTCAGGTCTGGATACTGGTTAGGCCACTCCAGGACCTTGAAATGCTTCTTAAGGAGTCACTACTTAGTTGTCCTGGCTGTGTATTGCGAGTCATTGTCATGCTGGCAGACCCAGCCACAACCCATCTTCAATGCTTTTACTGAGGGAAGGAGGTTGTTGGCCAAAATCTAACGATACATGACCCCATCCATCCTCCTTTTAATACTGTGCAGTTGTCCTGTCCCCTTTGCAGAAAAGCACCAAAGTATGATGTTTCCCCCATTATGCTTCATAGTTGGGACGGTACTCTTGGGGTTGTACATGTTCTTCTTCCAAACATGACGAGTGGAATTGATACCAAAAAGTTCTATTTTGGTCTCATCTGACCACATGACCTTCTCCAGTGCTTCCTCTGGATCGTCTAGATGGTCATTGGCGAACTTCAAACAGGCCTAGATATGTGCTGGCGTGAGCAGGGGGACCTTGCGTGCCCTGCAGGATTTAATTATTTAAAAATCATACAATGTGATGTTCTGGTTTTTATTTTTAGATTCTGTCTCTGACAGTTGAAGTGTACCTACGATAAAAATTGCTGACCTCTCCATTCTTTACAGTGTGTCAAATACTTATTTTCCCCACTGTATATATATATATATATTTTCATCCATTCATGAATTTTCCTTATTACCATCTGTGCATTACATTAACTGTATGTGTTGCTTTCTTGCTAATACATGATCGTCATATAACAACATAGCAGAGCAAACGTTCCCAAATAGTTGGTTAATTTTTCAGCAGAACTGCCTCCCTCTTCTGGCCATGTTTTGAATTGCGTTTTCCCAGCACCCAATGATGTGTCATACACTTTACGTCTCTGTAATGTACTGTATTGTTGTATTATTCCCAGCATGCGTAATGTGTTCTTTATATTGTGCTAAATGTAATTACTGCTGGCAGCTGAAACTGTGACGATTCTCAGCGTTGCAGCTTAAAAGTAACATGAAATGGAAATTATCACTTAACTAAGCTCCTCCAATAAGAGACGATATCTCATTGCCTATCACACATGTATGTTATGTGCTCCATACATCTTCAGAAATGAAAGTTTTGACGGTTGATGGAGAGATGTAATGTTTCTCTCTTATTTTTTTTATACCATTTACAAATCATTTTATTTACAACTATAAAGATAGAAATACAAACACCAATTAAAGAGAGCACCTGCCGGGGAATCAGCCTCCATATTGCTCTAATGAAGTGACTTCAAGGTGGCAGACTGCTGTGCATGATCACCCTGAAAAATATTAATTGCTGATTCCTATGTGAAGTTTTTTTTTCATTTAGAATTTTTGGTTTTGCATTGGTTAGAGTCATTGAGGCCGATTCATCAAGAATGGTGCAGATCAAAGACGGGCTACACTACCTTTGACAAAGTACACATCCCTCTATGAGACACACGCCACTTAAAGGGACTCTCTCAGCGCAGAATGACTGTTCAAACTAAGCTCAGGCGCTCGATGCTTCATGGCGCGCGGACAATCATTTACCTACAACTTCCCACCTACTTGTTTTCCATACATCCCCATCCTTCTCTGGCCCTATGAAGCCTGAGTTGTCAATCAAAGAAGAGGGGGGAGCAGATAAAGGGAAAATAAGCAGGTGGAAGTATTTAAATAATTGGCCCCTCCGAGCAGCGGGAATTTATTTGAGCAGGCATTTTGTGCTGACAGAGTCGCTTCAATGAATTCAGCACCTCTAGTAAGTGGTGTGCGCCTCCATGCACTTCACCAAAAATGCTACTCCAGTTTGAGACTGGAGTAGCATTTCTGGGATAAAAACGGTGCCACTTTTCATGAATTGGGTAGGCTGGCGTGACCACGACCAGTCCCGCCCTGACTCCTCCCCAGCTCCACTCATTTAGACGGAGCTGATCCAAATGTCACAAGTCGCAATTTTTTTTGCAGCTCAGCATTGTACAAAAATTCTGTGACTTTTCAAAGCTGTTATGCTTCCAAGCTTTGATAAACCATCCCCATAGTTTTCATAGCGACAAGTGTCCTACATCTATTTCACATATCTAGAGAGAATGTATGAGCTGAAACCACTCCATGCACAATAGATGCCGGCTGTGCTGTACAGCTGATAACTGCCCATAATTGCTGGGACTGGAGATGGTTCTGATCCAGAAATTGAACCTCTTTTAATCCTGTGGTCAGTTATGAACCTGGTATCTAAGCCTTTAGACAGAGAGGGGTGGGCTTCAGCTGTCGAATCATCCCCATTGCACCATGATTGCAGCGTTTGGTTATATGTGATATCAGCCATAGGCATAATGAAGGCTTCTTGTCTTGCTATCTAAGTTCCCTTGGGGCACAAAAAATAGATCATAATTAAAAAAGTTTAATGGAATTTTCAAAAATAATTAAAGCAAAAAAAGAAAAAAAATCTATTACATAAAAAAGTATACAATAAAATATAAACATTTAGCATTACTAAGTCTGTAACTATCTGAACTAACAAAATATTTTATTTATCTGACATGACAAATGCCATAAAAAATAAAGCCACTCTACCATGATGTCAATACAAACTATGATATAAGCAAAAACTATAGCTAAGGTCTCATTGACATGTCCTTACTTAAAAAAAAGGCAGTGTTTTTTAACCCGGTTTTTATCAGTGTGAGGTCAGTGTGTATGTTTTTACCATCAGTGTTTCACCATTTTTATATTCATTTTCATGGGTGGAGAAATAAATCACGAAATCTTTACACGTTGCAGTGTTAATCACTGAGAGCGCACAGATTGTACACTGAGGCCATCCATGTGCTGTCTGTAATCTGTAATTTTCATGGACACATAGACTTATATGAGTAATTTTCATCCATGACGCCGCTATAAACCCCAGTCATTCCTCCGTATTATTTTTGCTGATACACAGACGTACAAAACCTAAAACAGAAACAAAGTGAGCATGTACCTAGTTGTAGATAAGTAACTAAGTAGTAATACGACATATAAATAACATAAGGTACCTAGTAAAGACTGTTTTTCATTAAAAAAGTGTAAAAATCATCCCGCCATGACATGGTGTACAACACTCGGGACGGTCCTATTCTCTGGTATTAAAGCTTCACCTTGTGTCAGACGACCTCAATGTAAATGGAGTGTGACGGGTTTACCGCGACAGAGAGGAGCCAGAAGACTGCACTGTCTGATTTCTCCTACTCCTGCAATGACTAGAAGCACTTCACCTTCTTATTAAGCGGTATAAATTTCTTTGGGCAGTGCAGGGGTTAATCTGCTCAGTTGAGAGCTCTTGGAGCTAAGACTGTCAGCTGTGCACTGTTAGCCACTCCCATCTCTTGTATAATCTGGATCCTGACTAGCGCACATTGTCAGAGCTAGCTTATGCTGCATTGCTTGGAGGGTTGTTGGTGTTGGTTATTTGAGTAGGCATTTGGTGAATTTATCTGTGACTGTTGCTTGGTTTTGTGAGTGTGATAATTCCTTTTCTTCTCCTATTTAGGTTTAACCCCATCCTCCACTCCACAGTGCATACCTCTGTTATATGTGTTTGTATATTTGGTATTTTCCATTACCCCTTTTCATAATACCTTGTTAGTCTGGTTGGTGTACTATGGTGCACTACTACTCCACTCTTCCCTGGGTGGGGAAAGGGTACAGACTGATGGCGGAATCAGGAGCTAAGGCAAGGTACGTGGCCCCAGCATCTTCTCTTTCAGAAGTAACCCGGGGACCAGGGCGAGCTAGAGTGACACCCTAGTGTTAGAGACAGAGAAGGAGCCCCTGGTCCCGGGACACCTGACAACAGAGTCGTGACATGGAGGCAGAGCAGGACCGGGTTCCGACTGTTCAGACACCTGCCCATAGGAAGCTTTTAATACTAGAGGATACATTTATCCCGATTGGGGTACACCTTGTTGCGGTGGGATGACTTTTATGCTTTTTAATCAAAAATAGTATTTACTAAGTAACCTAGGATATTAGTGCACAAGTGATTATACATTATATGGTAAATCAAATAATTGCAATAAAGAATACAACTTTCACGTTACACCGCAGAGAGGAGCAAGGGGAGAGCTCACCCTAGTAATGCACCAGACTCATAAACTAATGGCATATTTATCAATACTGTCTGATTATTAGCGGGCAGCACGGTGGCTCAGTGGATAGCACTACAGCCTTGCAGTGCTGGAGTCCTGGGTTCAAATCCCACCTAGGACAACATCTGCAAGGAGTTTGTATGTTCTCCCGTGTTTGCGTGGGTTTCCTCCGGATACTCCGGTTTCCTCCTACACTCCAAAAACATACTGATAGGGAATCTAGATTGTGAGCCCCATCGGGGACAGTGATGATAATGTGTGCAAACTGTAAAGCGCTGCGGAATATGTTAGCGCTATATAAAAATAAAGATTATTATATTATTATTAGTGCAAACTTGGACTGTCTTAAAATGCGCCAGATTCACGCGGCTTTATAAATCTTGGTGTATTTTAAGGCTAAGACTAAGTTTACTTTACTTATTAGTTGACTTATTTTGTGCCAAAAATTAGCACTACAATTCTGTCGCATTTTCTGGTGCGTAGTGGCACAAAATAAATCATGCCCACCTTCAACCTAGTCATGCCTCTTTTCAGTGAGGCCACACCTCCTTGTCAGACGAGGTGCAGAAAGTGTCTAAAGCTCTTAATAAATATGGTGCACAATAGTTATTTGTTAAATGAAAGGCATTGAGTTTAGTTTAATAAATCATCCCCTATATAACCTTTTAGTATTTCTGGTAGCTAAATCGCATTACATTCTGTAGTTATGTCTCGTTTCACTATTAGGAGGACAGCCATGTAGTGTAATATGTGTCCCTTACATTTTAGGCTTTCTTCTCCTTCACAGGGCTAGTACCCCATGACATTTAGTGTGCTCCCGACGCACTGAATTCATATTCTTATTACGCAGAAATTTTCTCTACTTATGTGATATATTTTATTGCTCATTAATAGATTAGTAGCAAACACTACAGGGAAGATGTGTGACAACTTGTAGAAGCCGAGTAGTTGTCCGTGCCAACAAATCAGACTGCTGCTTTCCTATTGTTAAAAAAATGAGAGTGAAAAGCTGGATGATGTGGGCAACTTCTCTACTTTTCCTGGGCACCATTTTGATATAACTCCTCCATTATTGTGGTTACGAACTCCTGTTTGCTAATACCGGTTGCAATAGTAGCAATTTGGTAATTTCCACCTGAGAAAGTTCTGTACACAGAATGCTGCCCTATAAGTGTGAAGGGAAAAGGTGAAGACTACCTAGGACTAGAGATCAGCAGATCGATTTGCGGTCCTCCGGTCCAGTGTCGGGTCAGTGGTACTTGGCGGATAGACAGGAGGCCCGCTAATCTCTTACCTTCCGGCATTTGATTTGTCACGTCTGGCGCAACGTTATCGGTGCCCCAGCCCTGACTGATCAAAAACCATGCCAGAAGCTAAGAGATTAGCGGGCCTCCTGTCTAACTGCCAAGTACCACTGACCCGGACACTGGAAGGTTTTATATAAACTGCTTTTCTTGGAAACTTACTGTCAGTTGACTTGATAAAACTTTATTGATAAAATTCCTCATCCAATTCAGGTCTATGGGTAAAATCCACAGAGTAAAACGCATATTTACCGCAAGAAAAATTGACATGTTGCAGAGTTCAGAAATGCACTGCAAGTCAGTATCCACAGTGTAAAAAAGAGCACAGATGGCTTGCAATTTCTATAAATCCAATGTAATATGCCACATATTTACACAGCGAACATTCGCTGTGTCAGAAATGCACCAAATAGTCATCTTGGGAACTTCGCCTAAAGCACCTTACAGGTTTCAGGATCAGATATTTTGACATCTAGCATTTCTGACCCTTTTTTTCCACCAATATCATCCAGCAGGTGAGAATTAGGTTTGACCAGTATTTTTAAGATAAGTATGGACAACTTTAATTACTTAGTTCTCCGTAGCCTGGAGGACTTAACCTGGTCACAAATAGTAGTAGATTCTGTCAGTTTGTTTTGGTTATGCCAAATATTTAAAGAGTAACCGTCGTTTTTAATTTTATTTCATATATCAATAGTACATATGAAAATAAGAAAGATTGTAATACATCTTATCAGAGAAGTCTGCTTCTTTCTTCGCCAGGACTGATCTTATTCTCTAAATTCCTGGGTAAAATCTGTACTTAATGAAGACAGGTATTCTCTTTACTGTGATATGAGATGGCAGTTGGTCTTCTATGGAAGAGGAGGAGCTTTATGAGCACCAACTGTCATCTTTTAACTCAATAATGGGAAAATCGGTTTTCAATTAAGACGGATTTTACTTGAGAATTTTGAGAGCAAAAGGTCATTCCAGGAGGAGAAAGAAGCAGATTTCTCTGATAAGATATATTACAAAGTTTCTATTTTCACATGTACTATTGATTTCTGGGTGTAGGGGGGAATAATGAAACAATGGTTATTCTTTAAGCCAATTTATATGAAGAGTCACAACTAACTTTTAAATCCTATTTTTTTAACCAATAAACTTTTTTTGAAACAACTGACAACATTAATATCCGAACAATTGGTAATCATAAGACCATTGTACATCACATAGATATGAATTTAAAGCATATACAACCAATTTTCACATGTAAATTTGAGCAGTTTACATTTTCTCACCCCTACCCCCCCCATCACCCAAACAGAACTCCGCTCTCCCTTCTGGTGTGCTACAAATAGTGAATATATATATTCATTAAAGTATCAGTAAATTAAAAATCACATCATTCGCCAACTCCTTAGAGACTACCGCTGAGCATCTAACCCACTTCCCCATTGTTTCCCAAATTTAGGAATTGTGCCCCTTTTAATATATGTCTGTTTATCCATAAGGATTGTATAATTCAAACATCGTATTACTTCATCTATTGATGGAGGAACATTTGCCAGCCAATGACTGGTAATAGATTCCCTAGTTTGGTAAAATATTTTGGCTATGGCCAACTACACTGGGTAAGAGCCTCCAACATCCCCCACAAGTCCCAAAACACAGAATTTAGGATTAAGTGAGACTTGAATGTTATAGAACTCCATGACTAATTTACCAACCTTCTGCCACAGTTCAGTCAGCTGAGAACATGACCAGAACATATGAATTAAGTCTGCCCCCTCCGCCTTCCAATGTGGACAGCAACCATCGGTTCTAAGACCCATGCGGCATGATACTTTTGGAGTTCTATAGATTCTGTGAATTGAGATCTTCTCTAGGCCGTGGTGATTGAGACCTTTCCCGTTGATTCCTGAATATCATCCCAGTCCTCCCTATTTAACTCCTACTTTTAAATATGCGTCGTTTTACCCCCAGATTGCATATTTTTGAAAATTTTTGCTTATTTGTGCTTTTTCAGCACCACTACTAATTGTGGTATTTTAAGGAAGCCCAGGACATTGCCACATGACCCATTTCTCTGCCTTCAGCCTACAATTACAAAGACTTCTTCATTGCATTCTGTGTGTCTTTCAATGACAATTTGCTTCACATCACATCCAGATAGTCTCCTTCTCCCTCTGGCAGCTATAAATATACTCGAGTAAATTTCCCTGCATATTGTTAGACTATCATGGTATTTATGGGGTCTGCAGCAATAAAGATAAATAGCATTTGCTAGACACTTACAGCCACTCATTCCAATCTCACTAATGGCAATGTAAGCATGATGCATGTCAGGGACACACTGTCAGTAGGATCACAAACCTACTGGTAACACCCAGCTGTCAATGTATTGATTGCTCATTGATTGTTTGCAATATGTAGAGCACAGATAGGGTGTTATGTAGAGAACAGGGACGTTCTTTGGCTGGATTCACATTTATAGGTTGATTAATCAAGTCGTTTTTTGGTAGAATTCTGTCATAAAACTCCTTGAAATGTTGCACAATTTTTTATTTTATGCTACCCTTGGCCAGCGCCACCAAATTTTTGAAAAGTAGTCAAACCACAAGCAGGACAGAGTATCACCCAGCGCCATCGGGGAAATTCATCATAATTTCTGCCACAAAAGTGGCTTTAATTATGCCAGACATATTCACCAGTCCATGACTATAGGACATTTTTGCTGATGGTGCACAGCAGTTGAAAGAAGTGGCAACCCTATTAAAGAGGCACACACGTCTCTTAATGTATTTGTCATCTATTACTCCAGCACTTCATTCAATGAGACCGCCGTACAAATTGCTAGCCTTGATGAATTGGGAACATAGAGTTTTTAGGAAAACTCGTCATTTTTGGGAATTTTTTATTAATGGAGTTTTTAACCAGCATTTCTGGTTCTAAAAGTCTAAATCGAACCATTGCACTAGGTATAAGCAATGTGATTTAGTTTGCAGTCTTTTGCTGGAGTTTTTCAAGTTGCAGTTTTTAAAATACATCTTGCTCTATGTGTGGTGGGTTTTGTTCTTGCATTTTTATAGGTTTTCCTATAGGATTTGAAAAACGTAAAAATAAAAAATGCTACAAAAAAACAAAATGAAAGATTTTCTCATATGTAGCCGTTTTTGCATTTTTTTTGTTGTATCTGGGTCATTGACTTGCATTGGTGAGTTTAGTTGGCAGTCTGTTCTCCTCCCCCCAAAACAAAGCTGTCAAAATTCACATTGATTGTATTGGGTCCACAATACAGCTTTAAGTATAATGGATAGCACTTGTACCAAAAAACTGACTTATGAAGCCAGCCTTATAATGAAATATTTATTGGAACACTGTAATTATTATAAATGTATATGAAAATGACATGTTTACATTTGGCTCATCTTTGCTTCTTTTGTTAATCCATAATATGGGAGATGAAACCTCTGATGTTCCATTTCTTGGAATTAATTCCAATTTTTGTTGAATTTGAAGAATCTTTTTTGCACATTACATGGACTTGTAGGCAAATTAATACATAACGGTAGTAGAATAAAAAATATTATCCAGGACTTTAATATCAGCATAAGAATCCAGTAAAAGAAAGGAAGCAGTGAGCAGTACAATCAGGTCATACGTGGCTAGGTGGAGGCGATACAGTTTGTGAACATGAGATTGAACAGGAACAGTGAACACAAGCAGAGAGTGAGAAGAAGAGAGATGCTTGGATAAGAGGCTCATTCCTCATTCTGTTTCTGCTCTGCCGGTCAGACAAAAGATGTATTAAATGTCCTCATTAGCAGCATATTGAGTGCTGAAGTGGATACAAGTGCTGCTCCATCAGAGAGCCGTCGGCAAGTGTGGAGGATACCCAGGGAATGTGCTCTGCAAAGACAGAATGAAGAAGAGAGAATGGCCAAAGTGCCTAGTGGTTCTGCATAGGAAGTAGAGATGTGCGAATTTGTTTGGATTTTGGCCTTGAATCTGATTTGGGCCATATTCGAACACTATTCGTGCCGTATCTATGTCTTACGATCGGTTCCGAACATATTCGGTAATTTTTGCTCCCATTGACTCTAATGACGTTCGGCTGTGTTCGACAAATATTGCAAAAACAATATTCGAGTCTGATTGTATTCGTAACCGAATCCGAACAAATTCGCTCATCTCTAATAGGAAGGCGACGTGCAATGGTCGTGCTATACTCATCAGCTTTTGGCCAATTATTTTAGATTTTTCTTTCCCTTCATTTTGGCTTCCCATAGAATCTGAATGGCCCATAAGTATATATTATACAAAAATACATTGACCCCCCCCAATATATACTATATGGAAAAAAGCATCATGGCACCTACATACTGCACCTACCGGAGCTTTTATAGCATCCCATTCAAAATCTTCAGTTTCTCCTCCTCACCGCTTTGCAGCTACAACAGCTTCCACTCTTCTGGGAAGACTTTCTATAACATGTTGGAGGCTGTCAGTGGGAGATTTTTCCCCATTCATCCAAAAGAACATTTGTAAGGTCAGACCCCAGATATTAGACAAGGGAGCCAAAGCTCACAATCTCTGTTCTATGAATTTTAGCATTTCTTTAATAATAATTAGCATTGAATTACCGGTGCTTATATACAGTGCCTACAAGTAGTATTCAACCCCCTGCAGATTTAGCTGGTTTGATAAGATGCAAATAAGTTAGAGCCTTCAAACTGCAAACGAGAGTAGGATTTATTAACAGAAGCATAAATCTTACAAACCAAAAAGTTATGTTGCTCAGTTGAATTTTAATAAATTTTAAACATAAAAGTGTGGGTCAATTATTATACAACCCCTATGTTTAATATTTCGTGGAATAACCCTTGTTTGCAATTACAGCTAATAATCGTCTTTTATAAGACCTGATCAGGCCGGCACAGGTCTGTGGAGTTATCTTGGCCCACTCCTCCATGCAGATCTTCCCCAAGTTATCTAGGTTCTTTGGGTGTCTCATGTGGACTTTAATCTTGAGCTCCTTCCACAAGTTTTCAATTGGATTAAGGTCAGGAGACTGACTAGGCCACTCCAACACCTTGACTTTTTCCCTCTTGAACCAGGCCTTGGTTTTCTTGGCTGTGTGCTTTGGGTCGTTGTCTTGTTGGAAGATGAAATTACGACCCATCTTAAGATCCTTGATGGAGGAGCGGAGGTTCTTGGCCAAAATCTCCAGGTAGGCCGTGCTATCCATCCTCCCATGGATGCGGACCAGATGGCCAGGCCCCTTGGCTGAGAAACAGCCCCACATCATGATGCTGCCACCACCATGCTTGACTGTAGGGATGGTATTCTTGGGGTCGTATGCAGTGCCATCCAGACTCCAAACGTCACGTGTGTGGTTGGCACCAAAGATCTCGATCTTGGTCTCATCAGACCATAGAACCTTGAACCAGTATGTCTCAGAGTCCTCCAAGTGATCATGAGCAAACTGTAGAGACCATTGCGGTGGAGTACATTACTTATGGTATTGACTGAAATCAATGTCCCCACTGCCATGAGATCTTCCCGGAGCTCCTTCCTTGTTGTCCTTGGGTTAGCCTTGACTCTTCGGACAAGCCTGGCCTCAGCACGGGAGGAAACTTTCAAAGGCTGTCCAGGCCGTGGAAGGCTAACAGTAGTTCCATAAGCCTTCCACTTACGGATGATGCTCCCAACAGTGGAGACAGGTAGGCCCAACTCCTTGGAAAGGGTTTTGTACCCCTTGCCAGCCTTGTGACCCTCCACGATCTTGTCTCTGATGGCCTTGGAATGCTCCTTTGTCTTTCCCATGTTGACCATGTATGAGTGCTGTTCACAAGTTTGGGGAGGGTCTTAAATAGTCAGAAAAGGCTGGCAAAAGAGATCATTAATCCACACATGTGAAGCTCATTATTCTTGGTGCCTGAACTACTTCTTAATACTTTAGGGGGACCAAACAGAATTCTTGTGGTTTGAGGGGTTGAATAATAAATGACACTCTGAATTAACTTTTAACGGTTTAAAAAAAAATAAAAAAATTTAAAATTTTTTTTTTGCTGCAGTGCATTTCCCACTTCCAGGCTGATCTACAGTACAAATGTCACAATGCCAAGTTAATTCCGCATGTGTCAACCAGCTAAATCTGCAGAGGGTTGAATACTACTTGTAGGCACTGTAAGAAGCTAATAGAAACATAGTAAATTGCAATGTAAAGCATGACGGAGGAGCTGAAGATTTGCCAAGTGGGCTCTCAGATATAGGTCAAGGCTCTGTCCGAGCCAGTCATGTTCTTCCACACTAAACTTCCCAATCATGCCTTCCTTGTTATTATTATTATTATTTATTATTATGACGCCATTTATTCCATAGCGCTTTACATGTGAGGAGAGTTATGCATAATAAAAAACAAGTACAGTAATCTTAACACAGGTCACCACTGGTACAGGAGGAGAGAGGACCCTGCCAGCAAGGGCTTCATGGACCTTGCTTTGTGCACTGGCTTATAGTCATGGGGAACAGAAAAGGACCATCTTCATATTGTTCCCATAAAGTTGGAAGCTATAATTGGCCCAAATATTTTGGTATCCTGAAGAATTAAGATTTCCCTTTGCTGGAACTAATGGGCCTTAAGGTACTGCCACACTAAACAATCCCGCTAGCGATCACGATAACGACGCATACTAATGCGATCGCTAGCGGGATTGTTTCTATATCGCTAAGTGCGGCCACATTTAGCGATATAGTTAACGACGCTATCGCCGTTAGCGATCTTCTTAACGACTTTAGCGGTACAAAAGTACCGCTAAATCGCTAAGAAAAGGTGCCACACTAGCGATATATACTTACCCAGCGGGAGCGCCGACGAGAAAATAGGGTCCGGAACGATTCCAGCGACGAGCGAGATCACAGCAGGAAGCTCGTCGCTGGCAGATGCCGCACTGAACAACATTTCTAACGGGATCGCTAAATAGTGACGTTTTTTAGCGATCCCGTTAGCGATATTGTTCAGTGTGGCATACCCTTAAGCTAAACATTGAAAAGCACAAATATACAAGTAATATCACCCACCCTGCACCAAACATGACACGTGGCACACTGCACTCAGACGGGTAACCTTTCTCCTGGCATTCACTAAACTCAAATTTGTCCATCAGACGCCAAATAGAGATTCACATATCTGTGATAAAAACAGACTGATTTTTTTCTTAGATGTCATCCTAGTTGCATCAGTGTTTTTCTCATCCCTTTGTCTCACTGAAGCAGGTAGATTGTCTGATTTCTTTTTTATCCATTGTCTCTTATCAATGGATCAGTTAACAGCGTTGCAAACTCGAATGGAGCGCTGAAGTACAAAGTCTGTCTTCCAAGTTTCATTCATGTCTGACGGGTCCACATAGACTTTAATGGATAAGTCTGTTCTGCGAAATCTGATCAGAATAGGACATGATCTGAGTCTTAACGGACCGGAGACACAGACCTGTTATTAAAACTGATGTTTGCTTGGCTTAAAGAAAGTCTATAGGTTATTGTGTTGTCCGTGGAAAAAAAGGATAGCACTAGGAGATGTTACACGGATGTATGAATGCAGTTTTAAACCACTCTATCCAATTCCTGGCATTGTGCTTAGTGATGTAAAGCTTGAATGCAGCTGAACGGCCATGGAAACCCATGCCATGAACCCATCTGCTCAGTTTTTGTGCTGATGGTATTGACAGACTAGGTTTGAAGCTCGACAGTTATGAAGTCAGCAGTGTTGGATAGGCGGCATTCTCAGTGAGGTGACCGCTAATCACCAGTGATGGATAGGCGGCATTCTCAGTGATGTCACCGCTGATCTCTAGAGATGGATAGGCGGCATTCTCAGTGATGTCACCGCTGATCTCTAGAGATGGATAGGCGGCATTCTCAGTGATGTCACCGCTGATCTCTAGAGATGGATAGGAGCAATTCTCCGTGATGTCACCGCTGATCTCTAGTGATGGACAGGCGGCATTCTCAGTGAGGTCACCGCTGATCTCTAGTGATGGATAGACGGTATTCTCAGGGAGGTCACCGCTGATCTCTAGTAATGGATAGGCGGCATTTTCAGTGATGTGACCCCTGATCTCTAGTGATGGATAGGCGGCATTCTGAGTGAGGTCATTGCTGATCTCTAGTGATGGTTAGGTGGCATTCTCAGTGAGGTCACCGCTGATCTCTAGTGATGGATACGCGGCATACTCAGTGAGGTCCCTGCTGATCTCTAGTGATGGATAGGTGACATTCTCAGTGAGGTCACCGCTGATCTCTAGTGATGGATATGCGGCATTCTCAGTGAGGTCACCGCTGATCTCCAGTGATGGATACGTGGCATACTCAGTGAGGTCCCTGCTGATCTCTAGTGATGGATATGCGGCATTCTCAGTGAGGTGACTGCTAATCTCTGGTGATGCATAGGTGGCATTCTCAGTGAGGTCACCGTTGATCTCTAGTGATGAATAGGTGACATTCTCAGTGAGGTCACCGCTGATCTCTAGTGATGGATATGCAGCATTTTCAGTAAAGTGATTGCTAATCTCTGGTGATGCATAGGTGGCATTCTCAGTGAGGTCACCGCTGATCTCTAGTGATGGATACGCGGCATTCTCAGTGAGGTCACCGCTGATCCCTAGTGATGGATAGGTGACATTCTCAGTGAGGTCACCGTTGATCTCTAGAGATGGATAGGCGGCAGTCTCAGTGAGGTCACCGCTGATCTCTAGTTATGGATACGCGGCATTCTCAGTGAGGTCACTGCTGGTCTCTAGTGATGGATAGGCGGCATTTTCAGCGAGGTGACCGCTGATCTCTGGTGATGGATAGGCTGCATTCTCAGTGATGTTACCGCTGATCTCTAGTGGTGGATAGGCGGCATTCTCAGTGATGTTACCGCTGATCTCTAGTGGTGAATAGGCGGCATTCTCAGTGAGGTCACAGCTGATCTCTAGTGATGGATAGGTGGCATTCTCAGTGAGGTGCCTGCTGATCTCTAGTGATGGATAGGCGGCATTCTCAGTGAGGTCACAGCTGATCTCTAGTGATGGATAGGCGTCATTTTCAGTGAGGTCACCGCTGATCTCTAGAGATGGATAGGAGCAATTCTCAGTGATGTCACCGTTGATCTCTAGTGATGGATAGGCGGCATTCTCAGTGATGTCACCGCTGATCTCTAGTGATGGACAGGCGGCATTCTCAGTGAGGTCACCGCTGATCTCTAGTGATGGATAGGTGACATTCTCAGTGATGTCACCGCTGATCTCTAGTAATGGATAGGCGGCATTCTGGGTGAGGTCATTGCTGATCTCTAGTGATGGTTAGGCGGCATTCTCAGTGAGGTCACCCCTGATCTCTAGTGAAGTATAAGTGGCATTCTCAGTGAGGTCACTGCTGACCTTTAGTGATGGATAGGTGGCATTCTCAGTGAGGTCACCGCTGATCTCTAGTGATGTATAAGCGGCATTCTCAGTGAGGTGACTGCTGATCTCTGGTGATGGATAGGTGGCATTCTCAGTGAGGTCACCGCTGATCTCTAGTGATGTATAAGCGGCATTCTCAGTGAGGTGACTGCTGATCTCTGGTGATGGATAGGTGACATTCTCAGTGATGTCACCGCTGATCTCTAGTGATGGATAGGCGGCATTCTGGGTGATGTCACCGCTGATCTCTAGTGATGGATAGGCGGCATTCTGGGTGAGGTCATTGCTGATCTCTAGTGATGGTTAGGCGGCATTCTCAGTGAGGTCACCCCTGATCTCTAGTGAAGTATAAGCGGCATTCTCAGTGAGGTCACTGCTGATCTTTAGTGATGGATAGGTGGCATTCTCAGTGAGGTCACCGCTGATCTCTAGTGATGTATAAGCGGCATTCTCAGTGAGGTGACTGCTGATCTCTGGTGATGGATAGGTGGCATTCTCAGTGAGGTCACCGCTGATCTCTAGTGATGTATAAGCGGCATTCTCAGTGAGGTGACTGCTGATCTCTGGTGATGGATAGGTGGCATTCTCAGTGAGGTGCCTTCTGATCTCTAGTGATGGATAGGCGGCATTCTCAGTGAGGTCACAGCTGATCTCTAGTGATGGATAGGTGGCATTCTCAGTGAGGTCACCGCTGATCTCTAGTGATGGATAGGTGGCATTCTCTGTGAGGTCACTGCTGATCTCTAGTGGTGGATAGGCGGCATTCTCAGTGAGGTCACCGCTGATCCCTAGTGATGGATAGGCGGCATTCTCAGTGATGTCACCATTTATCTCTAGTGATGGATAGGCGGCATTCTCAGTGAGGTCACTGCTGATCTCTAGTGATGGGTAGGCTGCATTCTCAGTGATGTCACCCCTGATCTCTAGTGGTGGATAGGCAGCATTCTCAGTGAGGTCACCGCTGATCCCTAGTGATGGATAGGTGACATTCTCAGTGAGGTCATCGCTGATCTCTGGTGATGAATAGGCGGCATTCTCAGTGTGGTCACCGCTGATCTCTAGTGATGGATAGGCGGCATTCTCAGTGAAGTCACTGCTGATCTCTAGTGATGGATAGGCAGCATTCTCAGTGACATCCCGCTGATCTCTGGTGATGTATAGGCGGCATTCTCAGTGAGGTCACTGCTGATCTCTAGTGATGCATAGGTGGCATTCTCAGTTGCCGACTTTTATGCACTATGCATCTCAGCACTCATTGACCCCGTTCTGTAAGTTTCTGTGGTCTCTACTTAATGGCTGGGTTGCTGTGGTTCATAAACACTTCTACTTTTGAATAATACCTGATGGGAGTGATGGGGAGAGTGCAACGATGGTGGTGGGGGAGGGGGCAATGATGGGGTGATGGGGAGGAGGAAATGATGGAGGTGGAGGAATTTCTACATTTCTGCATGAAGGGGATCATGATGGGGCAGATTTCTACATGAATGGGATCATGATGGGGCATATTTCTACATGAATGGGATCATGATGGGGTATATTTCTGCATGAAGGGGATCATGATGGGGCATATTTCTGCATGAAGGGGATCATGATGGGGCATATTTCTGCATGAAGGGGATCATGATGGGGCTTATTTCTGCATGAAGGGGATCATGATGGGGCATATTTCTGCATGAAGGTATTATTGCTTAACAATAATTTTGTACTGTATTAAGTTTGAAAGGAATGCGGCCCGCCAGCTTAAATTTTTTTTTATGTGCGGCCCATTTACTCTGCCGAGTTTGAGACCCCTGTTCTACTGCCTGTGTAGGTGTCACGGTACTTCTAGCATAATGAACCTGGAATCTTTGGATGAACATAGATATTGCACCTTTCTCAAATACAGGAAAGTTGCAATGTAAAGAATTGGAGAAGGATCAGTAAACAGTAATGTGAGGAACTAAGCCGACCGCCACATGGTAGCCTGGGTATCACAGCTTCTGATCCCACAGCCGCTACCAAATGTGAAGGCCGATCCCCTTTCCTCCCACGTCACCAATGGGACGTAACTCCACAGGTACAGCTCTCCGGCGCCCCCTTTGTCTCTCAGGTCAGTAAGGGAACTGCACCTAGAGCAACTGGCCGCCGGGGAGGGTGTCCTGTTACCCAATGGGTATTCTAAGATTCGTGATCAGAGTAAAAGCATCAGCCCAAGATTAATTTTATGGTTTAATCGCCTTAAGGGCGCACTAGATAATTACAGAAATATACAGTAAAGACATACAATGTAATTACAATGGATTTGCAGTCAGAGAAAAAATACAACGATAATGTACAAGGCTTAAAGGTATAAGCTATAGATCAATATTACCGGGTAGTATGGTCATGGGAAGGCAGGGGGCTCTGCCGTCCCCAGGTAACAATCTTCAGTTGCTGGATAGTGCCCAAAGCATGTGTTGCTGCACCCTTGGCAAGGTCTGTCCCTTGTGTTTCTTGCTGCTGTGAGAAAATGGAATGCCCCAGCCTGTTCATGGCTACAGTTCTTAAAACTGCTAGGTCCTTCCCCTTTGCTTTGAAGCACGCATATTAACTGGCCTGCAATTCATATGGAGCAGGAAACACTGGCCTGAGTCCGAGCCATTCAACATACCAATGACCATCCCATTCAGACACTGGCCTAAACCAATTAGCATGTTAAAGCCCTATTGATTCCTAGTGGACATCAAAACTGGTCGTACTGAATATGCTAATAGGCCCTGTGTAGTTAGAAGTCTGTGGCTCTGTGAACTGACAAAATGGAGGCTGGTATAGGCCCTATACAAAATGGCGGTGTAAGGAAAAGGTTGTCGCCATTTTGTATAGGGCCTGTACCAGCCTCCATTTTGTCAGTTCACACAGCCACAGACTTTTAGCTACACATTGCCTATTAGCATATCCAGTACGACAGGTTTTGATGCCCACTAGGAATCAATAGGCCTTTACATGCTAATTAGTCTAGGCCAGTGACTGAATGAGATGTTCAGTCGTATGGTAAATAGCCCAAGCTCAGGCATTGTTTCCTGTTCCATATGAATTGCAGGCCAATTAATATGCGTGCTTCAAAGCAATGGGGATGGGCCTAGCAGGTCTAAAAAACTAGCCATGACCAGGCTGCTGGTCTCATTCCTTTTCTCACACAGAAGCCAAGAAGATGGTCTAGGAAAGACCAAGGGACTATTCAGGAACTGAAGAACTGTACCTGGGAATGGCAGAGCCAAGGCCTTCCCAAGACCATAATACCCGGTAATATTGATCCATAGCTTATACCTTTTAGCCTTGTACATTATTGTTGTATTTTTACTCTGACTGCCATTCCATTGTAGTTACGTTGTATAGCTTTACTGTATATTTCTGTAATTATCTAGTGCGCCCTTAAGGCAAATTAAACCATAAAATTAATCTTGGGCTGATGCTTTTACTCTGATCATGAATCTTAGAATACCCAGTGGGTAGCAGGACACCTTCCCCGGCGGCCATTTGCTCTAGGTGCAGTTCTCTTACTGACCTGAGAGACAAAGGGGGGCGCCGGAAAGCTGTACCTGTGGAGTTACGTCCCATTGGTGACGTGGGAGGAAAGGGATCGTCCGTCACATTTGGTAGCGGCGGTGGTATCAGAAGCTGTGATACCCGGGCTACCGTGTGGCGGCCGGCTGAGTTCCTCACAAATTGGTGGCAGCGGTGGGATCAGAGTAATAGTGTGCGTGGGACCCCTACTCCCAGACACTAGAGACTACCAGCAGTACTTTCCCTGCTGGGGTCTTAAGGTCAGCCCAGCACTAGACGGTCAGAGTGTAAATATAACAAGTTGTGTGGAAGGTCAGGGTTGCAGCTGTGTTTCAGTGACCAAAGGTTCCCAAGATGGCGGAAGGCACCAGGAGTAGGGCAAAGGGGGAGGCCAATGCTGTGGTCTATGATGAGTTCGATACCGATGGAGGCGAGGGGGAGCTCAGCCAGGGCTCCCCAAGGAGCCCGACCCCCGTGCTCAGTCTCACAGTGGACTGCCCACCCCCTGCCCGTCCCAGCCTGTCCAGATCGGAGACCCTCTTCCAAGCGGCTATGGCGCAGCTCGAGGCTGGTAATGACGCCGCCTATGAAAGACTCCTGGTGGCGGCAGAGACAGCAGCAGAGCGTGAGCAAGCAGCAGCAGAGAAAGCAGCAGAGCGTGAGCAAGCAGCGGCAGAGAGAGCAGCGGAGCGGGAGCATGCAGCGGCAGAGAGAGCAGCGGAGCGCCGGCACCGACTGGAGATGGCTCAGCACGGGCCCCCACTGGATGCACCAGGCCCACTGGAGACAAGGGCTCCCAAGGTCCGGGCGGAGGACTTTCCCTTGCTTGAAAAGGATGGAGACCTGGATTCCTTTTTGCTGGCTTTTGAGAGGACATGCCTCCAACATCATCTGGCCCTGGATCAGTGGGCAAGGTACCTGACCCCCGTTTGAGGGGTAAGTCCCTGGAAGTTTTGGGGGACTTACCTGCCGGGGAGGAGCAGGACTACAACAGCATCAAGCGGGCCCTGATCCAGCACTACAACCTCACCCCGGAGTCGTACCGCAGGAAGTTCAGGAGCCTGCAGCGGGGTTCAAAGGACACCTGGACCGACCACATGCGGGCCCTGTTGAGAGCTGCGGAGCACTGGACCTCGGGTCTAGAGCTCACTACCCGCCAGGAGGTCCAGGAACTGTTTGTCGTGGAGCAATTTTTGTGGAACTGCCCAGAGGACCTCCAGCAGTTCCTCCGTGACCGGAAACCAAAGGGGGCTTCTGCTACAGCTGCCCTGGCAGACGAGTATGCCAACAACAGGGCGCCGGAGCCAAAGAAGCCTGCCAGCAGCACCTGGAGAGGGGGTAAGCCCAATCCTGCCCCAGCCCCATATCCAGCCCCCAGAGTGCAAGGGGCGTACCCCCCTGCTGACCTCTCCAGGCCAGGAACAGACCCCAGACGTTGCCATAATTGCAATCAGCCAGGACACTTTAAGGCTGCATGTCCCCAGCGCCAGAAGGCCCCATCCCTGTCCCAGAAACCGTCCACTGTTTTGTGTGTGGGAGGGGTGGTGGGAGGTCCCTAGACAATTACCAACCCGTCACCATCGGCCGCTCAGCGGTCATGGGACTGCGGGACACAGGCGCTGAACGAACCCTGGTACGCCCTGAGGTGGTGTCCCCTCAAGACTTGGTACCTGGGAAAACCCTTTCCGTCTCCGGAATTGGAGGCGTTGAACCGGCGCTGCCCGTTGCCAAGGTGTATTTGGATTGGGGTGCCGAGAGGGGGATGCGGGAGGTGGGAGTAACGCCGAATATTCCTGCAAATGTGTTGCTTGGGACCGATTTGGGGCGGCTAGTGTCCCAGTATGTGGCCACTGAACCCCCAAGTCCGGCTCCCCAAGAATGTCATGACTTTACTGTGAATGCTAATGTTAATGTATTGAATGTGCCTCCAACAGTGGAGGAGGGAGTGAAACCTGATGGTAAGCCATGCACTGACACTACACACACAGGGCTCACAGTGAGGACAGGTGAGGAGGCTGTAGGGGAGAGCTCAGAGGTGGAGGGAGGGGCTGCTATGGGCAGTGTAGGGCCCCTAAGTGAATCCAGCCTGCTGAGTCTAGAGCCCCTGCAGGAAGAGGAACAGGCCATGGGGGGAGGGGGTGTCCCGGGAGAGGAGCCACCAGGTAGGACCCCAGGTCAGGAGTTCCCCACATCCGGGATGTCAGGAAGTCAGGGAAGTCTGCCTGACCCGGCGACTTGGTCAGAGGAGGAGGGAAAGCAGGCGCTACCCGTGGTCTCAGCGGTCGTGGCCGCTGTTACCAGGAGTGGGAGCGCTGAAGCCCAAGGAGCCTCGCGGAGGTCCGACGGTTTCCCCCTCTCTGACCAAGTGGCTGCCGAGTCAGACAGTAGCCAGGAGACAGATCCCGGGGAACTGACAGAGGACAGGGCAGTTTCGTCAATTCTTGCCATATCTAGTCAGGGATTTCAGGCAGCGTTGGAAGCTGACCCTAGCCTGAAGACTCTCAAGGAACAGGCGGCACAGCCTCCCCTGGAGTCCGACCGCGAGCGAGTGGTCTGGGACCAGGGACGGCTGTACCGGGTAACGGTCCAGCAGGGTTCACCGGAGGCGTGGCCCAGGGACCGACAGTTAGTGGTGCCCCATCCGTTCAGGGCGGAATTGTTGCGGATCGCACACGAGATTCCAATGGCCGGACACTTAGGGATCACTAAAACCAGGGCCAGGCTAGCTCAGCATTTCTACTGGCCTGGAATGAGGACCGAGGTGATAGCCTACTGCCGTTCATGTGACACCTGTCAGAGGGTGGGGAAGGCGGGGCCGCGCCCCAAAGCCCCACTGGTAACTCTGCCCATCATCGAAGAGCCTTTCTCGAGGGTGGCTGTGGATCTCATTGGACCTCTGTCCACTCCCAGCCGCTCCGGGAAATGCTTCATACTAACGGTAGTGGACTATGCCACCCGGTACCCGGAGGCGGTAGCTTTGTCGTCCATTCGGGCCGACAAAGTGGCCACTGCCTTACTGGAGATTTTCTCCAGAATGGGGTTTTCCAAGGAAATGCTCACCGACCGAGGGACCCAGTTCATGTCGCAGCTGATGGAGTCTCTCTGTAAGCAGGTACAGGTGCAACATCTGGTGGCCAGCCCGTATCACCCACAGACCAATGGCTTGTGTGAGCGGTTCAATGGCACCTTAAAGCAGATGCTGAGGATGTTGGTCGACTCCCACGGGAGAGACTGGGAGCGGTATCTCCCACACCTGCTGTTTGCCTACCGGGAGGTTCCACAGGCCTCAACGGGGTTCTCCCCCTTTGAGCTCCTGTACGGGCGACGTGTACGGGGGCCCCTTGCTCTGGTGAAGGAAGCATGGGAAGGGGATTTAGCCACCCCTGGAGTGTCGGTCATTGAGTATGTCGTGCGCTTCCGGGACCGAATGATGGCCTTGACACGGCTGGTGCACGACAATATGGCCCAAGCTCAGGCTGACCAGAAGCGATGGTACGACCAGAATGCTTGTGAGCGGACCTACCAGGTGGGTCAAAAGGTGTGGGTACTGGTCCCCGTACCACAAAACAAGCTTCAGGCGGCCTGGGAGGGTCCATACCTCGTGCACGAGCAGCTCAACGCCGTCACCTACCTGGTCACCCTGGACCACGCCCATGGAAGGAGGAAGGCCTTCCATGTGAACATGATGAAGGCCCACCATGAGCGGGAGGCTTATGCCCAACCAGCGTGCAACCTTTCAGAGGACAGAGAGTCAGAAATCCTCGTGGATCTGCCACCGTAGCCAAAGAGAGGGTGCGGTAGGGCGCACGGGGAACACAGGAATGTGATACCCCCTAGCGCCCTCAAAAGCAGGGAGGTGTAAGGAAAAGGTTGTCGCCATTTTGTATAGGGCCTGTACCAGCCTCCATTTTGTCAGTTCACACAGCCACAGACTTTTAGCTACACATTGCCTATTAGCATATCCAGTACGACAGGTTTTGATGCCCACTAGGAATCAATAGGCCTTTACATGCTAATTAGTCTAGGCCAGTGACTGAATGAGATGTTCAGTCGTATGGTAAATAGCCCAAGCTCAGGCATTGTTTCCTGTTCCATATGAATTGCAGGCCAATTAATATGCGTGCTTCAAAGCAATGGGGATGGGCCTAGCAGGTCTAAAAAACTAGCCATGACCAGGCTGCTGGTCTCATTCCTTTTCTCACACAGAAGCCAAGAAGATGGTCTAGGAAAGACCAAGGGACTATTCAGGAACTGAAGAACTGTACCTGGGAATGGCAGAGCCAAGGCCTTCCCAAGACCATAATACCCGGTAATATTGATCCATAGCTTATACCTTTTAGCCTTGTACATTATTGTTGTATTTTTACTCTGACTGCCATTCCATTGTAGTTACGTTGTATAGCTTTACTGTATATTTCTGTAATTATCTAGTGCGCCCTTAAGGCAAATTAAACCATAAAATTAATCTTGGGCTGATGCTTTTACTCTGATCATGAATCTTAGAATACCCAGTGGGTAGCAGGACACCTTCCCCGGCGGCCATTTGCTCTAGGTGCAGTTCTCTTACTGACCTGAGAGACAAAGGGGGGCGCCGGAAAGCTGTACCTGTGGAGTTACGTCCCATTGGTGACGTGGGAGGAAAGGGATCGTCCGTCACATTTGGTAGCGGCGGTGGTATCAGAAGCTGTGATACCCGGGCTACCGTGTGGCGGCCGGCTGAGTTCCTCACAGGCGGCATCCCTTTCCTTACACCTCCCTGCTTTTGAGGGCGCTAGGGGGTATCACATTCCTGTGTTCCCCCGTGCGCCCTACCGCACCCTCTCCTTGCCGGGACAACCCATCAGCGTTACCATGGTCCCTGCCGCTTTTGTGGCGAATGGTGAAGTGGTACTGTTGGAGAGCGAGGCTCCAGCGTAGCAACCTCCCATTCGTCCCAGAGACCGTGTGTAACCAGCTGAGGCGGTTGTGGTCTGTTTCCACGGTGAATTGGCGTCCGTACAAGTATGGCTGCAGACGCTGCAGGGCCCACACAATTGCCAGACATTCCTTCTCCATCGTGGAATAGGCCACTTCCCTCGGCAGGAGCTTCCTGCTCAGGCACAAAATGGGGTGTTCATGGCCCGTAGTGTCAACCTGGCTGAGCACAGCACCGAGGCCGAAGTCGCTGGCGTCGGTCTGCACTAAGAATGGCCGCGTGAAGTCGGCTGCCTGTAGTACAGGAGAACTAGAAAGGGCGGTCTTGAGCGCCTGGAAAGCTGTCTCGCAGGCGACTGTCCAGTCGACTGCGACGGGCAGCCTTTTCTTGGTGAGGTCCGTCAGGGGCTTGGCCAGGGCACTATAGTGTGGAACAAACCTCCTATAGTACCCAGCAGTACCCAAAAAGGACATCACCTGCTTCTTGGTCCTGGGGGTGGGCCAGGATGCGATGGCATCCACCTTCCCGGGCTCTGGCTTCAGAGCTCCCCCACTTACCCGGTGTCCCAGGTAGTGGACCTCACTCATACCCAGCTGGCATTTTTCCGGCTTAATGGTCAAGCCTGCTCGCTGGATCCGCCCGAGCACCTGCGCCAGGTGCTCTAGGTGATCCTTCCAGGTGAGACTGAAGATGGCAATGTCATCCAGGTACGCAGTCGCATACCCTTCCAGTCCCTCGAGCAGCGTGTTGACCATCCGCTGAAAAGTGGCAGGGGCATTCTTCATGCCGAAGGGCATCACTGTGGACTCGTACAGTCCGAATGGGGTGATAAAGGCAGAGCGTTCCCGTGCCCTAGGGGTCAGGGGAATCTGCCAATACCCCCTGCTCAGATCCATGATGGTCAGGTACTTGGCCCCGGCCAGCTGGTCGAGCAGGTCATCGATGCGCGGCATTGGGTACGCATCGGTGACCGACACAGCGTTGAGCCCCCTGTAGTCCACGCAGAACCGCGTAGTTCGGTCCTTTTTAGGGACGAGGACTACAGGCGAAGCCCACGCGCTGTTGGACGCTTGGATCACCCCCAGCCTCAGCATCTCGTCTATCTCTTGGCGCATCTGCTGCTGCACCTCAAGAGAGACCCGATATGCTGAACGCCGGATTGGGGGGTGGTTGCCAGTGTCCACGTCATGGACTGCTGCCTCAGTCCTTCCGAGTAGGCTGCTGAACAGCTCCCGAAAGGGGTGCAGGGTGGCCCCCAGCTGGGAACGTTGGTCCTCCGAGAGTTGGTGGCCAACCCCCACATCCTCGATGGATCCACCCGCCTTGGCTTGGGTGAGCAGATCGAGGAGGGTTTCTGCCTCTCCTTCCTCTGGAAGGTTGCACACTGGGTGAGCATAAGCCTCCCGCTCATGATGGGCCTTCATCATGTTCACATGGAAGGCCTTCCTCCTTCCACGGGCGTGGTCCAGGGTGACCAGGTAGGTGACGGCGTTGAGCTGCTCGTGCACGAGGTATGGACCCTCCCAGGCCGCCTGAAGCTTGTTTTGGGGTACAGGGACCAGTACCCACACCTTTTGACCCACCTGGTAGGTCCGCTCACAAGCATTCTGGTCGTACCATCGCTTCTGGTCAGCCTGAGCTTGGGCCATATTGTCATGCACCAGCCGCGTCAAGGCCATCATTCGGTCCCGGAAGCGCATGACATACTCAATGACCGACACTCCAGGGGTGGCTAAATCCCCTTCCCATGCTTCCTTCACCAGAGCAAGGGGCCCCCGTACACGTCGCCCGTACAGGAGCTCAAAGGGGGAGAACCCCGTTGAGGCCTGTGGGACCTCCCGGTAGGCAAACAGCAGGTGTGGGAGATACCGCTCCCAGTCTCTCCCGTGGGAGTCGACCAACATCTTCAGCATCTGCTTTAAGGTGCCATTGAACCGCTCACACAAGCCATTGGTCTGTGGGTGATACGGGCTGGCCACCAGATGTTGCATCTGTACCTGCTTACAAAGAGACTCCATCAGCTGCGACATGAACTGGGTCCCTCGGTCGGTGAGCATTTCCTTGGGAAACCCCACTCTGGAGAAAATCTCCAGTAAGGCAGTGGCCACTTTGTCGGCCCGAATGGACGACAAAGCTACCGCCTCCGGGTACCGGGTGGCATAGTCCACTACCGTTAGTATGAAGCATTTCCCGGAGCGGCTGGGAGTGGACAGAGGTCCAATTAGATCCACAGCCACCCTTGAGAAAGGCTCTTCGATGATGGGCAGAGTTACCAGTGGGGCTTTGGGGCGCGGCCCCGCCTTCCCCACCCTCTGACAGGTGTCACACGAACGGTAGTAGGCTATCACCTCGGTCCTCATTCCAGGCCAGTAGAAATGCTGAGCTAGCCTGGCCCTGGTTTTAGTGATCCCTAGGTGTCCGGCCATTGGAATCTCGTGTGCGATCCGCAACAATTCCGCCCTGAACAGATGGGGTACCACTAACTGTCGGTCCCTGGGCCACGCCTCCGGTGAACCCTGCTGGACCGTTACCCGGTACAGCCATCCCTGGTCCCAGACCACTCGCTCACGGTCGGACTCCAGGGGAGGCTGTGCCGCCTGCTCCTTGAGAGTCTTCAGGCTAGGATCAGCTTCCAACGCTGCCTGAAATCCCTGACTTGATGTGGCAAGAATTGATGAAACTGCCATGTCCTCTGTCAGTTCCCCGGGATCTGTCTCCTGGCTACTGTCTGACTCGGCAGCCACTTGGTCAGAAAGGGGGAAACCGTTGGACCTCCGCGAGGCTCCTTGGGCTTCAGCGCTCCCACTCCTGGTAACAGCGGCCACGACCGCTGAGACCACGGGTAGCGCCTGCTTTCCCTCGTCCCCTGACCAAGTCGCCGGGTCAGGCAGACTTCCCTGACTTCCTGACATCCCGGGTGTGGGGAACTCCTGCCCTGGGGTCTTACCTGGTGGCTCCTCTCCCGGGACGCCCCCTCCCCCCATGGCCTGTTCCTCTTCCTGCAGGGGCCCTAGACTCAGCAGGCTGGGTTCACTTAGGGGCCCTACACTGCCCATAGCAGCCCCTCCCCCCACCTCTGGGCTCTCCCGTGCAGCCTCCTCACCTGTCCTCACTGTGAGCCCTGTGTGTGTAGTGTCAGTGCATGGCTTACCATCAGGTTTCACTCCCTCCTCCACTGTTGGAGGCACATTCAATACATTAACATTAGCATTCACAGTAGAGTCATTACATTTTTGGGAGCCGAACTTGGGGGTTCAGTGGCCACATACTGGGACACTAGCCGCCCCAAATCAGTCCCAAGCAACACATTTGCAGGAATATTTGGCGTTACTCCCACCTCCCGCATCCCCTCCCGGCGCCCCAGTCCAAATACACCTTGGCAACGGGCAGCGCAGGTTCAACGCCTCCAATTCCGGAGACGGAGAGGGTTTTCCCAGGTACCAAGTCTTGAGGGGACACCACCTCAGGGCGTACCAAGGTTCGTTCAGCGCCTGTGTCCCGCAGTCCCATGACCGCTGAGCGGCCGACGGTGACGGGTTGGTAATTGTCTAGGGACCTCCCACCACCCCCTCCCACACACAAAACAGTGGTCGGTTTCTAGGACAGGGATGGGGCCTTCTGACGCTGGGGACACGCAGCCTTAAAGTGTCCTGGCTGATTGCAATTATGACAACGTCTGGGTTCTGTTCCTGGCCTGGAGAGGGCAGCCGGGGGGTACACCCCTTGCACTCTGGGGGCTGGATATGGGGCTGGGGCAGGATTGGGCTTACCCCCTCTCCAGGTGCTGCTGGCAGGCTTCTTTGGCTCCGGCGCCCTGTTGTTGGCATACTCGTCTGCCAGGGCGGCTGTAGCAGAAGCCCCCTTTCGTTTCCGGTCACGGAGGAACTGCTGGAGGTCCTCTGGGCAGTTCCACAAGAATTGCTCCACGACAAACAGTTCCTGGACCTCCTGGCGGGTAGTGAGCTCTAGACCCGAGGTCCAGTGCTCCGCAGCTCTCAGCAGGGCCCACATGTGGTCGGTCCAGGTGTCCTTTGAACCCCGCTGCAGGCTCCTGAACTTCCTGCGGTACGACTCCGGGGTGAGGTTGTAGTGCTGGATCAGGGCCCGCTTGATGCTGTTGTAGTCCTGCTCCTCCCCGGCAGGTAAGTCCCCCAAAACTTCCAGGGACTTACCCCTCAAACGGGGGGTCAGGTACCTTGCCCACTGATCCGGGGCCAGATGATGTTGGAGGCAGGTCCTCTCAAAACCCAGCAGAAAGGAATCCAGGTCTCCATCCTTTTCAAGCAAGGGAAAGTCCTCCGCCCGGACCTTGGAAGCCCTTGTCTCCGGTGGGCCTGGTGCGTCCAGCGGGGGCCCGTGCTGAGCCATCTCCAGTCGGTGCCGGTGCTCCGCAGCTTCACGGCGTTCTGTATGCTCACGCTCCGCAGCTTCACAGCGTTCTGTATGCTCCCGCTCCGCTGCTTTCTCTGCCGCCACCAGTAGTCTGTCATAGGCGGTGTCATTACCAGCCTCGAGCTGTGCCATAGCCGCTTGGAAAAGGGCCTCCGATCTGGACACTGGGACGGGCAGGGGGTGGACAGTCCACTGTGAGACTGAGCACGGGGGTCGGGCTCCTTGGGGAGTCCTGGCTGAGCTCCCCCTCATCGGTATCAAACCCCTCATAGACCACAGCATTGGCCTCCCCCTTTGCCCTACTCCTGGTGCCTTCTGCCATCTTGGGAACCTTTGGTTACTGACACAGCTGCAACCCTGACCTTGCACACAATGTAAGGTTCTGTGTACATGTTCCTGAAACTCAGTTTTTTCCGTCAGCCATTTTACTTTCTGTCTTGCTGCAGCTATCTTGCCCTCAGTCAATATGGAGTTTCCAGCTTGCATGTTCCCGCCCTGATTCTCTCCTCTTGCTTCTTAAGCAGCCACAGCTGAGCAATCAGTGCTTCAGAATCAAGCCTGCAGTGAACCTGTGACCTCTCTCCTGGAAGCCTTGGACCTTGTACTCCAGTTATTTCCTATTGTGGAACTTTGGAACACTCGTGGACTTTGGAACCTTGCTATTTGATAAATCCACGTTTGCATGGACTTATGGTAACAGAGAAGAGATCCTGAACCTGTTGTGAGAGTGATTGCTGAGCTTAAGTTACTCTGGCCTGCTGTGTCTCCTGCTTTTGTATCTGCAAACTGTGTGACTATTATTGCCACTTGTATGAAGTAATACAAGACCTTCTATATCAAACTTGTGACTCCTGTGTTTTCATCGCACCCAAGCACAAGACACTATATGAACTGTACTCCTTACATTACAAGATTCTGAAGCCAAACGTTAGTGTCTGCTGGGTCTGGAAAGGCTGTGTCTGCTGTAACTGTGGATATCAGATGTCCGGATTGTACTTTCTGTGATGACAGTGGTTGTGACTTCTCACAACCATTCCAGGTGAGCAATTCCCTTAAGTTTTTTTTTCTGCAGTGTTACCACAGGTAAACACTATTGTTTTTTTTTTTCTTTCCTCTTTTGTGTCTGCTGTAACTGTGGATATCAGATGTCCGGATTGAACTTTCTGTGATGATAGTGGTTGTGACTTCTCACAACCATTCCAGGTGAGCAGTTCCCTTAATTTTTTTTTCTCTCTCAGTGTTACCACAGGTAAACACTATTGTTTTTTTTTTTTTTTTTTTCTCCTCTCCTTCCAGTACTCCTGTCTTAAAAGATCTGGAAAATGGAGGCCCGCATAAAGGAACTTTGCGGAGTGACTGATAATATCCTTGCAGATTTGCAGACTATAAAACCCGTTTTACAAACCTACAGGACCTCACTAATCACAATTTGCAAGTGTTTGGACAGACTGCCCAGGATTTGCGAGCCAGGATTGAGGTTCTAGAGGAGCGAGTCCAGGCTCCTGCCGTAGCCCCGAGTTCTGGGATTCCTAAGTTGCCCCCTTTTCGTTTTGGCGGTGAACATGAGAAATTCAGGGGATTTATTAATCAATGCAATCTTTTTTTTTCTGCACATGCTTCACAATTTCCCACTGAACGATCTAAAGTGCTTACTATAATTATGTTGCTTACCAACAAGGCTTTGATGTGGGCAAACCCTCTGATTGAGACTGAGGATGAATGTTTGGATCATCTTGATGCTTTCATTTCAGCCATGGGGCAGGTGTTTGATGACCCCAATCGAGGTGCAACAGCTGAAGCAGCCATGTTAGCTTTGCGCCAAGGTAAGCACTCGGTAGCTGAATATGCCTTGGATTTCAGGAGATGGGCCCTTGATACCACCTGGGACAGTTCCGCCAAAAAATCTATTTTTCGAAAAGGGTTATCTCCACTAATTAAGGATGAACTTGCTCGTGCCGACCCTCCCACTGCGTTAGGTGACTTTATTAACTACTGCATCCGTATTGATACTCGTCTGACTGAACGCAGGCAAGAGAGATGGTTCGAAAGCAATCGCACTAACCTTTTCCTACCTTCCTCTCCAGCTAAGGAACCTTTGAGTAGGATCACACGGGAACCTGAACCTGAACCCATGCAGGTAGACTCTTTACAACGACGGGTTAGTGATGCACGCAAGGAACATCGTTTTAAGGAGAATCTATGTTTCTATTGTGGTAAGTCAGGGCACTTCATTATAAACTGCCCCAGCCGTTCTCGTAAGACTACTGCAGCACTCATTCACTGTGAGTGTTGCGAGAGGGGATCTATCAGGTCCGAGCCTCAGGCTCCAGAGAGATCTGCAGCAACAGATCTTGATTTCTCGGACTTAAACTCCGTTACTTCTGAGGACGTTGACTGTGTAAACGCTGCAATTTTTCAAGTCTCCTCAGCGGTGTCCCAGCTGAGTTGTAAGAAAAACAATTCTCATTGCTTTCTTTCCATCAAACTCTGGGTTGACTCAGTTTGGGTGTCTAGCTCTGCTATGATCGACTCAGGGGCAAGTGGAAATTTTATGGATGTCTCCTTTGCTCTGAAACAGGGGATACGTTCAGTGAAGAAGGCTACTCCAGTACAGATGGAAACTGTGGATGGCTCCCTGCTGACCTCTGGACCAGTGGATCAGGAAACAGAGCCTTTGAGGGTTCTTATGGGTAAAGATCATCAAGAGAAACTGTCCTTTATGCTTATCTCTTCTCCCCACTTTCCCATTATTCTAGGGCTACCATGGCTGCAGGCTCAGAATCCTACCATTAACTGGGAGACCAAGGAATTACACTTTCCAGAGAAACAGATGAGTCCAAAAGTTTCAGCTTGCTCTGTTCCTAAAGGAGCCATGTCAGTCCCTGAACTACCAGCTGTATATCAGGACTATGTGGATTTATGTGACAAGAAGAACGCTGACCAGCTTCCCCCTCACCGTCCATATGATTGTCCAATTGAATTATTGCCTGGAGCAGAGATACCTTTTCGTAAGATCTACCCCCTGGCGGGGCCCGAGCTAAAGGCTTTAAAGGATTACATAGACGAGAATCTAGCCAAGGGCTTCATACGCCCCTCTTCATCTCCTGCAGGTGCACCCATCTTCTTTGTAAAGAAGAAAGATGGATCTCTGAGACCCTGCGTAGACTATAGGGAACTCAATAAGGTTACTATTAGAAACCGTTATCCATTGCCTTTAATCCCTGAGTTATTGGAGAGAGTGCGACATGCCAAAATTTTCTCTAGATCTCCGTGGGGCCTATAACTTAGTCCGTATTAGACCTGGGATGAATGGAAGACTGCATTCAGGTCACGCTATGGACACTTTGAATATCTAGACATGCCTTTTGGTCTGAGTACCGCCCCAGCCACTTTCCAACACTTGGTGAATGACATCTTCAGGGATCTCCTAGATACATTCGTGGTGATTTATTTGGATGATATTCTAATTTTTTCTAACTCCACAGAGGAACATCATGAACATGTGAGAATGGTCTTGGAACGTCTAAGACAAAATCATCTTTACATCAAACTTGAAAAGTGTGAATTCCATAGGACCGAAATTCAATTTCTGGGGTATGTACTGTCTACACAAGGAATTAGTATGGATGGAAGCAAGATCCAAGCCATCAAGGATTGGCCAAGTCCTAGAAATGTGAAGGAGGTGCAGCGCTTCATCGGATTTGCCAACTTCTATAGACGTTTCATTAGGAATTTCTCTGAGGTAGTGTCACCTATCACCCATCTTACCCGGAAAGAGTCTAGGTTCTCCTGGACTCCCCAAGCCCAGGAAGCATTTTCCCGTCTAAAAGATAAATTTACCACTGCACCTATCTTAGTACATCCCAACCCCGAACTTGCCTTCATAATAGAGGTGGATGCTTCAGACTGTGCCGTTGGAGCTATACTCTCTCAGAGAACAGGTGAGAAGAATGTCTTGCATCCCTGTGCCTTCTTTTCCCAGCAGTTGTCTTCGGCTGAGAGGAACTACGATGTGGGCAATAGAGAGTTGTTGGCCATTATTGCCACCTTCAAAGAATGGAGACACCTTCTTCAGGGAGATGCACAGCAAATAGTCGTCCTGACAGACCATCGTAACCTTGAATTTATCAGGTCGGCTAAGTGCCTGACTCCTCGCCAGGCTCGCTGGAATCTTTTCTTAAACCAATTTAATTTTATCATTTCTTATAGACCAGGATCGCGCAATGGAAAGGCTGATGCACTCTCTAGGACTTATTCAGCAGAGACACGTCCACTTACTCCTCCTAAGACTATTCTTCCTGACTCTAGATTCCTGGGAGTGATTCATAATCAAGACCTACTTAAGGACATCAAGGAAGCATACCATGCGGATTCCTTTTTGGCACAACCCCCAAGGGACGTAAGTCTTGTCTTTAAGAATGGTGTGTGGATTCAGGGACAACGTCTGTATATTCCTGAAACAGTCAGATTAAGAGTATTGCAACTCATTCACGATTCCAAGATAGCTGGGCATAGAGGAATTCTAAAGACACAGGAATTTCTTTCTCGTTTCTTTTGGTGGCCCACTTGCAGGAAGGATGTTTTAAACTATGTCACTTCATGTGAAGTCTGTGCAAGATGCAAAACACCTCGCTCCTCACCAACTGGTCTGTTGCAACCTCTTCCCACCCCGTCCCGCCCGTGGGGATCCATTTCTATGGACTTCATTGTGGAGTTACCAACCTCTCAAGGGAAGAACACCATTCTAGTGGTGGTTGATCGTTTAACAAAAGCAGCTCATTTTATTCCTTGTGTCGGCTTACCCACTGCAAGACAGATATCAGATTTGATGATTAAAAATGTGTTTCGTTTAAATGGAGTACCAGATGAGGTTATTTCGGATCGAGGGGTGCAATTCACTTCAAGGTTTTGGCAAAATTTCTGTGCAGCATTGGACATTAAAGTGAACCTTTCTTCTGCTTTTCATCCTCAGACTAATGGACAGACGGAACGAACCAATCAGACCCTGGAGCAGTATCTTCGCTGCTTTATCTGCCACCTACAGGATGATTGGGTGGATCTACTTCCACTGGCTGAGTTCTCTTATAACAACTCTCAGAGCGCCTCCACTAAGCAGTCTCCTTTTTACTCCAATTTAGGTTATCATCCTAATATTCTTCCTCGATTTCCCATAGAAACGCCTTTGCCAGCAGTGGCTGAAAGAATTACGTCTTTACAAAAGAATATGGATCTTCTAAAGGGAAATCTGGAATTGGCTCAGGAAAGGTACAAGAAAGCCGCAGATAAATTTCGTAAACCTGCACCAGCTTTCAAGGTAGGAGACCTGGTCTGGCTGTCAACCAGAAATCTTAAGTTAAGAATTCCATCATCTAAGTTGGGACATAAATACATTGGACCTTATAAAATCAGTAAAATTATAAGTGCTGTCGCTTGTCGTCTTCAACTGCCCAGAACTATGAGAATCCACCCTGTCTTTCATGTATCTCTACTAAAGGCTGCGACACCCAATACGTTTCCTGGACGTTCTTCTCCTTGCCCTGACCCAGTGCTAGTCGATGGTCAGGAAGAATTTGTGGTGGAAAGGATTCTAGATTCCAGGTTGTATAGAAATCAGTTACAATATTTGATTAAATGGCAGGGCTACCCAGTGGAGGACAATTCATGGGAACCAGTCAATAACGTTAATGCTCCTCGCTTGCTCCGTCAGTTTCATCAGAGGTACCCACACAAGCCTGGTCTGAGGTCATCCGGAGGTTGTCCCTAAGGGGGGAGTAATGTAAGGTTCTGTGTACATGTTCCTGAAACTCAGTTTTTCCGTCAGCCATTTTACTTTTTGTCTTGCTGCAGCTATCTTGCCCTCAGTCAATATGGAGTTTCCAGCTTGCATGTTCCCGCCCTGATTCTCTCCTCTTGCTTCTTAAGCAGCCACAGCTGAGCAATCAGTGCTTCAGAATCAAGCCTGCAGTGAACCTGTGACCTTTCTCCTGGAAGCCTTGGACCTTGTACTCCAGTTATTTCCTATTGTGGAACTTTGGAACACTCGTGGACTTTGGAACCTTGCTATTTGATAAATCCACGTTTGCATGGACTTATGGTAACAGAGAAGAGATCCTGAACCTGTTGTGAGAGTGATTGCTGAGCTTAAGTTACTCTGGCCTGCTGTGTCTCCTGCTTTTGTATCTGCAAACTGTGTGACTATTATTGCCACTTGTATGAAGTAATACAAGACCTTCTATATCAAACCTGTGACTCCTGTGTTTTCATCGCACCCAAGCACAAGACACTATGTGAACTGTACTCCTTACATTACACACAACTTGTTATATTAACACTCTGACCGTCTAGTGCTGGGCTGACCTTAAGACCCCAGCAGTGAAAGTACCGCTGGTAGTCTCTAGTGTCTGGAAGTAGGGGTCTCACGCACACTATTACTCTGATCCCACTGCTGCCACCAATTGTGAGGAACTAAGCCGACCGCCACATGGTAGCCTGGGTATCACAGCTTCTGATCCCACAGCCGCTACCAAATGTGAAGGCCGATCCCCTTTCCTCCCACGTCACCAATGGGACGTAACTCCACAGGTACAGCTCTCCGGCGCCCCCTTTGTCTCTCAGGTCAGTAAGGAAACTGCACCTAGAGCAACTGGCCGCCGGGGAGGGTGTCCTGTTACCCAATGGGTATTCTAAGATTCGTGATCAGAGTAAAAGCATCAGCCCAAGATTAATTTTATGGTTTAATCGCCTTAAGGGCGCACTAGATAATTACAGAAATATACAGTAAATACATACAACGTAATTACAATGGATTTGCAGTCAGAGAAAAAATACAACGATAATGTACAAGGCTTAAAGGTATAAGCTATAGATCAATATTACCGGGTAGTATGGTCATGGGAAGGCAGGGGGCTCTGCCGTCCCCAGGTAACAATCTTCAGTTGCTGGATAGTCCCCAAAGCATGTGTTGCTGCACCCTTGGCAAGGTCTGTCCCTTGTGTTTCTTGCTGCTGTGAGAAAATGGAATGCCCCAGCCTGTTCATGGCTACAGTTCTTAAAACTGCTAGGCCCTTCCCCTTTGCTTTGAAGCACGCATATTACCTGGCCTGCAATTCATATGGAGCAGGAAACACTGGCCTGAGTCCGAGCCATTCAACATACCAATGACCATCCCATTCAGACACTGGCCTAAACCAATTAGCATGTTAAAGCCCTATTGATTCCTAGTGGACATCAAAACTGGTCGTACTGAATATGCTAATAGGCCCTGTGTAGTTAGAAGTCTGTGGCTCTGTGAACCGACAAAATGGAGGCTGGTATAGGCCCTATACAAAATGGCGGCATCCCTTTCCTTACAAGTAATTTTTAAGTTGTAAGATGATTACAAATAAAACGTTAATATATTATCACAAGAAAGTTTCCATTGGAACAATAATCTGTAGGAATTTTGTGAAATGAATTTGGAGTATCTAGAGTCTCTAGACTGTTATCATTTTTACTTAGAAATATAAACAAAATATATTTTCAAAAATGAAATATCCAGATGTTTAGAAATTGTGAATATTTATTTAATAATGTTAGGTAATGCTTCACATAGATCATTATGTTACTCTTACCCGGCATTTATTTTTTTCGAGTCTGCTGCATGTATTGTGGGATAGCAATAATCCATTGACTATAGCTTAGCTGCAATACCCACTGTGCATATGGAGTAACCTTAAGGGTAAGTTCACACTAGGCATTTTTTCAGCATTTTTTTCTGCAGCAAAACCTGATCTCTTGGCAGGAAAGAAGCTTCAGAAAAAAGCATGTTTTCCTTGGTTTTTGTTGCATTTTTTGCTGAGGTTTTGGCATGCTAGATTTGTTTCTTGTGAATGCTGATAAAGTTTAGTAAAGAAAAAAAAAAATCCTATTCTATAGAATCAGTTTTTGGCACAAAAAATGCAGCAAAACCTGATACCTGCTTTTTTTTTTCATCACCCATTCAGTTCAATTAGTGAAAAAAGGTGAAAAAACGCTAAAAGAAGTGTCATGTTCCATTGTGCAAAAAAAATGCAAAGTACAAAATCCTGATGACAAAAAAAAACAAGCTGTGTTCATGAGATTTCTGCAATCTCATTGAGTTTGCTTGTACTGTAAAATGCGGATGAAAATTTGAAATAAAAAAAACATCCAAAAACGCTGCAAAAACACCTTGTGTGAACTTAGCCTTACTCCACCTCCTTTCTAAGCTGTAGTTCAGGCTGCTACTCTACCCTCCATGCATTCATGCTTTACACTGCAGCTCATTTTCTTCATAATTGTTTCCATGCATAAGCACAAGCTCTGCAGTAATTCAGTGTTAATTACTCTTACAGCAACAACAAAATTCATATAAAGAAGTCAACCACAATTTAGAATAAGAGATTCTCTCAATAAGTATCTAAAGGTAATTGGCACTTACAGTACATAGTGAAGCAATTGAGGCTCAATAGCAGGTTCCTCTTTAACAAAATTCATGCATGTGTTGTAATAGTAGTTGGAGTGGCAGCTGCCATCACTCGGGATAATTAAAGGGCTGTTAAAGGTAGGCAACTTCAAAAGGCAAAATAACACATCCATTTCAGCTAGATTTATGCAGAGGTGTGAACTGAGTGCCCAACCTGCCCTTTATGGTCAGCTAATAGCACGAAAAACACATGCGACTAGTGGAACAAATCATCATGCAGCATAATAAATAAATATCAGTACCATTATAACACTAGTCCATATAGGATAATATGTGACACACTGAGATTATCAAAGATACCAAAAACAGAACAAATCAGTGCGATGTCAACGAGAATAATGTAGAAAAAATCCTTTATTAAATATCAGCATAGCAAGGTAAAAGGGATAACATGAGGGCTACAAGTTACACGCATATCCAGCATAAGCCCGGGCAGAGAAAGGCATATATATATATATATTAGGGGCATACAGAATCATAAGACCCCATCATACCTGCCCTACCATGATATATAATGCATTAATCATGTAAACAATGCATCATATGCCAAACGTTGGCAAAGTAATCATGGTACATACCGGGTGTCACAGCGTCTCCCGCCCTCCCCGACGCGCGTTTCGGAAGTTCCTTCCTCAGGGTGCCCCTTCTGTATGCCCCTAATATATTATGGTCTTTACTTGTAGATACCTGTCATTTACATTACATTATATGGTGCTTCCGAATGTTGTTGCAGCCTTTCTCTGCCGGGCTTATGCTGGATATGCGTGTAACTTGTAGCCCTCATGTTATCCCTTTTACCTTGCTATGCTGATATTTAATAAAGGATTTTTTCTACATTATTCTCGTTGACATCGCACTGATTTGTTCTGTTTTTGGTATCTTTATGATCAGCACCTGTAGCTAGCCTAGTCCTACTCTGATAAGTTCAGCTGTTATTACTTCAGACTCTAGGTTCCAACAAAGGGAGAAACTGTCGCCACCTTTGTAAGTTATCAAATTTAGCTCCCATTCCTTTTCTAATAGCCTCCACACACTTTGGATAAAAGTCATCTGAACGTTTGTATTTTGACGAGACTGGTTACCTATCTGCTTTATATGTGGCCTTCATACTCTCCCCGACAGAGTATGTTCGGGGAGAAGGATCAGCAGTTGAGACGTAAAGTCATGATCCTTTTGTTTCAGGGGAGATAAGTCGCTACCACAAGTGCCTGGCATCTATCTCCCAGCTGCTTATTGATAACCCACATAAACACACTTCTAAGTCCAGCATTCGTGTATGTAAAGTGACCAAGGGCGGTAGCCATGGACGAGCTGCAGCTCCATAACGCTCTGGCACTTTACAGGAAAGTCGTGTCCCAGTTCCTATGTGCTGTCAAGTGTGGGGTGTATCACACTCACTTGTAGGCCGCAGGCTTCTGCTGTCTCCAGGCCTCCATCCTCAGGAACTGCCGCACATAACTCAGGGGACACGCAGTTCATTGTAACAAGTGAAGGTTTGTTGGACAGTTCAAGTTCATCAGAGTGTAACAGTTTCAGGGCACAACATTTCTTATTCTTTATTTCCTTGGTACAGTACGTTTTCAGCATTGCTATTCGTTCCTTCTGGACTATCCCAACGTTTACTGGCTCTGTCACCCCCAAGGATTTCCTGTCCTATCCCACAGTGTACCTGAGATCCGTTACCTTCCCTTAGCATGGTTCCACGTTCAACTTCCTCTGTATGCCAGAGGATGAGGCACTCTCTCTAGTAGTTGAAAAAGTATTAATCATGGAAAGGGAGTCAAAAACATGTGAGCATATACAGTATTCCCTTAAAAGGTAAATTTTATTTTAGTAATACAGTTAAAACACACCAAAAAAGACCTAGTGTACTGAAAAATTATGTTAATAAGTGTGTCGGTAAAAAGAGGGATCAGACACAGCCAAAACCCTATATTTCCATATTCTCCGTCTAGTGCTGTTACTACCAACCAGAGGAGGTTGCCACCCTAAGACACAAGAATGGCGTCCCCACTCGACAACGGCTCTCCCTTACTCCCCTGGTATTATCTTAACACTAGGGTATGGATCAGTAATGAAATAAAGGTAGAATACGTTTGTAGGTTGCTAGAAGTCTGTATTAATAGCAATAGTAGTGGGTGGAAAAGTCTATCAGTTTTATTGATAATATGCCACTAGCTTACCATATTTCCACCCACCCCCTTATGCCGATGATGAGACAGACATGTGGATGGTGATAAACGTTTTTGTGGGATACCCCCACAAATTGTACTCAAAAACATACTGATGAGATCATTGCCTGGGATTGAAATTGGCTTTAGTATATGTGGGTGAGATTGTGATCTACATTGAGACTGAGAGCACTGCTGAATATGGTACAGAAACATTCAAAATAAATAATCAAAACTCCTGAAATTTTTGTTCAAATCTCTGGATTTTTTGATTTATAGTAACGGGGCATGCACATCCACATTTAGCTTATATTATTTTTTTATTAATTGATTTTTAAGTGAATGGCGGAGACTTGTTATGTAGTAATTGGCATCTACATTATTTCACTTTTTGCTTAGCTGTGTTTTTATGCATGAAATCAGAGCCGTAAGCCTGGAGTTATGTCATTTTTAAGTCATATTTTTAAAGTATGCACTATCAAAAGATATCTAAAATTGTAAAAAGCAGTAAAAAAACATTATTGAATCATATATAATAGAAATAGTGAAATGGCATGAATCGAACAATATTCTGACCTTTTCACCGGCTTAAAATACCAGAGGCTATCAAGATATATTTTTTTAGATATTTCTGTAAAAAGTCAATTTGCCTTTAATATATCTGTGATTAATGCTTAAATGTATTATTTGCAGAGGTCGCTGCTCGAATGCAGTGTTGTGGAGTGAGCTATACTTAGTGAAGATTTTGCAGTTTAGGGAGCAATTGATCTCTATTATACAGTATTTAAATGCATATTGTGACATATTCCATGGATACAGCACCGAGGTGCCATTTTAATTTTTCATATCATTATCTGTATTTTAAAAAATCCTGAAATCTTACAGTTTTCCCTACAGTCATGAATCCTTATTATAAGCTGCGACTTTCTATTTTTTATGGAAAACTTTGTAATATTCATCTCTTAATCATTACATAATTACAATGAAAGGTATTAATTATATATAGATCACAGGATCTGCCATTCACCCCCTGCTTCAAGACCTTTGCACAGATCCCAGAAAATGCCTATGAAACACTCCCAGAAAAGTCAACGAACATAAAACCATTATCGTAGTTTACCATCCCGGGGCTAGAGGCTCGTTCCCTATCCCTACAGCTAGGGGCGCCTTAGCTATCCCTGCTCCCCAGATTACTGCTAATTGTGTATCTTACTGAGCTCTTGAATCAGCCATTATCTGTCCCCTCCTCCCACCCTGGGAGGAGGCGAGTAGTTGTATCTAAGGATACACAAACCAGACTAACAAGGGAAGACGTACAGGGATAAATGAAAGTACCAATCATACAAATATGCACTCACAAACAACATAGTGGAACACTGGGATATAAAAGGAAGGAACAACTAAATGGGAGAAGATGAGGGTATGCACACAGACACATGATCAGCAACAGTTTTTAGATCAAATGCCTCCTCAACAAACACCTCCAACACCAGGCAGTATAAAACTAACACTGGCAATTCTGATTGCTAAAGGTGAGTATATATAAGAGAGGGGACTGGCCAACACTGAACAGTTGAGATCATCAAAGCAGGAAAGCTTCAGAAACTCTCAACTGAATAGATTAACCCCTGCACTACTAGCAGAAACCTGCACCGTTTAATATGATGGTGAAGTGCTTCTAATCAGTGCAGGAGTATGTGGAATCAGACACCGCTTGCTTCTGTATCCTCTCTATCGTGGTAAACTCATGACAGAACATCTTAACAGTGATGCAATTCAAGCTCATAAACCCCAATGCAAAATTCCCAACTATCCCGACTCTTTAATAGTATTGATTTTCTCATACATGCCAAAGGGAGCTTATGCACCTCCCTAACCTCTCCGAGGGCACAGGTACGACTGCAACCCCAGCAACCATCATACTTGCACCCCTGCTCTCCAGACTATTATTTCCTATGGTCCATGATGCTGTTGTAAATCTTAGTGCAGTTAACAACAGCTTAGTTAAGATGGCTGCCCCCATAACCATGTATAAAAAAATAATCTAAAAAAACTACTGTCAGAAAAGTATTTTACCGTAATAAAAAAAATATATGGAATAAATTCCCCTTAAGCATTAAAGTAAAACTAAAGGAAAACTTTTGGGTAAAACTTTGTATAATTAAGCCTAGTGCAGGGTCTTAAGGGTAACATACCAAAGAGAGATACCCTTTGTCGTGCACCGCCTTCTCGGGTTGAAATTGCATTGTCATGTTGGAAAATTGGATCATTACTTTTATTTCAAGATTGCTTTATAGTGAGCTGTCTAGCAATATAGTGATAGGGGTTAGATGGATGTACAGGCACTAATGCAAAATGTCTAAAAGGGTGCCCCATATCAATGCAAATCTGGTGTTTTCCTGCATGGCGAAAGGGCCACAAAGGGAAATGTGAATATTTAATCCAGCACCTCTCAGCATCACTTAATGCTGGATTAAAGGGATGTTATAGAAAGAGGATGTTTTCATGATTCGGTAAACATTTGCCTCTTTATCGGACTAGGGAGGTAACTAAAGTATCGGGACACAGTGTTTGGCAGACATGCCACATCACATTAATAATTCCACCTTTTGCCACGTTTGGCAGTTTTTCTCATTGTTTTTGTCAGTGATCTCTTTGAAAGGGGTTGAAATAAAAATTCCAAGATAAGCATTTAACATAAAAGTGTCTGACATTGCAAAGTTTACCTGAGAAGGCAAAGTTCTGAAACACTGTCACCGAAAATGATGTACTTAGCCATATGATCCTGGCCGAATATCATAACAATCTGGAAAGGAGCACTGAGGTTAATGGATTTTTCAAGCACACTGTCCTCCTTTTTATAAGCAACTTATCAGCATATGTCTTCTCACATTCCATATTGTACATAGGACTTTGAACTTGAAAGCAAATGGAGAATTCCTAAATATAACTGATGACTTTGCAGTATTCCTACTCGTCCCCGGGAAACTTACAAGCTGCTAAAATGTAGTGTATCCCAATCCTAATGAATTCAATTAACAGATCACAATTTGTTAAAGATAACTCCCTATTATGCCTTTAAGACCACGTTCACACGTTAAGTGTTTGTTGAGTTTTTTACCTCAGTATCTGTAAACCAAAACCAGGAGTGGGTGATAAATATCTGTAAACCAAAACCAGGAGTGGGTGATAAATACAGAAGTGGTGACGTGTTTCTATTATACTTATCCTCTGATTGTTCCTCTCCTGGTTTTGTCTTAAGGTACTGTCACACTAAACGAGATCGCTAATGAGATCGCTAATGCGTCACCATTTATGATGCAGTAGCGATCTCGTTAGCGACTTAGCTGTGTGTGACATGTGGCAGCGATGTGGCCCCTGCTGTGATGTCGCTGATCGCTTATGAACGTTCTGAGCCGTTTTTTGGTCGTTGGTGTCCCGCTGGTGAGCCTGAATCGCTGAGTGTGACACCCTTTATGAACGACTTCACCAGCGTCGCAGGTGGGACTAGGTTTTCCCAACGACCGCAGAGGTCGTTATACAGATCACTGATGAGTTGTGTTTGGAATCTGACTAGTGATCACATAGCGATCGCACTAGCGATCTCGCCAGGTCGTGTCATTGTCGTTATCGCTGGTGCGATCGCTAAGTGTGACAGGGCCTTTACAAATACTGAGGTAAAAAAAATCACCAAATACTGACCATGTGCATGTGGCTCAAGTTTAACCCACTTTTAGTGAGGATACACATTTTTTTAATTGTGATTTTTTTTTTTTGTTAGCTCCTAGTTCTAGACATCAGCAGGGAGAGCAGGTGTGGTTTCTCATCATGGTATGTCACCAATGACTGATGAGAGAACATTTGAATAGGTTACGGATATCAACAAATAGGGTCTTCTTGAGAGCAATTCCTTTCATCTTTGCTGTTTAACCTTAGAGTATGTGCACACGTCCTTTTATGTTGCGTTTTTTTCTGCAGTTTTGTCATAAAACTTAAAGGATTTCCTAGTACCAGCAAAGTGAAGTCTCATGGACACGTTGCTTATTTTTTCCCAGCAGATTTAAATTTCGGTTCAGAATTTAGCCATACTAATGAGTAGGGAAAAATCAATGACAACCCGAGATCTCTACCTGCACATGTGATACCTGCACATGTCCACTGCTGGGACACCCCCTCCTACCAGCCCAGGTCTTGCTGCATCGCTCCACTCCTACCGCCGCCAGCTTACTGCAGTGGCAACCCTGCCTCCTGTGACTCCGCGCCACTGTCGCCCCAACCCCCAGTAAGCTAAATTCAGACATTAAGATGGCCCCTCATTTGATACATTATAAAAAAATGTTTTTCCTAGTTTACTCCTTAAAATTTGGGGTGCATCTTATAGTCTGCAAATTATGGTATTTGCTGTGTTTATGTTGCATTTTTTCTGTGCAATTTTGTCACAAAAACTGAAGGATTTACTAGTGCCAGAAAAAGGAATGAGATTCTCATGCACGCTTTGCCTTTTTTCCTTGCAGATGGGAAGCATTTTCAGATTTGCAGCATGTCAATTCTTTCATCAGTTTTGCAGCGTTTTTCACCTATTTTAACGAATGGGGAAACAAACACATTGACATTAAACATCACCACCTGCGTGGATTTGATAGAACGTGGCATAACTAAGTTTGTTTATTGTGAGACTGACTAGATGATAGCTCATGTTATGACAAAGCCACTTCCAAAAGCCAAATTTGAAGAATTCAGAACTACTATGGGAATAGCAGGATACAGTGGCTTGCAAAAGTATTCATCCCCCTGGCTTTTTACCTATTTGCATACATTACAACCTCTGTTTAAATATTTATGGAATCTGATTTGCATCAGCACCACATAGTCTAAGTTGGTGAAGTGAAGTGAGAAAAATATAGGCATAAAGTTAATTTATGTGCTCAAATAACTAAAAGTTGGCATGTGCAGATGTATTCATCCTTTTTGCTACAAAGCCACTAAAGTTTTTTGGTGCAAGCAATTACCTGCTTAAATCACATTATTAGTGAAAGGAAGTCCACCTGTGTGCAATCTAAGTGTCACATGGTCTGTCAGTATACACACACCTTTTCTGAAAGGTCACAGAGGCTGCAACACTATTAAGCAAGAAGCACCACTAACCAAACACCATGAAGACCAAGGAGATCTCCAAACAAGCCAGAAACAAACTTGGGTTGGGTTATAAAAAAATTATCCCAATCTCTGATGATCCCCCGGAGCACCATCAAACCATTAACATCAAATGGAAAGACCATAGCACAGCAACAAACCTGCCAAGAGAGGACCGCCCACCAAAACTGTCAGCCCAATAAGGAGGGCATTAATCAGAGAGGCTGCACAGAGACCCAAGGTAACCCTGATGGAGCTGCAGAGTTCCCAAGCAGGGACTGGAGTATCTGTCCATATGATCACAATAAGCCGTACACTACATAGAGGTGACCTTTATGGAAGAGTGGCCAGAAAAAAAGCTTTTACTTACAAACAAATTTGTAAGGATCATTTTGAGCTTGCCAAAAACAAGTGTATGGAGGAAAGTGCTGTGGTCAGATAAGACTAAAAATTTTACTTTTTGGCCACCAAGGTAAACGCTATGTCTGGCTCCAAACCAACACAGCTCAACACTAAAATAACACCATCCCCACAGTGAAACATGGATGTGGCAACATCATGCTGTAGGGATGTTTTTCTTGAGCAGGGGCAGGGAAAATGATCTGAGTGGAGAGAAAGATGGATGGTGCGAAATAGAGGTGTATTCTTAAGAAAAACCTTTTAGTCTGTCAGTGATTTGAGACTGGGATGGAGGTTCACCTTCCAACAAGACAATAACCCAAAGCATACTGCTAAAGCAACACTCAAGTGGATTAAGGGGAAACACGTAAATGTTTTGGAGTGGCCTAATCAAAGCCCAGATCCTAATCCAATTGAGAATCTGTGGTCAGACTTGAAGGTTGGTGTTCACCAGAGGAAACTGCTAGTTTTGCCTTGAGAATGGGCAAAAATCCCAGTGGCAATATGTAAGCAAGAAAAAAGGCTGAACAGAAGTGCTTCTGAGGAGGGAGGAGGGGAAGAAAAAACCAACAAAATACTTACACTAAATAGATATTTTGAATGTATGCAATTTTGTTACAGCTCAATCACCCTTCTGCTACTAAAGGTACTGTCACACTAAGCGAGATCACTAATGAGATCGCTAAAGCGTCAGCGATTTTATGACGCAGTAGCGATCTCGTTAGCGACGCAGCTGTGTGTGACATGTAGCAGCGATGTGGCCCCTGCTGAGATGTCGTTGATCGCTTATGAACGTTCTGAGCCATTTTTTGGTTGTTGGTGTCCCGCTGGTGAGCCTGAATCGCTGAGTGTGACACCCTTTATGAACGACTTCACCAGCGTCGCAGGCGGGACTAGGTTTTTCCAACGACGGCAGAGGTCGTTATACAGATCGCTGATCTCTGATGAGATCTTTGTGTTTGGAAGCTACTAGCGACCTTATAGCGATCACACTAGCGATCTCGCCAGGTTGTGTCGTTGTCATGATCGCTAATGCGATCGCTAAGTGTGACAGTGCCTTTAGTCCAGACATCATAATCAGGTGCCTTATTGTAAGACATCTGAGAAAACAAACAAACAAAAAAAGGAGCGTTGGCCGAAGAGTACAGGGAGTCCACACGGCGAGATGGGCAATTGAAGGATTGTAGCTCCACTGACTTTGTAGGGAGGAGAAAGATTCCTATCTCCCCTTCTTCCATGTCAGCCTCTCCTCATTGCACATAGACCAATGCAGTGCAAGTTAAACCATAAACGGGAGTGATTGCCAATCCAGCAAGAGACTCGCAGAATTAATTTAATGGATAAAAAGACTTTTACAACTCAATGACAAATAAACAAACAGAGCCAAATCTACCGGTTTCAGGTTTCCCCTTCATCAGGATAGACAAATAACTTTCTTACTGCTATATATACTACAGAACAAGGCTTCCTGATACGTCCCTCACGGGAAATGACATATCTTAATTCTGTGTAGACTATACTCTCGTCTTTTCAAACATCTGAATCTGAGCATGCGCCGCCCACCAGCAGCCATTTTGCCGGAGGCCACCGCATCGCAGCAATGGAGCTGCGGTGGCCTCCGGGCTCTGAGGAAATGCCGGCGGAGCCCCCCACGCTGCATAAGGAGCCGCCTGCCAAGCCTCCAATGCTGATCAAGAGCTGCCGCCGCCCCTCCAAGCACAGAGAGCCGCACAGAGCACCGCAAGAAGGTACTAGGGATATGGTACTTCATATACACCTTCCCGATGGGACGCCCGACTCACCTCATCATTAGGACCACTCCTCCGCACCGCCCTATAAGACGATACCCGGCGTATAAGATGACCCCCGACTTGTAAGAAGATTTTCAGGGGTTAAAAAGTCGTCTTACACGCCGGAAAATACGGTATATTCAGTTCCATTATCTGCATGCAGAAATTTTGGCATTCTCACAAATGTGTTATATACTTCAGCGACACATATTTCAAGTTTCTCTGGAACTTCATCTTTACTGTGAAGCAGATAGACAACTGTGTAGGTTGAATAATCATTGATAAATGTGAGAAAATATTTCTTCTTTCCAGGAATTTGAGTACTCATTGGACCACAAACATCTGTGTATATTAAGTCCAGAAGCTGTTCTGATTTTACTATTCTTGGGAAAGGATTTTCTTGATATTTTCCCTTTAAGGCCTCTTTCACACATCCGTTGTGCGCCTGACGGCGCCCTCCGGCATTTTTTTGTCCAACCGCATCCGGCAAAATGTAATGCCGGATGCGGTTTTTTTTGCATTGACTTTCATCAGCGCCGGATGGCGCCGCATGTCAGTGCGTTGTATGCGTTTTTGTCCGGATCCGGCGGAAATGTACATTCCGGCGGCCGGACACAACGCAGCATGTAATGTTTTTATTTTTTGCCAGAGCCGCCTGATGTGCCTGAAGCGGCGCATCAGGCGGCCGGACACAATAGAATTCAATGGAACCGGATCAGACTTTTGTGCAATCCGGCAAATGTCTGATCCGGATTCTGGAAATCGAGGCCTACTACTACTACTACTACTACTACTACTACTACTACTTTTTCCAGTGTCTCCGGGCATCAGAAACCCTCTTTTTATGGGTTCAAAAGTTCAGGTCGGATCCATCAAAAAAACTGATCCGTTGCATCAGTTTTTTTGTTTCAGCGCCGGATCCGTCCCTTCAGGCATAGGACGGATCATGCCTGATACAAAAAGACGGATGTGTGAAAGAGGCCTAAGACAGCTAGTACAGTTCATTGTCTGATTACACAGATCAAGTGTCATACCATCAACAAGTTGTTTTTGAACTAACTTTCTTATTGTTTCCGGCTCTGTATGTACAAGACACCTGTGCCATACATGGATACAATTCTTGTGCTGTTCATGTTCAGCAGTGTATATATACACTTTCCTTGCATTTTACCCAGTAAAACTCATCTTTGATTTTTCCTTCAGAATTTATATAGTGACTGTAAGGGACAACCCCCGGTCCCTCCCACGTCACCAATGTGACGTAACTACACAGGCACAGCTCTCCGGGGCCCCCTTTGTCTCAGGTCAGTAAGGGAACTGCACCTAGAGCAAATGGCCGCCGGGGAGGATGTCCTGTCACCCTCTGGGTATTCTAAGATTTGTGATCAGAGTAAAAGCATCAGCCCAAAATTAATTTTATGGTTTAATTGCCTTAAGGGCGCACTAGATAATTACAGAAATATACAGTAAGCTATACAACAGAATTACAGTGGATTTGCAGTCAGAGTAAAATACAATAATGGTACAAGGCTTAGAGGTATTAGCTAGAGGTCAATATTACCAGGTTGTAGGTTGCATGTGGAGGCAGGGAGCTCTGCGATCCACAGGTGAGAATCTTAGTTGCTGGACAGTCCCCCAAAACGTGTGCCACTACTCCCTTGGCAGATCTGTCCCTTGTTCCTTCTTAGATTTTCATCGCCTTGACTTCTGTGAGAATAGAGTCTGCCATCCGCTCACAGTTCTTAAACCTGCTAGGTCCTTCCCCTTGGTGTCAGAGGGTGGGCTGATAATCTCCACTCTTAGCTCCCTGCAGAATTTATTCCCAATATCTAACAAAGGGGTTAACTTTCTCCAGGACGATCGGTTCAGGACATGAGAGGTACCAGCAGATGCAGTATGTTTTGCCTGTCGGGTGGAGATCAAACCTGGCCCGATTGGGTCTCTGTGGAGGGCCAATCTCTATATCTCAGGTCCCCGAGCCATCACTGACTCGGGAGTTGCACTGTCAGATGCCCGAGGTCCGCAGGATCACGCAGATATTTCTTATGAGTCTGTACCTACAAAGATGTGCTCATAATTCATAATCCTAGAACGGAGACATCGTGTCTGGGAAATACAATGGATGTGTTTTCTGTGTCTAGCTGGCAGGTATAATCTAATTGAAGCCCCCAGGCAGCTCCAGGCCATTGCTGAGGTGGCTCCAGACTGCAGCTTTGAAGTCTTGTGTTTGGCCTCACCTACTTAGCATACTAAAAGGCCTGGTTATTCACAGTGGAGACTAAACCCTATTGTCTTCAATATGCCTAAGGCCATGGGAAATTACAGCAGTTAGCTGCTGTGAATCTGTGAATTCAGACAAAATAGCACCTGGGAACAGACAAAATGGCAGCTGGAACAGGCCATATCCAAGATTGTGGCTGTTCCTTCATCACAGTGACCATTAGCCAAGATCACTTTCTCTGACTTACTTTGGCCAAGGTTAGAGAAGTACCTTCTGTCTTTAATCATATGACTAGTTGCCCAGAGTCTGTACACCATGCATGCTTTGATGTACGTGCATTAACAGTAAACGCAGCCTCAGTACTTGAAATGTCATATTCTTCAGTAATGGCACATTTAACCCTTTGATGATTATTTTGCTTTTTCAGCTGATTCATTCTAGCTTTTCAAACTCTGCAGTTAGCCATTAGGTGTCCTGATTTTTTGTAGAAAAAACACTCACGTGCTTCCTTCCAATGACTTTTATTTTTGGGCAAATCTTGGGTTTTAATTCAGATTTTGCTTTGTATACCCTGCTGCTTACACTATCTGTCTTTCACTTATACTCATCTATAAGCTTTCCTCTGACATACTCCAATGTACGCTCATAATCTGGGCGCACATTTAGTGCAGTTACAAGTGTGTTATAGCTTTTGTTATGATCTGCTACAAGCACTAAGGAAAGGTGGGAATTCTGTCCCTACAATAGGACTGAGCTGGATCCCTACGATGTAACGGGGACCTGATCCTGCGACCAGACCCGCTAAAGTACTCAGCTAGTCTGAACGAAGACCTATAGTTGCGAGGAAGGAATCCCTAAAAGATCTAGGGACTGGGTGAAAAGGTGGACACCTCCTAACAGAAAGTGTAGCAGGGAATATAAAACAGAAAACAAATACTAAGAGATCCTAAGATCAAGCAAAACTGACAGAGTAAGGCACCTAAGCACCTGGCTAGCTTAAGAGTTAGATAATACAATGAAGTCCAGCAAAGCCAGAAGGGCGGAGCCAGACTAAATAGGGAAAAAAGGTCATGTGACCAGCAAACTGAAACAAAATCTAACAAGAGGGTTCTAACAGTACCCTCCCTTCTAAGAGGATCCTCCGGATCCCCTAGGACTTAGGCTTATCCGGAAACCTCTTGTGAAACGCTCTGACAAGTCTAGACGCAGAAACATCAACCGCCCTCACCCATGAGTTATCCTCGGGTCCATAACCCTTCCAAGCGACGAGGTACTGCAAACTCCTTCTATACCGTCTAGAATTTAGGATGCGGGAAATCTCATATTGCCCGTCCTCCACCACCAGGGGAACAGTGGCCGAGACGTCTCCATCTGAGACCTCAGCTTTTTTCAAGAGAGAAACATGAAACACCGGATTAATCTTCCAGGAGGTAGGAAGCTCCAACTTAACAGCAGATTGGTTAATAACCTGAAGCACCTTAAAGGGCCCTACAAACTTGGGACCCAATTTCTTAGACGGAATCCTCAAGCGCAGATTCTTAGAGGACAACCAAACCATGTCACCAATAGCAAACAAAACCTCTTGTCGTTTTCTATCAAAATACACTTTGGATCTTTTGTTAGCCTCCTGAAGATTACCACGTATATCAGTCCAAACTCTCTCCAAAACACCAGAAAAATTCTCCTCTTCAGGTACAGCCGATCCCAACTTGGAAAATGACCCAAAAGACGGATGTCTCCCAGTACAACAAAAAAAAGGCGAACAACCAGCAGAAGCGGATGTATGATTGTTAAGAGCAAACTCAGCAAGTGGCAGAAACTCAGACCACCCCTCTTGATTATCAGTCACAAAACAACGCAAGAACTGCTCAACATCCTGGTTTTTCCTTTCTGTCTGGCCATTAGACTCAGGATGATATCCGGATGAAAACGACAAATGAACTCCCAACCTGTCACAAAAGGAGCGCCAAAAACGAGCCACAAACTGAGGTCCCCTATCAGAAACAATGTCAGTAGGAACACCATGTAGTCTGACTATTTCCTTGACAAAGGCCTTAGCGAGAGTCTTAGCGCAGGGCAGTTTGATGAAAGGAACCAAGTGACACATCTTACTAAAACGGTCCACGACCTCCCAGATGACAGTGAAACCCTCAGAGGGGGGAAGGTCAGTAAAAAAGTCCATAGCCAAATGTGTCCAAGGTGCACTAGGGACCTCCAAAGGGCAAAGCAACCCCGCAGCAGGAGAATGAGAAGACTTAGATCTAGCACACACAGTGCATTGGCGCACCCACTTAATGACTTCCTTCTGCCATCCTGGCCACCAAAAACTGTGACCCACAAGTCTCTTGGTCTCAGAGATTCCAGGATGACCTGCCAACCGAGAGTCATGACATTCATCAAACAAATCTCTCCTCAGGGTACCAGGTACAAACAACCTCCCATGCGGCGTGTTAGATGGGGCATTCTCCTGTGCTTTAAGAATCTCATCTTCCAACACGGAGTCCAAAACAGCAATAACAACCCCCTCTTGCAAGATGTTTTCCTCCTCCTCCTCAGTACCCACCATAGGAGAAAAGCTGCGAGACAAAGCATCAGCTTTAACATTTTTAGTACCTGGGATGTAAGTAACGGTAAAATTAAACCGTGAGAAAAACAGTGCCCACCTAGCCTGACGGGCATTCAAGCGTTTGGCAGCATCAAGGTAGAACAGATTTTTATGATCGGTGAAGACTTGAACGGGAAATTCCGCTCCTCTCCAAAAAATGACGCCAGTGTTCAAATGCGAGTTTAATTGCCAACAATTCCCGATTACCGATATCATAATTTAGTTCAGACTCAGAAAATTTCTTTGAAAAAAAAGCACAGGGATGTACTCCATCCGTCTTTTCCTGAGACAACACCGCGCCGACCCCCACAGAAGAAGCATCAACCTCAACTAAAAATGGTTTAGTCACATCAGGCTGCGTAAGGATGGGAGCAGAGCTGAACCTCTCCTTTAGCAACACAAAAGCCTCAATGGCCTCAGTAGTCCACTGAACCGCATCAGCACCTTTCCTGGTGAGATCGGTCAGAGGTTTGGCAATCACAGAAAAATTTTTTATGAATTTTCTATAATAATTGGCGAACCCCAAAAACCTCTGTATTGATTTCACACCAATAGGTCTAGGCCAATCCTGCACAGCTTGCACTTTCACCGGGTCCATCTCAAAACCTTCACTGGAGACAATGTAGCCCAAAAAACTAAGTCTCTGTACAGCGAACTCACATTTTTCTAGTTTGGCAAAAAGTGAATTATCACTCAGTAACTGTAATACTTCACGCACACTCCTCCAGTGAGACTCCAAATCCGGTGAATAAATCAAAATGTCATCCAAATACACAACCACACTTCTGCCGATCAAAGGTCTAAGGATGTCATTAATAAGATTCTGAAAAAATGCCGGAACACTGGAAAGTCCAAAGGGCATGACCAGATTCTCAAAATGACCCAGTGGAGTGTTAAGGTACTGCCACACTTAGTGATCTCGTTAGCGATCTCAATAACGACGCAAGCTAATGAGATCGTTTTTGTGATCGTTTTAATGTCTCTAGTAGCTGCCACACTTAGTGATCTCGTTAACGACTCAAAAGCGGTTAGCGATCTCATTAACGACTTTAACGGTCATTGCGATGTAAAAAACAGCGCACATCGCTCACAAAAGGTGCCAGACACAGCGATATAGGCTCACCAGCGGGACGCCAACGATCTAAATACGGTCCAGAACTCTAGTGAACGATCAGCGAGATCACAGCAGGGGCCACGTCGTTGCTACATGCCACACACGTTAGCGTCACGAACGAGATCGCTAAATAGTGACGTATTTTAGCGATCTCGTTAGCGACGCTGTTTAGTGTGGCATACCCTTTAAACGCAGTCTTCCATTCATCCCCCTCCTTCATGCGCAACAAATTGTATGCCCCTCGAAGATCAATTTTCGAGAACCACTTGGCCCCCACTAACTGATTAAACAAATCAGGAATCAATGGCAGTGGGTAAGGATTGCGTACAGTAATCTTATTAATTTCACGAAAGTCTAGACAAGGCCGTAAACCGCCGTCCTTTTTTTTAACAAAAAAAAATCCAACCGCCACAGGAGATTTGGAAGGCCTAATGTGACCGGCGGCCAAGCTTGTCTGTATGTATTCCTCCAAAGCCTTTCTCTCAGGAATAGTCAAATTAAATAAACGACTTTTAGGAAGAGTCGCTCCAGGGACAAATTCAATTGCACAATCATAATCTCTATGAGGAGGCAATACCTGCGATTCCTTATCAGAAAAAACTTTCCAAAAATCCTGAATAGGTACAGGTAACTCCCCCTTAACTACAGCAGCAATACGCCCGTTACAACACTTGTCATAACACTTAGGACTCCAGGACTTAATTTCATTGGTAGACCAATCCAGTACCGGATTGTGCAATTTTAACCAGGGTAACCCCAAAATCACCGGAGAAGGTAAATTATTCAAAACTACCAAATTCAAATTCTCTTGATGAACACCATTAATAGTAAGAGGAAATTCACAGATATGGTGAGTAACATTTTTCAAGTGAGAACCATCCACAGACACCACATTAATAGGAGAAGATAGAAGTTTGGGTTTTAATTTTAGTTTTTCCAAAAATTTCCCATCAATCACATTGAGAGTTGAACCACAATCCACAAATACCCGAAACTCCATTAATTCCTCCTCACCAGCAGTGGTAGCAGAAAGAAAGACACCTTTATTGTTTAAACAAGCTATGCGGGCAAAACTGACCTCATTTTTTTTTCTCTCTTTATTCATTCGAAGCGCACAGTTCTTAATAAAATGGTCAGATTTACCACAGTAGAAACACAAACCTTGAGCAAATCTGCGTTCTTTTTCCCGAGAGTGAGGTGTCATTGCTCCAATTTCCATCGGCTCTGCAATGTCAGTACATTCCTTCTCCAAACCTGGAGCTGACAAGGCAGATTTACTCTCATTAACCTTGCACGCAGTCTCCTATCCACCCGTATGGCTAATTGCATAGCCTCTTGCAAGTTACCAGGTATGGGATAAGCAATCAGCAAATCTTTAACCCTTTCACTTAACCCTGCAAGAAATAAACTTTTCAAAGCTGAATCGTTCCAGCCCACCTGAGCGGACCACCTTCGGAAGTGAGTACAATATTTTTCCACATTACCTGATCCCTGTCTCAAACGTCTCAACTCTGTCTCAGCTGATGAAACACGATCCGGATCGTCATATAATAACCCCAAAGCAGAAAAAAAACTATCCACTGATCTAAAGCATGGATCACTAGGCTGCAGAGAAAAGGCCCAGTCCTGAGGTTCTTTGCGCAAAAGTGACATTATGAACCCTATGCGCTGTGATTCATCACCAGAGGATCTGGGTCTCAAACGGAAATACAACAAGCAAGCATTTTTAAAAGAAAAAAAATCTTGTTGTTCACCAAAAAATAAATCAGGCAAACGTACCTTTGGCTCCACGAAATCAGCTCCAGAACAACTACTCACGTGTTGCTGGATTTCAGCCACCTCCAGAGAGAGTCGCTGCAGGTGTTGAGCCAAATCCTGAACCGACACCATAATAGAAACTGAAAATCTTTCCTTAGAGATTTTTTTTTTTTTTTTCTTTGGGCTGGACTTACTGTTATGATCTGCTACAAGCACTAAGGAAAGGTGGGAATTCTGTCCCTACAATAGGACTGAGCTGGATCCCTACGATGTAACGGGGGACCTGATCCTGCGACCAGACCCGCTAAAGTCCTCAGCTAGTCTGAACGAAGACCTATAGTTGCGAGGAAGGAATCCCTACAAGATCTAGGGACTGGGTGAAAAGGTGGACACCTCCTAACAGAAAGTGTAGCAGGGAATATAAAACAGAAAACAAATACTAAGAGATCCTAAGATCAAGCAAAACTGACAGAGTAAGGCACCTAAGCACCTGGCTAGCTTAAGAGTAGATAATACAATGAAGTCCAGCAAAGCCAGAAGGGCGGAGCCAGACTAAATAGGGAAAAAAGGTCATGTGACCAGCAAACTGAAACAAAATCTAACAAGAGGGTTCTAACAGCTTTTTGGTAAACCACTTAGTGGTAGTGCAGCAACATGGCAATCCTTTAGATATTCCTCAATGCCCCGCACGGTCGAGTATTTCTTATGTAGTCCTGCATATCTTAGCCCTTATTTAGCTTAGATTGTTACAAATTTCTCATTAAGTAGAGCTTATTGCTCAGATTTATCTTTCCATGCACTTTCTGCAGCTGTTCCCACATTTCTTTGCAGTTAGACATTTACATATATGCATGATCTGATCATCATCTATACCTGATCCTTCTCTACCCAATCTTCTGGTAGTGGGTCAGGTCTAGACTCCTGTGTGTATTTCCATCTTTACCTTGAAATTCCAGGATTGGTAGTTCTGGTTAGTCAGATTTGGCATTGTGAACTTCACAGATTTGCTGCTTGTGGGCATCTTTGCTTCTTCTTAGTACACTGTTGTTCTCTCTCCTCTGGGCCATTCTCTGGGTCTTTGTGTCTCTGGGCCCATAACCTGTTGGCACTAGAATAATCTCTATATTGGCCTACCATTCAACAATGAGAATATATTTATTCAGAAATGAAGATAACACAGTTTTCAACTGGTATTTCTTATACCTTAGCATCTTATAATCTTGTCTATCAGCTTGCATAGTGAAAATTAAACTGTGCTCCAGTTACTCACACACAAAACAGGAAATTTGTTTTTTTTTTGGCAATGTAACACTGATGCTGGAGACAGAAACTCATGTACTATTAAACAGTAGTAAGAAGTTGATGCAATATATGCCATACAATAATAAACATTATTCCAATAATAAACATTATTCCAACAACTGGATAATCCCCGTAACAAATATTGCTCTCCTGGCAAAACAGGGAACTCTAATAACCCAAATTTTTGCTTTGAGTACATGTTATGATGCTCTGGAAGTATTGAAAAGCTGTATGTCTTCAAGCTGACAGTGCATAAATTTAAAACAGAGTAATTTATGTTATCCAAATATCTAGCACTGTTTTCTGTGACTGGTTTGCTTCACCTAATATCAGCCACTTTCATACTGGGTGGCATTGGTTTATGAATACATACAGAGAGGCATACAGATTCCACATTAAAAAGACACCCACAAACTGCTCCACTGATTGATGGTCCCAATAACCAAAGTCATTGTGCCACAGACAAACATGGATATTGGTTGAAGTGAAAGGGTTAATGTGCGCAGGGCTTCAGGAGGCTCATTATAAAAGTTCTCAGGTATGTTAATTCTTAGGAAAACATGCAAGTAACCGAAAAGGAAGTGCGATTTCGCTCACAACTTGTAGCCTGCAGTTCTAAATCAAAGTTAATGAACTGTTACCCATTTCTTACAATATTAATTCACTGTTAACTGCATCTTGTCGCACTTCGCTCAGTGGGACATATTCTACAAATCTGACTCAGATTTTATGGTTTTCTTTTTAGATTCTCATTTCTGGTTAAGGGTATATTGGTCTTTGCTTAATGAAATGATGCCCGGCATGAGATAGCATAGAAGAATATAGAAAACATATTGTTATGAAAAGCAGTAAGAAAGGAAACGGGTGCCGACTTTACACCCAAACATGGTGAAAGGAATCTATATAAGGCTTCATGCACATTTCCTTTGTATATATAATATATATATATATATATATATATATATATATATATGTATATATAAAGTTCACATACCCCATTTCTTAGTACAGTGTATTGCCCCCTCGACCATCAATGACAGCTTAAAGTCTTTTGTTGTAGTTGTGGATGAGGTTCTTTATTTTCTCAGATGGTAAAGCTGCCCACTCTTCTTGGCAAAAAGCTTCCAGTTTCTGTAAATTCCTGGGTTGTCTAGAATGAACTGCACGCTTGAGATCTCCCCAGAGTGTCTCAATGATATTGAGGTCAGGAGACTGAGATGGCCACTCCAGAACCTTCGCTTTGTTCTGCTGTAGCCAATAACAGGTCGACTTGGCCTTGTGTTTTTGGATCGTTGTCATGTTGGAATGTCCAAGTACGTCCCATGAGCAGCTTCCAGGCTGATGATTGCAAATTTGCCACCAGTATTTGCTGATATTGTGCTGCATTCATCTTTCCTTCAACTTTGACCAAGTTTCCTGTGCCTTTGTTGCTCACAAATCCCAAAACATCAGCGATCCACCTCTGTGCTTTACAGTAGGAATGGTGTTCCTTTCATCATTGGCCTTGTTAACTTCTCTCCATATGCAACATTTATGGTTGTGGCCAAAAAGTTAAATTTTGATCTCATCATTCCAAATTACCTTGTTCCAGAAGTTTTGAGGCTTGTCTCTGTTCTGTTTTGCGCATTGTAGGCGAGATACTTTGTGGCATTTGCACAGTGATGGATTTCTTCTGGCAACTCGACCATGCAGCCCATTTTTCTCCAAGTGCCTCCTTATTGTGCATCTTGAAACAGCCACACCGCTAGTTTTCAGAGAGTCCAGTATTTCAGCTGATCTTATTTGTGGGTTTTTCTTTGCATCCTGAACAATTTTCCTGGCAGTTGTGGACAACATTTTTGTTGGTCTACCTGACTGTGGTTTTGTTTTTACAGAGCCCCTGATTTTCCATTTGTTGATCACAGTTTGAACGCTGCTGACTGGCATTATCAATACCTTGGATATCTTTTTGTATCCCTTTCCTGTTTTATACAGTTCAACTACCTTTTCCAGTAGATCGGTTGACAATTCTTTTGCTTTCCCCATGACTCACAATCCAGAAACTTCAGTGGCTGGATGAAAGATGCAAGTGTCTAGATCCCAGAAACTCACTCAGCTTTTATGCACACACTGATTTCAAGCAAACAGGTCACAAGTGAGGATGTTACCTTTAGTAGCCAGTCAAACCCATTTGTGTCAACTTCTGTGTATGTTATCAGGCCAAAATCACGAGAGTATGTGAACTTTGGATCAGGGTCATTTGGATGTTTTGGGTTATCATTATGATTTAATAAATCATAAAAAACCCCATAAAAATGTTTTACTTTATTGTTAAAAACCTTTTAAGGTAACCACCAAAAAAATTTGAAAAAAACACCATAGTGAACACAAAACAAACACTCTAAGGGGATAAACTACAAGTCCCTAGTGTGTCACCTAGGCTGATACCTGCCTGACAGCGGAGGTTGGCACCCTAGGGGGAACGATGGTTTTGGCACCCCCGCTCCACGTAGTCTGCCCCTGGGGACCTAGTATAACCTACAGCCGCTAGGGATCCCGCTACCCGGATGCTAAAGGACCCCTACCGCTAAACAAAGAACACACCTATTGATAAAGGAAACCTAATCCCAAAAATATGAATTTAAAAACAATGATGAGCAGAAAAAACATAAGAGATCCACCAAAGTTGATTTGAGTGATTGCACAATGATATTTGATTGGTCCTTAATAGCAGTATATATTAGACCAGGGGTGGGGAACCTCAGGCCCCAGGGCCATTTACGGCCCTCGATGACCTTTTATCCGGCCCCCGGGCAGATTCTCAGGGACTGCTGTGCTTGGGCAGGGAGCTGTATTTTGATTGCCACCAGCTCATTCATTTCTTCTTGCTCTGTAAGTACACATGTAGTGTTCACTACTGAACACTGAAGGTCATGCAATGAAAGATTACGTCCTGACACCAGTGCCAGAGTCAGGATGTACTTTGTGGGCGGAGTTTGTATGGCCCCCGAAGGATGGTATAAATATCCAAATGGCCCTTGGCAGAAAAAATATTCCCCACCCCTGTATTAGACTAATAGTTTGCTGTGCAATACTTCAAACAGGGAAATGAAGGACCTACGTTATGCTTCTGTACATACACATGGGACACTTTGTAAGCTTGTATCAGATTGATAAATGATTAATAAAATCTCCTGTAAAGCTCTAAACACCATATGTATTGGACACAATAATCCCTCTATATTGATGAAGTTTCACTGAAGCATAACGGTCACCCAAACATTTCACTTGATGTAAACAGGGTACTCATCTGTCATCTGCCCTTCAAGAATATATGTACCTCGACGCGTTTCGCCCATCATAGCTCATCAGGAGGCCAGGTAAAGTGACCATGTGTCACGGTGTATATTGATATAGATGCCGATGCCCCATCTCTCCTTTTTAAATTTGCCGCTGAGATCCCTCCCTCCTGCGTCACGGACCGGAAGTCTCAGACATACAGTGAGATTCCATATCAAATGAAAAGGAAAAGAAATGCCACCCTGACAAGAAGAACGACCGATAACTCTTCATTTTATTGAAATATTCCCTTCATTTATAAAAATACTTTATACTATTCGTATCGCCGGCATAGCTTCCAGTATATCGGCATTACACTTCCGGGTCAATGATGTATGCCTAATGCGCATGTCCGGACCAGAGAAGAGATTCTCCATATATCTGCGTCCGCTATTGGTCCTGCGCGTCATCTCCGGTGATGAATACGCCAAAGCGTCATATCCGGAACCTTGTGTGTAAACGTTGCTATAGTTACCAATCCGAATAGTACCTAATATCATGTTCAGTGTTATGCATTCAGCTAATGATAATCCTTAACTTAATGCTGCGCATGTATATGTCATCAAGCAATCTCATGCCATATTGAATGAATGCACTCAGTTCCTAGTGTCACCTATAGGCTACGTATATATAATATCACACATAAGTTCATAGCCAATCAGCGACCTTGCTTGTGCGCAGATGGCAATCATTGGCAATCCATGCTGTAGAGTACATGTCAAATTATATCTTTAACATCTATCATGAAACAGGTTGGCTTTTACTTATTATGTATATATGTGTATGACAATAACGGAATCTCATAATTAGGCAAAGAAGAAGAAATGATATACTGGAAGCAAAGTATGTAAACTTTTGAGCACAACTGTATATATATATAAGAAAGAACATGCCATTTTCTTCCATTTTTCGGCCATGTGACAGTTTTTACAATCCCTGTTAAATCTGTTTTTTGGAGAAAAATATACCAAGCTTCTCCTACCAATTATCCAAAAAAAATGGAGAGCAGTCAGATGACACAACGGTCATCGGAACCATTGATTGGAATGGGCAAGTTTGATCAGTAAGTTGGATAAAAACAGTCTCCATTTTGTTTGTGAACACAGTGTAATGAGTAATTTTTTGCTCTGATATTAATATTTATACTTATAATATTATACAATTTTTTAACATGACACTTTTTGGAATCTATTGGTAGACTACAGCCATTATAAACTGTCATTTGTATTTTTGCTTTTGTACCTGTGTTATCTTGGTTATTTATGACTTCACCGTTGCATTTATATCATTATGTCCAGCCTTACTGTATGTTTGGTTCATAGGGATTTTGTTTTTATTATTTGTTAATGTACATTTAAGTTTGGTCCTTTTATTTCTGTTAAGGCTCGCTCACATTATAATTTTTATTATATTATTATTATTATTATTTTTAGAGCACCATTGATTCCATGGTGCTGTACATGTTAAGGGATTAAATACAAAATATAGATAAAAAATCCGATGAACAAACTAACAATGACAGACACACAGAGGGAAGAGGGTCCTGCCGCCCTTGTGGGCTTACAGTCTACAAGATAATGAGGGTATTACACGACTGAGTGCTATGCGAGGTTTTATCAGATAGCAGTCGGCCCAATATTATACGATGGGGCAGTGCATATCTGCTATTTTTTTCTCATGCCGGATTGATATGCTGCAAATGGCTCCACAATTCAGATCATGTGCACCCATACAAGTCTACGGGTGCAAGTAAAACATTTGTGGCCTCAGACAATGGAGAAGATGGAGACAGATGCCTCAGATTTAAAATTAGCACCATGGTTCAAGATCCAGTGTGGACGTCTCTAACACTTGTGTTTTAAGATTCCATTTGTCTATTTTGTTATTAGGAACAGACAAATGGAATAACGTAAAAAAAATGGATCAGTTGCATAACTGATACAAATAATAGTAGATTGACCCCAAATATTATTATTGGGTCTATCTTGGTTCTGTTATTGTTGCCTATTTTTAGGACGGATGAAATAGTGTATCATTCAGATCTTAAGGCTAAGGTGTAGATGAAATTCTGAAAAATGTAATCCAATTTTGTTGAAAAAGTTTAGCACCTAAAAATCCATTCTATCAATGAGAAAGGTGTTGGTTCTGCAGCATATATATATATATGAATTTTTACAAACTCAGGACATGTGGAAAATTTTCTGCATGACCAGAACATTATAAATATTTCCGAATACATTCCCCCTAAATAAAAGCACCAGACATGCTGTGTGATGTGGAAAAATATGGCCACCACTGCCTCTTTATTAAATATCAATTTACATAAATGTAACATTATAAATAACATGTGAACATGAATAGAAATAGCATTCTTGAAAGATAAATTGTCGAGAGGCCCTATCAAACTGAGGAGGTCTGGTATATCTTCATTGCTAGCAGTACCAGAAGAATTACTAAGCCTTCAGTCCGAACTCAATGGCTCAGGAGGGAGACGAAGGGACTAAATTGTCCAAGGTAATGACTCCTTGTTCATTTCTACCTGCTCACTGGTGATTCTTCCCTACATGAACAAAACTCCATAACCTCATAAAGAAGTGGAGGTAGCCATACCTCCGATTGGCCCAACCAGATTAATCAGGGCCAACACTGACCTCCTCCCCACCATAACAAGCAGGCAAGAACTTTTGTAAGTATTAATGAACATAACAAACAAAAGATAAAATTATCCTATTGCCCCATGGCACAAATGATCTCCAATATCTTTTCAGGACTCGTAGAACTACAAATGTCTTAGACACATTTGACACCCTCAACATCTAAAATTCAAAATATAAATTTGCCATTTTCTTCTATAGCCCCAAACTTGACACCCAACTGGAGGAGTGGTCCCCAAAGAAAAACAACAAAAGCAAAAACAAATCCCCGCTAAACTGATCCTGATCTGTTTCTTGACAAAACCTAAGCCATTGACGCCATACCAATCATACATCTTCCTTGAACCATACCAAGTGATCGACCCATCAGAGTGAAAGCTATTTGAAGGCCATACTCCAAAGATGACCCTGGAAAAGAGTGTCATGCATCTATGCTTCCGGCACCAGCATGCAAAAACATTCCCACCAGAGGCATAGCTAGGGTTTTGGTTCAGGGGGCGAAACTTCTGAGTGGGCCCCTAACCAATTAACCTTGATTACAACTCAGTGACGCACCATAATAGTGGATGTAGGAGAACCTCAGCAGATGACCGCTCTGTTACTGAAAATAATCTGTATATAAAGACCAAAAATTATATTACCGCCATATGGTCAGTGGTAGAAACCAGTCCTACAGAACATATAAGTGATTACAGCAGTTATAGATGGTGACTTACAGCTGATGTTCTTTCTCATGGAATCGTTCACTTTTCCCGTATTTTCCATCTGGCCCAGACCGACATGACAACTTCTTCCAGCCAGGACTCAGCTGCAGAGATTACAACAAAGACACATTTCACGTCTCATATTTTCTGCACCGTCACCATCTATTTCCTTTTCAAATAATTTTATTAGGTTTAAAAATGTTTTAACAGCAACAAGGGAAAGGGTATACATGGGAAAATAGGAATAGAGAACTCGAACTATATACAGTATATCACCATCTATTTCCAACCTTCACAAACTCCTCATCCTGCTGATATCCCAGTGCTGAGCTGGTGTTGCCGTATGTGTCCTTTTTACTGCACCTACTGTGTGGTTCTCTGTACCCCATAGGTAGACTCTATGTAGTATAATGCACACCCCATAGGCATACTCTATTTAGTATAATGCACTCCCCATAGGCAGACTTTATATAGTATAATGCACTCCCCATAGGCAGACTCTATATAGTATAATGCACTCCCCATAGGCAGACTCTATAGTATAATGCACCTCCTATAGGCAGACTCTATATAGTATAATGCACCCCCATAGGCAGACTTTATATAGTATAATGCACCCTCTATAGGCAGACTCTATATAGTATAATGCACCCCCATAGACAGACTCTATATAGTATAATGCACCCCCCACAGGCAGACTCTATATGGTATAATGCTCCCCCATAGGCAGACTCTATAGTATAATGCAGCCCCCATAGGCACTCTATAGTATAATGCAGCCTCCCCATAAGCAGACTCTAATATAATGCATCCCCCCATAGGCAGACTCTAATATAATGCAACCTCCCATAGGCAGACTCTAATATAATGCACCCCCATAGGTAAACTGTAATATAATGCAACCCCCCATAGGAAGACTTTAATATAATGCAGCCCCCCATAGGCAGACTATGTAGTATAATGCAGCCCCCATAGGCAGAGTGTAATATAATGCAGCCCCCCATAGGCAGACTGTAATATAATGCAGCCCCCCCATAGGCAGATACAATGCAGCCCCCATAGGCAGTCTGTAATATAATGCAGCCCCCATAGGCAGAGTGTAATATAATGCAGCCCCCCATAGGCAGACTGTAATATAATGCAGCCCCCCCATAGGCAGATACAATGCAGCCCCCATAGGCAGTCTGTAATATAATGCAGCCCCATAGGCAGACTCTAATATAATGCACCTCTAGTGACATCATTGTGCCCGCTGTCAGTGTCAGCATCAGTGACATCAGATGCTGACGGGATAAATGGGAGAGGGAGTGTAATGCTCCCTCTCTCATCAATGCGGTCAGCTATATCGGCTTCCAGCTGATACAGTTGAACCTGCAATGACAGGCAGGGGAGCCCACTGCTGGCACCGGGCCACCTTGCCTGCTCAGGGGCCCCATAGCGGCCAGGTGGCAGAGCGGGGAGATCGATTTTCCCTGCTCTGCCACAGAATGTAACTGTATCAGCAGTTACAGTAGTTTAGCTCCAGGTGGGTCCCCTCAGAGCATGGGGCCCGAGGCGATGGCCCCCTCTGCCCCCTGGTAGCAATGCTACTGATTCCCACTTGAAAGGAGAATCAGCTAAGGAGTTCTGTAACCTTGGTAATTGCCTTGCACCCAACCTATCTTTCAAAACCAAACTCTGCAATACCAAGTGCCTGAGAAAAGTTCCATCAGAGGAGAAGACACAAACTATTGATAACTTAGTTGTACCAACATCTTATCACAAGAAAATATTATCTTCCAGTTTCACAACCAAGCCCTCCAAACTTCCCCAGCTGCCACAATGTAGAACACTTCCAAATGAGTAAGATTACAAAGAAAGCCTTCCATTCTCAAATCATCAGGCCAAGAGCTCACAAACCGCTCACCAAGAAAATAGGCTCCATACTTAAGTCTACCCAAGGCATGTATAAAGAGCATATCTCCTCATTGTCCACCTAGTCCTCAATACATATAGACCGACCATTATACCACTCAAGAAATGTAGCCCAAATCCATTATTCATCATCAGGCAAAAAAAAAATGCCTAGTGCCCGACATACAAATACTGTAGTTCTCAAATTATTTGCATTTTCTTTCTTGCAAAAATACCATGATTTGGCAATTTTCTTTTTATACATATATGCACTTTTTATGCAGCTTTTTTAAAGAAGCTTATGGGAAAGTGCACCAAAAAACACCACACCATTAGTGATGGGACTTCGGGGTTTTTTTTTGGGAATCGGCTCTTTCGGCTCGGCTCAGCAAGAAGAGCCGGCTCTTTCGGCTCTTGAATCGGCTCTTCAGTAATCTCACCAAAATAATGACACAAAACCTTCTAGTTAACAGATTAACATTGTTTATATTATTTTTCATTATAAGAACATCAAACAAATGCAAAAAATGTGCAAAACAGCAGTATAACTTAACAGTGAAACATTTTTAGAAGATCATTAGGACAAATTGGCATTAAGAAACACTAAGTGCCTCAGTTTGGACGGGCTGATCCGGTTTCGCAGTTCTGATATGCCTATGAAGGTTTGTGGTAGACCCTGCTCGAAAAGATAGTGTGTGCTTACAAAGTCTGTATTGAGCCTTACTGTTTCCAATGTCATCAAAGTGAGCCCAAATGCTGCTTCTCTTCTGCCGTTTGTCACTCATCTTTGATCATGTGTTTTGCACAGTAGTGTTATGATCAGTCACTTTTTACTGATGGAATTTGTCAGAAACCACACACTTTACAACACAAACCTGTGCAGAGACTTCAGGATTCTCCATCTGCTTTCATAGTAATATGGCTGGGATTCTTGTAACAGCACACACACCTCTGCCTGCCTGTCTCTAACTCTCTCCTACAGACAGGGACCGTCACTACAACACACTGAACACAGGGCAGGATGCCAATAGGCAAAGATGGAAGAAGACAGTGCATGTATGAGGACAAGTGAAACTTGAGCTGTGACTGGCTGCTCTGTGGTCACATGTTCTGCCTTCATTTACATCCTGCTTCTGTATTGGGTGAATGAGATAACACTGTGCTGCTGCCGACTCCTCTCCTACAGTACTTTCAGCAGCAGCTTTCCTCTCTCCCCCTCCAGCACACAGTCTCTCCTGGCTCCTCGCCTCCCCCTCCACCACCAGGCTGACGTCAGCAGCACAGGGAAGAGAGGAGAGCAGAGAGCCACTAGATAACAAGCGGCTCACTGATAGGTGCCGGCTCATATCGTTCACAGTGAAGAGCCGGCTCTTTGAGTCGGCTCGTTCATGAACGTCACATCACTACACACCATGGTACCCAGAGAACAACAAAGTGGCACAAAAAACTGCTCTGTCCGTAGTGCATTCAATATTTCCTACTGACTCTCAGCAAAAAATGCAGTAAAACAGCCAGAAACAACCATATTTGGCCACCATGTTTTTAATAGAGTTGAGCGAATTTGTTTGGAATCGGTCGCCGAATCTGAATTTGCCATATTCGTGCCCCATTGGTATCCTATTCGTGCCGAATGTATGTTTGATGTTCAGTTCCGAACAGATTCGGTAATTTCTTCTCCCATTGACTCTAATGACGTTCAGCTGTGTCCGAGGAATATTACAAAACCAATATTCGCTGCCGATCGTATTCAGAACCGAATCCGAATAAATTCGCTCAACTCTAGTTTTTAAGTTATTTTATTGTACATGTCCACATCAGACTCGGGCCAATATTAGTCCGAGCCAGTGAACACAATTTTCCGTATGGACATCATATCACCACTACCACTACTGTCATCGGTTTGATGGACGAGACAGCGCATGTGCTGCCACATGTCCACAATGCGGCGAGCACACAGACATGTCTGAAATTTGCAGTAACTAACTGGTCCAATAATTTCCACATTTGTGTGAACCTGACGCAAAGACGTAAATGTGTTGAGGGCTGAATGTGGAAGGCAAAATGTTACATGAATTAGAGCTCCTGTTTTGAGACCTTTAGCAGATTTGTGGAGTGGACCGTGAAACATTCTGGGTTGCAATTACCTGGAGAACTTTAGTTCCATATGACTTTATGATCCTTCAGATTGGGATCCTATTAGCCCTGGATAAAACGGAAGATCCAGCCACAATCATACACGTCCTTGGGATTGAATTGGATTCAATTGACTGTAATTTTCCAGCAGACAGGTGCATGCGAGACACCTACAGTCATTACTTGTCATTCACGCCAATGGGATAGATATTAGCTTGGGCGAATTCTAGGTTCAGCTTTATTCTCCATTTTTTTATATAATCAATGAAAATAATGAAAAAAATGTGTCAAACCTAGTGTTTTATTGGTAAAAAGTGAAGAAATAAAAGAAAAAAAGGAAGAAGAGAAAGAAAAAAGACAAAGGAAAAAGCAAAAAGAACAGAACCGATCTTCACGTGTTTGATTGACCCTATGAAATCAGGGTTGTTTGGCTCTCTATAGGATCTGATTGGCAGAATGAGTCAGTCACTTCCTTCAGGTTTTATGTCACGTCCCGCTCATATGACCACATAGGTCCGTTTTTGCGCCCCTCTTTTTGATTTTTATGTCTATATACGTCTGCATGTGTTGACTATATCACCGTGGTTTGTCCTGATGATGAAGTTTGACACTTCGAAACGCGTTGACCAATAAAACGCATAAATTGGATTCCTGTCGTCTCATCATCCTTCAATGGCAGTGTGGGTTTAACCCATTTATTTCCAGTTCTCCATTTTTTGTTCCTCGTGGCTCGTCAGCAGCCTAAGGATTTTTCAGTGGTTGTGAGCACACAACCTGACCAGATGCACTGTTGTTATTTCTTATAACCAGATAAGACCCCATTGAGGGCCTTCGTCCTTTCAGTTTTTACCAAAGATTTTTGAATGAAGTACACCAGCCTCATCAGGTCTAAGACTGTACGCAGCTTTAAAAATAGCTGGCACTACATGTCTAAGGCCTCTTTCACACATCAGTTTTTTTGCCTTCAGTCACAATCCGTAGTTTTTAGGAAAAAACGGATCCAGTGCTGGATCGTTTTTTTTTCTCATAGACTTGTATTAGCGACGGATTGTGATGGATGGCCGCACTTTTCATCCGTCGAAAATTCTTTGTCCGTCGGACTGAGGCAACGGACATAGGAATGTTTTTTGTGTACGTCGAAAAGTCGGACAGCGACGGATCCAGTGTCGTCTGTCGTTGGCTACAATGGAAGCATATGGGCGCAGGATCCATCGCTGTCCGTCAATTGACGGAATCCAGCGACAGATTCCATTTTTTTAGGATATCTGCAGTTTTCCAGTCAGGAAAATCTCTCTTGCTCTCTCTCTCTATAGTTTCTACTCCGTACAGCTGATGCAATGGATCCGTCAAAACAAAAGATCCGTTGCATCAGTTTTTCACAAACTGCACAGGATCCGTATTTTCAACACTTTGACGGATTGCGACTGATTCTAAAAAACGGATGTGTGAAAGTGGCCTTACCTGTTATATGTGTATGGCTTTGTTTGGCACAAATATTTGCCATAATGAGTTGATACATTTCTTGCAACATTTTCTGGATGACCCTTTTTTTAAGAAGAGAAAAAACACTAAAAGGTTGTCTGGGGTATAATAAATACAGATGTGTGTTGATATATATACAGCACACATGGTACACTGTATTTTCGGATGTAATTTCTCCATTTTCAGCTGTGCGTTGATTGATACATGAGCTCTTGCGTGTTTGCGATCTGTTTCCGCCCCTGCATTTTGCATTGCGAAAGTCAGAACTGCCTGGAGCACAGACATCCAGGAAATGTAATATGCTTTGCTCCATATGTTCATACCAGGGGCGTAACTAGGAACGGCAGGGCCCCACAGCAAACTTCACAATGGGGCCCCCCCCCTCGCGTGCGTTGCCAATCCCGGTCTACCCAAGTTGTGTTAAGAAAGATACCTTTATTATCCAAAATTAGAGGTTTTTGGAGTAATGATAGTGAAATAACAGAAAGGAACCAACTCCCAGGAAGCAACTGAGGTAGTGACAAAGGTAGGCTTTCTCCAGAGTAAATATGTGAAGAAACTTGTAATCCAGCCTGCAAATTGCTTTCAAAACAGATGATTTATTCAGTAGAACAAACAGTCCGGTATACAGAATAATCTAAGATTGTTCTGTATACCGTACTTCTGCACCACGCCCTCACCAATTACACATGTGAGGAGTGACAGCCTCAGCTCTGCTACATGTGAGGAGTGACAGCCTCAGCTCTGCTACATGTGAGGAGTGACAGACTCAGTTCTGCTACATGTGAGGAGTGACAGCCTCAGCTCTGCTACATGTGAGGAGGAACAGCCTCAGCTCTGCTACATGTGAGTAGGGACAGCCTCAGCTCTGCTACATTCGAGGAGTGACAGCCTCAGCTCTGCTACATGTAAGGAGTGACAGCCTCATCTCTGCAACATATGAGGAGTGACAGCCTCAGCTCTGCTACTTGTATAGCAAAGCTGAGGCTGTCACTCCGCGCATGTAGCAGAGATGAGGCTGTCACTCCTCGCATGTAGCAGAGCTGAGGTTGCTACTTGTCACATGTAGCAGAGCTGAAGTTGTTACTTGTCACATGAGCAGAGCTGAGGTTGTTACTTGTCACATGAGCAGAGCTGAGGTTGCTACTTGTCACATGTAGCAGAGCTGAGGTTGTTACTTGTCACATCTAGCAGAGCCGAGGTTGCTACTTGTCACATGTAGCAGAGCTGACGTTGTTACTTGTCAAATGTAGCAGAGCTGAGGTTGTTACTTGTCACATGTAGCAGAGCTGAGGTTACTTGTCACATGTAGCAGAGCTGAGGTTACTTGTCACATGTAGCAGAGCTGAGGTTGCTACTTGTCACATGAGCAGAGCTGAGGTTGTTACTTGTCACATGAGCAGAGCTGAGGTTGCTACTTGTCACATGTAGCAGAGCTGAGGTTGTTACTTGTCACATCTAGCAGAGCCGAGGTTGCTACTTGTCACATGTAGCAGAGCTGACGTTGTTACTTGTCAAATGTAGCAGAGCTGAGGTTGTTACTTGTCACATGTAGCAGAGCTGAGGTTACTTGTCACATGTAGCAGAGCTGAGGTTACTTGTCACATGTAGCAGAGCTGAGGTTGCTACTTGTCACATGAGCAGAGCTGAGGTTGTTACTTGTCACATGAGCAGAGCTGACTTTGTTACTTGTCACAAATAGCAGAGCTGAGGTTGCTACTTGTCACAAGTAGCAGAGTTGAGGTTGTTACTTGTCACATGTAGCAGAGCTGAGGTTACTTGTCACATGTAGCAGAGCTGAGGTTACTTGTCACATGTAGCAGAGCTGAGGTTACTTGTCACATGTAGCAGAGCTGAGGTTACTTGTCACATGTAGCAGAGCTGAGGTTGCTACTTGTCACATGAGCAGAGCTGAGGTTGTTACTTGTCACATGAGCAGAGCTGAGGTTGTTACTTGTCACAAATAGCAGAGCTGAGGTTGCTACTTGTCACAAGTAGCAGAGTTGAGGTTGTTACTTGTCACATGTAGCAGAGCCGAGGTTGCTACTTGTCACATGTAGCAGAGCCGAGGTTGCTACTTGTCACATGTAGCAGAGCTGAGGTTGCTACTTGTCACATGTAGCAGAGCTGAGGTTGTTACTTGTCACATGTAGCAGAGATCAGGGTGTCACTCGTCACTTGTAGCAACCATGAGGCTGTTACTGGGCCAGGGGGAGGCTACTGGTGACTGAGGTCCCGTGCCCAACAGGGCCCAGGGGGAGGTTAGTGGTGACTTGGGGCTTGCGTCAAACAGGGCCCAGGAGCCCGAGGCCCTGTTGGAATGCGGGCCCCTTGCTACCTGGGCCCTGTGTTGAATGTGGGCCCCCTGCACTGCAGCCTGGGGCCTGGGCCCTGTTGAATGTGGGCCCTGTTAGATCCTGCCTGCACCTGCCCTCCCAGTCACCATTGAGCAGCCAAGCCTCTTCTCACTGTTGAGAGACTCACGGTACTCACCCTGCTCGCCCGGGCTTCCACCTGCTTGTCCAGTCAGCCTGCTGCTTCATGTGGTCTGCCTGGCCGTCTGCTGTCCGCCCCCACATGCACACACGCTGTGACAGACGGACCATAATGCACTGGGCCGCAGCTTAAAGCTACAGTGCTCATTTCTGTTCGCTGTCTGCATTTACAACACTGTAGTGTCTCTTTAAAACAACACAGTGTTGTTATGCATCAGCGTTCAGAGTCAGAAGCCTGAACAAAATGTTGGGAGGGGGCCCGAGCGCGGATCCATTTGCCAGCGTGCTCGGGCCCCCCTTTTTGCTCCTAAATCACAGGGCAGCTGCAGCAGGGACGGGCCCCCTTCTAGCCCGGGCCCTGTGGCAGCTGCTTCCCCTGCTTCCACTATAGTTCCGCCCCTTCATACCATCTTAGATAATATATGATCGTCTGCCAGACTTATACCTGCAGAGAAGGAACCATGTGCATTTAGGAATCAATTTCATGTCAATCACTTTCACCCGGAAAGGCTCCGCACCAGTCCGCTCCTTTACACAGAGCTGCTGCCTCCCTGCTGCTCTGGTAATGGCCATTTGAGCTACAAGTGATTGTTAAATGAATTTCTTGTTTATTGGCTGGTATGATATGTGTGTTGTCTGTACATCCACAAGACATGGCCGCTCTATAGGCTCTGTGTAGAAATTCCCTTACACTTTGCCAAAGGCCAAGTGTGAATATTACATAGTGCTGCTGTAAATCTGAGTAGGGTCCCCCAAGGGGGGAAAGAGAAGTCAATTCCTACTGGGTCAACCAGTATCAGATCTGGATATTCTGTATGAAGCATGTATTATTCTCTGTCCTATGTGCATGTGTTTATTGGCTGCTACCCCAAAGACAGACCCATCTATTTGTCTGACATGTGTATTCCTAGGTGCGTGGTTTGCATTTTGGATCCGCACCTCGTCAATTTTTGCTGTGAATTTTAAATGCCGATTTCACTTTCTGAAATGCATAAAGAAAATCTGCAGCAAATCTGCATGTAACTTTTTGCAAATTATTCAGTGGATTTTCTCCATACAATTTACTTTTAATGTAAATTTACATATTAAAAGGGAATCTGTTAGCAGCTTTTTGCTATGTAATCTGAGGACAGCATGAGATAGCAGCTGAGACACTGAATTCAGTGATGTGTCACTTATCAGTCTGTGTGCTGTTGTTTACTTACAATGAAGGTTTTTATCACCAGTAGATAATCACTGCCCAGACTACAACTCACGTGAGCCCTGGTCTGACTCCGCCTCCTCCCCTGATTAGCATCTCACTGTCGATATACAATGTACACAGAGGTGTGGTGTGGGCGGGGTTGGCTTTCTGAGCTCTGCTACATCTAAAACTCTGATTGTGTCACAACTGCTGCACCCAGTAAACTAAGTGACACATCACTGAAATCAGGGTCTTTGCCCCTACATTATGCTGCTCTCAGTTGAGGTAGCAAGAACCTGGTGACAGACTCCCTTTAAATAAATATGCCAACTAGTCAGGCCTCATTCAGACGTCTATGATTCATGTACATGTTCTATCCGTAGTTTTCACACAGGACACAGTACCTATTATTATTTATGAGACAGCTCACATGTCCTTGATTTTTTAGGACCAACCGTACGCAAAAAAATAAAATCAAAATTGCCCATTCAAAATTTCAGTGTGCTTTCCACAAAAAACAAAACACTCAGACAGCTCGCTGATGCCACTTCAATTACATCCTAGTGCTGTCTGTTTTTTTACTGAACTTTGGAATTTTTTTTCTTCATTTCTTTATTTAAATACGAGAAAAACGATTGCCACACTGATATTGAAAACAGTCATTTAGTCCAAAGAAGGATGAAAAATTGGATGTAGCACATTGATAAAGAAATGGTCATTTCTTTCGTACCCCAAAAAACGGCAGGCATGTGAATGAGACGTTACTGTATTAATCAGCCTCTCCAGTCTAGAGGTAGTGATGAAAAATCAGGGGAAGATGCTTGTGGTTACACAGCTCCCCTTCAGGGGAAATTTAGTATTACATGTTACCAATTGAAATGATTAAGCGATCACGTACCAAATGTCTAAAGCAAGGCCACTCTTTCTAGAATCTTCCATCTGGCTAATAGGCAGTGTTCTTAGCTAAATTCTTTTTATAGAATCAATCCTTCCATTAGCAATATGTTGCCTTTATATAGTTTTTTCATACTTCAAATATCATACTTTACAAATGGAAAATCTTTTTTTCTTTTGCAGTAGAAAACTTTGCCATTGAACTCAATGAGATCCACAAAGTTGTGTTTTGGGGTTCTATCCATAATATATTTGTAGTGTTTACATGATAGAAAACCCCACTAAAATGAATGGTAAAGGGATCTGTCACCAGATCTTTGTTACCTCATCTGAGAGCAGCATAATGTAGGAAAAGAGACCCTAATTCCAGTGATATATCACTTAGATTACTGGGTGCAGCAGTTGTGACACAATCAGAATTTTTAGATGTAGCATGTAGCAGAGCTCAGAAAGCTAACCCCGCGCACAACAGAGCTCTATATACATTGTATATTGACAGCAAGCTGCTTATCACAGGAGGGGTGTGGTCTGACCAGGGCTCACATGAGCAGTGATAATCTGGTGCTAAAACATTCACTGTATTGAAACAACAGCACACAGGCTAATAAGTGAGACATCCCTGAAATCTGTTTCAGCCTCTACCTCATGCTGTCCTCAGATTACATAGCAAAAACCTGCTGACAGAATTAATGTGTTTTTTCATATTTTCTATAAATGCTTGGCATGGTTGAGTGTGCATCTTATTGCTGACAAAATATTATAATAATACACAGTTTTTGAAAAAAGACAGTATCAGCTCACCCTTGGTGGAAACTCTCTGTGAATTTCAGTGTTGGAAGTACAGGATCGCGTCTCTGCCAGACATCAATGTATACTTGCCAGGAAGGATCCAGCTTCAGTCCATAAAATCCATAAACTGCTATTGTTTCTTTTTAAAACATGGCAAGCAGGTGTGAACTTCTAGCCGAGTCTAAGAATGCAGTTAGCATTCGAAACGCATCCGGCGTTTTCCTCACACCCTTTATCCCCGACTTACACCTATGCTAAGGTGTATAAGTCTAAGAACGCAGCTAGTATTCGAAACGCATCCGGCGTTTTCCTCACACCCTTTATCCCCGACTTACACCTATGCTAAGGTGTATAAGTCTAAGAACGCAGCTAGTATTCGAAACGCATCCGGCGTTTTCCTCACACCCTTTATCCCCGACTTACACCTATGCTAAGGTGTATAAGTCTAAGAACGCAGCTAGTATTCGAAACGCATCCGGCGTTTTCCTCACACCCTTTATCCCCGACTTACACCTATGCTAAGGTGTATAAGTCTAAGAACGCAGCTAGTATTCGAAACGCATCCGGCGTTTTCCTCACACCCTTTATCCCCGACTTACACCTATGCTAAGGTGTATAAGTCTAAGAACGCAGCTAGTATTCGAAACGCATCCGGCGTTTTCCTCACACCCTTTATCCCCAACTCACACCTATGCTAAGGTGTATAAGTCTAAGAACGCAGCTAGTGTTCAAAAGGCATCCGGCGTTTTCCTCACACCCTTTATCCCTGACTTACACCTATGCTAAGGTGCATAAGTCTAAGAACGCAGCTAGTATTCGAAACGCATCTGGCGTTTTCCTCACATCCTTTATCCCCAACTCACACCTATGCTAAGGTGTATAAGTCTAAGAACGCAGCTAGTGTTCAAAAGGCATCCGGCGTTTTCCTCACACCCTTTATCCCTGACTTACACCTATGCTAAGGTGCATAAGTCTAAGAACGCAGCTAGTGTTCGAAAGGCATCCGGCGTTTTCCTCACACCCTTTATCCCTGACTTACACCTATGCTAAGGTGTATAAGTCTAAGAACGCAGCTAGTATTCGAAACGCATCCGGCGTTTTCCTCACACCCTTTATCCCCGACTTACACCTATGCTAAGGTGTATAAGTCTAAGAACGCAGCTAGTATTCGAAACGCATCCGGCGTTTTCCTCACACCCTTTATCCCCGACTTACACCTATGCTAAGGTGTATAAGTCTAAGAACGCAGCTAGTATTCGAAACGCATCCGGCGTTTTCCTCACACCCTTTATCCCGACTTACACCTATGCTAAGGTGTATAAGTCTAAGAACGCAGCTAGTATTCGAAACGCATCCGGCGTTTTCCTCACACCCTTTATCCCCAACTCACACCTATGCTAAGGTGTATAAGTCTAAGAACGCAGCTAGTGTTCAAAGGCATCCGGCGTTTTCCTCACACCCTTTATCCCTGACTTACACCTATGCTAAGGTGCATAAGTCTAAGAACGCAGCTAGTATTCGAAACGCATCTGGCGTTTTCCTCACATCCTTTATCCCAACTCACACCTATGCTAAGGTGTATAAGTCTAAGAACGCAGCTAGTGTTCAAAAGGCATCCGGCGTTTTCCTCACACCCTTTATCCCTGACTTACACCTATGCTAAGGTGCATAAGTCTAAGAACGCAGCTAGTGTTCGAAAGGCATCCGGCGTTTTCCTCACACCCTTTATCCCTGACTTACACCTATGCTAAGGTGTATAAGTCTAAGAACGCAGCTAGTATTCGAAACGCATCTGGCGTTTTCCTCACATCCTTTATCCCCAACTCACACCTATGCTAAGGTGTATAAGTCTAAGAACGCAGCTAGTGTTCGAAAGGCATCCGGCGTTTTCCTCACACCCTTTATCCCTGACTTACACCTATGCTAAGGTGCATAAGTCTAAGAACGCAGCTAGTGTTCGAAAGGCATCCGGCGTTTTCCTCACACCCTTTATCCCTGACTTACACCTATGCTAAGGTGCATAAGTCTAAGAACGCAGCTAGTGTTCGAAAGGCATCCGGCGTTTTCCTCACACCCTTTATCCCTGACTTACACCTATGCTAAGGTGTATAAGTCTAAGAACGCAGCTAGTATTCGAAACGCATCCGGCGTTTTCCTCACATCCTTTATCCCCAACTCACACCTATGCTAAGGTGTATAAGTCTAAGAACGCAGCTAGTATTCGAAACACATCCGGCGTTTTCCTCACACCCTTTATCCCCGACTTACACCTATGCTAAGGTGTATAAGTCTAAGAACGCAGCTAGTATTCGAAACGCATCTGGCGTTTTCCTCACATCCTTTATCCCCGACTTACACCTATGCTAAGGTGTATAAGTCTAAGAACGCAGCTAGTGTTCAAAAGGCATCCGGCGTTTTCCTCACACCCTTTATCCCCAACTCACACCTGTGTTAAGGTGTATAAGTCTAAAAACGCAGCTAGTATTCGAAACGCATCCGGCGTTTTCCTCACACCCTTTATCCCCGACTTACACCTATGCAAAGGTGTATAAGTCTAAGAACGCAGCTAGTATTCGAAACGCATCCAGCGTTTTCCTCACACTCCTTATCCCCAACTCACACTTATGCTAAAGTATTTAATTCTAAGAACGCAGTTAGTGTTCGAAATGCGTCCGGTGTTTTCCTCTCACCCTTTATCCCCAACTCACACCTGTGTTAAGGTGTATAAGTTTAAGAACGCAGCTAGTGTTCAAAACATGCCGGAGTTTGCCTCTCACCCCTTATCCCTGACTCACACCTGTGCTAAGGTGTATAAGTCTAAGAACGCAGCCAGTATTCAAAACGCATCCGGTGTTTTCCTCACACCCTTTATCCCCGACTTACACCTATGCTAAGGTGTATAAGTCTAAGAACGCAGCTAGTATTCGAAACGCATCCGGCGTTTTCCTCACACTCTTAATCCCCAACTCACACCTATTCTAAAGTATATAATTCTAAGAATGCAGTTAGTGTTCAAAATGTGTCCAGTATTTTCCTCTCACCCTTTATCCCAACTCACACCTGTGTTAAGGGGTATAAGTCTAAGAATGCAGCTAGTGTTCAAACATGCCCGGAGTTTGCCTCTCACCCCTTATCCCTGACTCACACCTGTGCTAAAGTGTATAAGTTGAAGAATGTAGTTGTGTTCGAAACGCGTCCGGTGTTTTCCTCTCACCCTTTATCCCCAACTCACACCTATGCTAAGGTGTATAAGTCTAAGAATGAAGCTAGTGTTCGAAACATGCCTGGAGTTTGCCTCTCACCCTTATCCCTGACTCACGCCTGTGCTAAGGTATATAAGTTGAAGAATGTAGTTGTGTTCGAAACGTGTCTGGCGTTTTCCTCTTACCCTTCATCCCTGACTCACACCTCTGCTAAGGTGTGTAAGTTAAAGAACGTAGTTGTGTTCGAAACGCGTCCTGCGTTTTCCTCTCACCCTTTATCCCGACTCACACCTGTGCTAAGGTGTATAAGTTGAAGAACGTAGTTGTGTTCGAAACGCGTCCGGCGTTTTCCTCTCACCCTTTATCCCTGACTCACACCTGTGCTAAGGTGTATAAGTTGAAGAACGTAGTTGTGTTCGAAACGCGTCCGGCGTTTTCCTCTCACCCTTTATCCCTGACTCACACCTGTGCTAAGGTGTATAAGTTGAAGAACATAGTTGTGTTCGAAACGCGTCCTGCGTTTTCCTCTCACCCTTTATCCCCGACTCACACCTGTGCTAAGGTGTATAAGTTGAAGAACGTAGTTGTGTTCGAAACGCGTCCGGCGTTTTCCTCTCACCCTTTATCCCTGACTCACACCTGTGCTAAGGTGTATAAGTTGAAGAACGTAGTTGTGTTCGAAACGCGTCCGGCGTTTTCCTCTCACCCTTTATCCCTGACTCACACCTGTGCTAAGGTGTATAAGTTGAAGAACATAGTTGTGTTCGAAGTGCATTCAGTGTTTTCCTCATACCCCTTATCCCCTACTCACACCTCTTATAATGTGTATGCATTAGTATTTGCCATGTTTTAAAAAGAAACAATAAACCTTTATGCATGGACTGAAGCTGGATCCTCACCATCCTTACAAGATATTATAAAGCCTTATCTCCAATGGTAATTATGTAAGAATAGTGTTCTGGCTGGCGGTATTTGGAAGAAAGAGGGAGCCTGCTATTAATATGTATGAAGCTGATGGTCCATACTGTCTCATATGCTTGTGAGATCTTTATAAGTTGATGGATACATGAACAACTCAATATCTGCTTTGTACGAATACTGGGAGCTGTACGCCTGTGACAGATATTTATTTTGTCCTTTTGGGACAAACATCTTGTTGCTCACTTAATGATTGTTATGATGAGCTCAGCAGTAGATCTAGTGTAAAACACTATGAGACGGAGTCTGAGTATTACCAGCCAGACTCCTGCCGGCATTTTGTCTGTCTGAGTGCAATTTTCCCATACTCAAAAAAAGTCACGTAAAGCAGCATTTGCTGCCATGTGCTTCCTGGAGAAGATCCCACATTGCCACAGCTGGAGACTCGCCTCCTGTGCTGCCAGACTGTAATAGTTGTTCTGATCATCAACCACAAAGACAGTGATCAAACAGATATACTGAAGCCATTACAGGGCCTCGTGGTCCAGATGGATGAGGAGAAATTGCTGCTTGATCTTACAGCATCTGTATGAGACAAACTCCTCTGTCGCTGAGGGACGATGTAAGAAGATAGGCATTCTGTCTTTCAGGAAACAAAAGGAAGACTATTGCAGAGTAGCCATTCTTTATAGCCTTCTACAATTTCAGTTCAAGATACCCTGTTCAAGATCTACACGTCAAAGACATGAAATTTAATAGTTTCCAATTTTCTAGAAAATCGATCAAAAAGGAGTAGAAATAAAACAAAGAAAGATATTTCATATATTTTAAGTTGCTGGATAATATCTAGTCTTCTGTCCAGATCAAGCTCCTACTTCACAAGCAGAGGGACGACGACCCATATAGGCTCCTCGAGATGGTGCTTTCTACTTTCTAGCCCCTTTATATCTCATTGTGCAAATTGTGAAATGACATTAAAGTGGTATCCCTAAGATTTGAATATTATCCCCAAGCCATAGGAGAAGGAATAAGTTACTGACAGCTCGGGGTCCGACCACTGAGACCGCCAGCAATACCCTGAACAGAGACTCATCTGAAGAGAGGAGATCACGCATGTGCACCACCACTCCATTCATTCTCTATGGGATTGCCGGAGATAGAAAGTGCTGTACACGGCTGTCTCCAACAGTCCCCTAAAGAATCAATAGAGCAGAGGTGCTCACACAGAGCCCAGTCTTGGCGATTGCTGAGAGTCACTGATCTGCTGCAATCAGCACGTTATCCTCTGTCTTATGCATTGATAGCTATATTATTATTTTAATGCCTTACCTTCTTTTAATCAGTTCTAAGAAATCTTGCACAACACCATTAATGTGCCTATACGCATTGCTTGTAATATGTGTGGAAGTGTCAAAACCTCCCCTTAGGCTGAAGTCACACTGGCGACAAAATCGGACGACTGCAATGCGATGAAATATCGCATTGCAGTCGGACCTATGTTAATCTATGGAGCAGCTCCCAGTATCAGATTTTTTGTGGTCCGTTTTAAACGTCCGTGTGCAATCGCAGCATGCTGCGATTGTCACCGATTGTCGGTCGACAATCGCCAATGCAAGTCTATGGGAGCGATGAAAAATCTGATTACAAACGGACCGCATGTGTGACTTGCGATGAAATTGCATCGGTGTCCTTTAGAAAAGCCGGCAATTCATCCCCGGCTATACTGTAAAATCACACTGACAGCTTTAATAAAGACTAGAAAGAATAGATATATACACATAGAACACATATATATATATATATACATGTCATTGTGACATGTACATATACATATATTTATAGTTCCTAGACTTCTACATACTGTAATAGCCGCTAATTCAATTGCCGGGTTTTGTGAAATCACAGAAGCCGACATGAAATGATACATTGTTTCCACACAGTTAACCATGTCATTTCCTGTATTTTGATATTTGTTTAGAACTTACAATTACATGAGTGTATTTGTGCAAAATTTCAGACATGTAGGGGTTAATTAAAGGTGTAATTTCGTTGAAAAAAAATGCGTGGGCTCCCGCTGTATTTTCTCCACCAGACAGACAAAGCAAAGCGAGTGGGGGCAGATAATATTAGCCTAGGGAGGGTACATTTTTTTTGTGCCCCCCCTGGCTACTAACATCTGCCCCCAGACACCCCAGAAAGGGCAAATCTATAATTAGATTCGCCCTTTCTGGCACTTTGCCCGTCTATTCCCATTGCCCTGTAGCGGTGGCGAATGGGTTAATCTCACCTTACTGTCACCTTAGTATTGAAAGGTGACCTTAAGGCAGGTTAATAATTGAGAGCTGTCAATTAGACAACTATCAATTATTAATCCTATTAAAGTAAATAAAAAAACACACACACTTTAAGAATAAATAATTTTAATGAAATAAAAACACATTTTTTTGACCATATTTTATTTTACACTTAATCCGTGCGAAGCCATTGATCTCCTAAAATTAAGAAAAAAAAATAAAACAACATTATTCTTACCTATTCCGCCGATCTGTCACGTCCCACGCTGTAATCCTTCACAAAGGGTTAACTAGCTTTGAGCCAAGCAGTGCAAGTAATCCTGCATGCTCAGCTCAAAGCTCCTGAATGAATAAGTTCCTCTTCTGGCGACAGGAGAGGATGTGTTTAATGAATGAAGCTTAATTGATTGTGTCCACTTTCCCTTTAGGTCAGGTCACTACAGTTAAATTGGCAATAAATCAATTAAGCTCCATTCATGAATCTATTCCTCTACTTTCGCTGGGAGAGTAACTTATTCATTCAGGGGAATACAGGTCTGAGACAGCATTATTAGCTCTCTGCGACCTGTAACCTGTTAACCCTTTCTGATGGATTACACCGTGGGACCTGACTGTACATCGGATTGGTAAGTATAATTTTGCTTTTTTATTTTATTTTTATTACAGGAAATGGTTTTAGCAGGAAAATAAAATATGGTCAAAAACTGTGTGATTATTTAATTAAACTTATTTTTTATTAAACTGTGTGTGTTTGATTTTTCTTTCATACAATAGGATTAATAATTGATAGTTGTCTAATTGACAGCTCTCAATTATTAACCTGCCTTAAGGTCACCTTTCAATACTAAGGTGACAGTAAGGTGAGATTAACCCATTCGCCACCGCTACAGGGCAATGGGAATAGACGGGCAAAGTGCCAGAAAGGGCGAATCTAATTATAGATTTGCCCTTTCTGGGGTGTCTGGGGGCAGATGTTAGTAGCCAGGGGGGGCACAAAAAAATGTACCCTCCCTAGGCTAATATTATCTGCCCCCACTCGCTTTGCTTTGTCTGTCTGGTGGAGAAAATACAGCGGGAGCCCACGCATTTTTTTTAAACGAAATTACACCTTTAATTAACCCTTACATGTCTGAAATTTTGCACAAATACACTCATGTAATTGTAAGTTCTAAACAAATATCAAAATACAGGAAATGACATGGTTAACTGTGTGGAAACAATGTATCATTTCATGTCGGCTTCTGTGATTTCACAAAACCCGGCAATTGAATTAGCGGCTATAACAGTATGTAGAAGTCTAGGAACTATAAATATATGTATATATACATGTCACAATGACATGTATATATATATATATATGTGTTCTATGTGTATATATCTATTCTTTTTTTTGTGATTGAAATACTATTCTTTTGGATCCATTATATGTCAGTTTTGCAAGCCTGCGAGAAAATCTCGCAAGTCGGATGAAAATCGGATGTTACAAGGTACACACACATGCGATTAAATCGCATCTTTGAAGGAAAATCGGATGCCAGAAGGATGTGTGATGTTTGCATTTTGATCCGACAATCGACCGTCTAAAACGGACCGATTTTTTGTGGTTGTGTGTGACTCCAGCCTAACAGAAGTTGTTGGTGGAAACAAGAGTTGGGCATGTTGGATTTCAGCATGCCCAGTCCTTTGTTCCTGTCTAGTCCAACAGCATTTTTTTCACATGTAATACTCAGCGGAGCTGAATATATGTATGGCGGAATTTGGAGTAAGAGCCATTGGGTGAACAAGTGTGTGGTCTCAAACTATCTTTTGTGTATGGCCCCTTTAGCTGGCTGGTGATTCTCTGAAGTGCAGGTTCCTGCTGTTAGGCAGGTGAGATGATTAGCAGGAGACAAGTTCATATAGGAAACATCTTAATTTGAATTATTAACTATGTAACTACTGTGTAGTAGATATTATATATGATTGGTTGTATTTCTGTACTGGGTGGACTGTTAAAGGGTTGTCTGGGACGTACAGAAATTTCTGCAGTCAATTTGTGTGATTGCATATAGTCAAAACTTGACAATGTGCCATTTGCACACTGTCAGGATTCCTCGCTTTTGCCAGCTCGAGCGAGCAGCCATTTGACTATAAATTCTGTATGCACACTGCCAATCAAGTGCTATATAGCAACTTATCCTACTTCTCTCAATGTTCAATGACAGCAAATCGCATACTTTTGGTCAGGTGACAGCCGCTTAAGCTGACAAAAGAGCAGAATCCTGACAGTGCACATATTGTAAACTGTCAGGATTCGGCAAGGTGCAATCTCATAGAGTGACTGCAGAAGTTTATGTGGAGACCCAAAAATCCCTTTAAGGGTTTGCACAGACAGTGGCTTGCAAAAGTATTCACTCCCTGGCTATTTACCTATTTTGTTACATTACAGCCTGTTTTTAAATATTTTTGTAATCCAATTTGTGTCTGATGCATCAGCATTAACCCCTTCATGACCCAGCCTATTTTGACCTTAAAGAACTTGCCATTTTTTGCAATTCTGACCAGTGTCCATTTATGAGGTAATAACTCAGGAACACTTCAACGGATCCTGGGGATTCTGAGACTGTTTTTTCGTGATATATTGGGCGTCATGTTAGTGGTAAATTTAGGTCGATAATTTTTGCGTTTATTTGTGAAAAAAATGGAAATTTGGCGAAAATTTTGAAAATTTTGTAATTTTCAAATTTTGAATTTTTATTCTGTTAAACCAGAGAGTTATGTGACACAAAATAGTTAATAAATAACATTTCCCAAATGTCTACTTTACATCAGCACAATTTTGGGAACAACATTTTTTTTGTTAGGAAGTTATAAGGGTTAAAAGTTGACCAGCGATTTCTCATTTTTACAGCAAAATTTACAAAACCATTTTTTTTAGGGACCACCTCACATTTGAAGTCACTTTGAGGGGTCTATATGGCAGAAAATACCCAAAAGTGACACCATTATAAAAACTGCACGCCTCAAGCTACTCAAAACTACATTCAAGAAGATTATTAACCCTTCAGGTGCTTCACAGGAACTAAAGCAACGTGGAAGGAAAAAATGGACATTTTAATTTTTCCAACAAAAATTTTCTTTTAGCATCAATTTTTTTCATTTTTACATGGGCAACAGGATAAAATAGATCCTAAAATTTGTTGGGCAATTTCTCCTGAGTACCCAGATACCTCATATGTGGTCATAAACCACTGTATGGGCGCACGGCAGGGCTCAGAAGGGAAGGAAGCGCCATTTGACTTTTTGAATGGAAAATATGCTAGAATATTTAGCGGTTGCCATGTCGCATTTGGAGAGTCCCTGTGTGCCTAAACATTGGAGCTCCCCCACAAGTGATCCCATTTTGGAAACTAGACCCCCTAAGGATCTTATCTAGATGCATAGTGAGCACTTTGAACCCCCAGGTGCTTCACAAATTGATCCGTAAAAAAAGAAAGTACTTTTTTTTCACAAAAATTTTCTTTTAGCCTCAGTTTTTTCATTTTCATATGGGCAACAGTATAAATTGGATCCTAAAATTTGTTGGGCAATTTCTCCTGAGTACACAGATACCTCATATGTGGTCATAAACCACTGTTTGGGCGCACAGCAGGGCTCAGAAGGGAAGGAGCGCCATTTGACTTTTTGAATGGAAAATATGCTGGAATATTTAGCGGTTTCCATGTCGCATTTGGAGAGTCCCTGTGTGCCTAAACATTGGAGCTCCCCCACAAGTGACCCCATTTTGGAAACTAGACCCCCTAAGGATCTTATCTAGATGCATAGTGAGCACTTTGAACCCCCAGGTGCTTCACAAATTGATCCGTAAAAAAAAGAAAGTACTTTTTTTTCACAAAAATTTTCTTTTAGCCTCAGTTTTTTCATTTTCACATGGGCAACAGTATAAATTGGATCCTAAAATTTGTTGGGCAATTTCTCCTGAGTACACAGATACCTCATATGTGGTCATAAACCACTGTTTGGGCGCACAGCAGGGCTCAGAAGGGAAGGAGCGCCATTTGACTTTTGAATGGAAAATATGCTGGAATATTTAGCGGTTGCCATGTCGCATTTGGAGAGTCCCTGTGTGCCTAAACATTGGAGCTCCCCCACAAGTGACCCCATTTTGGAAACTAGACCCCCTAAGGATCTTATCTAGATGCATAGTGAGCACTTTGAACCCCCAGGTGCTCCACAAATTGATCCGTAAATAAAAGAAAGTACTTTTTTTTCACAAAAAATTTCTTTTAGCCTCAGTTTTTTCATTTTCACATGGGCAACAGTATAAATTGGATCCTAAAATTTGTTGGGCAATGTCTCCTGAGTACACAGATACCTCATATGTGGTCATAAATCACTGTTTGGGCGCCCAGCAGGGCTTAGAAGGGAAGGAGCGCCATTTGACTTTTTGAATGGAAAATATGCTGGAATATTTAGCGGTTGCCATGTCGCATTTGGAGAGTCCCTGTGTGCCTAAACATTGGAGCTCCCCCGCAAGTGACCCCATTTTGGAAACTAGACCCCCCAAGGAACTTATCTAGATGCATAGTGAGCACTTTGAACCCCCAGGTGCTTCACAGAAGTTTATAACGCAGAGCCGTGAAAATAAAAAATCATTTTTTTTCTCAAAAAATGATATTTTGGCCCACTATTTTTTATTTTCACAATGGTTACAGGAGAAATTGGACCCCAAAAGTTGTTGTCCAGTTTGTCCTGAGTACGCTAGTACCCCATATGTGGGGGGGAACCACTGTTTGGGCACATGTCAGGGCTCGGAAGGGATGTAGTGACGCTTTGAAATGCCGACTTGATGGAGTGGTCTGCGGGCATCTTGTTACGTTTGCAGAGCCCCTGATGTGCCTAAACAGTGGAAATCCCCCACAAGTGACCCAATTTTGTAAACTAGACCGCCAAAGGAACTTATCCAGATGTGTGGTGAGCACCTTGAACCCCCACGTGCTTCACAGAAGTTTATAATGCAGAGCCGTGAAAATAAAAAATCATTTTTTTCCTCAAAAACTGATTTTTTTAACCTGCAATTTTTTATTTTCACAAGGGTAACAGGAGAAATTGGACCACAAAAGTTGTTGTACAGTTTGTCCTGAGTACACTGGTAACCCATATGTGGGGGGGAACCACTGTTCGGGCACACATTGGGGCTCGGAAGGGAAGTAGTAACGTTTTGAAATGCCGACTTTGATGGAATGGTCTGCGGGCGTCATGTTACGTTTGCAGAGCCCCTGATGTGCCTAAACAGTAGAAACTCCCCACAAGTGACCCCATTTTGGAAACTAGACCCCGCAAAGAACTTATCTAGATGTGTGGTGAGCACTTTGAACCCCCAAGGGCTACACAGAAGTTTATAACGCCCGGGCATGAAAATAAAAAAATCCTATTTTTTCCACAATCAGGATCTTTTAGTCCCCAATTTTTTTATTTTCCCAAGGGTAACAGGAGAAATTAGACCCCAAAAGTTGTTGCCCAATTTGTCCTGAGTACGCTGATATCCCATATGTGGGAGAAAACTACTGTATGGGCACACGTCGGGGCTCGGAAGGGAAGTAGTGACGTTTTGAAATGCCCACTTGATGGAATGGTCTGCGGGCGTCATGTTACGTTTGCGGAGCCCCTGATGTGCCTAAACAGTAGAAACTCCCCACAAGTGACCCCATTTTGGAAACTAGACCCCACAAAGAACTTATCTAGATGTGTGGTGAGCTCTTTGAACCTCCAAGGGCTACACAGAAGTTTATAACGCCCGGGCATGAAAATAAAAAAATCATATTTTTCCACAAACATGATCTTTAGTCCCCAATTTTTTTATTTTCCCAAGGGTAACAGGAGAAATTAGACCCCAAAAGTTGTTGTCCAATTTGTCCTGAGCACGCTGATATCCCATATGTGGGAGAAAACTACTGTATGGGCACACGTCGAGGCTCGGAAGGGAAGTAGTGACGTTTTGAAATGCCGACTTGATGGAATGGTCTGCTGGCGTCATGTTACGTTTGCAGAGCCCATGATGTGCCTAAACAGTAGAAACCCCCCCAAGTGACCCCATTTTGGAAACTAGATCCCCCAAGGAACTCCTCTAGATGTGTGGTAAGCACTTTGAATCTCCAAGTTCTTCACAGAAGTTTATAACGCAGAGCCGTGAAAATAAACATTTTTTTTCCACAAAAATAATTTTTTAGTCCCCAATTTTTTTTTCCCAATGTTAACAGGAGAAATTAAACCCCCAAAGTTGTTGTGCAATTTTTCCCGAGTACGCTGATACCCCATATGTGGGGGTAAACCACTGTTTGGGCATACGTCGGGGCTTGGAATAAAGGGAGCACTGTTTGACTTTTTGAACGCAAAATTTGCAGGAATCAATGGTGGCGCCATGTCGCGTATGGAGACCCCCTGATGTGCCTAAATAGTGGAAACCCCTCAATTCTAACTCCAACCCTAACCCCAACACACCCCTAACCACAACCCTAACCCCTACACACCCCTAACCCTAATACAAACCCTAACCATAACCCTAACCCCAACACACCCCTAACCCTAATCCCAACCCTAACCCCAAAACACCCCTAACACTTATCCTAACTCTAACCCTAACCACAAACCTAACCCTAATCCCAACCCTAACCCAAATTCCAACCCTAACCCAAATTCCAACCCTAACCCAAATTCTAACCATAACCCTAATTCTAACCCTAATTCTAACCCTAATGCTAACCCTAGTTCTAACCCTAACCCTAAGGCTGGGTTCATATTGCGTTTTACCAGCCCGTTCAACACGTAGCGTTGACCGGCTGGTAACGGTATAGCATAACGCGATCGCGTTATGTTATACCCGCTAGCGCAGATGAATCAGCAGATGATTCATCTGTGCTAGCGTGACGGAGCCCAGACGCTGCAGCCCGTGTCCGAGGCTCCGTCACTGAATGACGGCACGTCACGAGCGCATGTCGCTTAACAGCATGCGTTGTGATGCGCACACAAATGGGGTGAATGGTAGAGTTAACGGACTGCGTTACACCACGTTATACCGTGGTGAAACGCAGTCCATCTAACGGACTGCCATAATGCAATATGAACCCAGCCTAACCCAAACCCTGAGGCCCCGTGCACACGTTGCGGATTTTTCTAAAATCCGCAGGTAAAATGACCTGCGTATTTAGCGCGGTTTTTCCCTGCGGTTTTACACCTATAATGGAATAGGTGTAAAACCGCTGCAGAATCCGCACAAAGAATTGACATGCTGCGGATTTAAAACCGCAGCAAATCCACGCTGAAAAATCCGCAGCATGTGCACAGCGTTTTTTTACCATTTATTTGCATTGTACTGTACATGGTTTCTGGATCTGCTGTGGATCCGCAGCGCCAAATCTGCTGCGGATCAGCAGCAAAATCCTCTGCGGATCAGCAGCAAATTCCACTGCGGATTCGCAGCAAAATCCGCTGCGGATCAGCAGCAAAATCCTCTGTGGATCAGCAGCAAATTCCGCTGGGGATCCGCAGCAAAATCCGCTGCGGATCAGCAGCAAAATCCGCTGCGGATCAGCAGCAAAATCCGCTGCGGATCCCCAGCGGATCAGCAGCAAAATCCGCTGCGGAACCCCAGCAAAATCCGCTGCGGATCAGCAGCAAAATCTGCTGCGGATCCCCAGCAAAATACGCTGTGGATCCACAGCAAAATCCGCAACGTGTGCACGGGGCCTAATAGAAAAAAAAAAAAGATCTTTATTTTTTTATTTGTCCCTACCTATGATAAAGGGGGGGTTCATTTACTTTTTTTTATTTTGATCACTGTGACAGTTTATCACAGTGATCAAAATAAATTTTTGGACACTGGGGGGCGCACTGCGCATGCGTCGGCTGGCGGGCGCACTGCGCATGCGCCCGCCGTTTTCCAAGATGGCGGCGCCTATGAAGAGGCCCGGGCGGACGCCGGGACCGATCCAGGGACATCGGTGGACCGGGAGAGGTGAGTAGGGGGGTCGGAAGGTTAGGGGGGGATCGGAAGGTGGGGGCAGCGGAGCAAAGGAGGAGGGAGCAGATAGTCACGGCGGTGACCGATCACCGCCATCTTTCGGTGGCGGCGGCCGATCGCCGCCGTGACTCGATGTGGTGGGGTCAGATCGCGGTCTCCATCCATGGCAGATGCTATTGCAGCATCGGCCATGGCTGGATTGTAATATTTCACCAATTACATTGGTGAAATATTACAGATTGCTCTGATTGGCTGTTTCACTTTTAACAGCCAATCAGAGCGATCGTGGCCACGGGGGGGGTTTAAGCCAACCCCCCTGTGGTGAAGCACAAAGGGTCCTGTGCCTGCGGGTCGGGTGACCTTTGAGTGACCCCTGTCACCCGGCCCGCAGGAACGCGATCCTTTCATGACACGGTATGCGTCATAGGTCGGATTGGCACCGACTTTCATGTCGCATACGCTGTGTCACAGGTCGGGAAGGGGTTAAATAGTGTAAGTTGGTGAAGTGAGAAAAATATAGGCATAAATTAAATTTATGGGATAAAATAACTAAAAATTGGCATGTGCATATATATTCACCCCTTTTCCTATGAAGCCCTTAAAAATCTCTGGTGCAAGTAATTACCTTCATGAGTCACATGCTTAGTGAACGGAACTCCACCTGTGTACAATCTAAGTGTCACACATCTGTCAGTATATACACACCTTTTCTGAAAGACCACAGAGGCTGCAACACCAACACCATTAACCATACATCATGAAGACCAAGGAGATCTCCATACAAATCAGGGACAAAGTTGTGGAGAAGTACAAGTCAGGGTTGGGTTATAAAAAAAAAATTCCAATTTGTGATGATTCCCCGGAGCACCATCAAATCCAGTATCATCAAATGGAAAGAACATACCACAAAATACCTGCCAAGAGAGGTCCGCCCGCCAAAACACTCAGCCGGGTCAAGGAGGGCAAGGAGAGCCCAGACCTAAACCCAATTGAGCATCTCTGGAGAGACCTGCAAATGGCTGTCCACCAACGTTCACCATCCAACCTGACGGAACTGGAGAGGATCTGCAAGGAAGAATGGCAGAGGATCCCCAAATCCAGGTGTGAAAAACTTGTTGCATCATTTTCAAGAAGACTTATGGCTGTACTAGCTCAAAAGGGTGCTTCTACTCAATACTGAGCAAAGGGTCTGAATACTTATGACCATGTGATATTTCATTTTTTCTTTTTTAATAAATTTGCAAAAATTTCTACATTTCTGTTTTTTTCAGTCAAGATGGGGTGCAGAGTGTACATTAATGAGAAAAATAAATCAACTTTTTTGAATTTACCAAATGGCTGCAATGAAACAAAGAGTGAAAAATTTAAATGGGTCTGAATACTTTCTGTACCCACTGTAGCTGAAAAAAAACTTTTACTTATCCACAAAAATTGTAAGGCTCGCTTTGAGTTTGCCAAAAGACATGTGGGAGACTTCCCATATGTATGGAGGCAGGTGCTGTAGTCAGATGAGACCAAAATTTAACTTTTTGGCCTCCAAGGTAAATGCTATGTATAGCGCCAAACCAACACAGCTCATCACCCCAAGAACACCATCCCCACATTGAAGCATGGTGGTGGCATCATCATGTTGTGGGGATGTTTCTCGGCAGCAGGGACAGTGAAAATTGTCTGAGTCGAGGGGAATATGAATGGCATGAAATAAAAAGATATTCTTGATCAAAACATGTTTCAGTCTGCCGGTGATTTGAGACTGGGATAGAGATTTACCTTCCAACAAGAAAATAACCCCAAGCATACTGCTAAAGCAACACTCGAGTGGTTTAAGGTGAAACCTGTAAATGTTTTGGAGTGGCCTAGTAAAGCCCAGATCTTAATCCAATTGAGTACCTGTGGTCAGACTTGAAGATTGCTATTCACTAGTGGAAACCATCTAACTTGAAGGAGCTGGAACAGTTTTTCCTTGAGGAATGGGGAAAAAATCCCAGTGGCAAGATGTGGAAAACTCAGAGACTTATCTAAAGCGACTTGCAGTTGTAATTGTCGCAAAGGAGACTCTACAAAGTACTAACTTCAAGGTAGTGACTAGTTATGCACACTGAAGTTTATTACAGTTATTTTGTCTTATTTGTTGTTTGCTTCACAATAAAAAGAAAACTAAGTTTTCACAGTTGTAGGCATGTTCTGTACACAAACTCATACAAAAGCTAAAAAAACTGTGAAATTCCAAGTTGTAAGATATCAAAACATGAAAAATGCCAAGGGGGTTGACTTTAGCAAGCCAGTGTATTCTCTCATGCGAGAAAATCAGGCCGATTATGCTAATGACACTTGGCTCAAACTCTGTCAGGGTTTGATCTGAATGTCATCTGAGTGTGATCTGATTATGTCGCTTGAGAAAATCACAGCACAGGTGCGGAGAAGATTGAAAACTTAATTGATCCATATTCTCCATTGTCTCTGTGAGCATTTATCGGCCTGCACTAGGATGACATCCGAGTGCAGTCCGCTGTTTTACACACACCTATAGACCTTTATAGGTGCGCGTGGATCGAATATCGGAGCCAATTGGAATGAGAAAATAATCGCAGATCTGCAGTGCCCCATAGTATAACATTGTGCCGAGTGCTATCCTATAAAACATTGCATCGCACTCAGATGACATGAGCAGTCAGATGATTATACAGCAGTGTAAGCCCTCATAGACAGAACTAGCATTATAATGTACCTGAATTATAGCATGTGCAAAATCTCATCAGAAGAATACAGACCTAAAAGTGAGTGAGCCAGTTCTGCTATCTGTAGTGGCACGGAGAAGTACTGTCCTACAGATCTGCATGATATTTTCAGATTAATAATAATGTTTTACCAATACAACCCAAGCCAAGCAAGTATACTTCAAATGAGAAATGGAAGCTCCTGATTGTTTTCCATTGGCATCATAACTACTTTCACACACTATTTTTTATAAATGAGTCACCATTCCCCCATATATTTTGTATTCATGATTAATGCCTAAATATTTCATTACTTTTTGATGGCCCTTAACTGATAAGGATCTCAGCAGTGGCACTGGTCATAAATCAGAAATCAGCACCTAAAGCAAATCTCTTTTCAACTCTTGATTCATGTGTAGTATGAAATCACGGTAGCCATGTCTGTAATAACAGGAGCCGTGCATAAAAAGGTAAGCAGTCATCTATAAAAATACAGTGCAAATATAGTCAGGAGAGGCCAAACCAATGTTCTCCTGATGAAGAAGTTGGTTCAACTTCGAAACGTGTTGAGAATAAACCCTCATCACGCCTTCTGGATTTCTTGAATCTAGCACAGCAGCGCAGGCTATTATTCCTATCCTCCACCAATTTTTCTACACGGCAGGATCTCCCAGCCTAAGGGGAGTGCAGAAGTTGTCACACCTTGATTCCTTAGTTATGGGTTAAACAACGCCAAAAGGTGAACAATTCCTATACCTCTCACCAGGGTCGGCTCCAGGTTTTCATGGGCCCCGGGCAAAAGAGTCTCACTGAGCCCCATTAACACATACCACAATTCATGATGCACAGATACGGCAGAGAAATATAGGTATAGTACAAAGCCAAACATTTCATTACTTCATACTTTACATGAGTGATATCTATTGTAAATTCTACAATAGCGCAAAAGAAAAACAGTATATTCCTCCATACAGTATTATGGGCACCACATAGTGCTCCATATAGAATAATGAGCTCCATATATTGCTCCATACAGTATAATGAGCTCCATATATTGCTCCATACAGTATTATGGGCACCCCATAGTGCTTCATGCAGAATAATGAGCTTCCATACAGTATTATGGTCACCACATAGAGCTCCATACAGAATAATGAGCCCCATAAAATGCTCCATATATAATGGGCCCCATATAATGTTCCATATATAATGGGCCCCATATGATGTTCCATATATAATGGGCCCCATATATTGCTCCAGTATATGATGGGCCCCATATATGATGCTTCAGTGCATGATGGGCCCCATATAATGCTCCATATATAATGGACCCCATATATGATGCTCCAGTGTATGATAGGCCCCATGTAATGCTCCATATATGATGCTCCAGTGTATGATGGGCCCCATATATGATGCTCCAGTGTACAGTCATGGCCAAAAGTTTTGAGAATGACACAAATATTATATTTTCACATGATCTGCTGCCCTCTGGATTTTATGTGTGTCTGACAGATGTTTTTATCACAGACAGAAATATAATTGCAAACTATGAGTAACAAAAGCTTATATTGACAGTTAGAATGAGTTAATGCAGCAAGTCAATATTTGCAGTGTTGACCCTTCTTCTTCAGGACCTCTGCAATTCTCCCTGGCATGCTCTCAATCAACTTCTGGACCAAATCCTGACTGATAGCAGTCCATTCTTGCACAATCAATGCTTTGATTTTGTCAGAATTTTTAGGTTTTTGTTTGTCCACCCGTCTCTTGATGATTGACCACAAGTTCTCAATTGGATTAAGATCTGGGGAGTTTCCAGGCCATGGACCCAAAATCTCTATGTTTTGTTCCCTGAGCCATTTAGTTATCACCTTTGCTTTATGGCAAGGTGCTCCATCATGCTGGAAAAGGCATTGTTGATCGCCAAACTGCTCTTGGAGGGTTGGGAGTAGTTGCTCTTGGAGGACATTCTGGTACCATTCTTTATTCATGGCTGTGTTTTTAGGCAAGACTGTGAGAGAGCCGATTCCCTTGGCTGAGAAGCAATCCCACACATGAATGGTTTCAGGATGCTTAACAGTTGGCATGAGGCAAGACTGGTGGTAGCGCTCACTGTTATGATTTGGTAGCTGAGGAGAGCAGGCAAAAATGGCAATACACCAGAGAGGTTGGAATCTATTGGATTGCAGTACCCTGACTAACCACCACAACTAAAGGCAGCCGTGGAGCGTTCCAACGTTGGTCCTAGACGCCTCGTCACAGCCTGAGAGATTAACTACACCTAAAGATAGAAAGAGGAAAGCTATCTGCCCCGGAGCAGATCCCCAAAGAACATAGGAAGCCCCCAAACATGTAATGGCGGTTAGACAAGAGGAAATACAGACACAGACAGAAAATAGTATGAGCAAACATTGGGGCCCAATCTGCCTAGAAAGAAAAGGATAGAAAGGATACTCACTGCAATCAAAAAAAACCCCTAAAAAATGCCAACACTACTAATTGCAAAAACACCTGAGATCACACGACCTCCACCACCTAAATCAGTTCTCTGGTGTAACAAAACTAAGCCGCAGCCACTGAAAAAACTGGAAAAGGCAAAAGAACAAATAACAGTGGCTCCAGCGGAACTGAGAGGAGCCCAAGCCCCCCAGGGGGGGGAACCTGGCAACCTCACAGAAATGCAGAGAAATATGCAAATGGCAAGCACAAAAACAAAAAACAGAAAATATCTTATCTGAGAGCAGGAGAAGAGGCAAGACTCAGCAAGCTTCCAAGTGAACCAGGAACCACAGTTGAGACAAGAACAATTGATCACCGGCAACCATGATGGGAAGGAACCTCCCTTATATCCAGCCAGTCTGTGATTCCTGATTGCCAATCCTCATTGAATGGTTCAGTACTGTTTGTAACCACCAGAGGGAGCTTCTGCTCAGAATTCATTTCTAAAACATTCACAACAGCTCACCTTATCTTCTCCGAATGAGGCGTTTTCCTGATGTCCCAAACAATCGAAAAGTGGATTCATCAGAGAAAATAACTTTACCCCAGTCCTCAGCAGTCCACTGCCTGTACCTTTTGCAGAATATCAGTCTGTCCATGATGTTTTTTCTGGAGAGAAGTGGCTTCTTCGCTGCCCTCCTTGAGACCAGGCCTTGCTCCAAGAGTCTCCGCCTCACAGTGCGTGCAGATGCACTCATACCTGCCTGCTGCCATTCCTGAGCAAGCTCTGCACTGCTGGTAGCCCGATCCCGCAGCTGAAACACTTTTAAGAGACTGTCCTTGCGCTTGCTGGTCTTTCTTGGGCGCACTGAAGCCTTTTTGGCAACAATGGAACCTCTCTCCTTGAAGTTCTTGATGATGCGATAGATTGTTGACTGAGGTGCAATCTTTCTAGCTGCGATACTCTTCCCTGTTAGGCCATTTTTGTGCATTGCAATGATGACTGCACGTGTTTCTTTAGAGATAACCATGGTTAACAGAAGAGAAACAATGATGCCAAGCACCAGCCTCCTTTTAAAGTGTCCAGTGGTGTCATTCTTACTTAATCATGACAGATTGATCTCCAGCCATGTCCTCATCAACACCCACACCTGTGTTAATGGAGCAATCACTGAAAAGAGGTTAGCTGGTCCTTTTAAGGCAGGGCTGCAATGATGTTGAAATGTGTTTTGGGGGATAAAGTTCATTTTCTAGCCAAATATTGACTTTGCAAGTAATTGCTGTTAAGCTGATCACTCTTTATAACATTCTGGAGTATATGCAAATTGCCATTAGAAAAAGTGAAGCAGTAGACTTTGTAAAAATTAATATTTGTGTCATTCTCAAAACTTTTGTCCATGACTGTATGATGGGCCCCATATATGCATACTCCAGTGTATGATGGGTCCCATATGATGGTCTCTATATATTGCGCCATAAACATAAAAAAAAATAAAAAATTAAATACTCACCTCTCCTCACTGGCATCAGCTCTGCTCGAGGCACCGGCCCCCTGTACTGGCACAGGCACCGGGCCCCCATAGCATGCCGGTGTCCCCGACTGTGAGTGCGCCCCCCACCTGTTCAGGGCCCGGCACTTGCCGGGGTGCTGACACCGGCCCTGCCTCTCACCTAGACCAATTTCTCCACCAGATAAGACCCAATTACGCTTGGTGTCTCCCACTCTTTAAAATGAGACTAATAATCGCATCACGTGACCAGGGCGGGTACAAGGTATTATGCTACTCAAGGTAGATGAAGTCGATTGTGCCCTCACCCCTTGGATTTTTTTTTCCATTTTTCAGTACATTATACGGTGAAATGAATGGTGTTATTCAGAATCATAACTTGTCCCGCAAAAAATAAGCTATACTGTATGTCATCTAAAAAATAAAAAGTCATGGCTCTTGGAGGAAGGGTAGAGAAAGAGACAAAAGCACAAAAACAAACATTGGTCATAGCAGGAAGGGTCAATGAGGTTAAGTGGCACATGTGATTTGTGCATTGCACCATTTTATTTGTCGGCTTTTCACTTATTTGTGGCACATAAGTTTCATGCTTTACTTACTGCCCTGTATAGCAATACTCTGTGTCTTCATACCTCAGTGAACGACTTTTGTGAAATATATGATGGTTTGGTCCAAATGTATCTATGTCTCATATGAGTGACTAAGGCTAGTTTCACACTAGCGTTCGGCAGGGCTGTGTACATCCTCCGTTAAGCCCCGCCCACTGCCACACCTCTTCTGTTCAGCTCCGCCTACGTCTGCATGCGTCTGGCGTACCTATCTTTAACATTGGGTACGCAGGCCATGCGGATGTATGCGGATGCATCCGCATGCATCGTTTTGACGCTGCGCCGAACTCTACATGTTGCATTTTGTTGCGGTTGCAGACCCCAATGCAGAGGAAGCTATTTGGTATGGAATTGCATTTCTCTGTGTAAACGAATCTTAGACTTAGTGTCTTTTTCACAGCAAATCTCCCTGCTGTATTAACCTGGTAACTGCAGGAGGCCCCTACTTCAGTGTAGATGGACATGACAGCTCTGTCATTTCCCTTGTTATAATTAGTTTCTCTCAGCCACAATTAATCCCATATGTTCAATGTGAGGGTGAGATGTCCACTCTCCGGAAATGTCTTATGGATTTTAATTTCTCTCTGTGACAGCCATCTTCCCATCTTTTTTCATTGTCCAATTTTTTAAAGGGGTTGTTCCATCACAGGGTATGCCATAAATGTGCACTAGAGCTCCGTCATGCGGTATCAGGAATACCTCCTAGGGGCGGACACAGACAGAAGAGGGCCTCTGTGCAGGAACAGTATATGGGACCTTTGCAATGAAATATCTCATTATAATACACAGTTTCACCTGCTTTGGAGGTAGAAATGAGCCCCCTTACCTATTGGGCTCCTGTGCGACTGCGCAGGTTGCACCATTGGTATGTCTGTCCCTATTCAAAACTATTGTCCCATGAAATGGACCTCAAAAAGAGCTGTGCTTATGCAAATTTGCGTGAAAGTTGGAAGCTCTCTGAGGATCTATGGGAATTGCTGGGGATATCAGGTGGAAATAAGTCCCAATCATGGGAACTTAAATGTTAGGAATGGGCTAATAGCAGTACCTTGTTGGTTATGTGACATAGCATGGTGAATTTTGTTCACACGACATCAATTTCATACTTGTTGTGAACCTTTATAATTTTATGAGCAGAATGAATTGGAAGCTTGTTGTCAGACTTCATTTGCAAACCCGTATTATGGCATTATTTCATATCGAGCCATAATTGTGCATCTATAAAGGAGCATTGGATTGTTACTGTTGCTTTCTATCTGTCTGGAAACATTGCTTCTAGGTGCCAATAGCTCCCGCCATACAGCCCCTGATGGAGCACTGCTCGGCAGCACACTGCTTCCCTGCAGCTCTGCAGTATTGAGCCTTGGGGTATTCTATGTACTGCTGCACATCCTCTGAGCCGAGTGCTCGAGGCCCTAGAGCCATGGCAATATCTGCATAAAGTTTCCATGTTCAGCTAATCACGGGGTCCTGAAACTTCGAAGGGTTTATCAATATTAAAGTCCCAGCAAATCTTTTAATAATAAATTATATAGCCAAGCCCACAAGGAGTCAGTGTATTTCAGTACAACTCGGTGGAATATGTCTATTGCCAATAATACATGTTCTTCCAGTGGTAAATGGGTAGATGTCTCCATAGCACTCCATCTGCACTCTTTATTGTCCACCAACCAGATCCTATGTGAGGTCATGATTCCCACCGAGGAGCTCTCAGTAATTACTGGATCATTGGTTCTGCAAGAGGACTGTAGTATATGCAGACTAGCGAGAGCCTGAGTGTAAAGCTCATACAAAGCCACAATACAGCCATATTACGTCCTCTACTCTACATCTGATTGCCTCTTATTTCATATTGAGGAGCATAGAGGTTTTCAATAGGATTCCATATGACACCAGACAGGGTGTATAGGGCATACAGCTCTCGACTATAGAGCCATTCAAGCTCTGTGCTCTCATGTGAGCTAAAGTCTTGAGGCGACCCAAAGTGTCTAATGCAGAGGACAGTGACTGCAAGGGTTATTTTTGTGGAGCAATGCCATTTCTTAGTGAACCGTGGGTTCTTCACGGGTTGGTTTAGGGTAGAGAACAGTGGGTTTTAAACGATCAAGCTTACCTTCTCCCATCATGGTGAGAAAAACACTCACCCGCCCTCCAATGTCTTTTTCTTTCGGCGACAAGGTATGCTAGCCTGCATTTTTTCATCCTTAAACCAAGAAAAGAGGGGTAATAAACCCAACGACTATATAATCCATAAATAACATCTTTATTTCAATCAATTAATGAAATAAACATAATGTAAAAAAGTATGCAGAAACCGAGGCTGTCTAGCAATGCTACAGGGATCAGAACAAAATATAACATAACACAATACTGGATTTCTGTAGGAAGATGTGCCTCTTTAGTAAAGACAAAGTACTATAGGTAAAACTACTCCTAGAGTGAGTCAATCAAGAGCACATGAAATAGTTAAATAACTAAGTAAACTTACAAGTACAGTAAGTCAGTGTAGTTGATCCCTGCCGCCCCAACGCACGTTTCGAGGCAACTTCTTCAGGAGGCGTCTATTTTATTAATTAATTGAAATAAAGATGTTATTTATGGCTTATATACTCTTTGGGTTTATTACCCCCTCTGTTCTTGGTCCAATATTAGTTTGAGTTTGCCAAATTTCAAATTTTCCTATCGATGGGTATTTAGTGTATAATTTGTACATCCTTGTTTATTCGATGGAAATGTTGTCACACCTAGATGGGTTTTTTCTGCACCCCAGATTTAGGGCTCGCACACACGAGCATATACATCATACGAGTGCTATCCAATGTTTTATCTGACAGGACTCGGACCAGTGTTATTCTATGGGGCAGTGCTGCTCAGCACTCACCCATTCAAGTCTATGGATGCTTGGAAAATATCGGACAGCACTCGGATGACATCTGAGTGTAGTCCGATTTCCGTGTACTCACAGAATGGAGATGAAGGAGAAATGTTGTACTCCATCTGATCGTCATCACACTATGCTGACACTCTGATCAAACGCAGATCAGAGTTTGATCAGTGTCATTAACATCTATCCCATTCTCTTGCATGAGAGAATCTATGCTTGTGTGGCCCCGGCCTAAAAATGAAGGTCCACAAGGGCCTATTGGATGTCTATGAGGCAGTTTTTATATTTGATAAACGTTCTCTAATCAGGCGTGGGATAAACAAAAGTTATGTTCTTGGATAAAAGCTTTGACCATACGTCTAGATTCATATCAATGGTGTTATCCATTTTATTAGACTAACATTTGGATTCACTGATTCAGTTTGGGGGGAGCCAAATCCTTGCAGTCTACCCTTTCACTGTCAGAACAGCTCTATATTGCAGTGGTGTAGGCGCACATTCACTTTTGTGCCCACTCCATGTGCCCCTTTTGAACAACCACTTGGGCCTCATTAACACAATACAGCATATGTAATAAAGTGTAGGTTTTCTTTTTTCGTTTTTAAAACTTTTCTGCATCTGACTCACTGGACCATCAAGCATTGCTGTAATGGTAAAGCCACTCTTGGTTTATGGTCAAATTGAATAACTCACTTAGCACACGGCCATGTAAACATGCGGCAACAAAGGTAAAATAGAGGCATTTGAGTTACAAAGTCTATACCTAAAAATAAACAGAATTTTACCTTAACGTAATAACATACTGTAAGTAGGAGATCTGCGCTCTGCACCATGCATGGACTTAAAGGGGTGGCCCATGATCAACGTTGAATTACATCCTAAATGTGTCAACTTAATGTAATAATTTAATCACTTGTCTAATATATTTCAATTAATATTTCTCTTCACTTTCTTCTCTACTCTATCTTCCTGTTTTTTTTTCAACTTTAATTACGATTATATTTAATTTGAGTATTCCCACTGCATGCTGGGATACTCAAATGTGACCTCACCAGGGGGCTGGGGTTGTGGTCACTGCCACAGCTGTTTTCCACACACTGAAACAAATCGCCATTAGTGACATCTATGACAGGGGCTATACTAGTCATTGCTCTTTTGAGCATTTGTAGGTTGTTAATTCCGATGGATGCTCAGTATGAGTTCACAGTGCTATATTCCTTTCAGTGCATAGTGGCAGTGCGCTCCCTTGCTAGGTCTAATGAGAAGTAAGTAAAGAACCAGCAAGCGAGCGCATTGTCAGTGCGATTTGAAAAAGAGAGAATGCAGTAAACAAGGAGAACAGAAACCAACCAGGAAGATAAAATAGAGACGGTAGGAAATTTTTAATTGAAGTACATTAGAAAAATGATTAGATTATTAAATGAAATAGACATTTAACATTAAATTCAAATTTGGTTTAGAACCACCCTTTTAATTACAATAGGCACATTATACAAGAAACTATGCCATCTACTTCTACTACCTTGTAAGAAAAAGTTCTACGTCCTTCTAACTACCACATGCTACTGCACCCTGGGCCGTCCTACTATATGCTTAGTCATTAATCTACTTTTTCCCCTTTCTTAGAAATAAATCATTCCAACGGGGAAAAGCCACAAACAAAAAGACGTACATAAATAAACATGGTACCTCTGAAAATGTCATCTTGTCCCGCAAAAAAACAAGCCGCCATACAGCTCCATCAGTGGAAAAATAAAAAAGTTTTAGGTCTCAGAATAAAGCGATGCAAAAATAATTATTTTTTCTATAAAATAGTTTTTATTGTTTAAAAGCGCCAAAACATAAAAAAGATATAAATGAGATATTTCTGTAATCGTACTGACCTGAAGAATAAAACTGCCTTATCAATTTTACCATACACAAAACAACATAACCCCCCGAAAAAACAATTAATTCTTTAATTGCTGTTTTTTTTTCATTCTGCCTCCCAGAAATCAGAATAGAAAGCGATCAAAAAATGTCATGTGTCTAAAAACGATACCAATAAAAACGTCACCTCGTCCCGCAAAAAACAAGCCCTCACATGACTCTGTGGGCCAAAATATGGAAAATTATAGTTCTCAAAATATGGTGATGCAAAGAAACCAATTTTTGCAATAAAAAGCGTCTTTTAGTGTGTGACAGCAGCCAAACATAAAAACCCGCTATAAATCTGGTATTGCTGTAATCGCATAGACCCGAAGAATAAAGTTGCTAAATCACATATACCGCACAAGGAACGGCATAGAAAAATAAATAAAACCAGTTCTTTACCTCCTGTTGATTTTTTCATTCTGCCTCCCAAAGATTGCAGTAAGGCTCAGCGCACACTTATCCTGCGCTGAGCGCTTACACAGGAGTTTCCGAGTAAATCTCTGAAATACGTAATTCAGACGGAACCCTCGATGGAAGTTGTGGACGCCGTCTAACCTGTGATCCGGCGGTATCCGTCTTTTTAGGATTACATAAAAGTGCCATCAGCCACATTTTTGTGCACTTCTGAAAAGAAGGACAATGCTGAACAGAGGCAAGACGGAGTCCAGAGTAACTCTGCTGCCTCATTATAGTTAATGAATCCCTTAGGGGTTTCATTTGAATCACCTCACTCACAGATTTAGATGGAAACCTCAAAGTAAGTGCTCAGCGTAGAGATAAGATAAATGTGATCTCAAACATTATGTAAAATGTTCCCAATAAAGCTTCAACTCAATCCACAAAAATAGCAAGTCCCCACTCAGGTCCGTCATCTGTTAACGGAAATATAGGGGGCTTCCACGTTACTGGTAGTACAAAGGCTCTGGAAAAGCTAAATGGCTCCTCACCTTCCAAAAGAAATTCAGCAAATTCTTCGCTCCCAAATCCAAATGCCCCCTCCATTCTAAGCTCCACAGTGTACCTAAACCACAAATAACGTCCACATATTTGGCATTTCTGAATGAGAACCCGCCTAACTTACTGGTGCATGTCTCCAGAAGCAAAAGTTGGGCATAACGCACTGGCGACTGCAACATACTGGTCACTACAGCGTACTGGTCACTACAATGGCAGTTTGCAATTTTCACTTCGTAACATTCATTGCTGCTTATTTCTAGAAAATACCCATGGAGTCAAAATCGGCACTACACCTGTAGATAAATTCCCAAAGGGATATAATTTCCAAAATGGGGTCACTTGAGGGGGGATTTTGCTCTTCTAGCAATTAGGGGCTCTGTATATGGAGTCCGCAAACTTATAGGAAAATCTGCGCTCCAGGAGGCAAATAGCGCTACGTTCCTCACGAGTCTCTCCGTACGGCTAAGCCACAGCCACATATGAGGTATTGCCACGTTCAGTAGAAATTGTGGGACAAATTATGGTGCCATTTTTACCCACTTCTTGTGTGAAAATGTAAAATCTGGGGCTAAAACAAAATTTTAGTGGTAAAAATGTAGTTATTTTTTCTTCACTGCCCAATGGTATAAAATTCTGTGACCCATCTGTGGTGTCAATACGATCACTGCAACCCTAGATTAATTCATTGAGAGGTGTAGTTTGTAAAATCGGGTCACTTATGGGGGGTTTCTGCTGTTCTGGCACCTCATAGGCTCTTCCAGTGGGTCATCGCACCTGCAAACCAAAACAGTAAAATCTGGCACTCCTTGCCATCTGAGCTTTGCACTTTGCCTAAAAAATATTTCCTGATTACCTGTAGGATATTGGCGCACTCAGGAAAAAATGGACCTCAGTTTGTTGTAAGAAAAAAAATCCTATTAGCCCTCAGAAAAATTAAAAACTTGGGGCTTAAACAACATTTTAGTGTTAAAAATGTAATTTATTCTTGCTCAATAGTATATAATTTTGTGAGGCACATGTGGTGTCAATATGATCACGGCACCTCTAGATGAATTCATTGGGGAGTGTAGTTTGTAAAATGAGTTCACATATAGGTGGTTTCTGTTGTGGCATCTCAGGGGCTCTGCCAATGTGACATGGCACCCTCAAACCATTTTAGCAAAATATGAACTCCAGTATGGTGCCTCTTTCTTTCTAAGCTTTGCTCTGTGCTTTAAAAGTAATATTCCCCCACATATGGGGTATCGGTGTGCTCAGGAGAAATTGCACAACAAAGATTATGGTGCAATTTCTCCTGTCACCGTTATTAAAATGCAAAATTTGGTGGCAAAATAACATTTTTGTGGGGAAAATGTGTTTTTTTTTATTTTCATGGCTCAACGTTCTAAACGTTTGTGAAGCACCTGTGGGTTCAAGGTGCTCATCACATATCTAATTACATTCCTTGAGGGGTCTAGTTTATGAAATGGGGTCACTTGTTGGGGGTTTCCAGTGTTTAGGCACATCAGGGGCTTTCCAAACGGGATATGATGTCCGCTAATGATTTTAAGACATTTTATATTCAAAAAGTCAAATGACGCTCCTTCCCTTCCGAGCCCCGCTGTGCGCCATAACAGTAATTTTCTCCCTCATATGGGGTATCAGCGTACTCAGGAGAAATTGCACTACAAATCGTATGATGCAATTTCTCCTGTTACCCTTATGAAAATGCAAATTTGTGGCTAAAATCATATTTGTGGGGAAAATTACATTTTTATTTTCACGGCTCAACATTATAAACTTCTGTGAAGCACTTGAGGGTTTAATGTGCTCACCACACATCTAGATCAGTTCCTTGAGGGGTCTAGTTTCCATAATGATGTCACTTGTGGGGGGATTTTCACTGTTTAGGCACATCAGAGGCTCTCCAAACGTGACATGGTGTCTGCTAATTGTTCTAGGAAATTTTGCATTAACCCTCTCTGCCATCAGACGTACTATTCCGTCCATGTGACCCTGGACCTAATTCCCATGGACGGAATAGTACGTCATGGGCGATCAGCTGCGCTCCCAGGGGGAGCGCAGCTGATCGCCGCCGGGTGTCAGCTGATTATCACAGCTGACACCCGTGACTGTGTGTCAGGAGCGGTCACGGACCGCTCCCGGCACATTAACCCTTGGCACACCGCGATCAAACATGATCGCGGTGTACCCGGGGCACAGGGGAGGATCGCGCAGGCAGGGGGCTCCCTGCGCGCTCCCCTGAGACCCTCAGAGCAGCGCGATGTGTCGCGCTGTTCCGAGGGTCCGTCCTCCCTCCAGGTCCCCGGATCCAAGATGGCGCCGGGGTCCTGCAGGGAGGCGGCTTCCTCAGTGCCTGCTGAGAGCAGGCGCTGGGGAAGCCTGCAGCAGTGCCAGAGCGATCACTGGTGTGACAGAGTGCTGTGCACACTGTCACACCAGCGATCTGCTAAAATACAGTGATGTCCCACCCTGGGACAAAGTATAAAAGTAAAAAAAGTAAAAATAAAAAGTGTAAAAAAAAATCATAAAAAAAAAAAAAATATTCCCCAATAAATTCATTTTTTCCTGTAAATAAAAAAAACAAAACAATAAAAGTACACATATTTGGTATCGCCGCGTCCGTAACGACCCCCCCTATAAACTGTCCCACTAGTTAACCCCTTTAGTGAACCCTTAAAAAAAAAAACGAAGCAAAAAATCAATGCTTTATCATCATATGCCGAACAAAAAGTGAAATAACACGCGATCAAAAAGACCGATATAAATAAACATGGTACCACTGAAAACGTCATCTTGTCCCGCAAAAAACGAGCCGTCACACAGCATCATGAGCGAAAAAATAAAAAAGTTATAGCTCGCAGAATAAAGCGATGCAAAAATAATGATTTTTTATATAAAATTGTTTTCATTCTATAAAAGCGCCAAAACCTAAAAAAATTATATAAATGAGGTATCGCCGTAATCGTACTGACCCGAAGAATAAAACTGCTTTATCAATTTTACCACACGCGGAACGGTATAAACGCCTCCCCCAAAAGAAATTCATGAATTGCTGATTTTTGTTCATTCTAACCACCCAAAAATCGAAATAAAAAGCGATCAAAAAACGTCACGTGCTCAAAAATGGTACAAATAAAAACGTCAACTCGTCCCGCAAAAAATAAGACCTCACATGACTCTGTGGGCCAAAATATGCAAAAATTATAGCTCTCAAAATGTGGTGATGCAAAAAACTATTTTTTGCAATAAAAAGCGTCTTTTAGCGTGACAGCTGCCAATCACAAAAACCCGCTATAAATAGTAAATCAAACCCCCCTTTATCAACCCCTTAGTTAGGGAAAAATAATAAAATTAAAAAAATGTATTTATTTCCATTTTCCCGTTAGGGTTAGGGTTGCGGCTAAAGTTAGGGTTAGGGTTGGCGCTAACGTTAGTATTAGGGTTAGGGTTGGCGCTAACGTTAGGATTAGGGTTGGGATTAGGGTTATGGGTGTGTTAGGGTTAGGTTTGTGGTTAGGGTTGGGACTAGGGTTATTGGTGTTTGGGGTTAGAATTGGAGTTAGAATTGGGGGGTTTCTGCTGTTTAGGCACATCAGGAGCTCTCGAAATGTGACATGGCGTCTGATCTCAATTCCAGCCAATTCTGCGTTGAAAAAGTCAAATGGTGCTCCTTCACTTCTGAGCTCTGCCATGCGCCCAAACAGTAGTTTACCCCACATATGGGGTATCAGCATACTCTGGACCCCAAGAGTTATTGTGCAATTTGGCCTATTTCTCCTGTTACCCTTGGGAAAATAAAAAACTGGGGGCGACAAAATCATTTTTGTAAAAAAAAAAATGATTTTTTTGTTTTTACGGCTGTATGTTATAAAACTTCTGTGAAGTACTTGGGGCTTCATAGCGCTCACCACACTTCTAGATAAGTTCCTTGTGGGGTCTATTTTCCAAAATGGGGTCACTTGTGGGGGGTTTCCACTGTTTAGGCGCATCAGGGGCTCTCCAAATGCGACATGACGCCCCCAGACCATTCCATCAAAGTCTGCAATCCAAAACGTCACTACTTCCCTTCCGAGCCCCGACGTGTGCCCATACAGTAGTTTTCTCCCACATATTGGGTATCAGCGTACTCAGGACAATTTGGACAACAACTTTTGGGGTCCAATTTCTCCTGTTACCCTTGTGAAAATAAAATATTGGGGGCGAAAAAATCATTTTTGTAAAAAAAAAAAGGATTTTTTATTTTTACGGCTGTACGTTATAAACTTCTGTGAAGCACTTCGGGGTTCAAAGTGCTCACCACACATCTAGATAAGTTCCTTGTGGGGTCTATTTTCCAAAATGGGGTCACTTGTGGGGGGGTTTCCACTGTTTAGGCGCATCAGGGGCTCTCCAAATGCGACATGACTCCCCAGACCATTCCATCAAAGTCTGCAATCCAAAACGTCACTACTTCCCTTCCGAGCCCCGACGTGCGCCCATACAGTAGTTTACTCCCACATATTGGGTATCAGCGTACTCAAGACAAATTGGACAACAACTTTTGGGGTCCAATTTCTCCTGTTACCCTTGTGAAAATAAAATATTGGGGGCGAAAAAATCATTTTTGTAAAAAAAAAAGGATTTTTTATTTTTACGGCTGTACGTTATAAACTTCTGTGAAGCACTTCGGGGTTCAAAGTGCTCACCACACATCTAGATAAGTTCCTTGTGGGGTCTATTTTCCAAAATGGGGTCACTTGTGGGGGGTTTCCACTGTTTAGGCGCATCAGGGGCTCTCCAAATGCGACATGACTCCCCCAGACCATTCCATCAAAGTCTGCAATCCAAAACGTCACTACTTCCCTTCCGAGCCCTGACGTGCGCCCATACAGTAGTTTACTCCCACATATTGGGTATCAGCATACTCAGGACAAATTGGACAACAACTTTTGGGGTCCAATTTATCCTGTTACCCTTGTGAAAATAAAATATTGGGGGCTAAAAAATCATTTTTGTAAAAAAAAAAGAATTTTTTTATTTTACGGCTGTACGTTATAAACTTCTGTGAAGCACTTTGGGGTTCAAAGTGCTCACCACACATCTAGATAAGTTCCATGAGGGGTCTAGTTTCCAAAATGGTGTCATTTGTGGGGGGTTTCCACTGTTTAGGCAGATCAGGAGCTCTCCAAACACGACATGGCATCCAGCCAATTCTGCGTTGAAAAAGTCAAACGGCGCTCCTTCCCTTCCAAACTCTGCCATGCACCCAAACAGTGGTTTACCCCCACATATGGGGTATCAGCGCACTCAGGACAAATTGCACAATAACTTTTGGAGTCTTGTTTCCCTTGGAAAATAAAAATTGGGGTGAAAAAGATCAATTTTGTGGAAAAAATATAATTTTTTAATTTTACGGCTCTACGTTATAAACTTGTGTGAAGCACTTGGGGGTTCAAATTGCTCACCAAAGATCTAGATAAGTTCCTTAGGGGGTCTAGTTTCCCAAATGGGGTCACTTGTGGGGGGTTTCCACTGTTTAGGCACATCAGGGGCTCTCCAAATGCAACATGGCGTCCAATCTCAATTCCAGCCAATTTTGGTTGGAAAAAGTCAAATAGTGCTCCTTCCATTCCGAGCTCTGCCATGCGCCCAAACAGTGGTTCCCCCCACATATGGGGTATCAGCGTACTCAGGACAAATTGGACAACAAATTTTGTGGTCCAATTTCTCCTGTTACCTATGGGAAAATAAAAAATTAGTGACTAAGAGATAATTTTTGTGGGAAAAAAATAGGATTTTTTATTTTCATGCCCGGGCATTATAAACTTGTGTGAAGCACTTGGGGGTTCAAAGTGCTCACCAAAGATCTAGATAAGTTCCTTAGGGGGTCTAGCTTCCAAAATGGGGTCACTTGTGGGGGGTTTCCACTGTTTAGGCTCATCTGGGGCACTACAAACGGAACATGACCCCATCAATGTTTGCATTCCAAAACGTTACTGCTTCTTTTCCAAGCCCTGCCGTGCGCCCAAACAGTTTCCCCCCCCCACATATGGGGTATCAGCATACTCAGGACAAATTGGACAACAAGTTTTGGGGTCCAATTTCCTTGGGAAAAATCAAAAATTTGGGACTAAAAAATCATTTTTGTGGAAAATTGTTTTTTTTTTTTTTCACACCCAGGCATTATAAACTTTTGTGAAACACTTTGGGGTTCAAAGTGCTCACAACAGATCTAGATAAGTTCCTTAGGGGGTCTAGTTTCCAAAATGGGTCACTTGTGGGGGGTTTCCACTGTTTAGGCGTATCAGGGGCTCTCCAAACACGACATGGCGTCCGATCTCAACTCCAGCCAATTTTAGTTTGAAAAAGTCAAACGGCGCTCCTTCCCTTACGAGCTCTGCCGTGTGCCCAAACAGTGGTTTTCCTCCACATATAGGGTATTGGCATACTCAGGAGAAATTGCACAACAACTTTATCTGTCCATTTTCTCCTTTTACCCTTGTGAAAATAAAAAAAAGTTTGTAAAAGATCATTTTTGTGGCTAAAAAGTTAAATATTAATTTTTTCCATCCACGTTGCTTCAGCTCCTGTGAAGCACCTGAAGGGTTAATAAACTTCTTGAATGTGGTTTTGAGTACCTTGAGGGGTGCAGTTTTTATAATGGTGTCACTTTTGGGTATTTTCTGCCATATAGACCCGTCAAAGTGACTTCAAATGTGAGGTGGTCCCTAAAAAAATGGCTTTGTAAATTTTGTTGTAAAAATGAGAAATCACTGGTCAACTTTTAACCCTTCTAATTTCCTAACAAAGAAAAATTTTGGTTCCAAAATTGTGCTGATGTAAAGTAGACATGTGGGAAATGTTATTTATTAACTATTTTGTGTGACATATTTCTCTGTTTTAAGGGAAAAAAAATTCAAAGTTTGAAAATTGCAAAATTTTTAAAATTTTCGCCATATTTGCGTTTTTTTTCAAAAATAAACGCAAGTTATATCGAAGAAATTTTACCACTAACATGAAGTACAATATGTCACGAGAAAACAATCTCAGAATCGCGAAGATCCGTTGAAGCGTTCCAGAGTTATAACCTCATAAAGAGACAGTGGTCAGAATTGTAAAAATTGGCCCGGTCATTAACGTGCAAACCACCCTTGGGGGTGAAGGGGTTAAAAAAGTCAAATGGCGCTCCTTCCCTTCCGAGCTCTGCTGTGCGCCCAAACAGTGGTTTTCTCCCTCATATGGGGTATCGGCATGCTCCACGTTTTCCTGTTACCCTTGTCAAAATAAAAAAATTTGCATCTGAAGTAAATTTTTTGTGAAAAAAAGTAAAATGTTCCTTTTTTTCAACATTCCAAAAATTCCTGTGAAGCACCTGAAGGATTAATAAACTTCTTGAATGTGGTTTTGAGCACCTTGACGGGCGATAATTTTTAGAATGGTGTCACTTTTGGGTATTTTTTGTCATATAGACCCTTCAAAGTGACTTCAAATGTTTGTGGTCCCTAATAAAATGGTTTTGTAAATTTTGTTTGAAAAATTAAAAATCGCTGGTCAATTTTTAACCCTTATAACGTACTAGGAAAAAAAACTTTTGGTTCCAAAATTGTGCTGATGTAAAATAGAGATGTGGGAAATGTTATTTATTAACTATTTTGTGTGACATATCTTTGTGATTAATTGCAGCCATTTAGTAAATTCAAAAAAGTTCACAGGTGTGTGCCTGTACAAATCAAGTCCTATCAGTTTAATTAAACACATCTGGACTCCAATGAAGGAGTAGAACCATCTCAAGGAGGATCACAAGGAAATGGACAGCATGTGACTTAAATATGATTGTCTGAGCAAAGAGTCTGAATACTTATGACCATGTGATATTTCAGTTTTTCTTGTTTTTTGCAAAAATGTCTACATTTATGTTTTTTATCAGTCAAGATCGGGTGCAGAGTGTACATTAATGAGAAAAAAATGAACTTTTTTGCATTTACCAAATGGCTGCAATCAAACAAAGAGTGAAAAATTTAAAGGGGTCTGAATACTTTTTGTACCCACTGTACATGACTTGTTACATTTTTTGACATTCTGAAGGCATAATATTCTATTGTAATTGTAGTGTATGGATGATGACTCATTTCCTAGAGCGCGATGAGGGTAGTTGGTCACATTCTGCTCCGAGATGGGAGAGGTGCATAAAAATGGAGGAAGCAGACAGCATTCTGTCTAGTAATGAAAATACCTAATTGTACGGTATGCTGTGCATTGCAAGTATGATGCTCTGACGTCAAGGTTAACGTGTGAGATTTTTGTGGCAAGTTGAGGTATTTAAATACAATGTGTCAAATTTAGAAGCAATATATGTATATTTTTGTCACCTTCTCTTCATAGGCGCTGCTTATTATATTAAATTTTTCATTTCTTATATACAAATGCTTTAGATTCCAGCCTTTCTATGGCACATTAGGCATAGAGCTCCCCCTTCTGGCAGACCAGTGTCATTACATATACAGATGAGCTTCTTAAGGCTACATTTACACAATCATATTTTCAGTCTGAGTAATATTCGTGAAAAAACTGACGGCACTCAAACCAATGTTATGCAGTAAGGCTGTTCTGTTTTTTCCCAGGGATCGAATATTTGCATGAAAAAAAATCACACCATGCACTATTCCCTTCTGTATGTCGGATGAGACTCGCCTATTCAAGTCTATGGATGCACAAACATAAAGCATAAAAACAAGTGCCGTACCGATGATGATACATATGAAATATCGTCCATTTGTTGTATTTGAAAATCTAACCTTTTTTTATGTGCTCCTGTGAAATTAGCTTATTACTGTATAGCCTTATTATATACTGGCGGCAATTTTTTAAGCAAAAAAAACACAACAAAAGGACATAATAAATTTAAAAAACATAGGAAAAAGACAGTCATATTTACCAGCACAGGTCATAAATCTAATTCACTATGGATGCAGCAGCCCCTTGTTAACTGATAGAAAAAAATCTGTCTTTTTGATTTTAGTGTAGGGACTCGCAAAGCAATGAGGACCCTTGACGCGCATTGCGAACTGACGTATTTGGGCCAAAATATCAAACAATATTTCATACATATTATTTATATCTGACTGCACATTTTTTCGTTGCGATGCAGGATGCAGCCATGCCCATCAATGTTGGGCTTGTAAGTGATGCCGCCCGTCCCTGTGGGGTGCAGTTATATAGTGCTGGGCAGCCCGCCTGATCTAATAGTATGGGCGTCACTAATAGGCTGTAAGCGGGACACTGTGCACTACCTGTGTGTGACCCGCGCCCTATACAGTCATGGCCAAAAGTTTTGAGAATGACACAAATATTATATTTTCACATGATCTGCTGCCCTCTGGTTTTTATGTGTGTTTGACAGATGTTTTTATCACAGACAGAAATATAATAATTGCAAACATATGAGTAACAAAAGCTTATATTGACAGTTAGAATGAGTTAAAGCAGCAAGTCAATATTTGCAGTGTTGACCCTTCTTCTTCAGGACCTCTGCAATTCTCCCTGGCATGCTCTCAATCAACTTCTGGACCAAATCCTGACTGATAGCAGTCCATTCTTGCACAATCAATGCTTTCATTTTGTCAGAATTTTTAGGTTTTTGTTTGTCCACCCGTCTCTTGATGATTGACCACAAGTTCTCAATGGGATTAAGATCTGGGGAGTTTCCAGGCCATGGACCCAAAATCTCTATGTTTTGTTCCCTGAGCCATTTAGTTATCACCTTTGCTTCATGGCAAGGTGCTCCATCATGCTGGAAAAGGCATTGTTGATCGCCAAACTGCTCTTGGAGGGTTGGGAGAAGTTGCTCTTGGAGGACATTCTGGTACCATCCTTTATTCATGGCTGTGTTTTTAGGCAAGACTGTGAGAGAGCCGATTCCCTTGGCTGAGAAGCAACCCCACACATGAATGGTTTCAGGATGCTTAACAGTTGGCATGAGACAAGACTGGTGGTAGCGCTCACCTTGTCTTCTCCGAATGAGGCGTTTTCCTGATGTCCCAAACAATCGAAAAGGGGATTCATCAGATAAAATAACTTTACCCCAGTCCTCAGCAGTCCACTGCCTGTACCTTTTGCAGAATATCAGTCTGTCCATGATGTTTTTCTGGAGAGAAGTGGCTACTTTGCTGCCCTCCTTGAGACCAGGCCTTTCTCCAAGAGTCTCCGCCTCACAGTGCGTGCAGATGCACTCACACCTGCCTGCTGCCATTCCTGAGCAAGCTCTGCACTGCTGGTAGCCCGATCCCGCAGCTGAAACACTTTTAAGAGATGGTCCTGGCGCTTGCTGGTCTTTCTTGGGCGCCCTGAAGCCTTTTTGGCAACAATGGAACCTCTCTCCTTGAAGTTCTTGATGATGCGATAGATTGTTGAATGAGGTGCAATCTTTCTAGCTGCAATACTCTTCCCTGTTAGGCCATTTTTGTGCATTGCAATGATGACTGTGATATGGAAATTTAATTAGGATAAAAATATCCTTCAGTGTTTGCTGCTTGCCATGTCCAAATCTCTATTTAATGTCTTCTTTGAGCGCTCAGAACGAAATGAAAACTGTCCACAAAGCAAGTGTCAGTATAACAGTTCGTCAAAGACATACATTTATTTTTCATTCAAGGTTTTATACATTTACAAAAAGGGGCTGGTTAGTCAATTAACATACAATTAAAAGCTGCTAGATTATTGGCTGTTCTAGTGTAAATATGATAATTATGATAATCATGATTAAAAGAGCTGAAGTTGCAGAATTATTGTTTATATTCTTGTGACCTAGTTGTCTTGCATAACTATAATGTAAACTACAAATATCTAATAAGACTTTTTGTACGTTCCTTATGAAGGTCTTATGAAGGCCAGATTTCTTTAAAACGACTGATTATAGCTGGCCTAGAAATATGTGAGCACAGGGTTTTTTAGCAAGTGAGATCTATCTAACTGTGAATACATATATGTGAATATACTTTGAATATATGGGATACATATATATTTCCATGACAGTCCCCCCTTAGATACCACTTGCCCTAAAAACCTGCTCCTGGCCCAAAGCGCTGCAACTCTTTTGTGCTGCCGGTGAGTTGAGAATATGCCTAGCGCATGTCTCCCCCACCGAATACAGACTTTTCGCAAATGGGCGGTCAGGAGGACTGTCCCTGTCGGGGGTTTATGTGTTTGCAATCATAATCTCATAGTTGATATGATGTTTCATCAAGGATGTGTATTCTCAGTCTGGAGGTAGTTCGGAGATCTGGTCAAGCCAGGCAGTTCCATCCGGACTGGTGCGAGGTCCAAGATGGTGAGTGGCATCAAATTGGTTGTCTCCTGAACAGTTTTTTCCATTATCCTGCGGATACAAGGAATAACACAGCAACCAGTAATTAATGCAAAAATGAGAACCCCCATAATGGCTGTCCCAACCTGTGCCAACATTTTCTGCCACCCACTCATCCACCCAAAGTATCGATCCCATGGGTCAGTGACACCTGACTTCTGTTTCAGTTCCTCTGATAACTCAGTAAGTTTCTGTATTGCCATTGTGACTTTACCATTTGGGCCAGTGTTGTCTGGGATGTAGGTGCAACAGGTGTCTTTGATCATTTTGCAAACACCTCCTTTCTCAGCTAGAATCATATCCAAAGCCATTCTATTCTGGAATGCCATAATGGAAGTGGGACCTAACTGTGCTGCCAAACCTTTTACAGCATCTATGGTGAAGTTAACAAATCTCTGCTGGTTATAATAGATGTAATTTATCCAATCAACATTTTTGTTTATAGTTACTAGTGGCAATAGTGACTCAAATCCTGCTTTAACTTGGTCTCTGGCCTTGAACTCATCAAGTAGGTCATCTGTCTGGTCAGTCAGAGCATCCACGACATCCTTCATGGCTTAGGTGTCTCTCCTGGTACGGGAGCTTCCTTGCAATGCGATACGTGGATCCAAACAGGCTTTCCCTCTAGTTATACAGAGGTTGGTGTCATCTGGGGCTCTTGGACAGGATCATCAAATCTGGCAGTGAGGAGAAAAACTCGAGAATGGACATTAGTTTTTTGACCAATTCAATTACATAAGTGTTATGATTTGGTAGCTGAGGAGAGCAGGCAAAAAAGGCAATACACCAGAGAGGTTGGAATCTATGGGATTGCAGTACCCTGACTAACCACCACAACTAAAGGCAGCCGTGGAGCGTTACTACGTTGGTCCTAGACGCCTCGTCACAGCCTGAGAAGCTAACTACACCTAAAGATAGAAAAAGGAAAACTATCTGCCCCGGAGCAGATCCCCAAAGAACATAGAAAGCCCCCAAACATGTAATGGCGGTTAGACAAGAGGAAATACAGACACAGACAGAAAATAGTATGAGCAAACATTGGGGCCCAAACTTCCTAAATAGAAAAGGATAGGAAAGGCACTTACTGCAACCCCAAAAAACCCTGAAAAGTACCAACTCTACTAATTACAAAAACACCTGAGATCATACGACCTCTACCACCTAAATTAGTTCTCTGGTGTAACAAAAACTAAACAGCAAGCACTGAAAAAAACTGGAAAAGGCAAATGAACAAACAACAGTGGCTGAACTAAACTGCAAGCACCAAAAAACTAAAAGAAGAAAATGTCTTATCTGTTAGCAGAAGATGCAGGCACGAAACAGCTTTTCTGGGTCTCTGGGAGTGTGCCTTACGCTAAACAGTGCAATTGGGAGTGTGTCATGCCATGGTTTGCGTGTCTCTTGGGCAATTTTTCAGCATTCTATTCTTAAGTGTTTTGTTCAGTTTTTCTACCTTCCTGCTGCTCTGGGGTGGTAAGGAGTGTGTAGGCCTAGATCTGACCCTACTGCTAATCGGGTCTTGTGTGTCAGATTTGCTGTGAATGCGGGTCCCTGATCACTTTCTATCATTTCTGGAACCCCGTATCTGCACACTATTTTCTGAAAGTAGCTGCTTTGCAGTAGTCTTTGCTGACTTGGAACGCTTCTGTTCATCTTGAAAATACTTCTTTTGACCACAATGGCGTATTTGAATTCTTCACTTGGCGATATCTGGATGTGGTCTATCTGGATCCTTTGAAGCTGGTAGAGTGGTCTTTCCAGACAAGGTGAGGGGGACTTTCTTCCATACGTCCAGGCTTGCATTTGCCGCAGGTTGGACAGCTGCTGGTGAATTTGGCTGTTAGGGTGGAGATCCCTGAAGCGAACCAGTAAGCACCAATTAGATCATTCATCTGTGTCTTTGATATGTGGATGTGGGTCCATGTACCCATTGGACCACCATAGGGTGCATACTTTGTGGTAGGCAGAGTTTGAAGTCTATTATTGATAGCCTTCCTTCTTCACGTGTTGCTTTTTTCCCATTCAGCTCTTTTTCTCCTTTTGGAGCTTGGTCTTGTAACTTCTTGAGCAGATTCCAGGACGTCTTTTTGTCAGGTTTCTTGTCTTCAGTCGTCATGTAGTAGCCGTCCGGCTCTACGACCTCTCCCACTTCTCCATGTTGTCTTCCTTTGGCTGCTTCTTTGGCTGTCATGTCCGCCATGTTATTGCCTCACGCCTCTTCTGTTTTCAGTTTTCCATGCACTTTTGATTTTTCAAATTGCCACCATTTTGGAAGTTGGAGTACACCCAGCAGGTCCCTGAAGGCTCCATGATGTTTCACGGTTGTCTCGTTTGCTGTGATGAAGTCCCTTGTAGCCCAGATGGGTCTAAAATCGTGTGCTATGCCATGCGAGTACCTGTAGTCCGTGTAGATGTTTGCAGTCTTGCCTTCTGCCATCTGGCAGGCCTTCGTCAGCGCTATCAATTCTGCTTCCTGGGCTGACAGGCTAGGTGACAGACTTCTGGACCACAGGATTTCTTGATTGCTGGTCACTGCACTTCCTGTGTTGAAACTTCTTCTGGAGCCATCCAAGTATCCCCCCTTGGGAGTGGGAGTAGAGTGGCCGGCTGAGGACTGTAGGTCTGGAGACGGTGACATTATGAGACAAAGGCAATAGAGGCGCCACAAAGATGCCTGGCGGTGGGGAGATTACTGTTGGTTGAGCTTGATTGAAGATTGCCAAGATGTCATGCGGAGTGAGAGTTTCCAGTGGCTGTCCAAGAGTGATGTCAGCAACCTTGTCCAGGAGGGTGTGTGCTGCGGATACTGCCATCAGGCAGGAGGGTGCTCTTCTTGCAACTGGATCCAAGCGGGCTGAGAGGCAGCCTAAAAGTCTCTGTTTTCCCCCGTGAATCCGTGCCAGGACTCCAGTAGCATGACCTTCTTTCTTCCATCAGGTAGACGGAAAGACTTTTCATAGTCAGGTAGGCCTGGTATTGGCGCTGAGACTGTGGAGTTCTTCCAATCTCCTGAATGGGTTGAAGGCTGCGTCTGATAGAAGGAGCGGGGTTGCGTTGATGCAAGCGCACAGAGGCTGCATTAGGACTGAGGCATCAGGGATCCAGGTTCTGCAATACGACACTAGACCAGGGAAGGCCTGCAGCATTCTTGGAGTTGTTGGGGGAGCCATCTTCTCCACAGTGGTCTTCCAGTCTTTTGACATGTGTTTCGTCTTGTGGGCAATACAGTGTCCCAGGGATGTAACTTGCTTCTGGCATCACTGGACTTTGTTCTTCCAGACCTTGCGTTGCTGTTCTTCCAGGTAGAGTAGGAGAGATAAGGAATAGACTGTGCAGGTGTCGATGTCAACCACACAAAAGAGAAAGTCATCCACGTGTTGTAGAAGAGTGACTCTTGCATATTCTGCAATCCAAGTTGACGAGGATGGAGGACATTGTCTTGGTGAAACTTGAAGGGCTTGTTTTGAGCACCTTGAGACAACACTGTCCATATGCACTGCACTGGTGCGTGAAAGCAGGCCTCCAGGTGGAGGGGAAACACTGAAGAAGGTACTGGCCAGTTTGATCACCATGAATACCGTTGCGGTGACTGGGACTCTTGAGAGCAGAGTGTGATGGTTCAGCACTGTTGGGGTTTCAAATACCGTAGCCTCTTTCGCGGCCTCCAGGCCTTGCACCATTCTGAACTCAGTGGGGTTTACAGTCTTTTTCTTCACTGTGGAAAGCTGGGATTGATTCCGATGGGCGAGGCAGCCCAGTTTGGCCTTGTCCTTCAGTATGCGGCAGGGGACTCCCATCTGCTGGTGCAGAGCTGGCGGGAAAACAAGCCGTCTACTAGGATCCACATCATGAGAGATGACGACCAGCTGGCTTTCTTGTTCTCCACCAAGACAGTCACTGTGTTAGCACCTGCTCTGGTCACAGGGGGTCTTCTTGTTGGGACGTCTCCTTAAACGGCTGCTTTTCTCTCAGCACGGGCCATTAGTAGTTTCTTTTTCTCCAGCTCGGTCTCAGGTCAGTATTTGTGCACAAGTTTGAAGAGCTGTGTGGCCTTTTTCCGGTCTAGGGCCTGGGTGAACTGGTTGATTGCAGGGGGCACCTCCTGGTGCTTGCAAAAGATGAACATCTGGCGTTAGAGCTGGATGAGGTGTTGCCATTCCATGAAGCGAGTAGGGTCCTTCTTGAGTTGAATATCCTGGCCAATGTCAAAGTTCTCAGGCCGTCTTCTTAGGCGAGCTCACTTAGACCTTCAGTTGGTCAGAGACATCTTGACCCTGGGTGATGGAGTGGCTTTTCTGGTACTATGTCCAGCACCTCCTGTGATAGGTCTGCAGTGTGGTTGTTTGAGGTTCCTGTTTCTTCTTGGGTCAGGGGTGAAGAAAGTGTCATGGTCCCATCTTCCTGGAACACTCTGGTCGCTTTCAGCTTCTGCAGTAGGTCCACTCCCAATAGGTTGAGGGTGCAGGTTTTTGACACAACAAACTGGGACATGATGGAGTGTTCTGGCTGAGTCCACATGCTCAGGGGCTTCATAATCTGGAAATATCTGACTTGACCATCAATTCCCATGCAGGAAGCAGAAGATTCTGATAGGTAGGTGAGGTTGCGGAGTTCCACAAGAAAAGATATGACTACGCCACCCACTCTCAGGATATTGGTCCCACTGGTGGGGTTCCTTGTGGACTTGGTGTGCTCTTGTCCTATGGACGGGGTTCTTCACTGCTTTCTGTGTTTCTTCCTTGGCTTGCTTCTCTAGACAAAGTGGTGGGTCGTAGGGGTTTTCTGCAGCGGTTCCGGTAATGGCCAAGCTTGCCACATTTGTAACACTTGACATTTCTTCTGTCTTTAAAACGTGGTTGGCCATCTGGCTCTGAGACCACCATCAGGGGAGCTGTTTTGCACACTCCTGGCTGGGATTCTATCCCTTTTGCGACTGTGAGCAGGGTGTCCATTGCTATTGACCTGTACTCAGGCCTAGCTACTATCAGTGGCTTTCTGATTGGTTCTCTCAGTCCATGCACAAAGGCCTGTGCCAACATCTGTCTGTGTATCTGATCATGAATATTGAAGCCCAAATCCTGAAACACTTGCATCACTCTGCCATGGAACTTCTCCACAGACTCTGTCTTGTCTTGACTCGTGACATGTAGGCTGAGAGTTTGTCCTGTCAGTCTGCTTTTGGCCCATTCTCTGAGTTGCTCAATTAGCTTTGGTCCTGTCTCCCAGACATACGCATCTAACTCTGCTGGAAGCTTGAAGTGTTCTCTCATAATTGACCAGAATGCATCACCTGCTTTTATTTCCATTTCGGTCCAGAGATCAATCCAGGCTGCTGTATACGTTTGCTGGATCTGCTGCATTTTTTGGCAAAATAGCATGGGGTGTATCCCTGGGTCTGGCAGCATACTGATCACCTGGCTTGGGATGAAAGGCTCATAGGATGGTGCCTCTACCTGTCCCTGCTCTATTGGTGCTTGTGTGTTTTCTTCCCTAGTATTGGGCAGCATGTGTGACGTTGCATCTTCATCTTCATCAGATAAGAAGTGACATGGTGTACTTGGTGCATACACTGGGTGAGATTTGGGCTTTAAAGTTGTCTTGCTGCATGGGGATTTCCCACTTCCTTGCTGAGGCTGTGGTGGATCAGTGTCATGGTTCCATGCTAGCAGCCCTGTAGCTATACCACCCCCCTGTGAAGCCCTAGCTGTGGGCTGTTGTGTCTGGGGGCTACATGTAGCGTTTTGTGTAGGGAGATTTGCACTTTCTTCTCCTGATATAATGACTAGGGAGAGGTGGGGGGCACCGCATGCTACACAAGTGTCCCTGTACCATGGATTCTGTTGAGAACAGACTGAACATGTCCAATATTTCCCTTCACCATATGGGGGTGGTGATGGCTTAGCATCTTTCTCTATCTTGTACACATATCTTTCTGGACTTCCTAAACGATGCAAGTTTACTGCCACTTTGTACCATGCATTTGCATCAGTCAGCAATTTTGAATCTACTAGCTTCCCTTTTCTATTTTTCAATACATCCTGCCATTCCGCAGCTTGGAGTCTGCCCTTCTTATGGATTTCACACACTTTCATGAGCTGTCTGTAATTTTTACATACTTTACTCCTTCTTGTTCAGCTACCAGCTGGGGGGCAGTTTTCTCTCCAGGAGCATAAGACTCTCCTGCTTGCCCATCTTGTTCCCCATTTTAAAAAAAAGAGAAATTTTTCCAAAACAAAAACTTCAACACGAAAGTTTGATTGAGGAGAAAAAAAAAAAAAATTATTTCCTCGCCGAATGCCCGACGGGAGGGGCTACTCAGACCGCTGCGCAGTTTGTGTCTGCTCTCTCCCTCAGCCTGTAATTTTCCTTATCTATGTGACCTTGGTCTAAAGCAGGCTGGTAGAAAAAAAAGAAAATGGCTGGAGAAATAAAACTCTAAAATAAATTGCTTAGAGAAAAAATCTCTCCAAAATCATTTAAAAATGTACTTAAAAGAAAAATTTTAAAAACAAAAGTTAGATTTAGTAAAGAACTCTAGAAAAAGAAAAGAAAAAAAAAAATAATAAATTCACCAAAAAGGGGAGAAAAGAAAAACCGTATTAATCATAAAACTCTGAAAAACAAACCTTGTTACTAAAACAGGTAATTAAAAAACAGAAAAGAGGTGGAAAAATTGATTGTAAAATGATAAAAAACAAAATGAAAAGTGCTTTAAAACTTCTGTCTGTAGCGTAGGTTTTTTTTTTTTTTTTTCCTACCGCTCTCTGGAATGTCAGCTGGCTGCTGCCAGCACTTCCCCCCTCCCTTCTACCTCTGCTTGCTGTCTCTCCAGACACTGAAATCACGTAAAAAAAAAAAAAAAATTATTATTCCTCAGAATAGCAAAAAAAAAAAAAAAAGAATATAGTTCAGTCTGAATGCCTGATAATTTTCACGTTAAAACCTGTAGCCAAAAAACTAGCTTAAAAAACTAAAAATCAAAGCCAAGAAACAGATGTGACAACGTGATTAGCAGAGGAGGGGAGTCAAAGGGGTTTTCTCGCTGCTGCACCCAGCACACTGCTCTGAATGAGATACTGACAGAGCGCACGGAGATGTGATTTAAAGCGACAGTACCTGATACAGACAGTTGACAGGTACAAATGAGACAGACACCCGGGAGAATACGAATCCCTCTTTTGATGATCTGTGACACATACAAGCTGCTCTGGTAACTGATAACTCACCAATTGCACTGAGCGCGGTGAGGCTCAAGGTTCTATCGCTCTCTGTACCGTACGCCCTGGCCGGTGCGCCGGTCACAATAATCTGCAATAGCCTTCATCAAAATTCTCACTATCCACGTCTGATTTGACTGGGATGGCCTCCCGGTGCGTGGACGAACCCACGTCTGATTTGACTGGGATGGCCTCCCGGTGCGTGGACGATTATTGTGAGAACTTATCCAAACAAAGCTTCTGCCCTTCACGTCTGATCTTCTCACAACTGGATTTTTTGGGATAACTTCCCTCCAATGTGTGAAGAATATCTGCGTGGACTTATCCAAAACAAAGCTCCTGCCCTTCACGTCTGATTTGACTGGGATGGCCTCCCGGTGCGTGAAAGTTTACTGCGGGAACTTATGCAGCAATTGTCTTTTGCTATACAGCCCCCAGAAATCAGCAAGCAAAAACACAGTCACCGTTCCAACTTTCTCCCGGTTCACATAAAACATGAAACATATACAGCACAGTAGCAAACAACTCGGCTTATATCCCAGGGCTTTTGGATAAGGGTATGGACTTTTTACACAACCTGGGAATGCGGTGATGACCACGTCCAACCGGCTGGAAGTGTAGGCTAGGACTAGGCACAGGGAACATTCAGGTAAGATGACAGAGTTTTCTTACCTTACTTATGGAGCTGCAGTCTCCGTCCCGTGTGCCAAGGCCAGGGCCAACACCCCCGTCTCTCCGGTCGGCCGGGTCCTCGTTCGTTTCGTCCAATGCCCCGCGTGCAGGCGCCAACTGATATGGAAATTTAATTAGGATAAAAATATCCTTCAGTGTTTGCTGCTTGCCATGTCCAAATCTCTATTTAATGTCTTCTTTGAGCGCTCAGAACGAAATGAAAACTGTCCACAAAGCAAGTGTCAGTATAACAGTTCGTCAAAGACATACATTTATTTTTCATTCAAGGTTTTATACATTTACAAAAAGGGGCTGATTAGTCAATTAACATACAATTAAAAGCTGCTAGATTATTGGCTGTTCTAGTGTAAATATGATAATTATGATAATCATGATTAAAAGAGCTGAAGTTGCAGAATTATTGTTTATATTCTTGTGACCTAGTTGTCTTGCATAACTATAATGTAAACAACAAATATCTAATAAGACTTTTTGTACGTTCCTTATGAAGGCCTTATGAAGGCCTTATGAAGGCCAGATTTCTTTAAAACGACTGATTATAGCTGGCCTAGAAATATGTGAGCACAGGGTTTTTTAGCAAGTGAGATCTATCTAACTGTGAATACATATATGTGAATATACTTTGAATATATGGGATACATATATATTTCCATGACAACTGCACGTGTTTCTTTAGAGATAACCATGGTTAACAGAAGAGAAACAATGATGCCAAGCACCAGCCTCCTTTTAAAGTGTCCAGTGGTGTCATTCTTATTTAATCATGACAGATTGATCTCCAGCCATGTCCTCATCAACACCCACACCTGTGTTAATGGAGCAATCACGGAAAAGAGGTTAGCTGGTCCTTTTAAGGCAGGGCTGCAATGATGTTGAAATGTGTTTTGGGGGATAAAGTTCATTTTCTAGCCAAATATTGACTTTTCAAGTAATTGCTGTTAAGCTGATCACTCTTTATAATATTCTGGAGTATATGCAAATTGCCATTAGAAAAAGTGAAGCAGTAGACTTTGTAAAAATTAATATTTGTGTCATTCTCAAAACTTTTGGCCATGACTGTACAAGCCTCCGTGTGCATTTCCATTACTGGACGACCACCCCTTCCATGAGCGGTAAGTAGGTGAGTGGTAGCTTCATCAGTATTTTACACGTGTCCCTTCCACCTTTATCAGGGGGTCTGCTGCATCCGGTAAGCACATCAGTTTTCTGACATGTGTTGGTAAATACGGCTGCCTTTTTTCTGCTATTTTTTTAAATTAAAACTATTGACAATAAGCATAAAACTAATACCTACAGTGTGTTACAATGTAAATTCTCGTTTTGCACATGCTTAGCGCTGACTGTGCAGTATTTGTTTTACTTTTATTAAAACTAGTTCTGTCATGAATTGAGCTCAATTCATAGTCACACAGTCAATAACCTGGGGTCCAAAATATTAGAAAACAGCCTGTACATTTATCATGTGTAGTCATCCTGCCTGGAGACCTCTGATTCCTTACCGCTGTCTCCTGGCTCAGATCATGGTCCCTTTCCTCCTCCTTGAAAATGGCAGCTGCGATGGCATAGGGAGTGCAGTGGTAAATCTACATCATGCCTTCCTTGCCATTTCTATGCTATGGCATTGAAAACTCAGGGGAGATATGGTTTGGACTTTGTTTTTGCGTTTTCATTCTTCCCAATCCAGGGGAATTCCCATTGACTCTACTGTGATGTGCCAGCGCGATGACGTCATTAGCTGGCATTGGGGATCAGAAGTGGAGCCTAGGAAACCGAAGCAGAGCACCAGGGAAGCGGGAGCAAGGCGACTATGGCTGTATGTGTTTTTTATTAATATGTGTATGGGATGTGAGGGCTCGTACTGTATATAGGTTGCTATTTGCAGGCTCACACTCTCACACTATATATAGGAGGCTTTGTGCAGGCTCATGTTTATAGTAGGCTATATGGGCGCTCATACTGTATACAGCAGACTATATGGGGGTTCATACTGTACATAGGAGGCTACGTGGGGGTTCATACTGTATATATATTCCTGATGAACCCCTGAATGACCAAAAGAGGGGGGGAAATGCTTCGGAAGAAGATGCCATTAAGCTTAGTACACTACTGTTTAGGCCATATAGGGTCTATATATATAAATAATATTCCATGTCCATAGAAGCGTGGCTATGAGGTATATGGATGTTTTGTGGTATAATTGCACTGCCACATGACGCCATTTATGATCTGAAGGGTTATTCGTTGTTGTACAAGGACATCATACATGTTTCATCTTGGATCTTGCTAAGTTTTTTTTTTCTGGTCAGAGTGTTGAAAAATATTGATGATACTGTATACCCGTCAGTCCATTAGTATCTTTATTGTATATATTTATATATGTTCATTACATCTTATCTGATCACCTATTGAGGATGCCTGGTCAGTTCGAGTAGTGGTAGGGCTACATAGGGGCAGTGGGCGAGGAGCGGGGGCGCCATACCATTTCAAACTAGGATGCCAACCTACGCTGTCAGGAAGGGAATTGTGAAGGGCAAAACTATTCCATATCTCCCCTCATTTCTGCTTATTTTTTATATCACTGTTTTTTCTGTGTAATGTGTGTGCATTTATGTGTTTAATTGTATTGGGTTTTTTGAAACTAAATAGATTTGTATTTGTTGTATGTAGGGGGCTATGTGGGGGCTCATACTGTATATTGTTGGATGTCAGCATACTTAATTCTGCTCAATATGAAGTCATGCTCTATTTTGTATAGTGCTGCTATGTATAGTGCTGTACATAAAGGAGGAATTTGCGCTGCACACTACACGCCTCTATCTGTCGTTTTCCATGCATGGATGTGCACCAGAACCAGAGCACATGTGTGTTACTCACATGACTTATCACATGAGCTATCAAAGGGGATCATGTGACATGTCAGGTGATACACCAGGTACCTGAGAGGCCACACCTTCAAAACTGCCTGGGGCCCTGGCTACTGTTAGTCCGCCCTGGCTATAATTGGCACCAATTACTGGTGTAAGTTATTGTATATATATGAGTCCATTACGGCCACTCACCTCCAGCTACACCCTGCTTTCTTCATTTATGAAAAGTAGAACAAACTGCAAGATGTCTCTATTTTTGCTCAAATCTGCATCAAAATTTGTAACTTTTCTTTTTGCAACAAAAAACTGGCAAACATTCCCCTGAAGTGTTTTATGTAACAGTGATGGTACAGCCTACTGATGGATGGAGGGGCCCCGCATGTACCATGTTTGCAGTTCCTTACTTCTCTGGTTTATCATAACATGGTTTGTCCTGATAAAACGAATCTGTCACCAACTTTTGCTACCCTATCTGAAAGCTGCATGATGTAGGGACAGGAATCCTGATTCCAGTGATGTATCACTTACTGGACTGCTAACTGCAGTTTTGATAAATATCACTGTTTTCTCTGCTGCAGATTTAGCAGGTCTCTGAATGCTGAGCTCTGTGTAACACCCATAAAACCGCAAATATATTTGTTAAATACATTCTGGGATTGACGTCTTCAATAACTCATCAACGCAGAGGCTCTCCACAAAAACCTTTTCTGACACACACACCACTGACTGGCAGGTTTGTATGTACACTGTGCATAGCAAGTGGCACATCACTGGAATCAGGGTCTAAGCCCCTATATTATTCTGCTCTCAGATTACGTAGCAAAACTTGATGACAGATTCCTTTTAATCCTAAATATCCATGTTATTCAATACTTGTTGCAACTTTATAGCTTAGCGTTTTCAAACCAGGACTTGATGGGAACTGATGGTTCCTGAAACCATTTTAGGCATTTCCCAGGAGCCCACAATATCACAAGATGTCTTCTTACAATAGGAATGTGTGGAGGAAAGGTTGGAAATGACTGGTATTAAAATATGAGCTCCAACCTGGGTATTTAACAGTAAGACCAGGACAGGAACTGCAGCCGAGTCAGTTGGGCCATGATGCAAATGTCTGCACAGCTGGCGGCTGGATCGCCTCTTTTCACGGAAACACATTGAAGGGTTCACCGTAATGGGACTCCTTGATTATTAGGGCATGTTCACACAGAGTTTCTTGAGTAGTTTTTTAGAGCTAACCCTCCCCAAATTCCCCTTAGGGTGAGTTTCCACGGTCAGGAAACGCTGCGTGTTTGGCGCTGTGCGCTGGCGCAGCGCCAAACACGCAGCGTCCAGATGTTACAGCATAGTGGAGGGGATTTTAAGAAATCCCGTCTCCACTATGCGTAACAATACGCAGGTGGCAAACCTGCGTAAACGGACATGCGGCGCGTCTTTTTAGACCGCAGCATGTCCTCGCGTATTGCGGCGACGGTGCGTCGCCGCAACAGAATATTACACAGGGCTATGTAGCCCTGCGTTCTTTCCGGAGGTGTTCCGGAGGTGTCCTGAACACCTCCGGAAAGATCGCGCGTCAGAAAGGGGGCGGGGCTTAGACGGAGCGGAATTTCCGCTCCGTCAAAAGCGCTATGGTTCCGGACCGTGGAACCATAGCCTTAAAAAAAAAGCTTTAAAAAGTCTTCGAAAACTTTTCCTATTTATTTGTATTGGAAATGTACTTTGCTGATGAAATTATAAATTTTGGAGTGTCCTCCTCCCCCACCACTACACCCTATCGTCCCCAGAAAAACAATTTGAAACTGCTTCCAGAAAAAAACTTTGGAAAACAGCACATTTCCTGACGTAATTTCTGCTTGTAAAACTCATTGTTTTTGAACGTCTCCATGTGAACATAGCCTAAAGGCCCCGTCTCACCTAGCGACACACCAGCGATCCCGACAACAATATGCACTTGTCAGGATCGCTGGTGTGTCGCTACATGATCGCTGCTGAGCTGCCAAACAGGCAGCTCAGGCAGCGATCAGGACAGCGACACTGCCGGTAACATCGCTTAGTTACCTGCAGTGTACGTTGGATACCAGCGCCCTGATGCAGGGAGCTGGTATCCAAGGTACACAGCGGGTTTCCAGGCGCTGTGCGGTGCCTGGAAACCCGCTGTGTACCTTGGTTACCAGCTCCCTGCATCAGGACACTGGTATCCAACGTACACATTGGGTTTCCAGTCACAGCCCTGCGCCTGGAAACCCGCTGTGTACCTTGGTTACCAGCGGATCGCTGGTCTCCTGTCTGCCACACGCAGCGATGCGTGCCTGTCACGGGAGACCAGCGATCAAAAAAATGTCCAGGACATTCAGCGACGATCAGCGATACCCGGCAGGGGGGCTGATCGTCGCTGAATGTCACACACAGCGATATCGCTGGGGAGATCGCTGTTGCGTCACAAAACTAATGACTCAGCAGCGATCTCGGCGAGATCGCTGTGTGAGACGGGGGCTTTAGAATTAGTGGAGGTCCTGAAGGTCAGACCCCCTCAATCATAATGTTCTGGCATATTCTAGCGATAGAATTTTTTACAGAGGAGAATGCCCCTTTGTCAGTCAGATTGTGGATTTTCCGAGCTGTTGGCAGTTTTTATGTTCTGTAGATGTGTACATGTTGGATGTATTTGTGGCTTTATTGATACACCTCTGCCTGTTTGATATTTTTCCGTAAACTTTAGACTTGGCTACAATTATCTACCTTGTGTTTGATCAATGCAGAGCACAATGCAGTCTGCTCCGGAGCTGCGCACATAAAGCTGCTCCCGCAGACTTCTCCTCAGTATGGCGAGATGTAAATTTAACAATAAAATAATGGTTGTTCCCTTGAACAAAATTCAGTGGATTGTTAACTGTGCATTACCTGGTGCGTGATTATTCCCCAGGTGCCACTAGCTGTTACTATTTGCTAATGGAAAAGATAGTGAACATTGTTCAGCGGAGTCTTCCTATTAACATAATTTTCTTTTATTTCATGCCTGTGGTCGTGTCAGTTCTCGGAAGCATATTAATTGGCTCTGCTGACATTTAGTGCATGTCATTAGATTACATTCTGGTTGCGATTTTTGATTCAGACAAACGCGGGTAAAGGAAATGGCAGGAGTCTGGATGTGCTGCATCTCATTATACCTCCTGCTCTCGCCATCCTGCGCCTGTCGGACAGAAATACTGTTTGGTGGGAAACGCTACATCATCATTAATTCTGCATCAGAGCTTTTCTGTGTGTTCGCGAAAATTGTACAGTCCAAACTTGAAGAGGACGACTTTTGTCATACGTCGTTGTGTCCGTCATATAAGTGTTACAGGAAAATGAAAGTGCAAAATAAATTCAATAAAACAAGAGAAATTTCATATTATTGAATATATGATTAGTCCTTACATTTTACACCCCCAGACAAGAAATGTGCTGCTTTCCTATTATCAGCATCATTTAACCTCTTCACGTCGCAGCCTATTTCCGTTTTTTTCGTTTTCATTTTTTCCTCCCTTTCTTCCAAGAGCCATAACGTTTTTATTTTTCCATTCGCATAGCTCGTTTTTCCAGGACGAATTGTACTTTTGAATGACACCATTTTGTGGTTTTTATTTCCCATGTTCACTATTTTGTAAAAATGACCAGGCAGTATGATTTCCCAGGTCAGTATAATTATGTGGATAACAAACATGTATAGGTTTTTATTTTATTTAAGTGGTAAAAGAAAACTAGGAAATTTGCTTAAAAATTGTTTTACTTGTGTCGTCATTTTCCGAGGCCATAATGTGTGCAATTTCCGGGATGTGGGGCTAGGTGAGGGCTTATTTTTTACTCATACCATTTTGGGGCAGATATGATGTTTTGATTGTCTGTTATTTCGTTGTTGCAGAGGCTATATTTTTCATATTTTTTACAATTTTTTTTAACTTTTTACTGTATTTTTTGCGATCATTCAATTCCTTGTACTATACACAGCTCTGCTATGTATAGCGAAAACCATGATCTTCTATGAACACCTTCTTCAACAGACCCCTGGCTGTAATGGAGAATGACAGCGGCATTTAACAGGTTAACAGCCAGTAGCGTAGCTCCACCAGCTTAATAAAGGCTTCATAATTCAGCCATCATCTGCTGGAAAAGTCATGGACCTAACATATGTCATGGACCTGACACATCACTTAACTGTACATCATGTGTTGGGATAAAAAAGCTTTTTTTTACCTTTGGAGATAATTTTTTCAAACTTAAATCCATGCATTTTGGGGTAAAAATCATTTTAGTAACTGGGTTTTATTAAAAAAATAATTACCATTGACCTTTTGTTTTACATGTTTACATGTTTTTGTCTATAGCTGACTCTGGATTTAGTTAACTGAGAATTCATCAGTGAGCTCGTTCTGATGGTCCAATGGTAGAGTTTATGACTGTAAATCTGTCTTTTTTAGCTCCTCTCAGCTTATGACCACAGATCACATAAAAATGGAGTGTACAGGGAAACAAAGAGACTCTAAAAACAAGACTGTTAAATGTTTAATGAAATTTAATTGAAAAAAAAGATTTTTAGCTTCGAATATGGTATCATTTAGATTAAAAAAACTCTCCCCAGAGGTGGACAACCCCTGAAATATTAGATAAATGTCTATAGATCTAAAAAAATTGAGAACAGTCTAATTTGTATTAAAGCGTACGCACGCAACTTGTATGGAGCTGTCTGGTCCATACACTCGGTGTCTAGTTTATCTCTGTATGCCTCCTATTCTAGATAGCGGGTTTTAGGATCCATATAAATCAGATGCCAGATATACAGAAGCAAGTATAATGAAGCCTGTGGGCAGTATATGGTGGACGTACAGCTTCATACTATAAAGCCTACAGTAGCTTGCAGTATTCACACCCCTTGGGTTTTTACCTACTTTGTTACATTACAACCTGTGTTTAAATATTTTTGTAATCCGATTTCTGTGTGATGCAACTGCACTAGATAGGCTAAGTTGGTGAAGTGAAAAAAATATATAAACAAAAAATACATTTATGGGATCAAACAACTAAAAATTGGCATGTGCATATGTATTCACCCCTTTTCCTATGACGCGCTTAAAAATTTCTGGTGCAAGTAATTACCTTCATAAGTCACATGCGTAGTGAAACGAAGTCTACCTGTGTGCAATCTAAGTGTCACACATCTGTCAGTATACACACACCTTTTCTGAAAGGCCACAGAGGCTGCAGCACCATTAAGCACGAAGCACCACTAACCAAACACCATGAAGACCAAGGAGATCTCCAAACAAGTCAGGGACAAAGATGAGAAGAACAAGTAAGGGATGGGTTAAAAAAAATCCCAATCTCTGATGATCCCCCATAGCACCATCAAATCCAGTATCATCAAAAGGAAATAACATAGTACCCCAACAAATCTGCCAAGAGAGGGCCACCCACCAAAACACTCAGCCTGGGCAAGGAGGGCATTAATCAGAGAGGCAGCACAGAGACCAAAGGTAACCCTGAAGGAGCTGCAGAATTCCCAAGCAGAGACTGGATTATCTGTCCATATGATCACAATAAGCCGTTTACTCCATAGAGGTGGCCTTTATGGAACTGTGGGCAGAAAAAGGCCTTTATTACCCAGAAAAATTGTAAGACTCGCTTTGAGTTTGCCAAAATACATGTAGAAGACTCCCCAAATTTATGGAGGAAGGTGCTGTAGTCAGATGAGACCAAAATTTAACTTATTGGCCACCAAGGTACACACTACGCCTGGCACCAAACTAACACGGCTCATCACCCCAAGAACACCATCCCAACAGTGAAACATAGTGGTGGCATCATCATGATGTGGGGATATTTTTCGGCAGCACGGACAGGTAAAATGGTCCGAGTGGAGGATAACATAGATGTCAAATACAGGGATATTCTCTTTCAGTCTGTCAGTGATTTAAGACTGGGATGGAGGTTCACCTTGCAACAAGACAACGACCTAAAGCATACTGCCAAAGCAACACTCAAATGGTTTAAGGGGAAGCGTGTAAATGTTTTGGAGTGGCCTAGTGAAAGCCCAAACCTTAATCCAGTTGAGAATAAGTGGTCAGACTTGAAGATTGCTTTTCACCAGAGGAAACCATCTAACTTGAAGGAGCTGGAGCAGTTTTCCTTGAGAAATGGGCAAACATCCCAGTGGCAAGATATGGAAAGCTTATAGAGACTTATTCAAAGTGACTTGCAGCTGTAATTGCAGCAAAGGAGGCTCTACAAAGTGCTGACTTTAGTGGGGGATAGTTATGTACACTGAAGTTTTCATTCATTTTGTCCTATTTGTTATTTGCTTCACAATAAAAAGAAAACCAAATGTTCACAGTTGTAGGCATGTTCTCTACATGAACTGATGCAAACCCTCAAAACACGTGAAATTCCAGGTTGTGAGGTACTAAAACATGAAAAATGCCAAGGGGGCAAATACTTTGGCAAGCCACTGTATACAAGCTCTAGGCACTGGCCTTTGCTATGTGTATCTTATTGCTCCCATCGCTGCAGTTTAACCCCCGAGATGCAACAGTTAATAGCAACTCTGGCATCTAAATGGTGCCAACCCTCACTGCGTCCCCCAAAGATGCAATCACAGGTTGTTGTTATCACAAGTCCTGAAGTGTATGCCATCTTTGTATATCTTTGATAGTTAAACATACAACAGACAATACTATGCAATGCAGAAGCATTTTCATCAATTAGACATAGTCCAACTTTGGGGACTAAAATGGATTAAAAAAATTAAATGGGGTAACAAAAAGTGGAATAAAAAGTGGTCAATAAAATCTACAACTTGTCCTGCCAAAAAACAAACTTTCATACAACTTCAAACATTAAAAACCTAAAAAAAAAGGAATGACTCTGGGAATGTGGCGACACTTTTTGTAAAAAGTAGAAAAGTAGTAAAGTATAAAGAGCCATATAAATTTATGTCTTTTATAAGGCAGGAATGAAAAAAGTTGGGGCAGGACACATGGCCAGACAGCAGCTTAAAGGGAACCTATCATGTGAAAAAACACTATTAAAGGGAATCTGTCACCCTAAATTGGCGGGATATTTAAATGCTGGCAGTCAGGTCAGATGGGCAGTGTTTTGGGTACTTGCCTTAACATGTTGTTCGCCGCTGTCTCCATTATTTCTGGGAATTGTAGTCGTTGCCCTCCATATAACGCGCCTGATCATTGCAATCTTGAATTGCGCACGCGCAGTATGCTTTGCCCGCAGATTGCAATGCACAGGCGTGTTATATGGAGGGCAACGACTACAATTCCCAGAAATAATGGAGACAGCGGCGAACAACATGTTAAGGAAAGTACCCAAAACACCGCCCATCTGACCTGACTGCCATCATTTAAATATCCCGCCAATTTAGGGTGACCGATTCCCTTTAATCTGTAGTATAATAGCGTTCTGAAGCTAGGCAGCCGCCGCACTGAAAGTCCGGGTGCCAGGAGGAAATTACTGTAAGGCCTCATACTCACTGGCGCCGAAAACGGATGATAATCAGAGGAAAAAAAATCGGATGCAAATCTGACCAATGTTAGTCAATGGGTGAATTCTCATTTGCAATTTTTTTCTCATCAGATATTGTTGTGAGAAAAAAATCGCAGCATGCTGCGATTTGATGCGATTTTGGGATGAAAATCGCCAATGCAAGTCAATGGGTGCGATTAAAAAACGAACAGCACTCGCACCATGCACGTGCTGTCCGATTTATATGCACCAGTCTCCTTTGAAAAGCCGGTAATTCATCCCCGGCTACTGTAAAATCACACTGACAGCTCACAAAACAGTAGATACATACACATAGAATACATATATATATATATATATATATATATATATATACATGTCATTGTAACACATACATATATATATATTTATAGTTCTTACACTTCTACATACTGTAATAGCCGCTAATTCAATTGCCGGCTTTTGTGAAATCACAGAACCCACATGAAATGATACATTGTTTCCACAGTTAACCATGTCATTTCCTGTATTTTGATATATGGTTTGAACTTACAATTACATGAGTGTACTTGTGCAAAATTTCAGACATGTAGGGGTTAATTAAAGGTGTAAATTCGTTGAAAAAAATGCGTGGGCTCCCGCTGTATTTTCTCCACCAGACAGACAAAGCAAGCGAGTGGGGGCAGATAATAATAGCCTAGGGAGGGTACATTTTTTTTGTGCCCCCCTGGCTACTAACATCTGCCCCCAGACACCCCAGAAAGGGCAAATCTATAATTAGATTCGCCCTTTCTGGCACTTTGCCCGTCTATTCCCATTGCCCTGTAGCGGTGGCGAATGGGTTAAAAAGGCGTTAATGTCACCTTAGTATTGAAAGGTGACCTTAAGGCAGGTTAATAATTGAGAGCTGTCAATTAGACAACTATCAATTATTAATCCTATTGAAGTAAATAAAAAAACACAAACACACTTTAAGAATAAATAATTTTAATGAAATCAAAACACATAGTTTTGACCATCTTTTATTTCACTCTTAATCCGTTCGAAGCCCTTGTTCTTCTAAAATAAATATAAAATAATAAAACAACATTATTCTTACCTATCTGGCGATCTGTCACGTCCCACGATGTAATCCTTCACAAAGGGTTAACTAGCAATCAGATAAGCAGCGCAAGTAATCCTGCGTGCTCATCTGATAGCTCCTGAATGAATGAGCTTATCTCCTGCCGACAGGAGAGGATGTGATTAATGAATGAAGCTTAATTGATTGTATCCACTTTCACGTTAGGTCAGGTCACTCAAGTGAAAGTGGCAATAAATCAATTAAGCTCCATTCATGAATCTATTCCTCTCCTTTCACTGGGAGAGTAACTGATTCATTCATGGGGTTACAACTTGGAGACAGCATTAGCTCACTGTTAACTGTAACCTGTTAACCCTTTCTGATGGATTACACCGTGGGACCTGACTGTACATCGGATTGGTAAGTATAATTTTGCTTTTTTATTTTATTTTTATTACAGGAAATGGTTTTAGCAGGAAAATAAAATATGGTCAAAAACTGTGTGATTATTTCATTAAACTTATTTTTTATTAAACTGTGTGTGTTTGATTTTTGTATCATACAATAGGATTAATAATTGATAGTTGTCTAATTGACAGCTCTCAATTATTAACCTGCCTTAAGGACACCTTTCAATACTAAGGTGACATTAACGCCTTATTAACCCATTCGCCACCGCTACAGGGCAATGGGAATAGACGGGCAAAGTGCCAGAAAGGGCGAATCTAATTATAGATTTGCCCTTTCTGGGGTGTCTGGGGGCAGATGTTAGTAGCCAGGGGGGGCACAAAAAAAATGTACCCTCCCTAGGCTATTATTATCTGCCCCCACTCGCTTGCTTTGTCTGTCTGGTGGAGAAAATACAGCGGGAGCCCACGCATTTTTTTTCAACGAATTTACACCTTTAATTAACCCTACATGTCTGAAATTTTGCACAAATACACTCATGTAATTGTAAGTTCAAACCATATATCAAAATACAGGAAATGACATGGTTAACTGTGTGGAAACAATGTATCATTTCATGTCGGCTTCTGTGATTTCACAAAAGCCGGCAATTGAATTAGCGGCTATTACAGTATGTAGAAGTCTAGGAACTATAAATATATGTATATATATATATATGTCACAATTATAATATATATATATATATATGTATTCTATGTGTGTATATGTATTGTTTCTATTCTTTATTAAAGCTGTCAGTGTGATTTTACAGTAATGCCAGGGATGAATTAGCGGCTATTATACTATGTAGAAGTGTATGACCTATATATATATTATATATATATTAGATGTATATATATATATATATATATATATATATTATATATATATAATTATTTGCTTTTTGTGAAAATTTTTTTGTTACAATGTGATTTTTCCATGACTTTTTACATAGAGATAACTGCTCTATGTAAAACTTCATGTTAAAATCGCATTGCATACAGATGGAAAACTGATGGAAAACTGACAGAAAACGCATGGTGCGATTTAAAATCGCATCAAAATCGCATGCCTTTTTACAACAAATGTACCGTTTTTTTCCTGCAGAAAACGGACCGATTTTTTTCCAGCCAGTGAGTATGAGGCCTAACTTTATTCCTCCCAGCAGCCTCAGGCTTTCAGTCACAGAGGCGAGGTCGACTGTCAATCAGTGCTGGAGCGTGGTTAAGGGCGCCACCCATTATGTAGTGAGCGTGACAGAAGCCATGCCACCAGCGCCTCTTTGACTGAAAGCCAGATGCTTCCAGGAGAAATAAAGTTCATAAGCGTTAATAAAGTTTTTTTACATGACAAGTTCCCTTTAAAGAGAATCTGTGACTAGGAGAAAAGTACAATAATTTTGCTCTTGTTTTATTCCTGCTTCTAACCCGAGTACTTTATTTTTTTTATTAAAATCCACCATATGCATCCAGAAATATGGGCCTTTTTACCCAGTGCTCAGCAGTCTAAAGACACGCCCCCAAAGAACACAGTGAGCCATGCCCCCTTGGTAAATAAAATTAGCACTAAATATAATGGCATATCATTGGAACCATATGGCAAATTTTAAAAAATAAATAAAAACAGGACACTCAGGGGAGCAGCGGGAATAAAATAAGAGCAAACACTGGCACCTTTTACACTGATAACAGGTCTTCTTTACTGTAAGATTTTCTTATGATATTTCAATATTATACAGCTTAACCTCCATTACTGTAAGTTTACTTGCATTGCACTAATACATTCTATCACTATTAGGGTTATTACATTACCAGCTGCAGTTTGTCCTATGATGAATTGAGTTACTGGCAGATCTTTCTTTGTATATTAAAACCTTTTTCCTTTCAGGCCATCGGGGGTTAATCTCAGTTCTTTTCCCCCGGTGGTCGCTGGTGTTATTACATTGCTGCTGACTTGTTAGGAAAAGGTGGTAACCACTCCCACCATCCTTTAAAAGGTCACCTGAGCTGTCAGCTGACTGTTGGTGATACTTCTGCTTTTTGGAGACCAACCAAGCTGGAGTCAGGAGCTTGCTGAGCGCAGTTGTCCTTCAGTTGCTTCCCTCATCTGGTGCCTTACTCTGCTGTGCGGTGCATTACAGCAGAGAAAGCTAAGTTTCATTGTTTAGTTTATTTAACCACTTGGTGTCTGTCTTTCCTTCCTTTTGTTGCTTTGCTGTAGTTCCCTTTATTCCCTGTCTCACCTCCTGGGGAGGGGGTTGTGGGGTTTAGCTCAGGGCTAAACAGGAGACAGGGATAGGTCGGTGACTTGTACCTCACTGCCTTTAAGTGTACCTCCACACCATAACACCACCTCCTCCATGCTTCACGGTGGGAACCAGGCATGTAGAGTCCAGCCGTTCACCTTTTCTGCGTGCAAAGCAGTAATCAAAGCAAAAGGTGGCTACTTTGAAGAACCTAGAATATAAGACATATTTTCAGTTGTTTCACACTTTTTTGTAAAGTGTAATGTATAATTCCACATGTGTTAATTCATAGTTTTGATGCCTTCAGCGTGATTCTACAATTTTCATAGTCATGAAAATACAGAAAAATCTTTGAATGAGAAGGTGTGTCCAAACTTTTGGTCTGTACTGTAGTTAGATTCCCCAAAAAGTTTTAATCACAGTCAAACAGGGATCCTGTTTCTACCCAAATCTATTGGGGCCTTGGTGAGTACATAGAGATCTAGGTCATTAGAGTTAGGGATCATCCTGATTCAAATGTCTTTTATGCTTTTTTATTGATGCTGTACAATAAAAAATTATATTGTGGTACTGTGTTAACCAGAAAAATCGATATAAATACTTTTTCTGCCCAAAAATGACAAAACTATTCTCGGACTGATACCTTTTATTGGCTAACCAGAAAAAATATATATTTGCAGCTTTCAGAGCCCAGGGCTTCCTTCTTCAGGATAGCTTAAAAAAATAAGTGTAAACCCGCCTGAAGAAGGAGCCTCTGTGCTCTGAAAGCTGCAAATACATAGTTTTTCTGGTTAGCCAACAAAAAGTATCAGTCCGAGAATACTTTTGTCATTTTTGGGCATAAAAGTATTTACATAATTTTTTATTTAAAAAAGATGTGAATTAAGTACCCTACATTTTTTACGTGTATGGGGATATTGATATATTTGTATCTATTTACTGCAGTGTTCCTACACATAGTGTATATGAGTCTCGAAAATGATGGCGGAAGCTGGGTGGTGGAGAGACCGCTTGGCAATCTACAGTTTTGCCTTACTATGACTGAGTTGAGTTTGCAGTCTAAAGTCCTATCCGCAAACATGTACTCACTCCAGGAACATGACTTCATGAGAAGCCAATTAAACTAACAACATAATTTGGGATTGTAGAAGGTAACCTACACAAACACAGGGAGGCCATGTGAACTACATGGTGGCTGAACCCTGGTAGCAATCCAACCCATGAAAAAAACATTTCAACAGAGCTGTAGCTAGGCGTTTCTTCACCAGAGGCCAGTGTATAATGTAACTTTTTATTTAATGTTCCAAAGAAGTACAAATTACAGAAAAGTGTGCAATAAAAGTAAAAATAATATTTTGAGGAAAGAGAATATATTCCACACACTAACCAGCAGACAAAAAGAGAGAGCAAGAGAAAACAAAATAAAAGAATCTAATATAAATAGTCTAGATCATATCCAGCCAGACTTAGAACTGTTATTAGGAGTGATAACTTTTAGAGGACCTGTCACTTGCTTAAAAAATAAATGAGTTAAATATATTGTTACATTTCTTGAGCTCCACTGATTGTGTCACACTTTTCCATATTGCGCTGCGTCGCTCCATTGCAGAAACATTCACATTTGTTTCTTCTGGAGTGTAGTATGTGAAATCTCTGCTCTGCAGTCCGACTACGTGTTTCCTCACAGTTTTCTCTGAGGGATGTGTGCCTTCACTCCCCTCACAGATGCAGCTAATATTATAACAGTTCAGCTTAGTCTTGGACTGATAAGACTGCTAAAACAGTTGCCGGACTGTGATTGGCAGCATTTGGGAAAGAGGGGGGAAAGTGCGCACCACAAGAGAAGACTATAAAGAAATGCCTAGTTGGATCTTAAAGCAAAGATTTCACATACTGCGCTCCAGAAGAAACAAATGCAAATATCTCTGCAATGGAGAGACACTGTTCAAAGCAGAAAAAAACAACAGAATCAGAGGAGCTTAGAGATTTTTACAAGGTATTTAAGTAAAGATTTTTCAGCAAGTGACAAGTTATCCTTATAGATTTGCTTAATTTATGTAGGTCATTTTAAGCAGAATAAGTTTTAAAATAAAGTCATAAAACAAACATTTAGCAAGTTGCAAAGAAGGAAAATGAAAACAAGGAGTATTCCGTCATTTCAAAACAAGTATGAATTGATGTAATGCTACAGAGCAAATTCGTTTGCTGTTATTTGTTATCAAAGATAATCTAATAGAATTCAGAAAATGATTTCTAAGAAAAAAAGGTTTTGCACCAGTAGGCTGCACAAAGGTGTATAAACACAAATATTTTTTAAAGGGAACCTGTCAGCAGTTTTGGCCAATACAAGTTACAGCTACCGCCTTTCAGGGCTGATATACAGTATTCTATAATGCTGTAGATAAGCCCCGATCCGACCTGCAAGAGAAGAAAAATAAGTTTTATTATACTCACCTGCTGGCCGGTCCAGTCCGATGGGTGTCTCCCATCTTCCTGCGATGCCGCCCTCCTGCTTGCTTCACAGGCTCCTCTGCATCGCGCTCCTGCGCAAGTGTACTTACCTGCCCTGTTGAGGGCAGAGCAAATTACTGCAGTGTGCAGGCGCTGGGCCTCTCTGACCTTTCCCGGTGTCTGCGCACTGCAGTACTTTGGTCTGCCCTCAACAGAGCAGATAAGTACGCCTGCGCAGGAGTGCGAGCCTGTGAAGCAAGCAGTAGGGTTGCATTGCTAGAAGATGGAAGGTGCTGAACCAGGACCTGCAACACCCATCGGACCGGACCGCCCCCCAGGTGAGTATAATAAAAGTTATTTTTCTTCTCTTACAGGTCGGATTGGGGGCAGATATACAACATTATACAATGCTGTAGATAAGCCCTGAAAGGCAGTGGTCGTATCTCATATCGGCCAAGCCTGCTGACAAGTTCCTCTTTAAGTTAAATGTCTAAATGTATTTTTGAGAATTAAGTATTTTTTACTTGTCTGTTTAGTAAAAATATAAATTACAAATGAAATAACAGTCTTGAAGTTTCTTATGTGAACTGTGCTCTACTATTCCTCCTGTAGATGTATAAAGAATCTGACAAGTGGGTGTCACTATTCGGCTTCCCAATAGGATTCACTGTCTGCCATTCACCAATGATTGGATCACAATGACAAGAGGAATAGTAATCCCCAGAATATAAAAATTATCTGATATGATGCCCTATATACCACTGCAAAGAGGTAGGGGTGAATTCTTATGCTGCAGATTTTGTTGCTTACATTTTTGCAATTGAAAATTGGTTCCTTTCATCTAATCGATGTTTTGGGTGAATGGAAAAGTTGCAGAACTTTCTACAACAAAATCTACAGCGTGTGAATTCACCCTCAGGGTACCTGCACTCATTATACTTTCATCTACTTGACAAGTATTGTATAATGCTGAGGATTTTATGTACATAAAGTCGGGTGCCCAAGACCGTCAGTACTCTCATCCGAGAGAATCCGGCCGATTATGTTAATGATACTCTGATCAAACACTGATTACAGTTTGATCAGAGTGTCAGCATAGTGTGATCCGATTCTCTAGGATGAGACAATCAGCACTCTGTAAGGAGAAGATGGAGAACAAACTTTCTCCATCTTCTCCATTGTGTCAATACGTGGAAATTGGACTGCACTCAGATTTCATCCGAATGCAGTCTGATGATTTCCATGGACTCATTGACTTGCATGGCTGAGTGCGATCCAGATATCAGATTAATCTTGGACATGAAAAAACGGACGTGTGCATGGCCCCATGGGACACAATTGGTCTGAGTACTATCCGATGTTTTGACGGATCGCACTCGGGTCGAAAATTCAGTCATGTGCACCTGGCATCAATCTGTGAAGAAAATGTACAGCAAATATGTTATTTACTTCAATGTTTTGTTCTCACCTGTATTGGAGTTGCCGTCATTTTAGTAGGAGTTTCTTTTCCTGTTTCTATAACGGAGCTCAGAACACCAGTGTGAATCTCGCCTTAGACTATCACTGTCCACCAATGTCAGGATCATCATTGCCCATAGTAGTCTTACACTGTTCTATATGTGAAAAATCGATGTGTGAATGAGGCCTTATTCTTGTAGAGCAGAATCCACAACTTGACATATTTTTTCTAATGCTGAATACAATATAATTGTAGCTGCCTGGATCTTTAGGCTAAGTTCCCATAATGGGTTTTGGGTGAGTTTTTGATGCTGTGTATTTTAACTTTACAAAAACACACAGCATCTTACAGTTCCAACAAAGTGGATATGATTTATAGAAATCTCACGCCCACTGTGCTTAATTTGCACTGCGTAAACTGATCTACGGTGCGGGTTTGAAATTTGCAATGTCAATCGCTCCATCGGGTACGTTTAGTTTTGTGTGCAGATTTTCCCAATAGAATTGCATTAAATGCGGAAAATTTTCAGCTAAAAACGCATTTGTGTTTTTAGTGCATTTCCACTGCAGAACTGCACTAAAAACACATAAAATCTGCACATGACTTTGTCAGTAAAGTTTTTTCAAAGACAAATACCGGAAAGCATAAAAAACAAAACAGTTTTATTTTAAAGCATGACATAACAAAAAGAGGCAAAAGCTGCAGCTTCAAAAACACAATAGAGACAAAAAAAACGCACTCAAAGATTTAGGCTATGTGCACACGTTGCGCAAATGCTCCGCAATTTTGCAGAACATTTGCGCAACTTCCCGCCGCGGGTAAAATGCATACGTAATTAGCTTGCAGAATGCTAGCGTTTTCCAAGCGATCTGTAGCATCGCTTGGAAAACTGACAGGTCGATCACACTTGTCAAGCATAGTGCTTGACTAATGTGATCAACTTAAATAATAAAAAAAATAATATTGATATTCTCACCTTCCGGCGGCCCCCGCAGCCTTCCCACTCCTCAGCGACGCGGCCGGAAAGTTCCGTTCCCAGGGATGCATTGCGAGAATGACCTTGGCGACGCTCCGCAAAAATACGCAGCATGTGAACAGCAATGCGTAATCCGATAGGATTGCATGGGATGCGTTTTCTAAGCGTTTTTTAAGCCATTACGCCGTGTAAAAACGCTGCAAAAACGCTTAAAAAACGCTACGTGTGCACATAGCCTTGATGAAAAAAAATGCTGGCAACATAATAGGTGGTGAAAATCTGAAACATCAAAAACTCACCAAATGCTCATTGTGAAAACATGGCCTTATGTGGATTTTTAGCCTAATAATACAACAATGGTGTTCTCATGTATTGGGTTCAGTCCACTATACAACTTGGAGATCAGTTACATACAGGCTGTAGTGTGGTCTAACGTTAAAAACTGTCAATATGTAATTTAGGTAATGGATAATGTGCTCAGAATGAGGAGATCACAGGACACCTACAGATACATTCATCGTCAGGACTCACTTTCATAGTATTGACTCCTCATCTACGTGACTTTAAGACAATAGGATCCTGTTACCTGTTAGTCTGAACCATGTAGACAATTAGTAGGAAAGTATCGGTTACAGGATCAATGGAACAAAAACCTTTCCTAAACAAAAGTGTTGTCATGTCGTCATTTAGGCCATTGTGAAATCACACGTATAAGTAATGTTTTCTGACTGTGTCTGTGGTTGATAGTCACCTTTACTTGAAGAGATGTGAGTCAGAATTTTGTACCCCATAAAAAAAACAACTAAGTTGGAAGTACTGCTATGCAGAGAAAGTCAAGGGGTCAAAACACCTGATCAGCACTATGTCCCCTTCATGCTCCGAATTGGTCCCAGAGGATTAATCCCCAAAGATCATGAACTGAGGGCAGATCCTAGCGATATCCCATCCTTCTATGGGAAGGGACCACTACATCTGCCTCGTTACCCTGATGAAGCCTGTAAGGGCGAAACATCTTGCTCTTTTTTAATAGCACCTTGTTCCTCTGGTCATTAAACATTACAATATAGGATAGAATCCCTGATAGTTAGATAATGGACAGCAGTACTTTTACTTTACACTAGTTATACCACAATTTGAGGCTATTGAAGCTGTGCACCTATATAACTACAAATAAGTAGATCTATCCATATGTATGTTACAATTGAGTAACTCAACACAGCAATTTGACCGCTTGGGACACATTTAAACATAAGTAAGAACAATAAGGAACAGGGCATAATTTTAATTTGCACTTTATAACATATGATTTGCACTTGTTATTCATAACTTCAAATTAACAATTTAAAGTTATGTTTTATTAATGGGATTTTTTGGCTTATGGATTTAAAATTTAAGCGATGAGAAAACTGTTTTTTCGTTGTGGACTCCGGGTGGAAAATGACTCTTGTTGCATTTTTTAAAATCCGCAACATGCCAATTCTGTTGCGGAAACTCAAGTGTTTGGTACAGATTTTACTGGCTCAGCTAGTTGGAGACCCTTAATCCGTAGTATTAACTGCTGGCCTCGCAGAAATCTACACATAAAATCTGCATCAGATATACAACTTGTAAGACACTGTTGGGAATTTATTCAAAATTGAAGCGGTGAACGGTCCAGCTCACCCCAAACCATCTCGATTGGGTTCAGGTCTGGTGACTGTGGAGGCCAGGTCATCTGGCGTAGCACCCCAACACTCTCCTTCTTGGTCAAATAGCCCTTACACAGTCTGGAGGTGTGTTTGGGGTCATTGTCCTGATGAAAAATAAATGATGGTCCAAGTAAATGCAAACCGGATGGAATAGCATGCTGCTGCAAGATGCTGTGGTAGCCATGCTGGTTCAGTATGCCTTCAATTTTGAATAAATCCCCAAAAGTGTCACCAGCAAAGCACCCCCACACCATCACACCTCCTCCTCCATGCTTCACGGTGGGAACCAGGCATGTAGAGTCCATCCGTTCACCTTTTCTGAGTGCAAAGCAGTAATCAAAGCAAAAGATGGCTAAATTGAAGAACCTAGAATATAAGACATATTTTCAGTTGTTTCACACTTTTTTTGTAAAGTGTAATGTATAATTCCACATGTGTTAATTCATAGTTTTGATGCCTTCAGTGTGATTCTACAATTTTCATAGTCATGAAAATACAGAAAAATCATTGAATGAGAAGGTGTGTCCAAACTTTTGGTCTGTACTGTATGTCTTATATTCTAGGTTCTTCAAAGTAGCCACCTTTTGCTTTGATGACTGCTTTGCACGCAGAAAAGGTGAACGGATGGACTCTACATGCCTGGTTCCCACCGTGAAGCATGGAGGAGGTGGTGTGATGGTGTGGGGGTGCTTCGCTGGTTACACTGTTGGGGATTTATTCAAAATTGAAGGCATACTGAACCAGCATGGCTACCACAGCATCTTGCAGCAGCATGCTATTCCATCCAGTTTGCGTTTAGTTGGACCATCATTTATTTTTCAACAGGACAATGACCCCAAACACACCTCCAGGCTGTGTAAGGGCTATTTGACCAAGAAGGAGAGTGCTGGGGTCCTGCGCCAGAAGACCTGACCTCCACAGTCACCAGACCTGAACCCAATTGAGATGGTTTGGGGTGAGCTGGACCGCTCACCGCTTCAATTTTGAATAATCCCCAACAGTGTCACCAGCAAAGCACCCCCACACCATCACACCTCCTCCTCCATGCTTCACAGTGGGAACTAGGCATGTAGAATCCATCTGTTCACCTTTTCTGCGTGCAAAGCAGTAATCAAAGCAAAAGGAGGCTAATTTGAAGAACCTAGAATATAAGACATATTTTCAGTTGTTTCACACTTTTTTGTAAAGTGTAATGTATAATTCCACATGTGTTAATTCATAGTTTTGATGCCTTCAGTGTGATTCTACAATTTTCATAGTTATGAAAATACAGAAAAATCTTTGAATGAGAAGGTGTGTCCAAACTATTGGTCTGTACTGTATCAGTGTAGGACACCTTTTTTTTTTTTAGGACAATCCATGAAAAAAAAGATATGTGAAAACGCACATTTCTTATAATGGGTCCATGATCTATCCCTGAAATTAAGGGATAGCACACATACCAGAAAACTGATGCTCGATATGTTCCTAAACTTCCATTCACCTTAGTGGAAGTGTTTTCTCTGCAAGCCCTATTCACATAAGTAGGATAGTTTCTGAATTTAAATTGATTAACTGGATTAATATCTATTTAAAATCTGTTTAGATCCACCTGTGGAATGAATGATTGTGCATTTTGACATTGACTGCTGATTTCTTACAAACCCTTCTTGGACCCCTGACGAAGCATTTGTGAAACGTACGTCGGGGTGTTTGGTGGGCGAGTCATTTACTAAATTTATTACATATGGTTATTGTTGTGATGCTTTTAACTGTGGGATATTTCTACATTAATATATATATATGTATATGGTCATTTGTATTGACTTATATGATTGTTCAGTATGTATATTTTGCCCTATGAGCGGGAAAATTCTTTTCTGTGGTTCCTACAGTTACTCACCCACCAATGTGTCCTTATGTCCATATTTTGGATTTTATTATTATTTTACATCTTGTACTAAATAGGATTTGAACATTTTATTCATTAGTGATGATTTTAGTCCTGGCATGTTTTGTTTTTGGGTTTATTCTCTTTTTTACAGCCCTGTGTACCTACGAGGTGGCATAATTACTGCACATGCAGCCAAGATCTGGAAATTTTCCATTTCCTATGGAATGTGTCTGACATGAAAACACCTGCCGAAAACTCTAACCTGACAGCAGATGTAATGTCTTTTGTTTCTAAGCAACTAAAATACCCGACTCCCACAGACTCAGTTCCCTAATTTCTTTATGGCGTAGACGTTTATTAATGGAAAACCACTCAATAGAGATCTGGAAAATACAATACATATAATCGACCTGTTGGTAGACACTACGGAAGTATCTAAAGATTTCCGGGAGGTAATGGGTCCAAAATTAAGTTACAGAAAGGGAATTATTACTGCTCCATTCTTAGGTTTTGCTTTATTTTCAGTACTGTTTTTAGTATGAAGGAATATCCAACAAGATTATAATCCAGATCCAGAAATGATTTTATTATACTATTCTTAGCACCCTACTGCAACTTATACATATTACTCCAGCAAAATTGCAATTCAGAGACGTGTGACTGATCATCACTTCCAGCATAGACCTTAAAGGGGCATTTCTATTTCCAAAAATCATTGCCTGTCCACTGGATACGTGATGATTGTTAGATTGTTCTGGGCAAGGGATAAGCGGGGGATGTAAGCCCCCCATTCTGGCGACCATTGGAGACTCCAAAAGTAGGACCTGCACTAAAATAACAATGATCATTTGTCCAGGGAATAGGTAATCAAGGTGCCATTAGTGTAACAGTACGTAACCAGTCAGTGACTAGTTCTGCATGGGAAGTCTCTGGATCTGTCATCTGTGCAAAAAGTTATCATTGTTTGCCTGTCTACCCCCTTGCATGGGGGTCTCCCTGTCTTCACAGGGAGTTTCTTTCCTTTCCCTCTTCCCTTGTTATCCTTTCCCATTCCTTTTTTTTCCAATTTCCTTGCTATCCCTCTACCCCTTTACCTTCTCCCTATATTTTAAAAATTTTCAATAAAAATTATTGTAAAACAAAAAGTTATCATTATTAGGGATAAGTGGACCCGTGGAAGTTCAGGTTCTGGTACGCTACCCAAACGTTTTTCCAAAGTTCAGTGCGGGTACCAAAACTTTCCTCAAACTTGAACATGAACTCGAAACCCATTGAAATGTATAGTGACCCGAACTTTTAAATTCTCTCTCCTTCTCCCTCTCTATCTCTCTTCCGAAACGTCCCTTCTTAACTATTGTAGTGCAACCCTCCTTTTTTGGGGTATTTATTGGGTTTTTGGCAATCCTTTAAATGTGTGCACCTGGCAGCATACTGCTAGTGAGGCTTAATTTTTGTATTTTTATCTTATCTATCTATCTATCTATCTATCTATCTATCTATCTATATCTATCTCCTATCTATCTATTATTTATCAATCATCTATCTATCCATCCACCCATTTGTCCATTATATTTATTTATGTATTTGTCTCAAATGCCCTTACATTTTATTGGATAGTTATAGAAAACAACAATAAATGCTGGTTATAAATGGGAGATATATTTGCACTTTACGACTGTGTGTGACTATCCCCCTGCAGAAGCCGAGCATGCCTGTCTTATATGCATTAGATAGGTCATCCAGATTCCCCTCTAACCCCCCACCACCATTTTAGGCCTTTGTCGCTCTCTTGACTTTCGTTAAACTGCAATTTATTCTCCTGCTCTGATCTTTAACCATAAACTGATGTTTAGTATCTTCATAACACTTTATTACTCTGTAAAATTTAACTGGTTTCCATTATCCAGCCAAGTGGGATCATCTTCTGGGCAGGAGGAGGGTGTATTCTGCATCTGCACAGTGTCCAGGGGAGTTATCTGCAGCCTGAGCGAGGGGGCTGCCCGAAAGGGTGTCAAAATATTTCCCACTCACATTGCCTAAATTTATGCGGAGATGAGGGACACAGTGATGATGGTGCTAGGTCCAAAAAGGCCCCAACATGTTGGGATATGGTCACCCAACGTTCCATGGCTCCTGGACGACAAATGTGCCCCGTAATGATATGTCTCCTTTCGGCACATGCTGACTGGCTCCCGGTGTGACCAGTGTAATGCTCTATATATTGGACATCGCTCGGGTTTCCCTGAAAGAGATTTTAAAGAAGAAAATTCCGCAAACTGATAGAAAGTAACAAAGATCAAACTATAGTATAATGCAGCACTGGTGACTGCAGCGTGTATGTGGGGAGCTTATTGTATTGAAGGCTACATACTTGCTGACAGTTTCCAAATATTTGAGTGGGTCACTTCGGTGTATGATTTTGTGTCCCGTCAGGGTGATCTCTGACCCTTGTGGAGAAGGCCAGTCAGACCACCCGATTATATATTTGTCTGGTGTCTCTGCCCAGGGGCTGAATGCTGGGAGTACAGGAGTATACAGATGCATGTTTGTGTGTATTTATGGCGGTGGGTAAGCAGGTGTGTGTGTTATTCAGAGCCCCCCACCCTTCACCCCTAGGATACAGGAGGAGGAGGGGGCTTCATCTCTTGTAGGAACCATAAAGTGATTAAGTGACTCCTTATTGCCCTCCTTCCCTTTCATCTCTCCCACTCCTGTCTCTTACTTCCTCCTTCTCTTTCATCTCTGCAGCCCCTTCCCCAATTACCTCTCTTACTCCTACAGGAACAAGTCTTGAGCTCTTTAACCCTTCTGCGCTGGATTAATTTCGGCATAGGAAGATTAATGTGGCCACAAAATCACTTTATTTCTCTGCTCAGAGGAGGATGAAGCTTCGGGCTCCACTGGCTGCTGTGAATTGGTGCCATGATGTCATGTAACCAAGTCGCTGACCCCATGGCGCTGCCACCTGAGCGTCATCTCACGGTGGCCCTGTATGCGGGAAGTCACACCACAAACATGAAGTTAGCATGTTATCTGACATGAAGTGATCTTCACCCAAAGTGATACTGAACACCAGATGGGCCAGATGAGGGTTTCTGCTTTGTATGCCCTATAGCTAAAGCTGGTCTCAAAAATATTCAGCATTCTTTGTAGACCCTGGCCTTCTGGGGAAGTTATTTTTATGGCTTCCTCAATTTACCCTCTGGCTTTATACAACTTTCTATTCCTTGTCCTGTACCTTCTGCCACCATCTGGGGTGGTATGGCTTTACTGCTGCTTTGGAAGTGTCTGAGGATCATGGGGGAAGGGACACAAGAACCAGAGGAGGTCACTGCTGCTTCCAAAACATTCAGTTCCAGTGTCCTCCACCAGAGGGTGTGATATCAATCAGCATAGTTGCAATGGAACATTGTATTGCAAGTCTTGGGTCCTACATGAGACTAAGAGCTTCTGTTGTAGAGGTCCAGACACTTGATCTTTAGTTTACACAATGGCAACAATGCTCTGTCTCTTACTGGTGACCAGGTAGATACATTGATCTGTCCTTTATGTGGGTCCGAATAAAATAATTGTAGAGTGCTCCATTGGTTGCCCTACAGAAGGCTGAATTCAGTCAGGGATATAGTAAGGTTTGTATGGAAAATCATGTGCACTAGCACATAGGTCACCATTTGTCAGCATGCAGCCTGTATGCCGAAGGCTAGCTCACTGACCGGAAATACGTCCATCTGACCCACACAGAACTATACGGACTGCAGTATGGTTCCTTATAGGAAATTATTATTAGAGCTTGAATTTCAAGTGTTTTACAAACAATGATCAGAGTGTGATTTGATTTTCTCGCACGAGAAGATGGGAAAAGGAATTTCTCCATTCTGTCAGTCCTTGATAACTGCACTCAGATGTCATCCGGGAGCGGTGCAATGTTTTCCACTGACTCATAGACTTGCATGGCTGAGTGCGATCCAAATAGGATGCAAATTGGGCACACAGCAATCTTTTTCCTTGGACAGACTTGGTCCGAGGTAATAATAGGACATGTGCATAACACTGGTCCGAGTGTGATCCGATGTTTTGTGGAATTGCACTCGGACTGAAAATACGATGGCACCTAATGCATTTTTCTTATGGAAAAAATGGAATACTTAGAGCATGCTGAATTAAAAAAAAAACAAACAAACAATGGACCCTACAACTCTGCAAAGAAAACTAAAAATATAACAAGCAAATATTTGCTGGTGCTATGTGCTACCACGTATGTCGCTTTTCTGGGTATCCTTTCGGATGCTGTAAGCCCATAAGAGGCTGCCACCTGCTGGACATCTGCAGAACAATCAACAATCTGCATTATGTTAATGCTGTAGTGCTGTTATTCACATGAATTAATGCCTACCTGTTTAATAGTGATTCTAAAATTTTATGTACTTTTACTGTGTTGCTATAAGGATGTGATCTATTTTAGCACTGGATTAAGTCTTATGTATATGCCTTTTTTTTTTTTTTACATATTATTACCATACAGCTTTGAATTCAGCAAACCTTTTTTTTGTTTCACATTACAAAGCCTCTCCTACAGCAGAGGGATTAATTATCTCTTCCATATTATAAACCCATTAACATTTTGCCTGTGTTTATTTTAACCAGAAGCAAAATGATAATATAGCCCTCCAGTCATGCGTGTTTGTGTCTCTTGAATAAAATGAAAGTTTTCAGGGGTTTTTTTGTATTATTTTTTTTTATTTTTTGAAGTGCCCAAGAGGAGCTAATAACCAATATAATTATATGTACGCCACTTCTATTACTGAATTTAGAAAAGCAGAAACAGCAATGAACATCAAAAAGCAATTAGCTGCGATAAAGAATGGAACCCGGGATCATAGGAGAGGACGGGGACGCTTCAGATCGACTCTTTGAAGATTAATTACGGGTCGCTGTAGATAAAAATTGAATAGGTAATTTGTGTGTATATATATATATATATATATATATATATATATATATATATCTCGCTCCAAAACCAATAATAATAACACCTATTGGCAAAGTGAGGCCCAAACAATAGGAGAAATGAGCTGTATACAAAATACAGAATGATATATCCGGCACAGAAAATTCTTCACATTCTGAATCTTAATTGATCCTTGTTGTAGTGAACACTTCCAATAATACAATATGCTATGGAATTGCTGTCTAGGCTTGTGCTACATGTTTTGGGTTGTCATTATGACTTAAGAGCAGAAAACATAGTAGTTTGACAATAAATGGCTTCACTCAATCACTAACCATGAGTGGAGAAAAAGGTTTGCTGTTATCATTCATATTCTCTGAGAAAAGGCCAAGAAAGCAAAAATTCTGCCGGGGTATGTAATCTTTTGAGCACAAGTGTATTTAAAACAGTAGTGAAATTACATTTTGAAATTGATCTTCATGATTGTCAATTTTTTAAAATATCATGACATTTTTAAATCTTATAATTTTTTTTCCCAAAAATATATGGTGAATTAAAGGGTGACATTAATGACTAAAATTTGTACCAGAAAAAACAACCCTCAAGTGATTATTTCGGCAATAAAATAAAATTAAGGGTCATGGAAGACTGGGTGGAAAAAAAAAAATTAAAGCCTCCCCTAAAAAGAATCACTGGCCTGGAATGGGTTAAAGGGCTTTTCCCATCTTCCTACATAATTATTTTTGGATTGTGCTTCTACAAAAACAACAATTTTGCAATTGAGTTTTAGTTTCGTGCAGACCAAACCATGAGGAGTGTGAATCGTAGCTTGATTCCTGGCTTTTGCCAGAACTTCTAGAAGTGTTTGACAGGTCTCTTTCATAAAGAGAAACCTGTCAATTACTTGGAGCAGAGGTAGGAAAAGCAGTACGGGGACAGAGCCGGAATTGTCAGGTCTCCAGCTATGGTCCACAGCCAGATCTTCTACCTTTGGCATTTCAGAGAAGAATCTGGTAGTCGTGCATCCAGACTCTAATTCATGCTTCTTGTGTTTGGACAACAAGAATCAGATAACAGTTTCCCTTTAGAATCCCTCTCCATTCTTCACAATATCTCCCTTCATAAATTTTTATTGTTTTACTATATGTGTAGTGCGTATGAGTCGCCCGTAGCCAGGGCCTGTGGGGTACTCGGCACAGAGCCCGTTCACTTCAATGGGGGATGTCACGGGTAGCACAGCTCGGTCCGTGGCCCTGGGGGCTCACCTCAATAAAAGGGGGAACATTTACAGGGGATTATAGGTTTGTTGAAATGTTCGTGACGCCACCTGTGGTTCCTGGTCAGGGTGACCAGCGCTGCAGGGTAGATCCGCTGAGGGGTTGTTACTGGGCAGCAAGGTGTTAAGTCTTCCACAGGCAAGACTGATCCCTCAGGGTATATGGCGGTGTAGGGGTGCAGGAGCAATAAGGCAGACACACACACAAAAGTCTCTTTCTGTACCTTTACTGATGGTATAGTTGCAGGCACGTCCCGGGAAGCTGTCAGGGTGGAGGATGCACATCCAGTAATCCCACTGAGTAGGTGTAGGGCCTCCGTACTCCTGTATGTGTGTGAGTTTCTGACCTGTATAAAACGAAGTCTAACTCTGTCTTCTCATATACGCCTGGCTGACTTTGTGGTGGAGCCTTCTCTTGGATAGAACTTAGTATCTAATGGTTGCGCTGACCAGACTCCTGTTCTTCCTGACCCCGGTTAGGTATCAGCACTGCTGGGCCCCTGCGACTTGAAGTCCCACAGCGTCTCCGGTATCTCCTACTAGTCGTGTAGATGCTAGCAAGCTCGGACCCGGCGTCCGGTAGTGCAGAGTAGAGGTAAGCGATCAATGCTGTTTCAACCCCTGTCACTCTCTTCTTCCTTCCACTCGCCTTTCGTCCTACTCTCACCTTTAACATAAGCACACACTGGCAGTAGATGGCAGTTTTTCCTTCTCTTCACCGCTCTCAAAGCGTCGGCACGCTTGCTCACTGAAAATACCTCAGTTGACTCAGTTTTGACCAGGCTAAGTGGCAATCTTCCTCCACCATTACTGGACTCCACAAAATAAACTAAGTTCAAGCTGTAAACTTCAGTCTTTCAAACACTGCAGCTCCCTTTCCTTTGCTTCCTTCTGAGGCTCTGTCCGAAGTAGCTATCAGGACCTTCCGTCAGACTGATCTATGCATACTTCGAGAGCTACTTTCCACTTTCCTAGGGAACTATCAGTCTGTCACGTTCTAAGGTAACTTTCCTCTCAGCTCATCTGAGTTAACACCAACAACTAGCCAACTCTCAGCTAGACTGCCTGCAATCTCTACTGCTCCGTCTCTCCACTACCCTTATATATATATGCATACTCTCCAAGGGCTCCCTCTGGTGGCTCCAGGGAATAGTGAAGGTGTGAATGAATATCAGGTATGAGTGTGGGTTTACCTTCTGTGCATCCTCCAGGGTACATGTGGCACCAAGCGCAGCTGGGCTACACATCCCCCCCTAGTTATCATCAGCACTCCCGGGCTGAAAAATAAATAAATTTTATATAACACTAACAATAACTCGTCCCTTGTGGGAGGTAAGGACACTTCAAACGTTGCAATAAATACAAATACAAGTAGAAAATAGCAAATACTTTCTAGTGCAAATATATACAAGATTCTTGTGGAGGACCTGTACAAAACCTCCCACGGTGGTCCTGGGTGGGCTGCAGGACTTCCCTTCTGCAGACCTCACTCTAGGCCACACCATACGGGTTTTTTTTCAGAGGTAGAACGGTTTACGTAAAACCAAGATGGGGCACTGAGTGCCAACTATTTACATTAAAAGTTTTTGGGCTGGCAGAGTCCTCAGCCACGCAGTCCACATTATAGACATTTCACATAATCAAAACCACATTACCCAACTGGGGTACAATACACATCACCATGTAAACATTTTTACAATAAAGTGCAACTTCTCTGGCAACTTTGTACAGTACAGTAAACCCTGACTGGGTCCTACTGGTCTTCTTCAGCGAACATTGCAGCATCTTCCATACCTGGGGCTGGAAGCACACTGTGGGTTTTTGTCACGCTGTCTAATGATATGTATACAATGTCAGTAAACTATTAATACAGGAACAACACTCTATACAACAACTAGTATAGCAACATCAGCATGTAAGTATAGAATAGATTTACCTGACACGATATCTGCTGAACTCAGGGTTAATCTTGAGGACTTGATGAGCTGAAACAGGAAAGAGGTGGACCGGGATCTAACCTGACCCTAAACTGGGGTCCTAACTAATCCCTCACCTTGGAGGTACTGATAATGGTTCAGAGGTCCAAGTCTCCAACCTAACCCTGTCTCCTATCAGACCCTGAACCCTGTAATCAGTCCTAAGAAGGATCCTGACTACCACCAAAGGGATATGGGCTGATCTCAGCTAAATACACAGATTAGACATATAAGACAGACAGGATAACACTCGCTTGCATACACACTCAAACACCAAAGGAACATAAATGGTCTGGGAAATAAACTCTAACCAAGTTGAGCTTAGAACAACTAAGGAGCTCACAACTAAAGTCTATACAGATTCATTCCTATCTGTGGTCTGCATGAAGGTTTCACTGGCAACTCCCCAAACAGACAACCAGGAATTTAAAGGAAACCAATCAACAAATAATCAATTGCAGCCGGGAGAAACTGCACCCAGTCCCAGCACCGAGCACAGACAGAATTAACTCCCTAGCTGCCAAACACAAAGAAACAGCAGCTCAGCTGTGAGAAGTCAAAATGTGCAACCGCGACGATCTTCGTGGCAATGCACACATGACAGTACCCCCCCTTCTACGAGGGGCCTCCGGACCCTCAGGGCCAGGCCTGCCCGGGTGAGTTCTGTGGAAGGTCCGAACCAAACGATCTGCGTTAACATCAGACGCAGGGACCCACGTCCTCTCCTCTGGACCATACCCTTCCAATGCACCAAGTACTGAAGGGACCGGCGATTCAGACGTGAGTCAATGATCTTTGATACTTGAAATTCCAAGTTACCATTGACCAACACAGGAGGAGGAGGTAGAGGTGACGGTATGACTGGTGCCACATACCTTTTAAGTAATGACTTGTGGAACACATTATGAATTTTAAACGTAGGAGGGAGGTCCAGACGAAATGCCACAGGATTAATTATGGAACTGATCCTGTACGGCCCGATGAATCTGGGACCCAGTTTCCAGGAGGGCACTTTAAGTTTTATATTCCTGGTAGACAACCATACCAGATCGTTCACATTCAGATCTGGACCAGAAACTCTCCTCCTATCAGCCATACGTTTGTAACGGTTCCCCATCGCACTCAGATTATTCAATACACCTCTCCACACAGAAGCAAGTGACGACGAGAAACGCTCCTCCTCAGGAACCCCAGAAGGGCCCCCCCCCATTGAAAGTACAAAACTGGGGATGGAAACCATATGCCCCAAAAAACGGGGACTTACCAGTGGACTCGCTCCGCCTGTTGTTAAGAGCGAACTCTGCCAGAGGCAAGAAAGAAGACCAGTCCTCTTGGTTCTCTGAGACAAAACACCGGAGATATGTCTCTAAGCTCTGATTCAGACGCTCTGTCTGACCATTGGTCTGCGGATGAAAAGCCGAGGAAAATGACAATTGCATCCCCCGACGTAAACAAAATGCCCTCCAAAATTTGGACACAAACTGAGACCCCCTATCTGACACCACATCAGAAGGCAACCCATGAAGTCTAACGATCTCCCTAATGAACACCTGCGCCAGAGTTTTAGCATTAGGGAGTGCAGGAAGAGCAACGAAATGTGCCATCTTACTGAACCTGTCAACAACCACCAGTATGACAGTATTCCCTGACGACGGAGGAAGGTCCGTAATGAAGTCCATAGATAAATGAGTCCATGGACGCTCCGGAAGTTTCAAGGGTAAAAGGGTCCCAGACGGACGGGTATGAGGGGTTTTAGAGCGAGCACACACCCCACATGACGCGACAAAAGTTATAACATCTTTATTAGCATTAGGCCACCAAAACCGGCGAGAAAGGAGATCTAAAGTAGCCTTACTCCCTGGATGTCCTGCTAGAGCAGAATTATGATGTGCCTCAATAACCTTTTGTCTCAACAGATTTGGGACAAACAGTCTCCCTGGAGGTCCTGCAGGGGCGTCCCCCTGAGCCTCTAACACCTCCTCCTCAAGCTCAGAAAATACAGCCGACACTACCACCCCCTCCTGAAGGATAGGACTCGGGTCATCCGTTTTCCCGGCCCCTGGGAAACTGCGAGACAAGGCATCAGCCTTTACATTCTTAGACCCCGGGCGATAAGTGACGACAAAATTAAACCTGGTAAAAAACAACGACCATCGAGCTTGTCTGGAATTCAGACGCTTAGCGGATTCCAAATACAACAGGTTCTTGTGATCAGTAATAACGGTAACCGGGTGGACTGCCCCTCCAAAAAGTGACGCCATTCTTCAAAAGCTAACTTAATGGCCAAAAGTTCCCTATTGCCGATATCATAATTCCTTTCGGCGGACGACAATTTCTTAGAAAAGAAAGCGCACGGATGCCATTTACCAGGGGACGGACCCTGGGACAATATAGCACCCACCCCTACGTCAGACGCATCCACCTCCACAATGAACGGCTGAGATGCATCTGGTTGGATGAGAACGGGTGCCGAAGCAAAACATTTCTTCAAAGAGGAAAAGGCTTGGCAAGCTTTGTCCGACCATTTAGAAAAATCCGTCCCTTTTCTTGTCATGTCAGTGAGAGGTTTGACGACAGATGAGAAATTACAAATAAATTTCCGGTAGTAGTTAGCAAACCCCAAAAAACGCTGCAGAGCCTTAAGATCCCCTGGCTGATCCCATTCAAGCACTGCTCTCACCTTTTCAGGGTCCATACGGAAACCGGAGGCTGACACCAAAAAAAACAAAAACTGAAGTTCCTGTACGGCAAATACACACTTCTCCAGTTTGGCGTATAGTTTATTGTCTCGCAAGATCTGCAACACCTGTCTCACATGCTCCTGATGAGACACAAGATCTGGCGAGTAAATTAGAATGTCGTCCAAATATACAACCACAAACAGCCCCACAAGGTGACGAAAAATGTCATTAACAAAATGTTGGAATACTGCTGGTGCAGTAGTCAGACCAAAAGGCATGACAAGGTTCTCATAATGTCCCCTCCGGCGTGTTAAACGCCGTTTTCCACTCATCCCCCTCTTTTATCCTAATCAGATTATACGCCCCCCTGAGATCCAATTTAGAAAACCATTTGGCGCCAACAATTTGATTGAAGAGATCAGGAATAAGTGGGAGCGGATACGGATCTCGAACAGTAATCCGATTAAGTTCGCGGAAATCCAAGCAAGAGCGTAGGCCTCCATCTTTCTTCTTCACAAAGAAGAACCCCGCGGCTACTGGGGAAGATGAAGGTCTAATATGCCCTTTGGCCAGACTTTCAGAAATATAATCTTTCATAGCCTGCCTCTCAGGACCAGAAAGATTATATAACCTAGCTTTAGGTAACTTAGCATCAGGAAGTAAATTAATAGAGCAGTCATACACGCGATGAGGAGGCAACTCCTGACACCCCTCCTCAGAGAAAACATCCCCAAAATCCTCCAAAAAAGGAGGCAATGTACTAGGCACGACCGCACTGATGACTGTGTTCATGCAGTTGCTTTTGCAAAACTCACCCCATTGGCTTATTTCTCTGGACTGCCAATTAATCACAGGGTTATGTTTAACCAACCAAGGAAGTCCCAACACAATGGGAGTAGGTAGACCCTCCAACACATAACAAGATAATTGTTCCCTATGTATTGCCCCTACCCGAAGGTCAATGTTATGAACCTCATGAACAAAGCTACCTTGGCCGAGAGGCCTGGCGTCAATGGAGAATATAGGGATCGGTTTGACCAATACACTCAGATGCATACCTTGAGCCTGAGCAAACTGAGCGTCAACCAGATTAGCCCCGGAACCACTATCAAGAAGAACAGACAATCTCTCCACTCTCATACCAACTACCACCTCCACTGGTACAAGGAACTGAGAAGAACTGGCGGATGAAATACATACTCCCAGGTTGTCGTCCACCACACAACCTGGATTAACAGTTTTCCGGCGACTTTTGGCTCAACAAGGCACGGGATGGACATTCTCCAACAAAATGTCCCTCTTTCCCGCAGAAAAAAAACATCTTCTAGTCCTGCGGCGTACCGCCAATCCCCTCCTACGAAATGATGTCCCTCCCAACTGCATAGGCTCATCCGAACAGACAAGGGGAACCTCAACATAAGGGACTTTAGTGGTAGGTGGAGAAACAACAGGGAGTGGGGTTACCTCACCCCTCTCCCGAAGCCGTCTATCAGTACGGATAGCTAAGGCCATAGCAGCCTCCAGAGAAGGAGGAGACTCATACTGAGCCAAAACGTCTTTTAATTTATCAGAAAGCCCATGACAAAACTGGCTCCTAAGAGCTGGGTCATTCCACTGAGTATCTGTGGCCCATCTACGAAACTCAGAAGCAAATTCCTCTGCCGGACGATCTCCCTGCTGTATCTTACGTAATTTTGTCTCAGCAAGAGAGACCCGATCTGGGTCATCATATACCAATCCCAGGGCAGTAAAAAATTGATCTACAGACAGTAGAGCCGGGATCCCGGAGGAAGGGAAAATGCCCAGGATTGAGGGTCGCCTTGCAGAAGTGAGATAACAATTCCCACTCTCTGCTCCTCACTCCCTGATGATCGAGGCCGAAGCCGAAAATACAATTTACATGCCTCCCGGAAGGTGAAAAATTTGTCTCGCCCACCAGTGAACCTGTCCGGGAGAGCTACTTTAGGTTCAACTCTGGTTTGCTCCAGGGAGACAAAACTTTGGACTTAATGTCCGTCAGCTCCATGGATAATCCCTGCAACTGCAGAGCCAGCTGGGCTACTGGATCCATGGTAACTGGAGATAATTTTTAAGGCCAGTGAAAATGTCACGCTGTCTAATGATATGTATACAATGTCAGTAAACTATTAATACAGGAACAACACTCTATACAACAACTAGTATAGCAACATCAGCATGTAAGTATAGAATAGATTTACCTGACACGATATCTGCTGAACTCAGGGTTAATCTTGAGGACTTGATGAGCTGAAACAGGAAAGAGGTGGACCGGGATCTAACCTGACCCTAAACTGGGGTCCTAACTAATCCCTCACCTTGGAGGTACTGATAATGGTTCAGAGGTCCAAGTCTCCAACCTAACCCTGTCTCCTATCAGACCCTGAACCCTGTAATCAGTCCTAAGAAGGATCCTGACTACCACCAAAGGGATATGGGCTGATCTCAGCTAAATACACAGATTAGACATATAAGACAGACAGGATAACACTCGCTTGCATACACACTCAAACACCAAAGGAACATAAATGGTCTGGGAAATAAACTCTAACCAAGTTGAGCTTAGAACAACTAAGGAGCTCACAACTAAAGTCTATACAGATTCATTCCTATCTGTGGTCTGCATGAAGGTTTCACTGGCAACTCCCCAAACAGACAACCAGGAATTTAAAGGAAACCAATCAACAAATAATCAATTGCAGCCGGGAGAAACTGCACCCAGTCCCAGCACCGAGCACAGACAGAATTAACTCCCTAGCTGCCAAACACAAAGAAACAGCAGCTCAGCTGTGAGAAGTCAAAATGTGCAACCGCGACGATCTTCGTGGCAATGCACACATGACAGTTTTAAATTGCATCACCATAAAGTCATGTCCTGCTACCGGTGTCTGGGTAGCCACAGTTCTCTTTTCTACTTTTGTTCTGCGATTGCCTGGAGGCCTGACAGGTGCCTCTCCTAATCTTAGGCTCTGCAGGTCGCACAGGCTTGGCTCAGCAAGGGATGCTTTTGCAGTCGCTGCGCTCTGCAGCGTTTCAGCATAGGACGCAGGTGCGCGGACTGGCTCAGTAGAGGGCGCACTAGCAGCCGCTGCGCTCTGCAGCGTTTCAGAATAAGACGCAGGTGTGCGGCCTGGCGCAGCTGTGGCTGGGGCCTGGGACGCTGAGACGCGGGGTGCGTTTCCTGCTTCAGGGACTGGGGCGCTGACTCTGGAGACGTTCAGGGCATACCACCCCTTTAGTCCCCAATGCTGCGTGTAGGAGACTACATCCCCTATTAACAGATCCCTGCCCGGGTGCCCCTCTGGCAGGTGAGACTCCACATCCCTCCGGTTGAAAAGACCTCCTGGTACAGGCCGGGCTCATGGATGAAACCCCAGCCTCCCTGGAGTTTGAAGTCTCGTATAGCCCCCTGGCGCCGCGGTTCCCGGAGCGTACCTTTATCTCACCGGACGATCTCCTTATCGGCAAGATCCTGCTCCCGGTACCTCTGGCGAAGCCGCTGCGCCTCACGCTGCTCCCGCTGCTGCCGCTCCTCCTGCTCACGGCGTCTCCACTCGTTCTCCTTCTGGGCGGCGTACTCCACGTCGTCCAGGAGCTCCATTTCCTCCCAGTCGATCTCCATCGCTTGTGGCTGGGTTTCTTCCGTCGTCCCTACCGGGGGACTGCATTCCGCTGCTACCGCTGCGGCCTCTGGTTCCAGGCCTGGCTGGTGTTCCGGTCCGGGCAAGGCCTCCTCAGCCTCCTCTCCTCCCACCGCGGCCTCGGCGGGGTCAGGTACAGCTCTTTTGGGGCCGGCCTCCGGTTCCTCTTCAGCCGCTGGTTCCAGTGGTGGTGCGGGTGGCAGTTGCGCATCCAGGGGGGAGAGCAGCCGGTCCCACTGCAGCCGCAGTTTCAGGGCACGCCAGCTCCGCTCCATCGCCTCCATCTCTGCGCGGTGTCGGGCCAGATCCCGCAGCGCCGCATCCACCTCCTCCACACGGTACATCATTTCTTCGCCCTCCCGACCTGGGGATGGTTCGGGCACAGGATACACCTCTTCAGGGGAACGGGGTCTGCGCACCGCCATTCCCCCACACAGCGACTCCTGTCCTTCCGCCATCTCACTCCAAGCCAGACTGTGCTTCCCATCTGGAACACTCTGGTCTTTTCCGTGGAGGCCGGACTTTCGCTTTCTCTTCCTTGCACTGAGGATGAAGAGGAGGCGGATCTCTCTTGCAGTGGGGCATGCTCTGACATTGTAGAAGCACTTAGACAGGGCGGCCATAACTTTCGCGCCACAGGGGGGGTACGCCCACGAATACACGCCCTCCTTCTTCTTCACCAGCGCCTCAGGGCGCGAATATGGTGGCAAAATGGCGGAAAATGGCGCCAAAAATCACAAAAACAGCAACACAGTCTTTTGCACAAAACAGTCCATTCAGGCACACAGGACTCGCATTTCCACGAGCTTCGTATCCTGTTCGTGACGCCAAATTTAGATGAGTCGCCCGTAGCCAGGGCCTGTGGGGTACTCGGCACCGAGCCCGTTCACTTCAATGGGGGATGTCACGGGTAGCACAGCTCGGTCCGTGGCCCTGGGGGCTCACCTCAATAAAAGGGGGAATATTTACAGGGGATTATAGGTTTGTAGAAATGTTCGTGACGCCACCTGTGGTTCCTGGTCAGGGTGACCAGCGCTGCAGGGTAGATCCGCTGAGGGGTTGTTACTGGGCAGCAAGGTGTTAAGTCTTCCACAGGCAAGACTGATCCCTCAGGGTATATGGCGGTGTAGGGGTGCAGGAGCAATAAGGCAGACACACACACAAAAGTCTCTTTCTGTACCTTTACTGATGGTATAGTTGCAGGCACGTCCCGGGAAGCTGTCAGGGTGGAGGATGCACGTCCAGTAATCCCACTGAGTAGGTGTAGGGCCTCCGTACTCCTGTATGTGTGTGAGTTTCTGACCTGTATAAAACGAAGTCTAACTCTGTCTTCTCATATACGCCTGGCTGACTTTGTGGTGGAGCCTTCTCTTGGATAGAACTTAGTATCTAATGGTTGCGCTGACCAGACTCCTGTTCTTCCTGACCCCGGTTACGTATCAGCACTGCTGGGCCCCTGCGACTTGAAGTCCCACAGGGTCTCCGGTATCTCCTACTAGTCGTGTAGATGCTAGCAAGCTCGGACCCGGCGTCCAGTAGTGCAGAGTAGAGGTAAGCGATCAATGCTGTTTCAACCTCTGTCACTCTCTTCTTCCTTCCACTCAGCTTTCGTCCTACTCTCACCTTTAACATAAGCACACACTGGCAGTAGATGGCAGTTTTTCCTTCTCTTCACCGCTCTCAAAGCGTCGGCACGCTTGCTCACTGAAAATACCTCAGTTGACTCAGTTTTGACCAGGCTAAGTGGCAATCTTCCTCCACCATTACTGGACTCCACAAAATAAACTAAGTTCAAGCTGTAAACTTCAGTCTTTCAAACACTGCAGCTCAATTTCCTTCGCTTCCTTCTGAGGCTCTGTCCGAAGTAGCTATCAGGACCTTCCGTCAGACTGATCTATGCACACTTCGAGAGCTACTTTCCACTTTCCTAGGGAACTATCAGTCTGTCACGTTCTAAGGTAACTTTCCTCTCAGCTCATCTGAGGTAACACCAACAACTAGCCAACTCTCAGCTAGACTGCCTGCAATCTCTACTGCTCCGTCTCTCCACTACCCTTATATATATGCATACTCTCCAAGGGCTCCCTCTGGTGGCTCCAGGGAATAGTGAAGGTGTGAATGAATATCAGGTATGAGTGTGGGTTTACCTTCTGTGCATCCTCCAGGGTACATGTGGCACCAAGCGCAGCTGGGCTACACACTTACAAGCTCTTTCGTAAGCTCGTGTGCACTTCTCTGAGGCTGGCCGGGATGGCTGGAGCCACTGTTACCGCCTGATCCTGGCCAGCCATAGTCTCACTGCCTTTCCAATACTACACAGGTAAGGCTACTTTCACACTTGCGTTTTTTTGCGCTGCGTTTCGAGCGCACATGAAGCGCATTAAAAAAAGCGTGCAAACTCTTGTAAACGCTGCGATATTTAGTCGCATCAGCATGCGCATTTCGACAAAAAAAACGCAGCGTTCTCTGTCTCTATCATCTATCTCTATAATCTCTGTCTCTATCATCTATCATCTGTCTCTATCATCTCTGGCTCTATCATCTATCCTCTGGCTCTATCATCTATCATCTGTCTCTATCATCTCTGGCTCTATCATCTATCCTCTGGCTCTATCATCTCTGGCTTTATCATCTCTGGCTCTATCATCTTTGGCTCTATCATCTATCCTCTGGCTCTATCATCTTTGGCTCTATCATCTATCCTCTGGCTCTATCATCTCTGGCTCTATCATCTATCCTCTGGCTCTATCATCTTTGGCTCTATCATCTATGGCTCTATCATGGTTTAAACAAGTGTTTAGACATTATTTACAGAAAAATCGCGTGCGTGCAAAAGCGCTGACGAGCGCAAAACCATGCGCACGCCAGCGCCCCCATAGACTGCAATGTTATTTTTTGTGCATAGCATGCGCACATGTGCGCACGCGTTTTTTAAAAGCGGTTGGGCGAAAAAAAAAATGCAACATGTAGCGTCTAGCGCGTATGGGCGCACACCGGGAAAATGCGCAGCGCACGACAAACGCACATGAACGCGTGCAAGCGCTAGACCCTGCGCCCGCCATGTTAAAGATAGGGGAACATTGCGCATGCGTCCGATAGCGCACGATGCGCTGCACGATAAAACGCAAGTGTGAAAGTAGCCTAAGGCTGCCTCATGGCAGACATAGTTCAGTGCTGCTGACCTGAGCTGCCACTTAAGCAGGAGCAGCTGACCACTCAGTAATCCAGAGACTGGAGGCCAGAGTCACACTTGCGAGAAACTCGCACGAATCTCGCACCTTAATATCCAGCACTGCCGCTGACACTCAGACCGGAGCGTTCAGCTGAATAGAAATACATGCAGCCGCACACTCCGGTCCCGAGTGCCGGGTATTGAGGTACGAGACTCGTGCGAGTTTCTCGCAAGTGTGACCCAGGCCTTACAGGCAATATGTCAGTGCTGAAAAAAAACCAAAATGCTAGAGTGGTGCTTTGACTAAAAGACCTATAGTTGCCAGTAGTCACCACCAGAGGGAGGCTCGGACCTTGCTGCATACTGTCCTAGTATTGCGCTCCGGGTATAACAGAATGCAGTAAGCTCCATGTAGTGGTGACTGCAGTAGACAGAAATATGTATTTAACTCCATGGGGAAACTTATTCCTTTTGCTCCATTATTTGCCCGATTATGCACAATAATTATTGCATATTTTATTACCCAGTATATTTATTAAGTACTTATACCAATATGTAATGCTTCTGTATCCTGACAGTTTCAGTTTTTGCCAGGCACAATTATCATGGCTTAGATGGAGTCCGAGTGCTAAACACATTTATTAAATGTAACTTTCGAAAAACTTTGCACAAAGTCACTCCACTGCTTGTGCAGCGTAAAATCTGCCACATTTTTATTTACAAATGAGCTACTCATCAGTATTGCTTTATTATTACCTGATTTGCATATGACTCTACACTACATTTCCCACAACCGGCACATTGGATTTCTGCAAAAAAAAAGGTGGTAATGGAATAAACCTAGAAAATTAATGCTAAAAATAAACACCACTATGTCATTCTGCAGCAATTTCTGTAGTCTTGCAGAAATCCTGCAGAGAACACAGGGATTCATTGTGTGCTGATCGCTTCCATTTTCAGGTGGAGAATGATTGATGAGGGTGGCTAGGCCAAGCAGCAGACAGCTACCTTCTTTGCAAGGCAAAGTGGTTAGGCTCCTGCTGTAGGTAGTTGTACTACAGCCAGACACAGGTCAGTGAGCGGAGGGAAGCCTAGCTGAACTCATGGAGCACATCTAAAAATAATTATTTCTCAATAATTATACTATGACTATGAGACATAATTGGATCAGATAAGAATCAACAGAAATGAGGTGATCGAGGAAATAATTGCCATTTTTTATTGTTGTTTTTATATTCTTGGCTCGGGTATGATTATAAGGAATTTTGGTTGTCCCAGTATTTCAGATATTTTTAGAATATCTGCAGAATTATGCAAACCAAGATATTTGACCCAAACCTGCTATGTTTCTTTATGAACAACAAAACTGCATTTTGCCTGGACTGGATCTCATGTGTATGGGGGCATCTTAATTCTCCCCTGACAGATGATATGGACATGTTGAATAGAAGAACAAGGACCAGAGGTGGATGAGCCGAATTGACTGGAGAAGCCCAAGTATACTTGATTAGCCCACATAGGAGAATGTTACATTACTGAAGTCAGGATATAAGAAAAGCATGCACAGCCGTTTTTTGAATGTGATATAGGATTATCCTCTTAATATATTGCAGTCACCATATTATATAGCACTGTGTACTTACAATTGCTCATTTTCCCTTTCTACCCAGCTAATTCTTCTCTTTTCTCTGCTTTATGTAGAAACAGGAAGTATCTTGTCCTTGAATGACTCTTTCCCCTCTAAAACCTCCTGCTGCCTCCTCTCCTCTGCCAGGGGACTTTTGCAGTGACTCATGACTTGTGCAGAGAAAATTGACTTCCTGTTTCTACATAGAACTTAGAAGGATTCAGCTAGTCTGTTTTTAATTACGTGATGTCATAGAACTAATGGGAAAGAGAAGAATTAACTGGATAGAAAGGCGAAATGAGCAATTTTAAGTGCACACTTATATATAATATGATGACTGCAATATAGTAAGAGGATACAAATTTTGATGGAAGTGCTTTTTTAATGAAAAGAAATGAAGTGAGGTGGTGCAGAGTGTTTTAATGTGGAAATCTTAAGGCCACTGATAAGATGGTAGAAGGATTATGAACTCAGGTTTACACGTGTTCAGTTTGAGGAAGTGTGTGGAGACAAGGAATAATGGATTTTAAGAAAGAAGTAACTGTACCAGATAGAGAGAACTATAGAGATAGACATTGTTTCATTGACATATGTGTGAGCAGGTTGCGGGATGCAGAGACGGACAGGAGACAGAGCAAGGGTTAATACTACTAATTAACGGGTATACTCCACGCAGGGAGGTGAATGGTTAAATGGGGAAAAGGGGCAGTGCAGATGAAATAGTATATACTGAGTTAAAGGGACAACGAACGTGGTTACAGTACAGTTCTGTAAAGAGTCTAATTTACACAAACAGGCGGTCTTCAGGCACTTGGGTCCATGAAGCAAACGATGGGGTTGGTTCGATGAGGTCCTGTAGACGATGATCCTGGTCCCGTTGGCAGCGGTTAGTCTCTGGTACCTTATGCAGGGTCTTCAGTCCATATGTCAATGTGGCAGAAGGAGTGCAGCTCGGTAAACATACACCAGGGAGTTAGGAAACAGTTCACGGTCACTCACCGCCTTTTCTAGGCGGCATGCGCGCAACACTAGCGGAAACAGAGCGTTTAGCAACTTGCCCTGCGGGGACCAACTGGCACAGGTCCGGTCTATGCTCACAGTCTCTGGTATCTGGTAATGTCAGCGAGGATGCTCGGGCACGGGCCTGCACTGCTACGGTACCCGAGGGATGGAGCGCTCACTTCACCCTTCTGCGCAATGTCTGTTCCCCCCAAGTCTGACTGCTTCCGCGAGCGTTGTGGCTGCTGCTGCTTAGCCATGCCCCCTCCTTCCTGGTGCAAGGGTTTGTCCGGTCCCCTAAGCTTTCCCCTGGACAACAGAGGAGACAGCCCCGACAGTTCCGGACCCGGTGCAGAGCTGGTACTCATGGCCCGGTCCCTCTTTCTACATATGAATAAGTGAATCAGCTGTCGAGGACCACAGGTGTAGTTGGAGAATAGATAGGGATGCAATACATAAAGTTGAGGAGCAGCAGGAGAAAAAAATTGGGTGAGAAAGCAAAAAAGTGTGTTGATGCAATCCCTAAATGTCTGACCGGACAATAATAAAGAAATCTGAGAGTGTAATATCTATAATGATTATGTGAGAGTGAATGTGTAATAATAGTGAGTGGTAACCAGTGGCGCAGGACAGGTTTAGACGGAGGAGTCATGAAATCATAGAGTTGTGGAAAATGAGAAAAACCAGCACCAAACAACTTAAAACATACCTTTTCAAGTTTACATGGCGGACCAGCAGTGTACGGCTTGCAAAAACTCAGGTGCAACACCTGAAATGATCAATGTTGTACAAAGTCCAGGCTAAGGGCTCATACTCACTGGCGCCGAAAACGGATGATATTCAGCCGAAAAAAAATCGGATTCAAATCTGACCAATGTTATTCAATAGGTGAGTTCTCATTTGCGATTTTTTTTCTCATCAGAAATTGGTGTGAGAAAAAAATCGCAGCATGCTGCGATTTGATGCGATTTTGGCATGATAATCGCCAATGCAAGTCAATGGGTGCGAGAAATCATCGCACAGCACTCGCACCATGCGAGTGCTGTCCGATTTATACGCACCAGTCTCCTTTGAAAAGCCGGCAATTCATCCCCGGCTACTGTAAAATCACACTGACAGCTCACAAAACACTAGATACATACACATAGAATACATATATAAATATATACATGTCATTGTGACACATACATATATATATATATATATATATATATATATATATATATTTATACTTGATACACTTCTACATACTGTAAAAGCCGCTAATTCAATTGCCGGCTTTTGTGAAATCACAGAAGCCGACATGAAATGATACATTGTTTACACACACTTAACCATGTAATTTCATGTATTTTGATATATGGTTTTAACTTACAATTACATAAGTGTATGTGTGCAAAATTTCAGACATGTAGGGGTTAATTAAAGGTGTAAATTCGTTGAAAAAAATTGCGTGGGCTCCCGCTGTATTTTTCTCCACCAGACAGACAAAGCAAGCGAGTGGGGGCATATAATAATAGCCTAGGGAGGGTACATTTTTTTGTGCCCCCACTGGCTACTAACATCTGCCCCCAGACACCCCAGAAAGGGCAAATCTCTAATTAGATTCGCCCTTTCTGGCACTTTGCCCATCTATTCCCATTGCCCTGTAGCGGTGGCAAATGGGTTAATAAGGGGTTAAAACCACCTTGCAATTGAAAGATCACTTTAAGCCAGGTTAATAATTGAGAGCTGTCAATTAGACAACTATCAATTATTAATCCTATTGTATGAAAGAAAAATCAAACACACACACTTTAATAAAAAAGAAGTTTAATGAAATAATCAAACAGTTTTTGACCATATTTTATTTTCCTGCTAAAACCATTTCCTGTAATAAAAATAAAATAAAAAATCAAAATTATTCTTACCAATCCGATGCACAGTCAGGTCCCACGCTGTAATCCATCAGAAAGGGTTAACAGGTTACAGCTCGCAGGGATCTAATGCTGCCTTCTGAGCTGTTAACCCCCAAATGAATAACTTCCTCTCCTGGTGAAAGGAGAGGAAGTGATTAATGAATGGAGCTTAATTGATTTATTCCCACTTTCACTTTGGGTCAGGTCACCCTAACCTGACCTAAAGTGAAAGTGGGACGCAATCAATTAAGCTTCATTCATTAATCACATCCTCTCCTGTTGGCAGGAGATAAGCTCATTCATTCAGGAGCTTTCAGCTCAGCTTAGCTCAAAGCTAGTTAACCCTTTGTGAAGGATTACAGCGTGGGACGTGACAGATCGCCGGATAGGTAAGAATAATGTTGTTTTATTATTTTTTCTTTATTATAGGAGATCAAGGGCTTCGAGGGATTAAGAGTTAAATAAAAGATGGTCAAAAAAATGCGTTTTTATTTCATTAAAATTATTTATTCTTAAAGTGTGTGTGTTTTTTTTTATTTACTTAATTGACAGCTCTCAATTATTAACCTGGCTTAAAGTGACCTTTCAATTGCAAGGTGGCTTTAACCCCTTATTAACCCATTCGCCACCGCTACAGGGCAATGGGAATAGACGGGCAAAGTGCCAGAAAGGGCTAATCTAATTAGAGATTTGCCCTTTCTGGGGTGTCTGGGGGCAGATGTTAGTAGCCAGAGGGGGCACAAAAAAAATGTACCCTCCCTAGGCTATTATTATCTGTCCCCACTCGCTTGCTTTGTCTGGTGGAGAAAATACAGCGGGAGCCCACACATTTTTTTTCAACGAATTTACACCTTTAATTAACACCTACATGTCTGAAATTTTGCACACATACACTTATGTAATTGTAAGTTCAAACCATATATCAAAATACAGGAAATGACATGGTTAACTGTGTCTAAACAATGTATCATTTCATGTCGGCTTCTGTGATTTCACAAAAGCCGGCAATTGAATTAGCGGCTTTTATAGTATGTAGAAGTGTATGAACTATAAATATATGTATATATATATATATATATGTCACAATGACATATATATATATATATATCTATATATATAATGTATTCTATGTGTGTATATGTATTGTTTCTATTCTTTATTAAAGCTGTCAGTGTGATTTTACAGTATAGCCGGGGATGAATTAGCGGCTATTATACTATGTAGAAGTGTATGACATATATATATATATATATATATTATGTATATATATATATTATATATATATATATAATTATTTGCTTTTTGTGTACATTTTTTTTACAATGTGATTTTTACATGACTTTTTACATAGAGATAACTGCTCTATGTAAAACTTCGTGTTAAAATCGCATTGCATACAGATGGAAAACTGATGGAAAACTGATGGAAACCGCATGGTGCGATTTAAAATCGCATGCAAATCGCATGCCTTTTTACAACAATTATACCGTTTTTTCCCTGCAGAAAACGGACTGATTTTTTTCCAGCCAGTGAGTATGAGCCCTAAAGAGGAAAAAATAGGTGGCACTCCGTGATGCAGTAAAGCAATCCTTTATTCGATGCAAGTAGCATGGATGTAGGGGAGCAGGGATGGAAGGGACCTCCAGGGTCATCGTGTCCAACCCCCTGCTCAATGCAGGATTCACTAAATCATCTCAGACAGATGTCTGTCAAGCCTCTGAAGACTTCCATTGAAGGAGAACTCACCACCTCTCGTGGCAGCCTGTTCCACTCATTGATCACCCTCACTGCCAAAAAGTTTTTTTTAGTATCTAATCTGTATCTTCTCTCTTTCAGTTTGATTCATCTATTAAGTCTTCTCTTAGAAGTATGGAGAATTGTGCCATAGTAAGAAAACATAGGACACAAGACCTTAGCCTAAGCACCATACTCGAGGAAGGCTTGGTTTGGTGCCAAAGCCACCTACTTCCCGGTCCATGTAGCATGTATGCTCTTTGTCTGAGAAGTCAGGTGCATTTAGCTTTAAATAACTGGGTGGTTAGACTCAGTCTTTCCACGTATGGGCTGTTTAGCAGTTTCTATAAATGGATTTTAATACTAATCAAGAGCCACTCCATCTCCAACATTAACCATTACCATAGATTCTAATAGATCTGTGATTCATGATGCCATTGTACAAATGCTCAGCCCAATTTACTAGATTACGGCAGAGCAGGAGACATAAAGCTTTAACCTGCAGTGCCCTGTTTTGAGAAAATATCCATTCACAGTTATGTTACATTACTACCATTGCTGTGCTTAAAATGCCATGAAGCACTCATTTTGCACAGTCGTAGCCATTTTGCATAGTAAAACAACATTTAGTACACTGAATAAAGCATATTGAGCTACGGCGGAGTATGTACAATCAATCTTAATTAATGCCCTAAATGACTTCTATCACTATCTATACTCAACTCCCTCAGCTTAAAATGCAATTGAATGGGGTCTATAAGCAATATGGATACTGCCTGCAGCTTTCACGTAACGCATATTACAATGTTTCAATTATGGGAATTCCCTGCCGCCACAAGCATAGTGGCTCAGTAGTGGAAGTCAGGTGGCTCAGTAGTTAAATAGCATTACATGTTGCATTACGAAGGTTCAAATTAGTCCCAGAGTTCATATATTCTTTCTCCTTTTGCTATATGGCTTCTTTCTGCGTTCACTCCCTGCAACTTTCATGAAGTACAGGGATTTTTTCATGTTTCTGCTAGATGTGCAAAGCCAGACAATGACAATAAATAGTTAAAGGGGTTGTCCAGGTTAGGGGTGACAGTCAGCAGTCTCTCTATGCGACAGTAGACTTTTGAATCCTCACAGCGGGAGCACCGACTCTCCGATGCTGGTGACTTGAGCGATTTGCACATTTCCAGCCACATTCCAACTAGACATGCACAGCCTCACTCAATACAAGTGAATTAATCAAGGCTGTGCACATCTAGTCTGCATATGACTGCATCAGGGGCGGAACTATAGTGGAAGCAGGGGAAGCAGGTGCCACAGGGCCCGGGCTAGAAGGGGGCCCGTCCCTGCTGCAGCTGCCCTGTGATTTAGGAGCAAAAAGGGGGGCCCGAGCACGCTGGCAAATGGATCCGCGCTCGGGCCCCCTCCCAACATTTTGTTCAGGCTTCTGACTCTGAACGCTGATGCATAACAACACTGTGTTGTTTTAAAGAGACACTACAGTGTTGTAAATGCAGACAGCGAACAGAAATGAGCACTGTAGCTTTAAGCTGCGGCCCAGTGCATTATGGTCCGTCTGTCACAGCGTGTGTGCATGTGGGGGCGGACAGCAGACGGCCAGGCAGACCACATGAAGCAGCAGGCTGACTGGACAAGCAGGTGGAAGCCCGGGCGAGCAGGGTGAGTACCGTGAGTCTCTCAACAGTGAGAAGAGGCTTGGCTGCTCAATGGTGACTGGGAGAGCAGGTGCAGGCAGGATCTAACAGGGCCCACATTCAACAGGGCCCAGGCTGCAGTGCAGGGGGCCCACATTCAACACAGGGCCCAGGTAGCAAGGGGCCCGCATTCCAACAGGGCTTCGGGCTCCTGGGCCCTGTTTGACGCAAGCCTCAAGTCACCACTAACCTCCCCCTGGGCCCTGTTGGGCACGGGACCTCAGTCACCAGTAGCATCCCCCTGGCCCAGTAACAGCCTCATGGTTGCTACAAGTGACGAGTGACACCCTGATCTCTGCTACATGTGACAAGTAACAACCTCAGCTCTGCTACATGTAACAAGTAGCAACCTCAGCTCTGCTACATGTGACAAGTAACAACCTCAGCTCTGCTCATGTGACAAGTAACAACCTCAGCTCTGCTACATGTGACAAGTAGCAACCTCGGCTCTGCTACATGTGACAAGTAACAACCTCAGCTCTGCTACATGTGACAAGTAGCAACCTCGGCTCTGCTACATGTAACAACCTCAGCTCTGCTACATGTGACAAGTAGCAACCTCAGCTCTGCTCATGTGACAAGTAACAACCTCAGCTCTGCTCATGTGACAAGTAACAACCTCAGCTCTGCTACATGTGACAAGTAACAACCTCAGCTCTGCTACATGTGACAAGTAACAACCTCAGCTCTGCTACATGTGACAAGTAGCAACCTCAGCTCTGCTACATGCGAGGAGTGACAGCCTCATCTCTGCTACATGCGCGGAGTGACAGCCTCAGCTTTGCTATACAAGTAGCAGAGCTGAGGCTGTCACTCCTCACATGTTGCAGAGATGAGGCTGTCACTCCTTACATGTAGCAGAGCTGAGGCTGTCACTCCTCGAATGTAGCAGAACTGAGGCTGTCCCTACTCACATGTAGCAGAGCTGAGGCTGTTCCTCCTCACATGTAGCAGAGCTGAGGCTGTCACTCCTCACATGTAGCAGAACTGAGTCTGTCACTCCTCACATGTAGCAGAGCTGAGGCTGTCACTCCTCACATGCAGCAGAGCTGAGGCTGTCAACTCCTCACATGTGTAATTGGTGAGGGCGTGGTGCAGAAGTACGGTATACAGAACAATCTTAGATTATTCTGTATACCGGACTGTTGTTCTACTGAATAAATCATCCGTTTTGAAAGCAATTTGCAGGCTGGATTACAAGTTTCTTCACATATTTACTCTGGAGAAAGCCTACCTTCGTCACTACCTCAGTTGCTTCCTGGGAGTTGGTTCTTTTCTGTTATTTCACTATCATTACTCCAAAAACCTCTAATTTTGGATAATAAAGGTATCTTTCTTAACACAACTTGGGTAGACCGGGATTGGCAACGCGCGCGAGGGGGGGGGGCCCCATTGTGAAGTTTGCTGTGGGGCCCTGCCGTTCCTAGTTACGCCCCTGGACTGCATGTATGCAAATCTCATGCTTGCTGTAATGTGACCATCTAAGCTCACACTGGAGTATTCTGATAGCGTCCGGTGCGTATACTGTGATTTTCATCCCAAACCTGGAAAACACTTTTAACCCCTTTCCGACATCGGGCATAATAGTACGCCAATGACGGACTCCCTCCCTTTGATATGGGCTCCGGCGGTGAGCCCACATCTTTCCTGGGACATGTCAGCTGATTTGAACAGCTGACATGTGCCCTCAATAGACGCAGGTGGAATCGCGATGCACCCTCAGCTATTAACTAGTTAAATGCCGCTGTCAAGCGCTGACAGCGGCATTTAACAAGCACTTCCGGCAATCGCGCCGGAAATGTGCTCACTGGTAATTCGCGTCACGTGATCACGGGTCACCGATGTGTCGGCATGACAACCTGAGGTCTCCTGGAGACCTCTATGGTTGCCAGTGCTGGCTTGCTGTGAGCGCCACCCAGTGGTCGGCGTTCACAGCAAGTGAGTAATTCTGCTACATAGAGGCAATCTGCTCATTGCCTCTATGTAGCAGAGGCGATCGGGTGGTGGCAGCTTCTAGTCTCTCATGGAGACTATTGAAGCATGCCAAAAGTAAAAAAAAAATGTTTTTAACGATATTGAAAAAAAAATAAATAAAGATTTAAATCACCCCCCTTTTGCCCCATTCAAAATAAAACAATAAAAATAAAATCAAACATACATGTATGTGGTATCGCCGCGTTCAGAATCGCCCGATCTATCAATAAAAAAAGGATTAATCTGATTGCTAAATGGCGTAGCGAGAAAAAAATTCAAAACGCCAGAATTACGTTTTTTTGGTCACCGTGACATTGCATTAAAATGCAATAACGGGCGATAAAAAGATCGTATCGGCACCAAAATGGTATCACTAAAAGCATCAGCTCGGCACGCAAAAAATACTCCCTCACGCAACCCAAGATCACGAAAAATAGAGATGCTACGGGTATTGGAAAATGGCGCATTTTTTGTTTTTTTTAACAAAGTTTGGAATTTTTTTTCACCACTGAGATAAAAAAGAACCTAGAAATATTTGGTGTCTATGAACCCGTAATGACCTGGAGAATCATATTGGCATGTCAGTTTTAGAATTTTGTGAACCTTGTAAAAAAGCCAAACAAAAAACAAGTATGGGATTGCACTTTTTTGCAATTTCACCGCACTTGGAATTTTTTTCCCATTTTCTAGTACATGACATGGTAAAACCAATTGTGTCGTTCAAAAGTGCAACTATTGATGGAAAAGTAAAAAAGTTATGGCTCTGGGAAGAAGGGGAGCAAAAGATGAAAACTCAAAACTGAAAAAAGCTCCGGGGGTTAAGAAGGTTGTCAATCTGTGTCCCACCTGTTTCCTTGGACAATCTCTGTTCCTAGCAATCCCTGCTGTCTCCTTGGATCATCCAGGTCCAAAACCTGGCTCACCTGTACCTGCCATGCGGGCAGCATCTTTGGACAGTTCGTGTCTAGTGATGAGCGAGTATACTCGTTGCTCGGGTTTTCCCTAGCATGCTCGGGTGGTCTCCAAGTATTTGGAAGTGCTCGGAGATTTAGTTTCTGTTGCCGCAGCTGCATGATTTGCGGCTATTTGACAGCCTGAATACATGTGGGGATTCCTTAACAAACAGGCATTCCTCACATGTATTCAAGCTGTCCAGCAGCCATAAATCATGCAGCTACGGCAATAGAAACTAAATCTCCGAGCACTTCTAAATACTCGGAGACCACCCGAGCAACAAGTATACTCGCTCATCACTATTCGTGTCCCATCTGTACCTTCAGCATCACCAGCTTCTAGGGGAGAATATCTCCGCACATAAACACTGCGATGAAGCCCTCCAATCATTTTTTTATTATGTCCAATACTACCCAAAATAAAATGTTCATTAATACGTACCCCATAATGGTGCATATATCAAGTCCAGTTTCATGCAGCTGAGCCTATACAGTAGTGCAATATTTATTCTGGAAACTCTCACAATGGCCTATAAGGGCCTTTAAATTCTCAGGGGCATCACATTAAAGATGTGTAACACACTGTTACATGAAACCTAAAGCCAAAAATTTGATTAATGGAAATATGACCAGTTGAACAACCACAGGAACTCGTTCTCCCCTTGTCCTGGGTTTCCTCCAGGTCTTTTAGTTTCCTCCAACATTCCAATAACCTACTGATAAGATAATTGGCTTCCTATGAAATTGGCCTTGGGATAAATGGCTTCCTATTGAATTAGCTGTAGAGTGTGTATGCATAAAGGGAAACTTTGGGAAAACTATAGTAATTTCTCTTGTTATTAGTTACTATAGAATTAAGTTAACACTAGATCTGCAGAGTTCTGCCTGTAGACACCCATACACACCTCAGCCATGAAAATGATGGTGAGATCCATGTTTGTTATTTTATGATAACGCAGTTTGAAGAGTGCCAAGGGGTAGTAATAGTGACTGCAGTGAAAGGCTGCAGCCTCTGCGTCGTCAGTCAATCGGCACATCGAAAGTCCAGCTTTTTTGTATGGCTGTGTCTTGAATTTCTTCTGACGGAAGATGTCCAGGGGAAAGAAACATCAGGTATGTTGGATATACCACAGGACATAATATCCTGCCAGAAACTTCTGGTTTTGGCTTATCTCTTATCTCGCCTGGAATCCAATATGCCAATCCTTTTTTCTTTCTCGTCACGGGTATCAGGCGTAGCTTGTAACCCTCTACCCTTTGAAAGCACAAGCATGCTGTGTTGAGCCAGTCGTGCATGTGCTTGTAAGGCAGGCCATCGATGCTATCAACCAGAACACTTTAAAAGATCATTGTAGTTTTAAAAAAGCTTTGCAAAAATCTATCAAATATAAGAAACTTTGTAATATACAGTATCTTTAAGAGAACATGTTTCTTTCTCAACTTATGAGCCCTGCTCCTCATTGCTTCTTGCAGTCACCATACACTCTGAATAAGACAGGGGTAACACATGCAAGATACTTGCACGATTCTCGTGCGAGTCTCTCGCATGAACACCCGGCACTCGGACCGGAGCGTGCGGCTGCATAGAATTACATGCAGCCGAACGCTCTGGTTCGAGTGCCGGCGGCAGTGCTGGGTGTTCATGACAGAGACATTCATACCTCCCAACTGTCCCGGATTGAGCGGGACAGTCCCGATTTCGACCCTCCCACCCGCTGTCCTGGCCGGGATGGTATGTGTCCCGCAGTGAGATAAGCTGCCACGCCCCCCATGCACCCATTCCTCGCCCTCCCTATCTCTACACCTCAGCTTCTCACAGCAGAGCAATGACGCTGCTATGCTGTACTCTTCTGTGCCCACAGGACCTGTGCTAAGGTCACAGGGGGGGAGGAGTCAGGGGTCACATGATCAGGGTCCTCAGACTCTGTGCTGGTTGTCATGGTGCTGGATGAGGTGAAGTTTACTATGTGTGGGGTCAGGAGGGGTTTACAGTGTGGATGTAGCAGTGCTGTGTGTGTATGAGGTGTACGGAGCGGAGCCGTGTGTGTGAGGTGTACGGAGCGGAGCCGTGTGTGTTAGATGTACAAAGCGAAGCCGTGTGTGTACGGAGCGGAGCCGCGTGTGCGAGGTGTACGGAGCGGGGCCACGTGTGTACGTGGTGTACGGAGTGGAGCCGTGTGTGTACGAGGTGTACGGAGCGGAGCCGTGTGTGTACGAGGTGTACGGAGTGGAGCGTGTGTGTATGAGGTGCATGGAGCGGAGCCTTGTATGTACAAGGTGTACGGAGCGGAGCCGTGTGTGTACGAGGTGTACGGAGCGGAGCTGTGTGTGTACGAGGTGGATGTAGCAGTGCTGTAGTGTGTACGAGGTGTACAGAGCGGAGCCTTGTGTGTATGAGGTGTACGGAGCGGAGCCTTGTGTGTACGAGTTGGATGTAACGGAGCCATGTGTGTACGAGTTGGATGTAGCGGAGCCGTGTGTGTACGAGTTGGATGTAGCGGAGCCGTGTGTGTACTAGTTGGATGGAGCGAAGCGTGTGTCTGTACGAGGTGCACGGAGCCGAGCCGTGCATGTACGAGGTGCATGGAGCCAAGCTGCGCGTGTGTGTAGCCCAGCTGCGCTTGGTGCCACATGTTACCCTGGAGGATGCATGAAGGTAAACCCACAAAAACCCATAACCCATTGTGTTAGAGGTGTGAGTAGGACGAACGGTAAGTGGAAGAAAGGAGAGAGTGACAGAGGTTGAACAGCATTGATAGCTTACCTCCACTCTGCACCTCCGGACACCGGGTCCGAGCTTGCTAGCATCATCACGACTAGTAGGAGAAACCGGAGACCCTGCTGTACTTCAGGTCGCAGGGGCCCAGCAGTGCTGATACGTAACTGAGGTTAGGAAGACGGGGGTCTGGCAGGTACCGCCACAGAGACACTGTTCTGTCCACAAGAAGGCCTTATCACCAAGTCAGCCGGGCGTAGCTAAGAAGACAGAGTTAGACTTTGTTCTATACGGGTCAGAAACTCACACACATAAAGAAGTAAGGAGGCCCTACACCTACTCAGTGGGATTACTGGATGTGCATTCTCCACCCTGACAGCTTCCCGGGACGTGCCTGCAGCTACCATCAGTAAAGGTACAGAAAGAGACTTTCTTGTGTGTGTCTGCCTTATTGATCCTGCACCCCTACACCGCCATATACCCTGAGGGATCAGTCTTGCCTGTGGGAGACTTAACACCTTGCTGCCCAGTAACAACCCCTCAGAGGATTTACCCTGCAGCGCTGGTCACCCTGACCAGGTACCACAGGTGGCGTCACGCACATTTCTACAAACCTATAATCCCCTGTAAATATCCCCTTTTCAGTGAGTGCCCAGGGCCATGGACCGAGCTGCGCTACCCGTGACATTCCCCATTGAAGTGAACGGGCTCGGTGCCGAGTACCCCACAAGCCCTGGCTGAGCGACTCATCTTTTGGCGTCACGAACAGGATACGAAGCTCGCTATATGTGAGTCCTGTGTGCCTGAAGTGGACTGTTTTTGTGCAAAGAGACTGTGTTGCTGTTGTTGAGATTTTTGGCGCCAATCGTCCGCCATTGCCCGCCAAATTGCAGCGCTACAGCGCAAAGAGAAGGGGCGTACCTTCAAAAAGCGCGTGGAGTCCCGGACACGCCCCCAACGCTGACGCGGCAGAAGGTCCTGTGGAGAGCTTCGGTAAACACTCTGACGTCTGAGCGCCGGGGACGCAGGTCCTTCCACATCGCTGTGCCCAGAGAGCTACAGCCTTCAGGAGAAGGTAGGCCACGCTTGACTAGGGGGGCGCAGACATGTCGCAGTCGCGAGCTGACAGCACGGCCGATAGCGACCGCTCCGATGACTCAACCGCTGGCGCAGCCGCGCGGGGTAGGAACGTTGGCCCCTCACCAGGTCCTGTGGCCCCGATAGTACCGCTGACGTTACCATACCTGCCTGGAGCAAAGTGGCTCCCTCAGTATAGCGGTAAGCCAGATACCCTGTCAGGGTTCAAGCGCAAAATATGCAGCATAATGGACATGTACCCTATGACAGAGAAACAAAGAGCTGCAGTGGTAGTAGGACAATTGACTGGTGCTGCAGAGAGGGAGGTAGAGACTTGGACAGCTGCAGACCAGGAATCAGTGCTTTCAATTTTCTTAAAGCTGCAGACTATTTTCGAGGACCGCACTGAAACAGATCTCCGGATGAAGTTTTACCAATGCTCCCAGAGACCAGATGACAGTATTAGGGACTACGCCTGCCAACTACAGGGGGCCCTGCGAGCTCTCAAACAGGTCAACCCTATAAGTGCCATTAATGAAAGCAAAATGTTGAAGGAACAATTTGTACGGGGACTGAGGTCCCAAGCTGAAAGCAGAACTGTGCACTGGTGGGCCTTGGATCATCCTGACGCTACCTTTGATGCCCTAAAAGATATGGCTATAAAAGGACTGTGACCCCTGGAGAAGCCCGAGGTGGCAACTCAGTGTCACCCGGGTGAAGCCACTCTAAAGCCAGCAGCATCCACCTTTTCCCCGCTGGTGGCGGAAGCCAAAACGCAGCTAGCGCCCCCTACTGAGTTGGACTGTCTGCGCTCAGAAGTGCGCCAGCTGACTAAAAACCTGGCCGCTGTAATGAGTGCCCTGCAACTGCGGAAGGAAGAAGGAGGAAAGATCCTGCTAGCTGACTGCCCAGAGGATGTCCCTTGGATGAACCGGAGGAGAAGGAGGACGTCGCCCCACCGGAGGAGGACAACGCCACCCCCAGGAGCGACCCCTGATCAGCACCATCCTCGCCGAGAGATCGTCTGCTACCGTTGCAACAGAGAAGGTCATCTGGCCTGACATTGTCCTTTAAACGAGCAGATCCTGGGTCTGAGGGCCAACACCCAGGAATAGACTATTCAGGCCCCTCAGACTGGAACAGCAGGTTTGTGGGAGGAAGACCCTACCTGTCCATCATCCTGGACGGGATCGCAATCCCTGCCTTGCTGGACACTGGATCTCAGGTGACCATCATACCTGATGTCCTGTATAATAAGTTTTGGTCCATGGACAGTCTCCAGCCCCCGAGCCCTGACTTTGCTGTGTACGCCTCTAATGGTCTCCCTGTTGAAATACTCGGAGCCAAAAACGTGGACGTAAAGGTGGGCAGAGTAGAGCTGAAGGACCAGGGACTCTTAGTAGTAAAAACTGTAAATGAGGAAAATGGCTTAAATGTGGTTTTAGGTACTAACATTATCAGTAACTGTCTGGGAGAAGTTGTGTTTTTGCTCCAACAGCTCGCTGAAGTTGCCAAGCCAAAGCAAAAGGGAGTGATCCAGAGGGAGATCCGGGCCCTGATGTGCCAGCAGCAAGCGAAACTGACAGATGGTGAAATCGGTAATGTACGGGTGACAGACCAGAACCCCATTGTGATACCCCCAATGAGTGAAATGCTTATATGGTGTAGGGCAGCAATAGGTCTGAGGGGACAGAACTACCAAGCAGTAGTAGGGCCCCATTGTTCAGAGCACAGACCTACACTCTTGACTGCTAGAGGGGTAGTGGAAGTACGAAATGGGAGAGTACCTGTACGTCTTCTCAACTGGGGAGAAGATGAAGTGAATTTACCACGTTATGCCACTGTTGCTAAATTACATACCGTAGATAACAACTCCATTCTCACGACAGAGTCCTTAGCCTCCCGCCAACCAGCGGAGGATAATGACCCAGCAACCCAGGTGGAGGATTGGTGTCAGCAGCTCCATGTCGGGACAGACACCACTCCCGCCCATCAGAAACAGGGAGTACTACGGGTGGTACAGGAGTACACACAGGTATTTAGCAAACACCCACTTGACTTTGGGACAATTAAGGGAGTACAACATCATATCCCTACAGGCAACCATCCTTCCATTAAAGAGCGGTACAGGCCTATACCTCCAGCACACTACCAGAAAGCTAAGGAGATGTTGCGTGACATGAAAGAAGCAGGGGTGATAAGGGATAGTTGTAGTCCCTGGGCAGCACCTCTAGTCCTAGTCAGGAAAAAGGACGGAAGCATGAGAATGTGTGTAGATTACAGACAAGTGAATCGCATTACACATAAGGATGCATACCCTTTACCACGCATTGAAGAATCCTTAGCTGCCTTAAAAACTGCTAACTACTTTTCCACCCTTGACCTCACTAGTGGGTACTGGCAAGTAGCTGTGGCTGAGGAGGATCGAGAGAAGACGGCTTTCACCACCCCGATGGGACTCTGTGAGTTTGACAGGATGCCGTTTGGACTCAGCAGTGCCCCGGGAACGTTCCAGAGAGTGATGGAGAGTTGCCTGGGACATCTCAACTTTGAAACCGTGTTGCTATACCTGGACGACGTAATTGTGTACTCCAAGACATATGAGGATCATCTGAAGCACCTGGCAGAGGTATTCAAGTCACTGTCCAAGTATGGGATGAAACTGAAGCCTTCAAAGTGCCATCTGCTCAAACAAAAGGTACAGTACTTGGGACATATTGTCAGCTCAGAAGGAGTAGCGCCAGACCCCGAGAAGGTCACCGCCATCCAGAAATGGCCGGAGCCGAAGAATCTCAAGGAGGTGCGCCAGTTCCTGGGACTGACAGGTTACTACCGTAGATTTGTAAAGGACTACACCAAGAAAGCAGCGCCTCTGCAGGACCTCCTGGTAGGACAATCCCTCAAGAGCAGAAATTCTCCATTCCACTGGGGTAAAGAACAAGCTGAGGCATTCAAGGAGATGAAGGAGATCCTGACAGGCGATGAGATTTTAGCCTACCCTGACTACAGCCAGCCGTTCCTGCTGTACACTGATGCCAGCAACGAAGGATTGGGAGCTGTCCTCAGTCAGAAGCAAAATGGCCAAGAAAAAGTCATCGCATATGCAAGCAGGAAGCTCCGGCCGACCGAGAGAAATCCAGAGAACTATAGCAGCTTCAAGTTGGAGTTCCTGGTGCTGGTCTGGGCCATTACAGAAAGATTCAAGCATTACCTAGCCTCCAGCAAGTTCACTGCTTACACTGACAATAATCCCTTGACACATCTCGAAACATCTAAGCTGGGAGCCATGGAGCAACGTTGGATGGCTCGGCTGTCGAACTATCAATTTACAATCAAGTACAGGGCGGGCCGTAAGAATGCCAATGCTGATGCCTTGTCCAGAATGCCGCATGAGTCTGACACGGAAGAGGAATTGGATGATCTAGAAGAGATTGAGCTACCTGCATTCCACAGAAATGGGATGATCCACGAGCAACGAGCCTGCAGGAGGCAGCGTGGTAAGACGTTAAACCCTTTACCTCACCACAGCTGGAAGGAGACCCAGGACAGTGACCCGGTTGTCAGCCGTATCAAGGAGCTGATAACTCAGGAAGGTTCCTCCTTGGAGAATGATTTGTCTCAGCAAGCAAAGCAGCTGTGGAATGAGAGAAGCCGGCTGTTCATCTACCGAGAGAAGCTGTGCCGAAGGTACGTCAACCCAAAAACCCATGAGATGGTATGGCAGATAGTAGTCCCCAGAACGGACATCCAGATGGTGTTGGAAGCCTACCACGATCGAGCGGGGCACTTTGGTTGGAAGAAGCTGGAAACCCTACTGAAGTGTCGTTTCTACTGGGTAGGAATGCGTAGTTCCGTTGAGAAGTGATGTAAAAACTGTGCGTCCTGTAGCCTCCAACGAAAAGACTACAGCAGCCAGAAAGCGCCCCTGCAACCCATCAAGACGACTCGTCCCTTGGAGATCGTGGCCTTGGACCATGTCAAGTTGTCACCCAGCCGGTAGGGATACTCGTATGCCCTGACGATGATGGATCACTACTCCAGGTTCCTGGTGGTCGCCCCTGTCAAAGATCTGACAGCTGAAACAGCAGCAAAGACGTTTCAAGTGTATTTCTGCAGACCCCATGGATATCCAGAGCAAGTGTTAACTGACCAGGGTCCTTCCTTTGAAGCCGAGTTGTTTAAGGAATTCTGTCATTTGTACGGATGCAAGAAGATAAGAATTACACCGTACCACCCCCAAACAAATGGGCTCTGTGAAAAGATGAATCACATTGTCATTGATCTGCTGAAGACGGTACCACTTGAGGAGAGGAATCGGTGGCCAGACCTACTACCTGACCTGGTAGATCTGTACAATCACATACCTGTGAGTTCCATCAACTGCACTCCAGCCTACCTTATGCGGGCAAGACCAGGAAAACTGCCCATGGATTTGGAACTTGGTGTTGTAGAACCAGAAGCTGATGTTGCTACTGAAGATTGGGACATGAATCGACAGGAACAGTACAGGAGAGTACAAGCCTGCGTGGAAGATAGTCTCAGTAAAGTAAGGGAAAAACAAGAGGAGAACTACAACAAAAGTGCGCCAGCTGAACCTTTTGCACCTGGAGAGATTGTGCTAAAAAGAAAAAGAAGAATGCACAAATTGGATGATCAGTGGGAAAAAGAACCATATGTCGTGCAAAATTCCAAGTTTGACAACAGGAAAACCTGTACCATTAGCAAAGATGGAGGAAAGACGACCACCACGGTATCAAGAGACCACCTAAAACTGTGTCCAGACATGTTAAAACTTCACGAAGAAGAACTTGTTATGGAAAAAGAGAAACCAGGTGAAGTCATACACACAGAGCTAGGAGATTTTCCTGCAGATTGGCCTTGTATCGGGGACGCTGTGATAATTCCAGTACTTCAATTTTACCAACCACAGGAAGCACCCCAACGTCGAGTTGAACCAGTGGCCGCAGCAGAAGAAATAGCATCTCAAGAAATAGAACCTCAAAACGTGGGACTACCAGAAGAATCCCCTGACGAAACGGAATCGCATCGCCCAGTCACTAGTATGCTTGCCAGATCCCTAGAGAGGTGGAGGCAGTATTACAGTTTACCGGCACGCAGGACAGATAGGCCAGATGCTACTATACCTGACACCACACCACGTAGGTCAGTACGCATGACAAAAGGAAGGTTACCTGTTAGGTACCAAGAGTAGACCTAGCAAATTAAGCCAGTAAACCAATACCCTAGTGTAAAAATGTAAATAAGATTTGTGTAAATATTTGTATATATGTTACTTGTAATTATGAAACGTTTGAAGTGTTCTTACCTCCCTAAAGGGATGAGTTATGTTTATTGTTGATGTTGTAAAAAAAAAAAATTGTTCTTTTTCAGCCCGGGAGTGCTGATATTAACTAGGTGGGATGTGTAGCCCAGCTGCGCTTGGTGCCACATGTTACCCTGGAGGATGCATGAAGGTAAACCCATAAAAACCCATAAGCACACAACACACCTGCACTAGTTCCCAGATCCACGAGAGGGAGCCCATTGCAGTATATAAGACAGTGTAGGCTCGTGAGAAAGTCTTGATTCCAGTCAGATTGTGGGAGACAGACAGTCTAGTCACCTCAGACGAGCTGAGAGGGAAGACTAGCCAGAGAGAGAGAGAGTTATTTGAAAGCCTGAAGACTTCAGCATATACTCAGCTTACATCGTGGAGTCCAGTAGTAGTGGGACGGATTGCCACTTAGTCTGGTCAAAGTTGAGTCCACTGAGAGTACCTTCAGTGAGCGTTTCAGTGAGTTAAGCGTGTCGACGCTTGGAGAGCGGTGAAGATAAAGAAAGCTGACATCTACTGCTGGTTGTGCTTGTGTTAGAGGTGTGAGTAGGACGAACGGCACGTGGAAGAAAGGAGAGAGTGACAGAGGTTGAACAGCATTGATAGCTTACCTCCACTCTGCACCTCCGGACACCGGGTCCGAGATTGCTAGCATCATCACGACTAATAGGAGAAACCGGAGACCCTGCTGTACTTCAGGTCGCAGGGGCCCAGCAGTGCTGATACGTAACTGAGGTTAGGAAGACGGGGTCTGGCAGGTACCGCCACAGAGACACTGTTCTGTCCACAAGAAGGCCTCATCACCAAGTCAGCCGGGCGTAGCTAAGAAGACAGAGTTAGACTTTGTTCTATATGGGTCAGAAACTCACACACATAAAGAAGTAAGGAGGCCCTACACCTACTCAGTGGGATTACTGGACGTGCATTCTCCACCCTGACAGCTTCCCGGGACGTGCCTGCAGCTACCATCAGTAAAGGTACAGAAAGAGACTTTCTTGTGTGTGTCTGCCTTATTGATCCTGCACCCCTACACCGCCATATACCCTGAGGGATCAGTCTTGCCTGTGGGAGACTTAACCCCTTCATGACCTTGCCATTTTTTGAAATTCTGACCAGTGTCCCTTTATGAGGTAATAACTCAGGAACGCTTCAACGGATCCTAGCGATTCTGAGATTGTTTTTTCGTGACATATTGGGCTTCATGTCAGTGGTAAATTTAGGTTGATAATTTTTGCATTTATTTGTGAAAAAAATGGAAATTTGCCGAAAATTTTGAAAATTTCGCAATTTTCAAATTTAGAATTTTTATTCTGTTAAACCAGAGAGTTATGTGACACAAAATAGTTAATAAATAACATTTCCCACTTGTCTTCTTTACATCAGCACAATTTTGGAAGCAAAAATTTTTTTTTTTTTAGGACGTTATAAGGATTAAAAGTTGACCAGCAATTTCTCATTTTTACAGCAAAATTTACAAAACAATTTTTTTAGGGACCACCTCACATTTGAAGACACTTTGAGGGTCTATATGGTAGAAAATACCCAAAAGTGACACCATTATAAAAACTGCACCCCTCAAGCTACTCAAAACTACATTCAAGAAGATTATGAACCCTTCAGGTGCTTCACAGGAACTAAAGCAACGTGGAAGGAAAAAATGGACATTTTAATTTTTCCAACAAAAATTTTATTTTAGCATCAATTTTTTCATTTTTGCATGGGCAACAGGATAAAATGTATCCTAAAATTTGTTGGGCAATTTCTCCTGAGTACACAGACACCTCATATGTGGTCATGAACCACTGTTTGGGCGCACGGCAGGGCTCAGAAGGGAAAGAGCGCCAGTTGACTTTTTGAATGGAAAATTAGCTCCAAACATTAGCGGACACCATGACACGTTTGGAGAGCCCCTGTGTGCCTAAACAATGAAAAAACCCCACATGTGACACAATTTTGGAAACTAGACCTCTTATGGAACTTATCTAGATGTGTTGTGAGCACTCTGAACCCCCAAGTGCTTCACAGAAGTTTATAACGCAGAGCAGTGAAAATAAAAAAATCATTTTTTTCCTCAAAAATGATTTTTTTAGCCCGCTATTTTTTATTTTCACAAGGGTAACAGGAGAAATTGGACCATAAAAGTTGTTGTGCAATTTGTCCTGAGTACACCAATACCCCATATGTGGGGGAAACCACTGTTTTGGTGCATGGGAGAGCTCAGAAGGGAAGGAGCGCCATTTTGGAATGCAGACTTGATGGAATGTTCTGCGGGCGTCATGTTGCGTTTGCAGAGCCCCTAAAGTGCCTAAACAGTAGAAACCCCCCACAAGTGACCCCATTTTGGAAACTAGACCCCCCCAAGGAGCTTATCTAGATGTGTAGTGAGCACTTTGAACCCCAAAGTGCTTCACAGAAGTTTATAAACGCATAGCTGTCAAAATAAGTCATTTTTGTTTCTCAAAAATGATTTTTTAGCCTATTTTTTTATTTTCCCAAGGGTAACAGGATAAATTGGACACCAAAAGTTGTTGTCCAGTTTTTCCTGAGTACGCACAGCAGGGCTCAGAAGGGAAGGAGCGCCATTTGACTTTAATGGAAAATTAGCTCCAATCGTTAGCGGACACCATGTCGTGTTTGGAGAGCCCCTGTGTGCCTAAACTTTGGAGCTCCCCCACAAATGACCCCATTTTGGAAACAAGACCCCCTAAGGAACTTATTTAGATGCACAGTGAGCACTTTGAACCCCCAGGTGCTATACAGAAGTTTATAACGCACAGCCTTGAAAATAAAAAATCATTTTTTTTCTCAAAAAATGATTTTTTTAGCCCCCTATTTTTTATTTTCACAATGGTTACAGGAGAAATTGGACCCCAAAAGTTGTTGTCCAGTTTGTCCTGAGTACGCTGGTACCCCATATGTGGGGGGTAACCACTGTTTGGGCACACATCAGTGATCGGAAGGGATGTAGTGACGCTTTGAAATGCCGACTTGATGGAATGGTCTGCGGGCATCTTGTTACGTTTGCAGAGCCCCTGATGTGCCCAAACAGTAGAAACCAACCACAAGTGACCCCATTTTGTAAACTAGACCCCCCAAAGAACTTATCCAGATGTGTAGTGAGCACCTTGAACCCCCACGTGCTTCACAGAAGTTTATAATGCAGAGCTGTAAAAACAAAAAATCATTTTTTTCCTCAAAAACTGATTTTTTTAACCCACAATTTTTTATTTTCACAAGGGTAACAGGAGAAATTGGACCCCAAAAGTTGTTGTACAGTTTGTCCTGAGTACACTGGTACCCCATATGTGGGAGAAAACTACTGTATGGGCACACGTCGGGGCTCGGAAGGGAAGTAGTGATGTTTTGAAATGCCGACTTGATGGAATGGTCTGCGAGCGTCATGTTACGTTTGCAGAGCCCATAATGTGCCTAAACAGTAGAAACCCCCCAAGTGACCCCATTTTGGAAACTAGGTCCCCCAAGGAACTCCTCTAGATGTGTGGTGAGCACTTTGAATCTCCAAGTTCTTCACAGAAGTTTATAACGCAGAGCTGTGAAAATAAAAAATCATTTTTTTTCCACAAAAATCATTTTTTTAGTCCCCAATTTTTTTTCCCAAGAGTAACAGGAGAAATTAGACCCCCAGAGTTGTTGTGCAATTTTTACTGAGTACGCTGATACCCCATATGTGGGGGTAAACCACTGTTTGGGCACACGTCGGGGCTCGGAATAAAGGGAGCACTGTTTCACTTTTAACAGCCAATCAGAGCGATCGTAGCCACGTAGGGGTTAAGCCAACCACCCTGTAGTGAAGCACAAAGGGTCTTGTGCCTGCGTGTTGGGTGACCTTTCAGTGACCCCGGTCACCCGACCCGCAGGAACGCGATCCTTTCATGACACATACGCTGTGTCACAGGTCATGAAGGGGTTAACACCTTGCTGCCCAGTAACAACCCCTCAGAGGATTACCCTGCAGCGCTGGTCACCCTGACCAGGAACCACAGGTGGCGTCACGAACATTTCTACAAACCTATAATCCCCTTTAAATATTCCTTTTTCAGTGAGTGCCCAGGGCCACGGACCTTGCTGCGCTACCCGTGACATTCCCCATTGAAGTGAACGGGCTCGGTGCCGAGTACCCCACAAGCCCTGGCTGAGCGACTCACGTGTACGAGGTTCTGTTCTTTTTTTCTGTCCCCTCTTTCTTTCTTCTGCTTTTTTCTCTCTCTGTTTCTTTCTTTCTCTCTGTTCTTTCTTTCCCCTTTCTTTCTTTTCTCTCTCCGTTCTTTCTTTCTCTCTCGTTCTTTCTTTCCCCTTTCTTTCTTTCTTTCTTTCTTTCTTTCTTTTTCTTTCCTTTCTTTCTTTCTTTCTTTCTTTCTTTCTTCTTTCTTTCTCTCTCTCGTTCTTTCTTTCTTTCCCCTTTCTTTCTTTCTTTCTTTCTCTCTCTCTATTCTTTCTTTCTTTCTTTCTTTCCTCTCTTTCTTTCTCTCTGTTCTTTCTTATCCCTCTTTCTTTCTCTCTTTTCTTTCTTTCTTTCTTTCTCTCTCTGTTCTTTCTTTCCCCCTCTGTCTTTCTTTCTCTGTTCTTTCTTTCCCCTCTTTCTTTCTCTCTCTCTCCCTCTCTGTTCTTTCTTTATCTCTCTGTTCTTTCTTTCCCCTTTCTTTCTTGCTTTCTTTCTTTCCCCCTCTGTCTTTCTTTCTCTGTTCTTTCTTTCCCCTCTTTCTTTCTCTCTCCCTCTCTGTTCTTTCTTTCCCCTCTTTCTTTTTTTCTCTCTCTGTTCTTTTTTCTGTCCCCTCTTTCTCTGTGTTCTTTATTTCTTTCTCTCTGTTCTTTCTCTTTCCCATCTTTATTTCCCGTATTTCTTTCTCTCTCTGTTCTTTTCTTTCCCGTATTTCTTTCTCTCTCTTCTTTCTTTCCCCTCTTTCTTTCTCCCTCCCTCTCTGTTCTTTCTTTCCCCTCTTTCTTTCTCCATCTCTGTTCTTTCTTTCCCCTCTTTCTTTTTTTCTCTCTCTCTGTTCTTTCTTTCCCCTTTGTTTATTTCTTTCTCTCTCTACTCTCTCTCTGTTCTTTCTTGCTTTCCCCTCTTTCTTTGTCTCTCTCCTTTCTTTCTCTGTTTTCTTTTTTCTCTCTGTTCTTTCTTTCTTTCACTCAGTACCAGTGTGCCCATAGTACCAGTCACTGTGCCCTCAGTACCAGTCAGTGTGATCACCAGTGCTAAATGGGTGTGGTTGGGGCGTGGACATGGGTGTGACTAGTTGTGAAATAGGTGTGGTCGGGGCGTGGCCTAAAATGTGCCACAACCTTTGTCCCTCTTTCTCGTCTTCAAAAGTTGGGAGGTATGGACATTACCCTGGCCTAACAGATAAAATCCACATTGCTCAGAACAACATGGACAGTCAGTTTACTGAGGGATCAGATTACAGCTGCCCATTGAAGTCTGTTTAGACTGGAAAGGCGACAGGAAGAAGGAGGAACAGAGTTATGGAAAGAGGCAGAGAAAGGGAGATACAGCATAATGTCTTATCTCAACCCAGTGCTGGATTCACAGCTACACTGCTCAGCTCTGCTGTATAAAGTCCTCCATTCTGCTCCCTCTCTTGAACTTGTTCTACAAAGAGACAGTAGAGAATTAATCCCTCATATCTGTGTGCTAACTCAGAGAGCTGAAAATTAGAAATTTAGAAATAGAGCCAGCAGAGATGTAAACTGAAAAATGCAGGATACAAGTCATATAATGGCCAGAAATAGTGTTATTCCTCATTTATGCACATAATCATTTATTCTTAAAAGTTACGTGAAATGAAAGGTATACATTACAATGTGAAGGATTGTTAGCCTCACAGGGGCACTGTTTGGTGTAATTCCATTCTCTATGCATCTCTGTGCAACATGGCAGTATTATAGAAATGTGATGCTTAATATAAAATATGATAAAAAATATGAATGTTTCCATATAAGAAATTAATAGATTCCATAGAAAATTGTGACAAGTTGTTGTCTTACGATAAAATCATGGAAAGAAGCAGTATGAACTATCTATTTTACATACAAAGTGGATTTATTTGTCGGCAGCCTACAAGTGGATTATGACAATGTGACAAAGGATATCAAGGAGTGAGACGGTGCCCCAGGGAAGGGAGTTACCAGCTTCTCCAGCCTGTGCGCCTGATAATCTGTATCTCTGAAGTGGAAGTACCCTTGCCAACCCAATTTCCACTGTCAGTGATTCCTCTGTAGCACATAAAATCAGATCAGGCTGCAAGCTTGTGCAGGGCAGAGCATCAATGTGCCAGTAAAGTTCTCTCCAGAGAGCCGCATACAGCCAGTGTCATATACAGAAATGTAATCACTTTACACAGCACTCAGGAGGTAATGGCCAATCCTGCAATTCGCACACTGCTTTACGGTGGCTGGAATTGAATTGTAGGTGATGATATCCCGAAGAATAGAGATATAATATTAAAATATAATGCCGCCGCTCATATAATTTAACAGTCCAAGGAAACATATTAATGTCTTAGTTTGGGGTTTCTTGGCCGTAAAAGTATTCGCAAGTACTTCCTCTATTCAGAATAATGAAATGTGCTGATAAAATTCATAGGAGAACAAGTCTTTCACACTTTCTGTACGACTTGTATGTGACTTTATTATTTTACCCTTTAAAGCTGATGAGCAATTGTGAGTTGTTTATGATATTATTTATATGCCATACTACGCTCACATGCACTTCTGCCTATGTTTTCAGATGAGATGAAATGGTTATGTACCAGGTTATTTCCTATATTTCCTTATTTGCACAATCTATTACATTTGTAAATCCAATGCGTTGCTTCTACCGCACGAAAATATGCCGGTTGCTCCAATAATTGACATGCCATAAGGATATGTTCTTGCAGACATATTCTGTATTCGTATCATGGCCAATGCATTGCTGGGTAACGGCCAAAGTGTTGTATAAGTCCGATCTGGCCTCATTCAGACGTCTGTTCACTCATGCGCGTTTTATCTGTGTTTATCATGGATAGAACAAGACCACGTGCCCATTCTAGTCTATGTGCCTGCAAAAAAAAAACATTTAAACATCAAAATCTATCAGAAAACAGAAATCCCTCTAATGCCATCTGTGTGTGATCCAAGTGCTCTCCAATTTCCACTGTCTTTTTGCCTGAGATTTCTGATGCCACATTGATGGTGAAAACAGACCAAAAATGGAGGAAAATCTGTTGAAAAAAACAGTCCGTTGTTTTCCATATACAAAAAAATGAGGTATAAGTTTTCCAATAAGGCAGAATAGCCTAGATTTGTTAGGCAGAACTGTAAATAAATGTCCTTTATTATTCTCCTAGCAGCACTAAGATACTAGGTTTGATTGCAGCCAGGGCAGCATCTCATCCATTCGGACTGTTATAAGTGACTTCTGGTTGTGTACTGCGCTCTGGAATATGTGGATGCTTCTCTGTGTATGCAATAGGAAATATAAAAATAATTGCCGCTTCTGTAAGTTATTGTAAAAAGTCACAGATTGATTTATCAAGACTTCTAGCTATTTATCTATCTGTGTATAACATCTTTCTGTCTGTTTTACTATCTAGCCAAGGAATTAATGCGGTACAAGACTATAATCCACGTAGCTGCATGTTTCCAATCACTGAACCATTTGCTCCAATTTGTAGATCTGGAAAAATGGACAGCGCTCCAAAAAAAATTCCAAAAATACCTGCATTTATTATCTCATATGTTGGGAGGTCTTGGTTCAAAAGATGAGAAATAATGATCCTTTGTGAAGCTTGTGGAGCACGAGCAGAGCTGACAACTTTTTTTCCTCATATCCACACTTGTCTTTTAGAAACATGTTCCTCTTCCTTTCCATGCTCCATTCCTGGCTCCCTGAATGTGCAATCGGACGCCAGGGCTTCATATCAGGACGGAGCATCCCGGTGTCACACATAAGAAACCTTCTAGAAGCGCATCTCCTCTGCGAGTCCGGAGGCCCCTAATTCTTTTTCCAGGAACCTTCTGGACATGCATGTTCAGTTTTTTTTTCTGTTAAGGCCTCTTTCACACATCAGGCTTTTTGTATCAGACATGATCCGTCCTATGCCTGAAGGGACGGATCCGGCGCTGAAACAAAAAAAATGATGCAACGGATCCAGTTTTTTGCTGGATCCGACCTGAACTTTTGAACCCAGAAAAAGAGGGCTTCTGATGGCCGGAGACACTGGAAAATGTAGTAGTAGTAGTAGTAGTAGTAGTAGTAGTAGTAGTAGTAGACCTCGATTTCCAGAATCCGGATCAGACTTTTGCCGGATTGCACAAAAGTCTGATCCGGTTCCATTGAATTGTATTGTTTCCGGCCGCCTGCTGCGCCGCTTCAGGCACATCAGGCAGCTCCGGCAAAAATAAAAAACGTTACATGCTGCGTTGTGTCCGGCCGCCGGAATGTACATTTCCGCGGATCCGGACAAAAACGCATACAACGCACTGACATGCGGCGCCATCCGGCGCTAATGAAAGTCAATGCAAAAAAAACCCGCATCCGGCATTACATTTCGCCGGATGCGGTTGGACAAAAAAATGCCGGAGGGCGCCGTCAGGCGCACAACGGATGTGTGAAAGAGGCCTAAGACAGCAAGCGCTGCAATATTTTACTGTTATACTTTAAAGCACATTTATTTATTTATCTATTTACCTACTTATCATCTATTATCTATCTATTATCTATGTATCTATCTATTTAGAGCTAAAAAAAATGTGAAGCACTACTTCAAAAGTTACTTAAAGAGTAAGGAGGACTTTATTAGGTCCACAAGGCGTGGCAACGTTTCGGCTCCCAAGAGCCTTTATCAAGCCTTGATAAAGGCTCTTGAGATCTGAAACGTCGCCACGCCATGTGGACCTAATAAAGTCCACCTTACTCTTTAATGGGAACAGATCACAGGTGCCATTTTCAAACTGATTTTTTGTACTTGCTCAATAACATCAAGAACAGTTATTACTAGGACACTAAACATGTGATTATGCTGCAGCGCAGGTGCCACGGCTAGCATCTGCCTGCAGAAGGTTTTTTGTTTTTTTTCTTCAGTATATACTGTGTAGGAATCTGTACTCACTCGGGTGAGGTTGAGGTAGGCACAGGAAGCGGTGTTGTTGAATTGTCCAAGCAAGTTTATTAAAACTGAATAAACCACTCTGAATAGCCAAAACCAACTAACAGCCTTTTCTGGCACAAAGGGAAAAGCAAACAGAAAAAATAAACAGTCCATATAGTACTGCGGGAACGCCCGCTCAGGTCAGTGTCTTTAGCACACACACACTGAAGGTCTCCACACCTCCAGCCACATTACACTGAATGAGACATTTGGCCTACATTTTATTAGTCAAACCACGCCCCTGGGGTTGGGATATGTGAGCGGTCATTCCCACCCATCTCTTATGACCGCTGTGAAAACCCGGCCATGGAATGGCCAAATAACTCTCTCAGCACTATACAAGCTGGAACATACTTCCGAGCTCACATCACCGCAGCTAATAGCCGCGATAACGCATATCTCCCCTCAAGGACTTTTCCAGTGGCCATCTTACTTACCTTCCCCTTCTGCCCAAAGCCGGGTGGTTTGGCACCTTCTGCCAATAAACAGTGGATCCTTGACAGAGTGTCAGCATTGCCATGCCGTTTCCCTGGCCTATGCTCCACATAGAAGTTAAAATCCTGAAGTGTCAGGAACCATCTGGTCACTCCGGCATTGTTCCCTTTCTTTTCCCTCATTTACTTCAGTAGGCCGTGGTCTGACACTAGTCTGAGCCTACTGCCTAAGAGATAATACCTTAGGGAGTCCAAGGCCCACTTGATGGCTAACCATTCCTTTTCCACTATGGAATAGTATTTCTCGCAAGATGACAACTTCTGGCTAAGATACTTTATGGGGTGCTCTTCCTCGTTCACCGCTTGAGATAATACAACGCCCAGACTGACATCCGTGTGTTTGTTTAGACCACAAACTCCTTGGAGAAATCGGGTGCTACGAGCATCTGCTGCTTGCACAGGGCCAGCTTCAGTTCCCGGACGGCCATCTCAGCTTCTGGAGACCACTTAGCCATAGCCAACTTCGTCCCATGGCGAAGTTCGGGGTGAACCTGCGGTAATGTCCCACAATGCCCAGGAATGCCTGACCTGTTTCTTTAGAGGGGTTGTGGCCAGCCCTGGATCGCCTCAACTTTATCTGGCGCATTATTTCGCCCTTGCCTACAACATAGCCCAAGTATATCCCTTCCCCCATTCCCAAGGCACACTTGTTCGGGTTTATGGAAAACCCCGCCTTCGTAGAGCATCAAATACCGCCTGGACCTTGCTCAGATGGCTTCCCCAATCCTGGCTGAAGATTACAATATCGTACAGGTAGGCCACTGCATCCTCTTATGGGGAGCTAGGATCTGGGCCATGGCTCTTTGGAATGTTGCTGGAGTACCCTATAACCCAAATGGCATCCTTGTGTATTGGGAGCATCTATCTGGTGTTGAGAACGCAGTCTTTGCTTTGGCACCGTGGGACATGGGGATTTGCCAATACCCTTTTGTGAGGTCAGGGGTAGTAATGTACCGAGCCGGCTCTAGCCTCTCAATTAATTCATCGACTCGGGGGCATCGGGTAGGCATCGGTCTTAGAAACCTCGTTCAGCTTCCGATAGTCATTGCAAAATCACCATTTCCCATCTGGTTTCGGCACTAGGACTATTGGGCTGGACCAGCCACTCTTGGATTACTCAATGATTTCCAGGCTCAGCATCCGCTTCACCTCCTTGGAGATCATCTCTCGATGAGCTTCAGGAATCCGGTATGGCTTCAAGTTGACCCGGACATGAGGCTCCGTCAGGACGTTATGCTCTATGACCTTCATACAATCTGGAAGATCTGAGAACAGGTCTCTGTTATGCTGTAGCAACTCTCGACACTGCTGCTTCTGCAAGCGAGACAAGGTGTCTGCCACCTTAACATCTTCCTCACCGACATTGGACTTGGCCATGAGACAAGGAGCTTTCATGGGTTCTCTATCCTGCCACGATTTGATCAGGTTCACATGGTACACCTGGTAGGGCTTCCACTTCCCCGGTTGGTGGACTTTGTAGGTGACCTCACCAACTTTCTCCACCACCTCATAGGGACCCTGCCACTTGGCCAGGAATTTGGTCTCCACTGTGGGTATCAGCACAAGTACTCGATCCCCTGGGTCTTACCCTGGCTAACCTATTACAACCTGGACTGGGCTTCCTGAGCCTTGTGGAGGTGCTCCTTCACAATGGGCATCATGCTGGCAATCCTCTCTTGCATCTGAGTGACAAGCTCTACCACAGTTCTATAGGGGGTGGTTTCAGCCTTCCAGGATTCCTTCGCCACATCCAGGAGCCCTCAAGGGTGTCGTCCATAGAGCAGTTCAAATGGGGAGAAGCCTGTGGAAACTTGGGGAACTTCCCGGATGGAGAACAACAGATAAGGAAGCAGACAGTCCCAATCCCGCCGTCCTTCTCCACTGCTTTCTTCAAGCATAGCCTTCAAGGTTTTATTAAACCTCTCCACCAGCCCATCAGTCTGGAGATGGTACACTGAGGTTTTGAGCTGGGAAATTTGCAGGGTCTTGCACAACTTCCTCGTGACCTTTGACATACCGCAGACAGGGTATGCAAAATACGAGCAGGGCCGTTCTGTGCTGCAGTCCATTGACTCGGTGGTCATGGGAGAATGGGTGGCTATATGGCCAGGGGTATGACACCTCCAACAAATTACACTATAGGAAGGGACCTTGGGCACTAACTATGGTACTCTTGGCCACCCCCCAGGTGTGGCTCTAGCTCCCCTCTTTTGGGTGTCTGCCCCACTTTGGGAACCCAGTACGGTGAGGCTCCACCCCCTTTCTTCCACACGGAACCCTCGACTGCCTGGTACCTCTCCACCAGGCTCACTAGGTCATCAGAATTACGGGGATCTCCCTGGGCAACCCAGGATTGTGCCGGCTTCGGCAGAGAGTGTATTAATCTGTCCATAACGACCCTCTCCACCATTTTTGGACCAGGTGTAGGAGGTCAAACATTTGGGACCGGAGAGGTTTGTCACTGTGATAGGCCTTATGGTGCACTCGCTGCGCCCTGACAGTTAGAGTCACTCCTAAGCTTGCCAAGATCTCAGCTTTCATCTTGGCATACTCTTTAGCTTCCTGCAGTGCCAGATCATAATAGGCCTTTAGCGGTTCACCGGATAAATATGGCGCCAGAACCTTTGCCCACTGCTCCAGAGGCAATTTCTCCTGTTCCGCCACGCTCTCGAAAACTGTCAGGAACACCTCAACATCATCCCCCGGGGTCATCTTTTGCAATGCTCTTCTTACCGTCTTTCTGGCATACGGGTCACCATCTGAGTTTGGGGAGGAGACCGCCTGCCTTTCACTAACCGCCTCTTCGAGGAGTTCCATCTGCCTCATTAGTGCTTCCTGCTACTGCCGCTGCTGCTGTTGTTGTAGCCGCTACACTGTGCCATCAGCTTATTTGTTTCTTGCTGTGCCATTTGCTGCTGTTCAGTAGCGAGCTGTTACTGTTGTTGCTGGTGTTGCACCTGGACCAAATGCTTCACAAGCTCCTCCATACTATCAGATTTCCCTCCTGCAGCAGCTTTCACCCAGGACATGCAGTATCGGCAGTCACACTGCCTCTTGGGATTTGCGCCTGTGCTTCTAGCACCAATTGTAGAGATCTGTACTCACTCGGCTGAGGTTGAGGTAGACACAGGAAGCGGTATTGTTGAAATGTCCAAGCAAGTTTATTAAAACTGCATAAACCACTCTGGATAGCCAAACAAAAGAGAACAGCCTTTTCCAGCACAAAAGGAAAAGCAAACAGAAAAAATAAACAGTCCATATAGTACTGCGTGTCTGCTCGCTCACGGCAGTGTCTTTAACACACACACACACTGAAGGTCTCCACACCTCCAGCAACAGACACTGAATGAGACATTTGGCCTCCATTTTATTAGCCAAACCACGCCTCTGGGGTTGGGATATGTGAGCGGTCGTTCCCACCCATCTCTTATGACCGCTCATAAAACCCGGCGCTGGAATGACCAAATAACTCTCTCAGCACTATACGTGCTGGAGCATACTTCCAAGCTCACATCACCCCAGCTAATAGCCGCAATGACACATATCTCCCCTCAAGGACTCGTCCGGCGGCCATCTTACATGGTATTCATTATACAAACTAGGGGGCAGGTCAGTGAGGGATTAGTGACCTGTCAGCAGTCTGCATTATGAATATCTAATCAGAGCACCACATGAAGACCCCCTCCAGGCCCGCCCCAGGGCACGAGCATATCATTAACTAAAAACTGAAAATAAAGATTAAAAAACAACCACAAGACGGATTTCATCAACCCAGGTATCATTGTAATCAGTATAACAGCGCTGACCTGACACTGTCTGTAGGTTACTGTGCACAATCCTGCTGACAGGTTCCCTTTAAGTAACGAGTGCTGCTTCCCATTTTTTTTAAGTTGCCATCACATACCTGGACCTGTAGTGTTCCTCCTTGAGCCCACTAAATCCTCAGTCCCATATCGGAGCCCCTGTAGCTGCAGGACCGTATATAATACATTGCTCATGGGTGCAGCTGTAGTATCAGGTCATGCGTTGCTGCCCATGCAGTGCACCATATTCCTATAGTCATATAATGCAATGCTGATCATGTGCATCTACACTGCATCCATTGCTGCTCATGCAATACTCTGTTTCTTTATAGTCATGTAATGCACTGTACCTCACTTAAGCAGTTTCAGTATATTGCTGGTCGGGTCAGCGAGTCTTTGATCTGACTTACAGTTATATGAAAAAGTATGGGCACCCCTATTAATCTTAAGCTTAATGTTTTATAAAAATTGGTGTTTTTGCAACAGCTATTTCAGTTTGATATATCTAATAACTATTGGACACAGTAATGTTTCTGCCTTGAAATGAGGTTTATTGTACTAACAGAACATGTGCAATCTGCATCCAAACAAAATTTGACAGGTGCATAAGTATGGGCACCTCACCAGAAAAGTGACATTAATATTTAGTAGATCCTCCTTTTGAAAAAATAACAGCCTCTAGTCGCTTCCTGTAGCTTTTAATGAGTTCCTGGATCCTGGATGAAGGTACTTTTGACCATTCCTCTTTACAAAACAATTCCAGTTCAGTTAAGTTTGATGGTCGTCGAGCATGGACAGCCCTCTTCAAATGATCCCACAGATGTTCAATGATATTCAGGTCTGGGGACTGGGATGGCCATTCCAGAACATTGTAATTGTTCCTCTGCATGAATGCCTGAGTAGATTTGGAGCGGTGTTTTGGATCATTGTCTTGCTGAAAGATCCATCCCCTGCGTAACTTCAACTTTGTCACTGATTCTTGAACATTATTGTCAAGAATCTGCTGATACTGAGTGGAATCCATGCGTCCCTCAACTTTAACAAGATTCCTGGTGCCGGCATTGGCCACACAGCCCCAAAGCATGATGGAACCTCCACCAAATTTTACTGTGGGTAGCAAGTGTTTTTCTTGGAATGCTGTGTTTTTTTGACGCCATGCATAACGCCTTTTTGTATGACCAAACAACTCAATCTTGGTTTCATCAGTCCACAGGACCTTCTTCCAAAAAGAAATTGGCTTCTCCAAATGTGCTTTTGCATACCTCAGCCGACTCTGTTTGTGGCGTGCTTGCAGGAACGGCTTCTTTCACATCACTATCCCATACAGCTTCTCCTTGTGCAAAGTGCGTTGTATAGTTGGCCGATGCACAGTGACACAATCTGCAGCAAGTTGATGCTGCAGCCTCTGGAGGTGGTCTGAGGATTGTCCTTGACTGATCTCACCATTTTTCTTCTCTGCCTTTCTGATGTTTTTCTTGGCCTGCCACTTCTGGCCTTAACCCCTTACTGCCATCGGATGTACTATCCCGTCCATGGTACCTGGGCCCGTATGACCATGGACGGGATAGTACGTCTCGTGCGATCGGACGCGCTCCCGGGGGGAGCACAGCCGATCGCGCCCGGGTGTCAGCTGATTATCACAGCTGACACCCATGACTGTGTGTCAGGAGCGGTCACGGACCGCTCCCGGCACTTTTACCCCTTGCACACCGCGATCAAACATGATCGCGGTGTACTGGGGGCACAGGGGAGGATCGCGCAGGGTGGGGGCTCCCTGCGCGCGCCCCTGAGACCCTCAGAGCAGCGCGATGTGATCGCGCTGTTCTGAGGGCTTCCTCCCTCCCAGGACCCGGATCCAAGATGGCGCCGGGGTCCTGGAGGGAGGCGGCTACCTCAGTGCCTGCCGAGAGCAGGCACTGAGAAGCCTGCTGCACTGCCTGAGCGATCGCTGGTGTGACAGTGTGCTGTGCACACTGTCACACCAGCGATCTGATAAAATACTGTGATGTCCCACCCTGGGACAAAGTAAAAAAGTTAAAAAAATAAAAAATAAACATGTTTTAAAAAAAAATCCAAAATAAATAAAAAAAAAAAATATATATTCCCCAATAAATTCACTTCTTCCTGTAAATAAAAAAAACAAAGCAATAAAAGTACACATATTTGGTATCGCCGCGTCCGTAACGACCCCCCCTATAAAATTGTCCCACTAGTTAACCCCTTTAGTGAACCCCTTAAAAAAAAAAAAAAAAAAAAACGAAGCAAAAAATCAATGCTTTATCATCATACCCCCGAACAAAAAGTGGAATAACACGCGATCAAAAAGACCGATATAAAAAATCATGGTACTGCTGAAAACGTCATCTTGTCCCGCAAAAAACGAGCCATCATACAGCATCATCAGCGAAAAAATAAAAAAGTTATAGCTCGCAGAATAAAGCGATGCAAAAATAATTATTTTTTATATAAAATTGTTTTTATTCTATAAAAGCGCCAAAACATGAAAAAATGATATAATTGAGGTATCGCCATAATCGTACTGACCCGAAGAATAAAACTGCTTTATCAATTTTACCACACGCGGAACGGTATAAACGCCTCCCCCAAAAGAAATTCACGAATTGCTGATTTTTGTTCATTCTAACCTCCCAAAAATCGAAATAAAAAGCGATCAAAAAAGTCACGTGCTCAAAAATGGTACCAATAAAAACGTCAACTCGTCCCGCAAAAAATAAGACCTCACATGACTCTGTGGGCCAAAATATGCAAAAATTATAGCTCTCAAAATGTGATGATGCAAAAACTATTTTTGCAATAAAAAGCGTCTTTTAGCGTGACAGCTGCCAATCATAAAAACACGCTATAAATAGTGAATCAAACCCCCCTTTATCACCCCCTTAGTAAGGGAAAAATAATAAAATTAAAAAAAAGTATTTATTTCCATTTTCCCATTAGGGTTAGGGTTAGGGTTGCGGCTAAAGTTAGGGTTAGGGTTGGCGCTAAAGTTAGGATTAGGGTTAGGGTTGGGATTAGGGGTGTGTTAGGGTTAGGTTTGTGGTTAGGGTTGGGACTAGGGTTAGGGGTGTGTTGGGGTTAGGGTTGGAGTTAGAATTGGGGGGTTTCCGCTGTTTAGGCACATCAGGGGCTCTCCAAATGTGACATGGCGTCTGATCTCAATTCCAGCCAATTCTGCGTTGAAAAAGTCAAACGGTGCTCCTTCACTTCTCAGCTCTGCCATGCGTCCAAACAGTAGTTTATCCCCACATATGGGGTATCAGCGTACTCTGGACCCCAAGAGTTATTGTGCAATTTGTCCTATTTCTTCTGCTACCCTTGGGAAAATAAAAAACTGGGGGCGAAAATATCATTTTTGTACAAAAAAAAATATTTTTTTGTTTTTACGGCTGTACATTATAAACTTCTGTGAAGCACTTGGGGCTTCATAGCGCTCACCACACATCTAGATAAGTTCCTTGTGGGGTCTATTTTCCAAAATGGGGTCACTTGTTGGGGATTTCCACTGTTTAGGCGCATCAGGGGCTCTCCAAATGCGACATGACGCCCCCAGACCATTCCATCAAAGTCTGCAATCCAAAACGTCACTACTTCCCTTCCGAGCCCCAACGTGTACCCATACAGTAGTTTTCTCCCACATATTGGATATCAGCGTACTCAGGATAAATTGGACAACAACTTTTGGGGTCCAATTTCTCCTGTTACCCTTGTAAAAATAAAATATTGGGGCAAAAAAATCATTTTGCAAAAAAAAAAAAGGATTTTTTATTTTTACGGCTGTGCGTTATAAACTTCTGTGAAGCACTTCGGGGTTCAAAGTGCTCACCACACATCTAGACAAGTTCCTTGTGGGGTCTATTTTCCAAAATGGGGTCACTTGTGGGGGGTTTCCACTGTTTAGGCGCATCAGGGGCTCTCCAAACGCGACATGACGCCCCCAGACCATTCCATCAAAGTCTGCAATCCAAAACGTCACTACTTCCCTTCCGAGCCCTGACGTGCGCCCATACAGTAATTTTCTCCCACATATTGGGTATCAGCGTACTCAGGACAAATTGGACAACAACTTTTGGGGTCCAATTTCTCCTGTTACCCTTGTGAAAATAAAATATTGGGGGCAAAAAAAAATCATTTTTGTAAAAAAAAAAAAGATTTTTTATTTTTACGGCTGTACGTTATAAACTTCTGTGAAGCACTTCGGGGTTCAAAGTGCTCACCACACATCTAGATAAGTTCCTTGTGGGGTCTATTTGCCAAAATGGGGTCACTTGTGGGGGGTTTCCACTGTATAGGTGCATCAGGGGCTCTCCAAATGTGACATGACGCCCCCAGACCATTCCATCAAAGTCTGCAATCCAAAACGTCACTACTTCCCTTCCGAGCCCTGACGTGCGCCCATACAGTAGTTTTCTCCCACATATTGGGTATCAGCGTACTCAGGACAAATTGGACAACAACTTTTGGGTTCCAATTTCTTCTGTTACCCTTGTGAAAATAAAATATTGGGGACAAAAAATCATTTTTGTAAAAAAAAAAAAGATTTTTTTATTTTACGGCTGTACGTTATAAACTTTAGTGAAACACCTGGGGGTTAAAAGTTCTCACCACACATCTAGATAAGTTCCTTGAGGGGTCTAGTTTCCAAAATGGTGTCATTTATGGGGGTTTCCACTGTTTAGGCAGATCAGGAGCTCTCCAAACACGACATGGCGTCCAGCCAATTCTGCGTTGAAAAAGTCAGACGGCGCTCCTTCCCTTCCAAACTCTGCCATGCACCCAAACAGTGGTTTACCCCCACATATGGGGTATCAGCGCACTCAGGACAAATTGCACAATAACTTTTGGAGTCTTGTTACCCTTGGTAAAATAAAAATTGGGGTGAAAAGATCATTTTTGTGGAAAAAATATGATTTTTAAATTTTACGGCTCTACGTTATAAACTTGTGTGAAGCACTTGGGGGTTCAAATTGCTCACCAAAGATCTAGAAAAGTTCCTTAGGGGGTCTAGTTTCCAAAATGGGGTTATTTGTGGGGGTTTCCACTGTTTAGGCACATCAGGGGCTCTCCAAATGCAACATGGCATCCAATCTCAATTCCAGCCAATTTTGGTTGGAAAAAGTCAAATGGTGCTCCTTCCATTCCGAGCTCTGCCGTGCGCTCAAACAGTGGTTTCCACCCACATATGGGGTATCAGCGTACTCAGGACAAATTGGACAACAACTTATGTGGTCCAATTTCTCCTGTTACCCTTGAGAAAATAAAAATTAGTGACTAAAAGATAATTTTTGTGGGAAAAAACTAGGATTTTTTATTTTCATGCCCGGGCATTATAAACTTGTGTGAAGCACTTGGGGGTTCAAAGTGCTCACCAAAGATCTAGATAAGTTCCTTAGGGGGTATAGTTTCCAAAATGGGGTCACTTGTGGGGGGTTTCCACTGTTTAGGCTCATCTGGGGCACTGCAAACGGAACATGACCCCCATCAACGTCTGCATTCCAAAACGTTACTATTTCCTTTCCAAGCCCTGCCGTGCACCCAAACAGTTTCCCCCCCCACATATGGGGTATCAGCGTACTCAGGACAAATTGGACAACAACTTTTGGGGTCCAATTTCCTTGGGAAAATTCAAAAATTTGGGACTAAAAAATCATTTTTGTGGAAATTTTTTTTTTTTTTTCACACCCAGGCATTATAAGCTTTTGTGAAACACTTGGGGGTTCAAAGTGCTCACAACAGATCTAGATAAGTACCTTAGGGGGTCTAGTTTCCAAAACGGTGTCACTTGTGGGGGTTTCCACTGTTTAGGCGCATCAGGGGCTCTCCAAACACGACATGGCGTCCAATCTCAATTCCAGCCAATTTTAGTTTGAAAAAGTCAAACGGCGCTCCTTCCCTTACGAGCTCTGCCGTGTGCCCAAACAGTGGTTTTCCCCCACATATTGGGTATTGGCGTACTCAGGAGAAATTGCATAACAACCTTATCTGTCCATTTTCTCCTTTTACCCTTGTGAAAATAAAAAAAAAGTTTGTAAAAGATCATTTTTGTGGCTAAAAAGTTAAATATTCATTTTTTCCTTCCACGTTGCTTTAGTTCCTGTGAAGCACCTGAAGGGTTAATAATCTTCTTGAATGTGGTTTTGAGTACCTTGAGGGGTGCAGTTTTTAGAATGGTGTCACTTTTGGGTATTTTCTGCCATATAGACCCCTCAAAGTGACTTCAAATGAGAGGTGGTCCCTAAAAAAATGGCTTTGTAAATTTTGTTGTAAAAATGAGAAATCGCTGGTCAACTTTTAACCCTTATAACTTCCTAACAAAAAAAAATTTTGGTTCCAAAATTGTGCTGATGTAAAGTAGACATGTGGGAAATGTTATTTCTTAACTATTTTGTGTGATATATTTCTCTGTTTTAAGGGAATAAAAATTCAAAGTTTGAAAATTGCAAAATTTTAAAAATTTTCGCCATATTTGCGTTTTTTTAAAAAATAAACGCAAGTTATATCGAAGAAATTTTACTTCTAACGTGAAGTACAATATGTCATGAGAAAACAGTCTCAGAATCGCGAAGATCCGTTGAAGCGTTCCAGAGTTATAACCTCATAAAGAGACAGTGGTCAGAATTGTAAAAATTGGCCCGGTCATTAACGTGCAAACCACCCTTGGGGGTGAAGGGGTTAACAAGAACTGTCCCTGTGTTCTTCCATTTCCTTACTATGTTCCTCACTGTGGAAACTGACAGGTTAAATCTCTGAGACAGCTTTTTGTATCCTTCCCATGAACAACTATGTTGAATAATCTTTGTTTTCAGATCATTTGATAGTTGTTTTGAGGAGCCCCTGATGCCACTCTTCAGAGGAGATTCAAACAGGAGAACAACTTGCAAGTGGCCACTTTAGGTAGCTTTTCTCATGATTGCATACACCTGGCTATGAAGTTCAAAGCTCAATGAGGTTACAAAACCAAAAAAAGTGCTTTAGTAAATCAGTAAAAAGTAGGTAGGAGTATTTAAAACAAGAAAATGATAAGGGTGGCCATACTTATGCACCTGTCAAATTTTGTTTGAATGCAGATTGCACATGTTCTGCTAGTACAATAAACCTCATTTCAAGGCAGAAACATTACTGTGTCCAATAGTTATTAGATATATCAAACTGAAATAGCTGTTGCAAAAACACCAATTTTTATAAAACATTAAACTTAAGATTAATAGGGGTGCCCAAACTTTTTCATATAACTGTATATATTACTGCTCATGTAATATGTTGGAAGCTTCCAGATTTACTTGTTTATTCTGCATCTTTAGATGTTGTGTTCTTTTTATACAAGATTTTTACCTTGTGTGATGCCCGTAACACAAACAAAATTTACAGTAACCACCATGCAGACAGTAATACTAGTGTATAGTCAGTGGCAAACAGAGGCAGGCCACACCATTCCTATGTAAGGAGAACTGATTACGTGAGGTCTCCTGGTGCTCCCTTCTTTGTAAGAGTTCCCAGGCGATGACTACTTCTGCAGACTTTCAATTTCTATACTCAATGTCTTCGCCTTAATATACATTGTTTTTTCTGTGTCTACTGATAAATCTACTAAATCTACACAGTGCAGTATAATACTCATTTCAAGCACTCTTCCCTCCTAAATACATGGGCTCATATTTGCCTATAACTTACCATTCTAAATATCATGTAAATCAAGAATTCTGAGACACAAACAGAAGTTGTCGTAAAGGCCGCGGTGCTTATTTTAGGGTTACCCAAAGTAAATTCAAATAATAATACATTTTAATGAAATAATTAATAAATAATTAAACCAAAGTTACCTCAATACATTAAATCCTGTCCACCCAGCATTAGCTGGGCGACCCCCTCAAAAGAAACACCGCGGCAAGAAAACAAATAACAATAAAATAGGGGCGGGTGGGCGGGGAGATGCTTCTGTGTAGAAATCTTCAGTCAGACAGCTCCAGCCCCAGAAAGCAGAAGTTTAAGTAGA
>JARQOD010000002.1:99045184-99119423 GCA_033576555.1 Oophaga sylvatica | reverse complement strand
AAACTTCTGTCTGTTTTACCTGTTAGGAATAACTATCATACATATTATCTACAATTGCTATTCACTGACTCTGCAATATAAAACAATTCCTACTTTCGCTCTAAGCATAATATACAAGTATAATAACATTATTATTAATACACAATCATAAACTGTCTTCATATGAGGTAGATGGCAGATACTATCCCAACCGGGGTATCTTCTAGTGTCCTTGTGCTTGTGGAGGACCCGCTCAAAACCTTCAACATTGGTCTTGGGTGGGCTGCAAGACATAACTGGTCTCCCCCAAAAGACCTCATCTTCGGCCACACCTAACGGGTTTTTCTTCAGATCTGTAGTTGTGCAATGATGGGACTTATTTTCTAAAAGTACATGTAAAACTAAGAAGGAGCACCTAAGGAGGTGCTGAACTATTTACAGATAAAAGTTTCCGAATCATTCAGCATCCATGATCTCTCAGTCTCACTTATCCTATAAAATCAGTATAAACTTGCAAAACCCTCCTGGGTTAACTTTAACTATTGTGGCAAGACGACTCGCTCGGCTCTCCAGGAGGTAGACTCAGGACACACGTTCTCAGGTTTTCCTTCTGCTGGTTTATTATCAGCCATAAACTCATGCAGGTTTCGCAGGAAAAGTAAACATGACCCTTCTGGGTTAAACGGGAAAAACATAAAAAAACAAACAATGACTCAGTCCATAGATGAGTGGGTTCCACCCTCTCTCGGTAGCATAAACTGCACTGCTAAAGTCCTTGTGGTAAGCTCTGCAGCTTCCACTATACTGTCTGGAGACTCACCCTCATCACCGACAAGGACGCACAGTGGGAATGCCTCTCTCTGAGACTCTATCGGGGGTTCTTCTTCAAGGATCTCACTTTTCCCCATGCTACTTAGTCCAGTTCCCTTCCCCCACAAGTCCCAGAATAAGGGAAAATCACGGCCCAATATAACGGGATGTATCAGGTCCTTTATCACCCCGACTTCATGGGACTGGGCACCACAGTCTGTCCCCACTGTTACTGTGGCCACGGGATAGTCCTTGGCGTCACCATGGATGCACCGAACACCCAGGGTTTTGGAAGGGATCAACTGGTGGGGAAGGGATGCTCTGATCAAGGTCACCAGACTCCCAGAGTCCAACAGCCCAAGCACTTTTATTCCATTAATGGATACTGTACACACCTGTGGTCCCTTGCCGGGTCGACAGTCCACGCTACAGGCTGGATAGGCATAATAGGAGACCCGTCTGCCTAGGCTGCAGTCCATGGGCTCAGGGGATATTTGACACTTGGCGGCTACATGTCCAGGGTTGTGGCATCGCCAGCAAACTATATCTTTCCCCACTGTTCTAAAGGCCCCTTCAATAGGAGTGGGACGCCCCCCAGTGGTGGCTCTAGACCCCTTCCGTGGTGAACCCACCCCCTTTTGGGTATCCCAGTAGGGAGAAATGACTGCATCCGGTTTCCCAAGAGATCTCTCAACTACCTGGTACCTCTCTACCAGGCCGATAAAGTCATCTGCGTTCTGGGGATCACCCTGGGCAACCCAGGTCTGTATTGACTTGGGAAGGGAATGCATGAATCTATCGATCACCACCCGCTCAACCATCTGGGCCGGAGTGGAGGAGTCCGGTTGTAGCCACTTCTGAACAAGATGCAGTAGGTCAAACATCTGTGAACGAGGGGTTTGTTGCTAGCATACGCCCAGTGATGAACTCGCTGGCTCTTACTGCCATATTTACTCCCAGACGTGCTAAGATCTCTGTCTTTAGTTTGGGATACTCCTTAGTATCTTGCAGAGCCAAGTCAAAATACGCTTTTTGGGGTTCACCCGATAAATATGGCGCCAGAACCTCTGCCCACTGTGCTGGTGGAAGTCTCTCCCGATCAGCCACCCTCTCAAAAACAGTCAGAAATGCTTCTACATCATCCCCAGGGGTCATCTTCTGCATGGCCCGCCTTACCGCCTTCCTGACGTGAGAATCATCAGTCGGCCCTGGGGTTAGGGTGGCCGCCCTGCTCTGGATGGCATCCGCCAAAAGCTGTATCTGCTGTTGCGCCTCCTGCTGGTGCTGCTGCTGCGACTTTTGCTGCAACTGGATCTGCTGAAGCAACAATTTGGTCGTCTCCTGGTGCTGCTGTTGCATGCTCTGCTGGGCCTGCTGTATGCTCTGCTGGCTCTGCTGTATGCTCTGCTGGCTCTGTAGGTGTTGCTGCTGCATGCTCTGCTAGGCCTGGACCAGGTGCTTAACGAGCTCCTCCATGCTGCCGGACTTCTCTGGCTGGCTGACAGCCTTCACCCAGGACATCCACCGGTCTTTGTAGCAGGTACACGTGTTCCTGGAATCCTGCACGCACTCTCACACCAACTGTGGCAAGACGACTCGCTCGGCTCTCCAGGAGGTAGACTCAGGACACACGTTCTCAGGTTTTCCTTCTGCTGGTTTATTATCAGCCATAAACTCATGCAGGTTTCGCAGGAAAAGTAAACATGACCCTTCTGGGTTAAACGGGAAAAACATAAAAAAACAAACAATGACTCAGTCCATAGATGAGTGGGTTCCACCCTCTCTCGGTAGCATAAACTGCACTGCTAAAGTCCTTGTGGTAAGCTCTGCAGCTTCCACTATACTGTCTGGAGACTTTCTTCTCCAGACCACACTTCAGAGAAAAAAAAACAGGACTGAGCTTTTATACATTGCTCAGCCACACCCTGAGGGGAGGTAGGGGGAATGCCTCCCGCCCTCTTTGGCATTCCCATAAAACCGCACCTCCTTTAACAGTAAACCTACCAGCATATAACATGCTGGCAGATAAATAAAGTAGGTTTTAGTTCACACAGGAGAGCATCCTGTGTGACACATACCTCCCCTCACATATAAATCCAGTGACACTGTCACACTATTTACAGTCATGCTTGTTCTTTTTACTGCTTCTGCTGCTTCCAGGGTAGTACCTGGGAGCTACCACTTGATGACTGTGCAAGCACAGGACCATTCCTGTCCACGGGCACACTGTCTAGCACTAGGGTCATCGACTCCACCACTGGTGTCTGGGTGGCTGATGTGCACTGGGTTGGTGGGGATGTTAGGGGCTCCACCAGGGTGTCATCGGCTGCAGCAATGATGTCATCGCCTGCTACCTGCATTTCTTCGGCGCCAGACTCCTTCCATTGCGACACCGCTGTTAGTTGCGTCTGCAGCTCCACAACCTCTCCTTCCAGGAGCGCCAGGTCAGCTACAGATGACCGGGTGGAGTCTCTATCTCCCTGGGCGGTGGAGGCTTCTGCTTCCACCCCGCGCCCACCAAGCCTCCGCTCACCGCTCGCCATGGCGTCTTCCTGGAGCTCTGCCTTCTCTTTAGCTTTGTTTCCCGCCGCTGGGCTTTTCTCCACCCCCAAGGGGTGGTGCATTTCACCTTTGCCGCCATGCCAGGCTAGGAGGCGGACTCCCCTGGCTGTCGACCATGATGCGGTCACGTAGCAGTAAAGGCAGGGGCGTTCATGCTGTTTCGCGCCATTTTGCTGGGTACCGCCCACGATGGCATGCCTCTCTTCTTCCTGCGTGCCTCGTGGCGTTGTAATTGCGCAATCACACAAAACTTTCAGCAAAGTCTCTGGCACAACAGACAGTTCAAAATAGGCACACAGGACCCTGTGATACCGGGCTTCGATATCCTGTTTGTGACGCCAAGTTGGATCGCCTGCCAGGGCAGTGAGGTACTCGGTACCGGGCCGGTGTCTTAAAGGGATGTATCACGGCAGCAGTTACCCAATCCGTGGCCCTGGGCGTCCAATAAAAGGGGAATATTTACAGGGGATGATAGAGTTTGTAGTAAAGTGTTCGTGACACCACCTGTGGTTTCTGGTCAGAGGTGACCAGCGCTGCAGTGCAGATCCTCTGGGACAGATGGGGTAATGCAGCAGAGTTGGAATAGCTTCCCACAAGTGAAGCTTGTTGTCCCAGGGCAGAGAGATGTTGTAGAAAGTAATGGTGCTGGGAGATGAAGCAGTGTGGAGTGTGTGCCGCAGGAAGAATTTGAGAGGAGACTCATTCAAATGCAGTTTCCAAAGCTTTACTCACAGTTCTGGTGCGCACAGATCCCCGCTTGGTACAGTGTCCTCCAGGTGAGGGGCTCAGCAAACTCCCAGGTAGATTTGGATACACCTTTCCAGGACTCCATTCAATATGTTCCTTTCACTGGCCGTCTCACTGTGCTGATTCACACTCTTGCTTCCTTTCCAGCACCTCACAAACAGTGTCCCAGATCGACTGCTGTGAATCCTGTCGGATAACATGACCCAGGCGTTTCCTTGATTCTATATAGCTGCCTCTCCGGAGAAAATAATTGTGGTTGTTGACTGTGACCCCTAAAGTTGTCACAGCTGTCGCCTTGCTAGCTGAGTCTTAAAGTTCTCCACTAGGCTAGGGGCCGAGTCCCTTCTGCGACCTGGTCCCTCCACAATTGGATCGGGCCCCACGGATGGATCACTTACTATCTGTGCCCTAGGACCCCTTTTTTCCTTCCAGAAGCTTCATTCTATGCTTCTCCCTCGTTCACGTTCTCTGTCTGGGGCCGAGCTCCTATCAGCTCCAGGTCCCCTCCCAGACTGTCTGACTAGACTCTGTTTCCTCTCTCTAAAGCTTCACTTCCCCTCCTTCTTGCTTTCTCCACCCACCACCCATGCACTCTTTCCTACCCAGCCTGGGATGAGACCATCCTACCTTAGGGTACGTTCAGGGTGCCCGGCTGCTATAGTCTGTGTTGGGTGCAGGTGTTAGAGTCCTGGTTGGTGCTCCCTCCTTACCTGAGAGAGGAGTATCACACCTCTGGATGAGGTACAATACCTCTGTGGTGACTGAACCCTCAGGGGCGCCACAGTACCAGCAATACATCTTCCACAACTCCGCTTCACTTCTTCTGATACACCAGAATGGATCACATAGTTACTGCTGGACGATGAGCACTGTGAAAACAGCACTTCGATCTCTTTCTCTGGAGACATTTCAACCCAGTCACGGAAATACACATCTACTAGGTCATCCACCCCTTTTGGTTATCCTGCCCGTGTACTTGCTGGTGGCCCACTCGCTTCTGGTTCAGCACGCTGTAATGTATGGTGTACAGTTCATATAGCGTCTTGTGCTTGGGTGCGAGGAAAACACATGAGACACAGGTTTGATATAGAAGGACTTGTATTACTTCATACAAGTGGCAAAAAGGGTCACACAGTTTGCAGGTACAGAAGCAGGAGACACAGCAGGCCAGAGTAACTTAAGCTCAGCAATAACTCTCCACAACAGGTTCAGGATCTCTTCTCTGTTACCGTAATTCCATGCAAACGTGGATTTATCAAATAGCAGGTTTCCAGAGTCCACAAGTGTTCCAAAGTTCCTCAGTAGGAAATAGCTGGAGTACAAAGTCTAAGGTTTCCAGGAGTCAGGTCACAGGCTCACTGCAGGCTTGATTCTGAAGCACTGATTGCTCAGCTGAGGCTGCTTAAGAAGCAAGAGGGAGAGAATCAGGGCGGGAACATGAAAGCTGGAAACTCCATATTGACTGAGGGCAAGATAGCTGCAGCAAGACAGAAAGCAAAATGGCCGAAGGAAAAACTGAGTTTCAAGAAACATGTACAAAGAACCTTACATTACCCCCACCTTAGGGACAACCTCCGGATGACCTCAGACCAGGCTTGTCTGGGTACCTCTGATGAAACTGGCGGAGCAAGCGAGGAGCATTAACGTTATTGACTGGTTCCCATGAGTTGTCCTCCACTGGGTAGCCCTGCCATTTAATCAAATATTGTAACTGATTTCTGTACAACCTGGAATCTAGAATCCTTTCCACCACAAATTCTTCCTGACCATCGACTAGCACTGGGTCAGGGCAAGGAGAAGAACGTCCAGGAAACGTATTGGGTGTTGCAGCCTTTAGTAGGGATACATGAAAGACAGGGTGGATTCTCATAGTTCTGGGCAGTTGAAGACGACAAGCAACGGCACTTATAATTTTACTGATTTTATAGGGTCCAATGTACTTATGTCCCAACTTAGACGATGGAATCCTTAACTTAAGATTTCTGGTTGACAGCCAGACCAAGTCTCCTACCTTGAAAGCTGGTGCAGGTTTACGAAATTTATCTGCTGCTTTCTTGTACCTTTCCTGAGCCAATTCCAGATTTTCCTTTAGAAGATCCATATTCTTTTGTAAAGACGTGATTCTTTCAGCCACTGCTGGCAAGGGCGTTTCTATGGGAAATCGAGGAAGAATGTTAGGATGATAACCTAAATTGGAGTAAAAAGGAGACTGCTTAGTGGAGGCGCTCTGAGAGTTGTTATAAGAGAACTCAGCCAGTGGAAGTAGATCCACCCAATCATCCTGTAGGTGGCAGATAAAGCAGCGGAGATACTGCTCCAGGGTCTGATTGGTTCGTTCTGTCTGTCCATTAGTCTGGGGATGAAAAGCAGAAGAAAGGTTTACTTTAATGTCCAATGCTGCACAGAAATTTTGCCAAAACCTTGAAGTGAATTGCACCCCTCGATCCGAAATGACCTCATCCGGTACTCCATGTAAGCGAAACACATTCTTAATCATCAAATCTGATGTCTGTTTTGCAGTGGGTAAGCCGACACAAGGGATAAAATGAGCTGCCTTTGTTAAACGATCAACCACCACTGTTCTTCCCTTGAGAGGTTGGTAACTCCACAATGAAGTCCATAGAAATGGATCCCCACGGGCGGGACGGGGTGGGAAGGGGTTGCAACAGACCAGTTGGTGAGGAGCGAGGTGTTTTGCATCTTGCACAGACTTCACATGAAGTGACATAGTTTAAAACATCTTTCCTGTAAGTGGGCCACCAAAAGAAACGAGAAAGAAATTCCTGTGTCTTTAGAATTCCTCTATGCCCAGCTATCTTGGAATCGTGGATGAGTTGCAATACTCTCAATCTGACTGTTTCAGGTATATACAGACGTTGTCCCTGAATCCACACACCATTTTTAAAGACAAGACTTACGTCCCTTGGGGGTTGTGCCAACAAGGAATCCGCATGGTATGCTTCCTTGATGTCCTTAAGTAGGTCTTGATTATGAATCACTCCCAGGAATCTAGAGTCAGGAAGAATAGTCTTAGGAGGAGTAAGTGGACGGGTCTCTGCTGAATGAATCCTAGAGAGTGCATCAGCCTTTCCATTGCGCGATCCTGGCCTATAAGAAATTACAAAATTAAATTGGTTTAGGAAAAGATTCCAGCGAGCCTGGTAAATTCAAGGTTACGATGGTCTGTCAGGACGACTATTTGCTGTGCAGCTCCCTGAAGAAGGTGTCTCCATTCTTTGAAGGCGGCAATAATGGCCAACAACTCTCTATTGCCCACATCGTAGTTCCTCTCAGCCGAAGACAACTGCTGGGAAAAGAAGGCACAGGGATGCAAGACATTCTTCTCACCTGTTCTCTGAGAGAGTATAGCTCCAACGGCACAGTCTGAAGCATCCACCTCTATTATGAAGGCAAGTTCGGGGTTGGGATGTACTAAGATAGGTGCGGTGGTAAATTTATCCTTTAGACGGGAAAATGCTTCCTGGGCTTGGGGGGTCCAGGAGAACCTAGACTCTTTCCGGGTAAGTTGGGTGATAGGTGACACTACCTCAGAGAAATTCCTAATGAAACGTCTATAGGAGTTGGCAAACCCGATGAAGCGCTGCACCTCCTTCACATTTCTAGGAATTGGCCAATCCTTGATGGCTTGGGTCTTGCTTCCATCCATACTAATCCCTTGTGTAGACAGTACATACCCCAGAAATTGAATTTCGGTCCTATGGAATTCACACTTTTCAAGTTTGATGTAAAGATGGTTTTGTCTTAAGGGTATGCCACACTAAACAACATCGCTAACGGGATAGCTAAAAAACGTCACTATTTAGCGATCCCGTTAGCGATGTTGTTGTGTGCGGCATCTGCCAGCGACGAGCTTCCTGCTGTGATCTCGCTCGTCGCTGGAATCGTTCCGGACCCTATTTTATCGTCGGCGCTCCCGCTGGGTAAGTATATATCGCTGAGTGTGGCACCTTTTTTAGCGATTTAGCGGTACTTTTGTACCGCTAAAGTCGTTAAGGAGATCGCTAACCGCGATAGCGTCCTTAACGACATCGCTAAATGTGGCCGACACTAGCGATATTTAAACGATCCCGCTAGCGATCTCATTAGTATGCGACGCTAACGAGATCGTTAGCGGGATCGAGTAGTGTGGCAGTACCTTTAGACGTTCTAAGACCATTCTCACATGTCCATGATGTTCCTCTGTGGAGTTAGAAAAAAATAGAATATCATCCAGATAAATCACCACGAATGTATCTAGGAGATCCCTGAAGATGTCATTCACCAAGTGTTGGAAAGTGGCTGGGGCGGTACTCAGACCAAAAGGCATAACTAGATATTCAAAGTGTCCATAGCGTGACCTGAATGCAGTCTTCCATTCATCCCAGGTCTAATACGGACCAAGTTATAGGCCCCACGGAGATCCAGTTTAGAGAAAATTTTGGCATGCCGCACTCTCTCCAATAACTCAGGGATTAAGAGCAATGGATAACGGTTTCTAATAGTAACCTTATTGAGTTCCCTATAGTCTACGCAGGGTCTCAGAGATCCATCTTTCTTCTTCACAAAGAAGATGGGTGCACCTGCAGGAGATGAAGAGGGGCGTATGAAGCCCTTGGCTAGATTTTCGTCTATGTAATCCTTTAAAGCCTTTAGCTCGGGCCCCGCCAGGGGGTAGATCTTACCAAACGGTATCTCTGCTCCAGGCAATAATTCAATTGGACAATCATATGGACGGTGAGGGGAAAGCTGGTCAGCGTTCTTCTTTTCACATAAATCCACATAGTCCTGGTATACAGCTGGTAGTTCAGGGACTGACATGGTTCCTTTAGGAACAGAGCAAGCTGAAACTTCTGGACTCATCTGTTTCTCTGGAAAGTGTAATTCCTTGGTCTCCCAGTTAATGGTAGGGTTCTGAGCCTGCAGCCATGGTAGCCCTAGAATAATGGGAAAGTGGGGAGAAGAGATAAGCATAAAGGACAGTTTCTCTTGATGATCTTTACCCATAAGGACCCTCAAAGGCTCCGTTTCCTGATCCACTGGTCCAGAGGTCAGCAGGGAGCCATCCACAGTCTCCATCTGTACTGGAGTAGTCTTCTTCACTGAACGTATCCCCCGTTTCAGAGCAAAGGAGATATCCATAAAATTTCCACTTGCCCCTGAGTCGATCATAGCAGAGCTAGACACCCAGACTGAGTCAACCCAGAGTTTGATGGAAAGGAAGCAATGAGAATTGTTTTTCTTACAACTCAGCTGGGACACCGCTGAGGAAACTTGAAAAATTGCAGCGTTTACACAGTCATCGTCCTCAGAAGTGACGGAGTTTAAGTCAGAGAAATCAATATCTGTTGCTGCAGATCTCTCTGGAGCCTGAGGCTCGGACCTGACAGATCTCCTCTCGCAACACTCACAGTGAATGACTGCTGCAGTAGTCTTACGAGAACGGCTGGGGCAGTTTATAATGAAGTGCCCTGACTTACCACAGTAGAAACATAGATTTTCCTTTAAACGATGTTCTTTGCGTGCATCACTAACCCGTCTTTGTAAAGAGTCCACCTGCATGGGTTCAGGTTCAGGTTCCCGTGTGATCCTACTCAAAGGTTTCTTAGCTGGGGAGGAAGGTAGGAAAAGGTTAGTGCGATTACTTTCGAACCATCTCTCTTGCCTGCGTTCAGTCAGACGAGCATCAATACGGATGCAGTAGTTAATAAAGTCACCTAACGCAGTGGGAGGGTCGGCACGAGCAAGTTCATCCTTAATCAGTGGAGACAACCCTTTTCGAAAAATAGATTTTTTGGCGGAACTGTCCCAAGTGGTATCGAGGGCCCATCTCCTGAAATCCAAGGCATATTTGGCTACTGAGCGCTTACCTTGGCGCAAAGTTAACATGGCTGCTTCAGCTGTTGCACCTCGATTGGGGTCATCAAACACCTGCCCCATGGCTGAAATGAAAGCATCAAGATGATCCAAACATTCATCCTCAGTCTCAATCAGAGGGTTTGCCCACATCAAAGCCTTGTTGGTAAGCAACATGATTATAGTAAGCACTTTAGAACGTTCAGTGGGAAATTGTGAAGCATGTGCAGAAAAAAAAAGATTGCATTGGTTAATAAATCCCCTGAATTTCTCACGTTCACCGCCAAAATGAAAAGGGGGTAACTTGGGAATCCCAGAACTCGGGGTTATGGCAGGAGCCTGGACTCGTTCCTCTAGAACCTCAATCCTGGCTCGTAAATCCTGGGTAGTTTGTCCAAACACTTGCAAATTGTGATTAGTGAGGTCCTGTAGGTTTGCAAAACGGGTCTTTATAGTCTGTATATCTGCAAGGATTGTATCAGTCACTCCGCAAAGCTCCTTTATGCGAGCCTCCATCTTCCAGATCTTTTAAGACAGGAGTACTGGAAGGGGAAGAGAAAAAAAAAAAAAACCAATAGTGTTTACCTGTGGTAACACTGCAGAGTAAAATTAAGGGAATGTGCTCACCTGGAATGGTTGTGAGAAGTCACAACCACTGTCATCACAGAAAGTATAACCGGACATCTGATATCCACAGTCACAGCAAACACAGCCTTCCCAGACCCAGCAGACACTAACGTTTGGCTTCAGAATCTTGTAATGTATGGTGTACAGTTCATATAGCGTCTTGTGCTTGGGTGCAAGGAAAACACATGAGACACAGGTTTGATATAGAAGGACTTGTATTACTTCATACAAGTGGCAAAAAGGGTCACACAGTTTGCAGGTACAGAAGCAGGAGACACAGCAGGCCAGAGTAACTTAAGCTCAGCAATAACTCTCCACAACAGGTTCAGGATCTCTTCTCTGTTACCGTAATTCCATGCAAACGTGGATTTATCAAATAGCAGGTTTCCAGAGTCCACAAGTGTTCCAAAGTTCCTCAGTAGGAAATAGCTGGAGTACAAAGTCTAAGGTTTCCAGGAGTCAGGTCACAGGCTCACTGCAGGCTTGATTCTGAAGCACTGATTGCTCAGCTGAGGCTGCTTAAGAAGCAAGAGGGAGAGAATCAGGGCGGGAACATGAAAGCTGGAAACTCCATATTGACTGAGGGCAAGATAGCTGCAGCAAGACAGAAAGCAAAATGGCCGACGGAAAAACTGAGTTTCAAGAAACATGTACAAAGAACCTTACACACGCGCACTTCTTCTGAGCGTTCCCACAGTGCCTCTACCACTGGCACTACTACTTCATCAGCCCTCCGACTCTGGCTGATGGTCCCACAGTGATTCCTTCACCGGCTACACGACTGCTGGTACCTTTATTCACTTCTCTCTTCCTGTCCGTTACACAGCTCAGGACCAGGGACATCCGAGCAGCAACAGGGTCCACCCCAACTGACTCTATCTGGGAAGTCCCTCACACTAGTTCCTGGCCGATACTTCACCTACTTATCCCCTTGGTGTCCTAACAAGTCTCCACTACGCTGAATGTGCTCAATGCCCCCATCTAGTGTCCTACCGCTGACCTACACTAAACATCTCACAACTCTCTAACTGGGTCCACTGATATGCCCCATCTAGTGGCCCTTTGCAATACTACACTTACCCAGTCTATGAATACTATACTACAAGTGCCCTCCTCTAATGTTCCCAAAGGATGCACTACCTTACCTAAATCTATATGAAATACCATATGACAGACACTGAAATACGTCACTATAAAGTACATAGCAATACAAATGCATACTGTCACGGCCATCCACTCGCCTTCACATACTTACCCCTCCACTCCAGCGATGCGGTCTGTCTCTGGCCGGGACTCGTGCCATTCTCCTCCAGCGCTCGTGAACTACACTAGTGAATCTTCAAGCAAGTCTCCATTTCTTGCTGTGTTTGTCCAACATCCTGGTATTCCCCTTCCTGTGACTCCCGCTTCAGAGGTACCCGCGGCCAATTTGTTGTCCTCTGAGTTTTCCAAGATCTGGGCCGAGACTAACATGGCACTCAAGAGAGCCAGTGTTCGGATGAAGAACTACGCTGACAAGAAGAGATTGGATCCTCCACCATATCGTGTAGGAGAGAAAGTCTGGCTCTCATCTAAATATATTCGGCTGAAGATTCCTTCATACAAGTTGGGTCCGTGGTACATCGGCCCTTTTGAGATCCTTGGACGTATCAATGATGTCGCCTACAAGTTGAGGTTGCCTGCCTCGCTCCATGTCCTGAACACCTTCCATGTCTCTCTCCTGAAACCTGTGGTACTAAACCGTTTCCATTTCGCACCCGACTCCGTTTCTCAGCCGGTTGGTGTTGACAATATCTTTGAGATAAGGGATATCTTAGCCATGAAAAGGGTCAGAGGGAAAACCTTTTTCCTTATTGATTGGAAGGCCTTTGGGTCTGAGGAGAGGTCCTGGGAACCCCGGGAAAATATCAATGCTCCCCGCTTCCTCAAGAGATTTTTTGCCAATCTCAGGGGAGGGCGGCTTAAGGGAAGGGTACTGTCACGGCCGTCCCCTCGCCTTCACATACTTACCCCTTCGCTCCAACGCTGCAGTCTGTCTCTGGCCGGGACTAGCGGCGTTCTCCAGCACTGACAGGTCCGCGGCCGACGGCGTCTCTGCACTCTATGCGCATGCACCGTAGGCCGCGGCCGCGCCTCCCCTGTCCTTCTTAAGCTCCAGCGGTGCCCTGACCCGGAAGCATCGCCGGACCTATGGGGAGCCTCTTCTGGGTATTTCAGGCCGCCCTCCTTTAGTGGAGGCGCCTGATCTTTGTGTTTGCTAGGGTTAGGCTGGGTCCCCTTCTCTTATCCCTGATTTCCTCTCTCATATTGTTTCCCTTCAGCCCTGTGCCCTGCCGTGCTGTTATCCGTGTGTCGTCCTGCTACCCGTGGTCCGTCCTGCAGTCCTACTCCGGTCCGTGTCTCCTGTTTCCCTGCTCCGTCCAGCTACCTGTGGTCCGTCCTGCAGTCCTACTCCGGTCCGTGTTTCCTGTTTCCCTGCTCCGTCCTGCTACCCGTGGTCCGTCCTGCAGTCCTACTCCGGTCCGTGTCTCCTGTTTCCCTGTTTCCGTCCTGCTACCCGTGGTCTGTCCTGCAGTCCTACTCCGGTCCTTGTCTCCTGTTTCCCTGCTCTGTCCAGCTACCTGTGGTCCGTCCTGCAGTCCTACTCCGGTCCGTGTCTCCTGTTTCCCTGCTCCGTCCAGCTACCTGTGGTCCGTCCTGCAGTCCTGCTCCGGTCCGTGTCTCCTGTTTCCCTGTTTCCGTCCTGCTACCCGTGGTCTGTCCTGCAGTCCTACTCCGGTCCTTGTCTCCTGTTTCCCTGCTCCGTCCTGCAGTCCTACTCCGGTCCTTGTCTCCTGTGTCCCTGCTCTGTCCTGCAATCCTACTCCGGTCTTTGTCTCCTGTTTCCCTGCTCCATCCTGCTACCCGTGGTCCGCCCTGAAGTCCTACTCCGGTCCTTGTCTTCTGTGTCTTGGCTCCGTCCTGCTTCCCGCTGTCTTTTCTGCAGCCTGTGTCCTACGCTCTGTCTGTCCCATGGAGGGGACTTCTTGCTTTCCTAAGAGCCGCCCCTCTTGGTACCAGCTATCGTGGTACTAGAACCCCTGGGCCTGCTCGTAACGATCCCTGTATAGGGGTCGGCTCAACCTGGTCTCTCGCCGGGGGTCTCTCGGTGCCACGAGCCAGAGGGTCCACTCCTGGAGGCTTGCCTCGCCGAGCCGCGTCGCTAACACATACATATAGCAGCAAAGACATTTAAAGGGTTAAACCCTGACCCTCCTTACACAGCGCCCACAGAAGGGAGGAAGAGGTGTGTATTTCTGAGGGAGTGCAGTGCGCAGGCGCAGAATTCCGTGGCCAGAACTGACACTGATGGGAGGTGGTAATATTACAATGAAGACAGGAGGCAGCAATTTCTTCCAGGCACCGCACACCCCGGAGCCTGGGAGAAATCATTAGCATAAAGAGAGAATATAACATTTCTCCACAACAAGACCGTTAATATGAGGCATACAGGTAAGACTAGTGTAACATTTCTATTACCTGTATGCCCAAATTAATAGGTCATATACGTCCCGGGGGTGACAGATTCCCTTTAAGTGGCATGTGCCTCTTAATGAATTAGGCGTCTCTGAGAAATTAAGTTGGATTTGAGGCATAAGGCACGCCGCATCTTCACGTGAATTTGACAAGCAGGCGTTGTGATGCCCCATCATGTCCCACTATGCCGCAGCTCTGCTAATTTTAGTGGAGGTAGCCAAAACTGGCATGAAAAATGTGGACTAATTTCAATAATCAGTAAGGCTAGGTTCACATTGCGTTAGGGGCATCCGTTTAACGGATCCGTTAAACAGATGCACTAACTCTGATGTCATATTTTACATCTTTTTAACCCCTAGCGCTAACGTATGCGCTAACGCATTTTGTTACCATGCGATACCATGCATTAGCCATACAGGTCTATGCACAGCGAACGCGTCTGTTCGCTGTGCGTTCGACCTAACAAACCTTAAAAGGCTGTAGACTGCGTTTGAGGGTGCATCACAAAGTAACACATCATCGCTAATGCATGCCGAATTTGGCATGCGTTAAGATGCGTTACTATAATGGCGGCCAATGGGTGCGTTAATGCTGTTATGTGACGGATGCGTTAAACGCAGGGCCATAACGCAATGTGAACTCAGCCTTAGGCTCTGTTCACATGTCCAGTTATCATCCTTTAGTAATGGATTCAGTATTAAAATATATTTCTAGTTCATTACAAAATGATCAAAAATGGATTCAAAATGTAAACCCAATTTTCCATTTTGATTAGTTTGAATCCATCTTTATTCCATTTGCAATGCATCCATTTTTACTTGAGGTGCCTCTGAACATGGGATTACCCACAGATCAGGGACCATTGGGCCCAAGTGGTTACATTTCTGCATACTGAGATAGGCATGCCCATCACAGAGAATCCAAAATCTTCTGTTTATTGACCCAAAACACTGTCATTGCAGAGCCGCTCTTTACACTCTACTGAAGCTGTCCTCACCAAAGTCTCTAAAGATCTATTAACAGCTACTTCTAATGGTCACTACTGCCAGCTGATTCTCCTGGATCTCTCTACTACATTCTGGTATCTACATTCGACACTGTGGATCATCAGCTCCTTCTCACTATGCTCCACTCTATTGGTCTCAATGACACTTTTCTCTCCTGGTTCTCTTCCTGCCTCTGTGACCGCTCCTTCACTGTATGTTTTGCTGGTTCTTACTCCCCTTACTATCGGGGTTCCTCAGAGCTCAGTCTTAGGCCCCCTCCTCTTTTCGCTATACACAGCCGCTATTGGACAACAATCAGTAGATTTGGGTTCCAGTATCATCTCTATGCTGACAACACCCAGTTATACACTTCTTCCCCTGACATCACCCCCAGCCTAATACAAAATACCAAGGATTGTTTGTCCTTTGTCTCTAACATAATGTCCTCCGTCTATCTGAAATGGAATCTCTCCAAAACTGAACTTCTTGTGTTTCCTCCTTCTACTAACCTACCTCTACGTGACATTGAAATTACCTTGGAGGGTTCAACCATAACTCACAAGCAGCACGCCCGCTGCCTTGGGGTTATATGTGACACAGAACTTTCCTTTATTCCCTATATCTAATCGCTCACTCACTCATGCTGCTTACATCTTCAAAACATCTCCAAAATCTGACCTTTTCTCACCTTTGAAACTGCTAAAACTCTTAAGGGTATGCCACACTAAGCGAGATCGCTAATGAGATCGCTACTGCGTCACCATTTATGACGCAGTAGCGATCTCGTTAGCGACTTAGCTGTGTGTGACATGTAGCAGCGATGTGGCCCCTGCTGAGATGTCGCTGATCGCTCATGAACGTTCTGAGCCGTTTTTTGGTCGTTGATGTCCCGCTGGTGAGCCTGAATCGCTGAGTGTGACACCCTTTATGAACGACTTCACCAGTGTCGCAGGTGGGACTAGGTTTTCCCAACGACCGCAGAGGTCGTTATACAGATCACTGATGAGATGTGTTTGGAAGCTAACTAGCGATCACATAGCGATCGCACTAGCGATCTTGCCAGGTCGTGTCGTTGTCGTGATCGCTGGTGTGATCGCTAAGTGTGGCAGTGCCTTTACTGTCGCTCTTATTCACTCTCGTCTGGACTACTGCAACTGTCTACTCATCGGACTCCCTCTAACCAAACTTTCTCCTCTCCAATCCATCCTGAATGCCGCAGCCAGAGTCGTATAATTGTCAAACCGCTTCACAGATGCCTCCACCTTGTGTCAGTCATTACACTAGTTGATCCAATATAAACTCATATCTCTCACACATAAAGCCCTCCACAGTTCTGCACCACCCTATATCTCCTCCCTCATCTCTGTCTATCGCCCTACACGTGCCCTTCGTTCTACAAATGACCTAAGACTAACATCTTCCATAATCCGAATCTCGCACCTCCATCTCCAAGCCTTCTCTCGTGCTGCTCCAGTTTTTAGGAATGCACTACCCCAGACGATCTGACTAATATCTAGCCCCCGCGCTTTAAAAACACATCTTTTTAAACAAGCCTATCACCTCAGCTCACTAACCTAACTCTTCCCTTTTCCCTCCTTCTAAATATTATTCAGAATCTGCTCCCTCCTATTCATCTGTCTCCAAACCCTTCATGCACAAGATAACTGCATCTGATAACTGCACTTAAACATATTGGCTGACCGTATCATGCATCTTTATATGAAAATCCTTATTTATTGTAATAGCTGGACCTGAAATAACATGAACTGTTCACCTGTTGTGTCCCCCAGCAACTCCTTCTATAGTAGTCTAAACTGTGTTACCTTATATTGAATTTATTGTCTGTATATGTCACAGCTTAATTGTAAAGTGCTGCGGAATATGTTGGCGCTATATAAATAGAATTATTATTATTATTACCTGTGATATGTGTGCAATTGGGCAGGAAGAAGGAGCCTCTTGTCATGGGTGTTGGAAAAAGTGAGTAGGATCCAAGAGGGAGACATTGTATAGTAAATGGGCCAGAAAGGGTGACATTATACTAAATGGGGCCAGAGAAGAAGACATTGTAATACATGGGGGTCCAAGAGATGGCCATTATACAGAATAGGGGATAAAATTTGGGGATATTATACAACATACATTAGGGAAAATAAGTAGTTGATACACTGCTGATTTTGCAAGTTTTCCCACCTACAAAGAAAGGAGAGGTCTGTAATTTTTATCATAGGTACACTTCAACTGTGAGTAAATCTAAAAAAAAATCCAGAAAATCACATTGTATGATTTTTACATAATTCATTTGCATTTTATTTTGTAAAATAAGTGTTTGATACAATAGGAAAACAGAACTTAGTATTTGGTACAGAAACCTTTGTTTGCAATTACAGAGGTCAGACGTTTCCTGTAGTTCTTGACATAGTTTGCACACACTGCAGCAGGGATTTTGGCCCACTCCTCCATACAGATCTTCTCCAGATCTTTCAGATTTCGGGGCTGTCACTGGGCAATATTGACTTTCAGCTCCCGACAAAGATTTTCTATTGGGTTCAGGTATGGAGACTGGCTAGGCCACTCCAGGACCTTGAAATGTTTTTACGGAGAAACTCCTTAGTTGCCCTGGCTGTGTGTTTCGGGTCATGGTTATGCGGGAAGACCCAGCCACGACCCATCTTCAATGCTGTTACTGAGGGAAGGAGGTTGTTGGCCAAAATCCCGCTATACATGACCCCATCCATCCTCCCTTCAATACGGTGCAGTCGTTCTGTCCCTTTTGCAGAAAAGCATCCCCAAAAGTATGATGTTTCCTCCACCATGCTTCAAGGTTGTAACTGTGTTTTTGGGGTTATACTCATCCTTCTCCCTCCAAACACAGTGAGTGGAGTTGAAACCAAAAAGTTCTATTTTAGTCTCATCTGACCACATGACCTTCTCCCATTACTCCTCTGGATCATCCAGATGGTCATTGGCAAACTTCAAATGAGCCTGGACATATGCTGGCGTGAGCAGGGGGACCTTGCGTGCCCTGCAGGATTCTAATACATGACGGCATAGTCTGTTACTAACGGCAATGTTTGGAACTGTGGTCTCAGCTCTCTTCAGGTCATTGACCAGGTCCTCCCATGTAGTTCCGGGCTGATTCCTGACCTTTCTCAGAATCATCCTTACCCCACGAGGTGAGATATTGCATGGAGCCCCAGACCGAGGAAGACTGACAGTCATCTTGTGTTTCATCCATTTTCTAATAATTGTGCCAACAGTTGTCATCTAACCAAGCTGCTTGCCTATTGTCCTGTAGCCCATCCCAGCCTTGTGCAGGCCTACAATTGTGTCCCTGGTGTCCTTAGACAGCTCTTTGGTTTTGGCTATGGTGGAGAGGTAGAAGGGTAAGTGATTGAGTGTGTGGACAGGTGTCAAATATGTGTTCAAATACTTATTTCATGCAATAAAATGCAATTTAATTATTTAAAAATCAAACAATGTGATTTTCTGTATTTTTATTTTTAGATTCTGTCTCTCACAGTTGAATTGTACCTACGATAAAAATTTACAGACCTCTCCATTCTTTGTAGGTGGGAAAACTTGCAAAATCTGCAGGGCATCAAATACTTATTTTTCCCACTGTAGATCCAAAGAGGGGGGCATTATACTACATGGGGGCTCTATAGGGGGAAATTATACTGTATAGGGGTCACAGAGGTGGATATTACTATTTTGTGAGCCACAATAATCCCTTATTGTGGCTTCATTCTGTAACAATCCCCCATTGTGGCTGCATACACTAACAATGCCCCGATTGTTGCCCCATATATTATCAATGCCCCCATTGTGGTCTTCTACATTAATAATGTCCTGTTTTAATCGGACGAGAGCTATCTGTGGTTTTGACAGATCGCAATCATACCCATGTTATTCTATAGTGCCGTGCACATGTCTGATTTTTTCCTTGGACTACTCGGTCAGAGGATAAAAACTGCAGCATGCACGAGTTGCCTCCAAGAATCGGATGGCGCTCACCCATTCATGTATATGGGTATGTGAAAAAAAATCAGACTGCAGTTGGATGACATCTGAGTGCGGATAGCTTTTCACGAACTGACATAATAGAGAAAGTGGAGAAACTTTTTTTCTTTCCACCTCCAAGAAAATTGAATCGCACTCTAATCAAACTCTGATCAGAATGTGATCAGAATGTGATTAGCATAATCAGACTGATTTTTTCACATGGAGTGAAAATGGTCATCTGCACCTGCCCTAAGGATAAGCCATTATTTATTATAGGCTCAATAATCCCTTTCATTTCCTTGTAGTGCAGACTCCGCAACAGTATTGATCTGCCCCAATTTGTGGCATTGTCACTACATGTATCCCTGACATTTAATTTTATTGAAGTTATTCAGGAAAAGTTTTTCTCCTGTTCAGTGATCCATCACAGTTGCCAGTCCCCACCACGCTCCTGAACAGTCTGACAGATGCTACCTGAGCTCTGAAAGTCACCTTTTATGCCTTTAGGGGAGAGAAATCAGACTGCTAACTGTGTTGGTAGAACGAGCGGATTGCTGAACAGGAACAAGTCAGGAGTTTTTTCTTTTACTTTAAATACTCTAGTGAGAAGTAAAACAAAAAGTAATACTAAAAACATATGTTCTCTAACTAACCCCAAACTATCAAGTGCTATAGAGGTGCCACAAATGCCATAGAAATCCATCTACAGTTGTATCAATACAAAAGAGATAACGCACATCGCCATCTTGTGGATAAGAAATGATTAGTATCAGTCACGTCTCACCATTATTTATGATTACGGTAGATAAATTAAGATGGAATGTAGGACTAAATGCTCTGTACACACATGTATATATATGGATATACGTATGTGTATGCACAGCATTTGTTCCTGCTCTTTTATATATATATATATATATATATATATATATTACTGCTCAAAAAATTAAAGGGAACGCTAACATACCACATCCTGGATTAAATATTCCAGTTGCAAATTAACATGATTAAGGGTTTCACTACCTGAAACTAGTTGTTTTATCTACTACCATGGTATTTTAATTCACCAATTGGAGTGTTTTCTATTCACACCAATAAGGAAGAGTTTTTTGATATTCGTGGAGCTTGACTTTTCTTTCTTTGCACATCTTTATTCATTATATAGTGGAATGTGTTGAGAACAATAAAACGTACAAATAATCAATGTAAATCAATATCTCATGGAGGTCTGGATTTGGAATGATTAAAATCAAAGTGGAAAATGAAATTACAGGCTGATCCAACTTCAGTGGAAATGCCTCAATACAAGGAAATGATGCTCAGTAGTGTGTGTGGCCTCCACGTGCCTGTATGACCTCCCTACAATGCCTACTCATGGTCCTGATGAGGAGATGGATGTTCTCCTGAAGGATCTCCTCCCAGACCTGGATTAAAGCATCAGTCAACAACTGGACAGTCTGTGGTGCAACGTGACGTTGGTGGATGGAACGACACAAGATGTTCCAGATGTGCTCAATTGGATTCAGGTCTGGGGAACGGGCGGGCCAGTACAAAGCATCAATGCCTTCATCATGCAGGAACTAGTGACACACTTCAGCCACATGAGGCCTAGCATTGTCCTGCATCAGATGGAACCCAGGGCCAACCGCACCAGCATATGGTCTCACAAGGGGTCTGAGGATCTTATCCCGGTACCTAATGGCAGTCAGGCTACCTCTGGCGAGCACATGGAGGGCTGTGTGGCCCTCCAAAGAAATGCCACCCCACACCATTACTTGCCCACTGCCAAACTTACCCACGAGTCATGTTTTCAGGATTTCCTTCCACAGATGGTGGAAGTATCATCAAGGCATCAGGAATTCTGTCACCTGTGCAACACTATGGAAATACTGAATCATGACCCGTGGGGGCCGTGAGGACTGGAGTTTGGGAAACACTGTCCTTGAGGATCATGCCCAATTGGCTAAAAAGACTAAGTTTATAAACAGTGAAGATGAGGCAGAGCTAAGGGATGGGGAGACACATGGACAAAAGAAAAATAATGCCAGGTTCAGAACAGAGACATTTACACCAAGTAAAAATGTAATATTTATAGCAAGTGATGGACACCCTTTAACCCCTTTTTGACATGCAAAAAATAAAAAAAAAAGTTTTTAAAAATATCTAAAAAATAAAAAAAATAGAAGTTCAAATCACCCCCCTTTCATTTCCTTTAAAATAAAACAATAAAAAAAGAAAATATGCACATATTTGGTATCGCCGCATTCAGAATCGCCAGATCAATAAAAAAAAAAGAACCCGATCGCTAAACGATGTAATGAGAAAAAAATTCAAAACGTCAGAATTACGTTTTGTTGGTCACCGTTACATTGCAATAAAATGCAATAACGAGCGTTCAAAAGATCGTATCCACACCAAAATGGTATCAATAAAAACGTCAGCTCGGCACACAATAAATAAGCTGTTACCCAACCCGAGATCACGAAAAATGGAGACACTACGGGTATCGGAAAATGACGTCTTTTTTTTTTTAACAAATTTTTGATTTTCTTTTTCACCACTTAAATAAAAAAGAACCTAGACATGTTTGGTGTCTATGAACTCGTAATGACCTGGAGAATCATAATGACCGTCAGTTTTAGCATTTAGTGAACATGGTAAAAAAACAAAACACTTTGGAATTGCACTTTTTTAGCAATTTCACCGCACTTGGCATTTTTTCCCGTTTTCCAGTACACGATATGTTAAAACCAATGGTGTCACTCAAAAGTGCAACTTGGCCCATAAAAAAACAAGGCCTCACATGGGCTTACCCTCCCTGGGCCCCACGCTTTGTCTCTGGCGCTGTTCTGGTGATTGCATATAGGCTGCTGCGGTGACATCACATTCACAGCGCTGCAGCCAATCACTGAGCTCAGCTGATAGAGACTGCATGAGAAACCCAGTTTGTTTCTTTACAATGGACTGCTGAGCTGGTAGGAAACGTTTTCTGAATGGGAACAACCCCTTTAAGTCACTGTTAGACCGGAGTAATGCAGATGTGTGGAAGTTGTGAAAAAGCAAGAATCTTGATCACACTAAACCTTTATTAGACTCTGTTCAGATTTGCTGATCTGCTGTATTGGATCTTTTGGCAAAAATGATGGATAACATAGCGGAGCATGCTGTACTTTTAAGATCTGTAAAACGTTAGGCCCCATGTTGGAAACCCAATAGATCTCTATGGGGAAGTAGTTATTGGGGTCTGTTGTGGTCACTTCTTGTAAAGGATCCAGCACTTCAATTATTTGTATAGTTCTCTTTCTATCAGAGAGCAGAGCAACAGAGATAAAGCAGAGGTGAATGGATTCTCAGAGTCTCCTTATACACAGCGTGTAAAACACCACAAATGTTTAACAAATTTTCATGCAATTTTTTTGAGGAAAGGGTTAAAGCAAATTTCAGAAGAATTGAGAATTTAAAATGTCACTGTAAAGCCTATCAAGACAGTCTCCATCTCACCCAGGGTGACGGTCAACATCTCACCCAGGGTGACGGCCAACATCTCACCCAGGGTGACGGTCAACATCTCACCCAGGGTGACGGTCAACATCTCACCCAGGCTGACGGTCAACATCTCACCCAGGGTGACTGTCTTGGCACCACTCACAAAACGATAACAAAATTGATGGAACATCACGGTGCAATTACTGTTTCATAACTACAACAGAGGGAATCAAACAATCTGGAACATCCTATATAAAAAATGTAATCTCTTAAAAAAAGACCCTATTCTCAAAGAGCTAATTACATTCCGTAGAGGGAAAAATATAACAAATTGTATCAAAAAGGGAGTGTCTAAATATGGGACTAATCATTCATCTATTTATTATGCTTTACTTATATAGCGCTATGTCATTCCGCAGCGCTTTACATATATTATCATCACGTCCGCAATGGGGTAAACATTCCTGGAGACGTTTCTGTGTTTGATCCACACTTTCTGAAAGTTTAAACTCAATCTCCTCCCACTTTAGGTTGTGGATGTGATAGGTTGGGACTTTTAGGCTAAGTGCACACGTTCAGGATTAATCGCATTTTTTTCGCGGCAAAAAACGCTTAAAAAACGCATGAATTCAGCATCCTATTATTTAGAATGAATTCTGCTATTTTTGTGCACATGGTGCGCTTTTTTCCACGAAAAAAAACGCATTGCGGAAAAAAAAGCAGCATGTTCATTAATTTCATGGAAAACTAGCGATTTTCCCGCTATATTATTGAGCTAGAATGTTCAGGAAAATTTCACGGTAAAAACGCGCAAAAAAAGCGTCAAAAACGCGCAAAAAAACAAGGAAAAACCCATGCGTTTTTACCGCTGAAAAAGTCAGTTTTTGCTGAGGAATTTTCTGCAAACATTCCTGAACATGTGCACTTAGTTACTTTAATTCTACTGCAGCGCGACCACAGGAGAAATGAAGCATTACACAGGGTTCACTGAAATATATGAACTGCAATGCAAAGCCAAACTGTTCCAAACAAAGAGAGAGAAGCTCTGTATTGCCATTCTCTGATACAGCAAGTAAATGAGAAAGGGACTTGCTTATATAGCACCAACATATTCTGCAGCGCTGCACAGACATCACTGTCCCCATTTGGGCTCATCATTCCCTATCAGTATGTCTTTAGAACACGACAAAAAAAGATGGAGTATCCGGAGGAAGCCCACAGAACACAGGAGGAACATGCAAACTCCTTGCAGATGTCCTTGGTGTGGGGATTTAAACCCATCACCACACTTCTGTATAACATCAGTGCTAAGCCCTTAGCTGCCCGTACTATTGACCCGGGTGGCCAACCATTCACAGGTTCCTAGACGCTTCATAAAAATAAGGCACTCTTTTTCAATGTCCATAAAAAAAATTGATTTCATGATTTTTTTTTTAATCTGGAGGAGCTTGTAGATGCAGATTTTCCATAAAAAAAAAATCAAGTTTACAATCCTGCTATTAATCCTGCACTAATTGTTCCGTCACTTTTATTCATAGGTTTAAAGCTTTTTTTGTTTGCAAATCCATTTCTCATGCTTCTGGTAGAGCCATATACATGGAGCCTGTACAAAGACATGGAGTCACCGTACTAACCTGTGACAGCTGCCACATGAAGCTCTGTGGAGGCACCCAGATACATCGTAGCATAGACTTCTATGGGCATCATATTTTGTCTCTGTGCAGCTCTGACGTTATATCGACCAGTGAGATCCTTGTTATGAACTGGGACGACAAGGATGGTCATAGTCCGAGTGGAGAAATCTTCCATAGTACAAGGAATGGTGGAAGGGCAGCATGTGCCAAATAGACAGCTCAAATGATAAAAAAGGAAATGAACATTCAGTGTCAGACTGGCTTGGCAAAGGCCCACCAGTAACATTGATTCTTGGGGCCCACTGTTCAGCCACATGGAAAAATAACCTGACCGTAGCTCACAAATTTACCTTCCTTCTATGTAATATTAATTTGGCTAGCTTGTTTAATGAATGATTAGATTATAACTTTTTGTGCAAATTGTGAATCAAGTGTAATAGCACTACTCATTAGCACTCATTCACAGTGGCGGCCTACCTGAGGATTCTCCTACTCTCCTGTGGGCCAGTCCAAGACTGTATACAGACTTTTTTCTGCAGTTTATGAACCCCTTTGGTCCTTCATCCTTACCAGATGTCAGTTATCGATCAATACTTATAATGTTTTTCTGTGCTTCCAGATTTTTTTTTTATTTTTCAAGTACTTGAACTTATAAAGAACTGTTATGTAAATTATAGTGAAATTGCCAGCAATTGTAGAATAACTATAGACCTAATCTAGCAGAAATAATGACTTTCAAGCTAGAGTCACACATATCTGAGAAAAACGGTCTTGTTAGTCTGATCAGAATTTGATCAGAGTAGCATCAGTTTTTATCGGACATAGAGAGAAAAAAAAGTTTCTCCAACTTCTCCATTCTGTCAGTCCATGAAAATCAGACTGCACTTGGATGCCATCAAAGTGCAGTCGGATTTTTTTCACGGATCCATAGACTTGCATTGCCAATTTTGATACAACACTTTGATCAAAATTGGACACGTCTCTATTTTTCTTACGCAGACCACTCTGTCCGATTAAATAAAAATCAGACAAGTGTCCCATAGGATATCATATGTACAAGTGCCATTCGTGAAAACCACAGATAGCACTTGTAAGAGAAAATCGGTCGTTTGCATGAATCCTAAGAGTGAGTTCACACTTCTGCGCCTGAAAATCATTTCCATTCATCTGAATGAGTTGGTTTTGATGGCACATGGATTTTTGCCAATTTCATTCGATTTCTGCCACAATATCTGCTTTGCGTGACTGTATCCTTAGGGTATATTTATGTGGCAGAATTGTTGCTGACATTTCTGCCACTGTCCCATGCATGGAGTTTGCAGAAATCTATGTGTTTGCAGGTGAAACATTTCCATTCAGATGAATGGAATGGACTTGAGTCCCAGAAATTTTGGCAACAAATGTTAAAATAATAAGAAAAAAAATCCATCGTCTTTAGCCTCTAGTAATATATGTAAAGAATGATTGACTGTTAGCCTTAGCAATTCTTCACTTTCAGGTCTCGCGCACAGTGGCGTTTCATATCACTGTACATCCTCCCAGTTGTATGAGACCAAAATTTGGCGCCAGTAGATTTCTATGGAACCCCACTGTACCTCTGTAAATTGGAGGCATGTAAGTCACCATAGAAGTCTATGTTTTTTTTTGTCAAATACTATATGAATCTAACTGCAACCCAAAATGGTGACCTGCTCCATTGGATGCCATATTTTGGTAGTATTATGAAGCACCATGTGGCGACTCACAGCTTGTATTATCCGCGCACTGGAGGCCAAAGACATATTGAACCTCTACTTTTCCTTTCACATTACTCAGCGTCTTAATGATAATCTTTGCAGTACAAAAATACTGTACAGTAATAAACCAAGAGCGTCAGTACTGTAAAGCCGCATCACGTGGTGGCAGCGAGCTGCTAATATGAGAAATCAGCCTCATTGACCAGCAGGATATTTTACGGTGCTGGAAACTGGAACTTTAGAAAATAACCTATTGACTTCTTTAGTCTGTGAGGGTGATATATGGAGCTTTGTGTGTCTGTGGTGTCCTGTATATGTATGTGTCTGTGTGTCTGTGTCTCTCTCCAGGCCTCAGTTTATTTGTGTATGGGTTTTCTGCAGTGCCCTTGTCCTCAGACAGCCATAAATCCTTTTAGTTTTGCAGGTGTAATTGCAGAAGTCAAGGGTCAGTATTTGAGACATTCCTCTGTGCTTAACCCATTGCAATCCAGAAGACATTCCCCAAAAGTTCAGAAACCCCCATTCCTTATTGCAAATCCTACCCCCCCAGAGTAAAAAAAAAATCTATGGTATTTATCGCAGAGTTAGCACAGTAATGTTTTTTCCTGTCTGTGCATAATATATGGAGATAGGTAATAGATAGATCGATAGATGATCAATAGATAGATAGATAATGAATATATAGATGGATATATAGATATGAGAGATAGATGATAAATAAATAGATATAGAATGTAGTTAGACAGCATATATAGATGAATGGATGGATGGATAGATAGAATTTATAGATAGGTAGGTCTTGGTTGAGATTTTGGAGGCTTTGTACCCATTCTGATCTTCTAATTAAAGGTATATAGATGTGTATATATAAAAATTTATAATTCAAAACATTATTAATTTCATACGGAAATACTAATTTTATTTCCATTTTCCTAAGATAGGTATAAACTTATACTGCCCCAACCTATACCACAGCACTGTACATCAATTGTAATCAATACTGTCTATCGCTAATGGATGAAGCATCTCCCTCTACACCCAATTTCATAGCAAACCATGAACCTATGACATTGGAGCACGTTAAATTGTGCTATTGTCCCTTGATATTTTTGCCCAAAACTTGCTGTTCCCACTCTACAGATGTTACCTGTCTACCAGGGCCAAGGAGCTTCCTCTGTAATTAGATGAACTGTGTCTAGACCAGAGCAGGACATTCAGGTCTCACCAGTGGTGCAAAGTTCAGCACTCTCCCCATCAGTTTGGGTTAATTATTAGGAAAAGTCAACATTTATCAGTTGTTCTCTAGTGTCCCCTTCACTTTCCAGATGTGAAAACACTGGGGTTCAGGTGTGTCTCTAACTCTTACAAATGACTAAATTACATAAGAACTGGTAATACCGGCTGAAAGCTATAGGAGGAATATACATATTATATACAGTATTGGTAGAAAGCCATCATTTATTCACAAATGTGTTCTGTAATCTCCTCTATCGACTAGCAGATGTGACAGTCCATCTATAGCCTGAATTCACAATATGGGCACTTGAGAAAAAATGTGTACCACATAGACAGTGTCAGACTATAGTGCCAAGGGGTCACCAGTAACCAACTCCAGGGCCCACTTTTCAGCTACATGCTAATGTGACATTTTCCTCAATCACAAATTTATATTCCAATGAACTAGATAGATTGGTAAATGAGTAAAATGTCGCCTTTGTCTGCACATAGTGATTCAAGTATAATGTGCCAAGTACTGCTCATATAAGAGGGTGGTGGGGTGGCCCTCCGGAGGATTCTCCTGTTCTCCTGTGGGCCAATTGAACATGTATTTCTGTATACTTTGAGTTACAGGTATACAGTAAACGCTCAAGAATAAACAAAATTGTGGAGAATATTATATATATATATATATATATATTTATTTTTTTCTGCAATTTTTTCACCATTTTCTTTATTTCTAGGAGCTCACAGTATACTGTTTATATTTGGAACTAACATATACAGTATGCTGCTAGTTCTCTCTAGTGGTATCTGCAGAAAGTCAGAATTTTATCATATATTGTACTTACCATATATCTATGCAGGGGATGTTGGAGTTGTATATCAGAAATACAGAACTTTAGCTTGTATTAATTTTAATCACATATATAGCTCCATTAATTCCACAACACTTATAGGCACCATCATCGCTGTCCCCATTGGGGCTCACAATCTAAATTCCCTGTCAGTATGTCTTTGGAGGGTGGGAGGAAACCGGAGTATTCAAAGGAAACCCATGTAGACCTGTGGAGAACATACAATTATTAAGAAATTAATCAGCATAAAAACGTAGACTATAATGTTGAGATTCACAATAATTATACTTTGCAAAATAGATATAAAGTAACTAGATGGAGGCCCGATGCTATTGTGTGGCCCAGCTTCGCAAGGCACACATGTCTCCTGGAAAATGCACAGGAAGGTAACTGTAAAGCTGGATATTCATTCACGCACACTTCTCAGCATTGCCACTAGAGGCATATCAGACTATTTAGTAGTGTGACGTAGCAATAGTTGGTCATTCTAGTCAGAGCTCAGTCTGAGCTAGACAGAAGGGATTCAAGTTCCTGTCTTTGGACAGAGAAGATCAGATTAGTCTTGGAGGGAGAGGAGAGAAGACTGAACCCACACAGAGCTTGTGTAGCTCATCTGATAAGAAAGTGGAGGCTAGTACGGGTGAAGTGAATCATCTTAGCCTAGTCAGAGCTACCCCTTAACCTGCTACTCTGAACAAGCTGCCTGTGTTCCTAAGAAAGTGGAAGGTGACTCTCAGAGCTACAGCGTAAATACAGTCAGACGAAGCGTCCTGTGAGCTGCTCTGGACAGAGTTCTGTGAAGGAAAGAAGGAAAGGAATTACAGCAGTTATACCAACGAGTCAACTGAGAACAAGTCAGTGAGCACTGAAGGAAAGCTGACCTTTATACCATTTTTACACGTGCTTATGTTAAGGGCGAGAGCAGGGCGAAGGGCGAGTGGAGAAGCAAGAGTGACTAAAGGGACAAATCACCCTCACTCAGTTAACCGGACATCGGGGTCCGAAGCGTTGCTAGTGCTTCACGCCTAGTAATAAGAAAACCGGAGGCCTTTCTGGACTTCAAGTCACAGAAGGTAGCCCTAAGTGCCGATACGTAACCGTGGTCAGGAAGAACAACAGTCTAGCAGGGCCCTGCACCAAAGACTAGTTCTATCCAATAGAAGGCTCCACCACAATGTTGGCCGGGCGTAGTTGCTATTAAAAGAGTTGCACTTGACTTTATGCAAGTTGTACTCACACACATTAAAAGGATAAAGGAGGCCTCTAACCTGCTCAACAGTTTCCTGAATGTGCATTCTCCAACCTGACCAGCTTCCCGGGACATACCTGCAACACCTACAAGTAAAGGTATGGAAAGAGACTGCATTGTGTGTGACTGAATTCTTATCTGCACCCTGCATCACCACCATAGACTTTGAGGGACCAGTCTCACCTGTGGGGGACTTAACACCTAGCTGCCATAACATCCCCTCAGAGATCTACCCTGCAGCGCTGGTCAATCAGATCAGAAACCACAGGTGGCGTCACGAACTACTATAACTACAATCCCCTGTAAATATTCCCCCATTGCATGACCGCCAGGGCCACGCACCGAGCTCTGCTGCCAGTGACATTCCCCATAGACTTCCATGGGCTCGGTTCCGAGTACCCCATAGCCCTGGTACCACCAATGGGGTGCGCGTCATCTTTGGCGTCACAAACAGGATACGAAGCTTGCAAATTGTGAGTCCTGTGTTGCCTATATTGACTGTTTTGTGCAAAAAAGACTGTTTGCTGTTTTGTCATTTTTGGCGCCATTTACCGCCATTTTGCCGCCATATTCGCGCCCTGAGGCGCTGTTGAAGAAGGTGGGCGTGCATTGGTGGGCGTACCTGAAAAAAGCGCGCTGTTTCCTGGACACGCCCCCAACGCTGACGCGGCGACAGGTCCTGTGAGAGCTGCAGTGAACGCTCTGACATCAGAGTGCCAGCGACTCAGGTCCCGTCTCCACCGCTGTGTCTGTAGATCTGCAGCCTTTGGAGAAGGTAGGCTCCGATTAAAGAGGGGGGCGCAAACATGTCACAGCAGCCGGCAGACAGCGCGGCCCCGGCCGGTGGCCCCAATGACTTACCGCTTGGCGTTGTAGCGCAGGATGGAAATGTGGGCCCCTCACCTGGTCCTGTGGTCCCGCTCATACCGCTAACGCTCCCATACATGCCTGGAGCGAAGTGGCTCCCTCAGTACAGCGGCGAGCCAGACACCCTGTCAGGGTTCAAACGGAAAATATGCAGTATACTGGACATGTACTCAATGACAGAGAAGCAAAGAGCTGCAGTGGTAATAGGGCAGTTAGCTGGTGCTGCTGAGAGAGAAGTAGAGACTTGGACCACTGCAGACCAGGAGTCGGTGCCTGCGATTCTCTTAAAGCTACAGACTATCTTTGAGGACCGCACAGAAACAGATCTCCGGATGGCATTTTACCAATGCTCTCAGAGACCAGGTGACAGTATTAGGGACTACGCCTGCCGACTACAGGGGGCCCTGCGAGCTCTCAAACAGGTTAACCCTATAAGTGCCATTGATGAAAGCAAAATGTTGAAAGAACAATTTGTACGGGGACTGAGGTCCCAAGCGGAAGGCAGGACTGTGAACTGGTGGTCCTTGGATCATCCTGATGCTACCTTTGATGCCCTAAAGGATATGGCTATAAAAGGACTGCGACCCCTGGAAAAGCCTGAGGTGGCAACTCAGTATCACCCGGGTGAAGCCACTCTAAAGCCGGCAGTATCCACCTTTTCCCCGCTGGTGGCAGAAGCCAAAACGCAGGTGGCGCCCCCTACTGAGTTGGACTGTCTGCGCTCAGAAGTGCGCCAGCTGACTAAAAACCTGGCCACTGTAATGAGTGCCCTGCAACTGCGGAAGGAGGAAGGAGGAAAGATCCTGCTAGCCGACTGCCCAGAGGATGTCCCTTGGATGAACCGGAGGAAATGGAGGACGTCGCCTCACCGGAGGAGGACAACGCCACCCCCAGGAGCGACCACTGATCAGCACCATCCTCGCCGAGAGATCATCTGCTACCGTTGCAACAGAAAAGGTCATCTGGCTCAGCAGTGTCCTTTAAACGAGCAGATCCTGGGTCCGAGGGCCAACACCCAGGAGTAGACTCATCAGGCCCCTTAGACTGGAACCGCAGGTTTGTGGGAGGAAGACCCTACCTGTCCATCATTCTGGACGGGATCGCAATCCCTGCACTGCTAGACACTGGATCTCAGGTGACCATCATACCTGATGTCCTTTATAATAAGTTTCGGTCCATGGACAGTCTCCAGCCCCCGAGCCCTGACTTTGCGGTGTACGCCTCTAATGGTCTCCCTGTTGAAATACTCGGAGCCAAAAATGTGGACGTAAAGGTGGGCAGAGTGGAGCTGAAGGATCAGGGACTTTTAGTAGTAAAGACTGTAAATGAGGAAAATGGCTTAAATGTGGTTTTAGGTACTAACATAATTAGTAACTGTCTGGGAGAAGTTGTGTTTTTGCTCCAACAGCTCGCTGAAGTTGCCAAGCCAAAGCAAAAGGGAGTGATCCAGAGGGAGATCCGGGCCCTGACGTGCCAGCAGCAAGCGAAGCTTACAGATGGTGAAATTGGTAATGTACGGGTAACGGACCCGAACCCCATTGTGATACCCCCAATGAGTGAAATGCTAATATGGTGTAGAGCAGCAATAGGTCTAAGAGGACAGAACTACCAAGCAGTATTAGAGCCCCATCGTTCAGAGCACAGACCTACACTCTTGACTGCTAGAGGGGTAGTGGAAATAATAAATGGGAGAGTACCAGTACGACTTCTCAACTGGGGAGAAGATGAAGTAAATTTACCACGTTATGCTACTGTTGCTAAATTACATACCGTAGATAACAATTCTATTCTCACAACCGAGTCCTTAGCCTCTCGCCAACCAGCGGAGGATAATGACCCGGCAACCCAGGTGGCGGATTGGTGTCAGCAGCTCCATGTCGGGACAGACACCACTTCCGCCCACCAGAAACAGGAGTACTACGGGTGGTACAGGAGTACGCACAGGTATTTAGCAAACACCCACTTGACTTTGGGACAATTAAGGGAGTACAGCATCATATCCCTACAGTCAGTCATCCTCCCATCAAAGAGCGGTACGGGCCTATACCTCCAGCACACTATCAGAAAGCTAAGGAAATGTTGCGTGACATGAAGGAAGCAGGGGTGATAAGGGATAGTTGTAGTCCCTGGGCAGCACCTCTAGTCCTAGTTAAGAAAAAGGATGGAAGCATAAGAATGTGTGTAGATTACAGACAAGTAAATCGCATAACACATAAAGATGCATACCCATTACCACGCATTGAGGAATCCTTAGCTGCTTTGAAAACGGCTAACTACTTTTCCACCCTCGACCTCACTAGTGGGTACTGGCAAGTAGCTGTGGCTGAGGAAGATCGGGAGAAGACAGCTTTCACCACCCCAATGGGACTCTGTGAGTTTGACAGAATGCCGTTTGGACTCAGCAGTGCCCCGGGAACATTCCAGAGAGTGATGGAGAGCTGTCTGGGACATCTCAACTTTGAAACCGTGTTGCTGTACCTGGACGACGTAATTGTGTACTCCAAGATGTATGAGGATCATCTGAAGCACCTGGCAGAGGTATTCGAGTCACTGTCCAAGTATGGGATGAAACTGAAGCCCTCAAAGTGCCATCTGCTCAAACGAAAGGTACAGTACTTGGGACATATTGTCAGCTCCGAAGGAGTAGCGCCGGACCCCGAGAAGGTCACGGCCATCCAGAAATGGCTGGAGCCGAAGAATCTCAAGGAGGTGCGCCAGTTCCTGGGACTGACAGGTTACTACAGGAGGTTTGTAAAAGACTACACCAAGAAAGCAGCGCCTCTGCAGGACCTCCTGGTAGGACAACCCCTCAAGAGCAGAAATCCTCCATTCCATTGGGGTAAAGAACAAGCTGAGGCATTCAAAGAGATGAAAGAGATCCTGACAGGCGATGAAATCTTAGCCTACCCTGATTACAGCCAACAGTTCCTGCTGTACACTGATGCCAGTAACGAAGGATTGGGAGCGGTCCTCAGTCAGAAGCAGAATGGCCAAGAAAAAGTCATCGCATATGCAAGCAGGAAGCTCCGGCCAACTGAGAGGAACCCAGAAAACTATAGCAGCTTCAAGTTGGAGTTCCTGGCGCTGGTCTGGGCCATTACAGAAAGATTCAAGCATTACCTTGCCTCCAGCAAGTTCACTGCGTACACAGACAATAACCCCTTGACGCATCTTGAAACAGCCAAGCTGGGAGCCATGGAGCAACGTTGGATGGCTCGGCTGTCAAACTATCAATTTACCATCAAGTACAGGGCGGGCCGTAAAAATGCCAACGCTGACGCCTTGTCCAGAATGCCGCATGAATCCGACACGGAGGAAGAATCGGATGACCTGGAAGAGATTGAGCTACCTGCGTTCCACAGAAATGGGATGATCCATGAGCAACGAGCCTACAGAAAGCGGTGTGGTAAGACATTAAACCCTTTACCTCATCACAGCTGGAAGGAGACTCAGGACAGCGATCCAGTGGTCAGCCGTATCAAGGAGCTGATAAGACAGGAAGGTTCCTCCTTGGAGAAAGATGCACCTATACCAGCAAAGCTCCTGTGGAACGAGAGAAGCCGGTTGTTCATCTACCGTGAGAAGTTGTGCAGGAGATACGTCGACCCAAGGACCCATGAGATGGTTTGGCAGATAGTGGTCCCCAGAGCAGACATCCAAATGGTGTTAGAAGCCTACCACGATCAAGCGGGACACTTTGGCTGGAAAAAGCTGGAGACCCTGTTGAAGTGTCGGTTTTACTGGGTAGGGATGCGCAGCTCCATCGAGAAGTGGTGCCGGAACTGTGGACCCTGTGGCCTCAGACGAAAAGACTACTGTAGTCAGAAGGCACCCCTGCAGCCTATCCAGACGACTCGTCCCTTGGAGATTGTGGCATTGGACCATGTCAAGTTGTCGCCAAGCAGGTCGGGATACTCATATGCCCTGACCATGGTGGATCACTATTCCAAATTTCTGGTGGTCGCCCCTGTCAAAGATCTGACAGCAGAAACAGCAGCAAAGACCTTCCAAGCAAGTTTCTGCAGACCACACGGATATCCGGAGCAGGTGCTGACTGATCAAGGTCCTGCCTTTGAAGCTGAACTGTTTAAGGAATTCTGTCACTTGTATGGGTGTAAGAAGATCAGAACAACACCGTACCACCCTCAAACCAATGGCCTTTGTGAAAAGATGAATCACATTGTCATTGATTTACTGAAATCTGTACCACTGGAAGAAAGAAATCGGTGGCCAGACTTGTTACCTGACCTGGTCGACTTGTACAACCACATACCAGTAAGTTCCACCAACTGCACTCCAGCCTACCTTATGAGAGCAAGACCAGGAAAGCTGCCAATGGATTTGGAACTTGGCGTGGTAGAACCAGAGGCTGATGACACTGCTGAAGATTGGGACACGAATCGACAGGAACAGTACAGGAGAGTACAAGCCTGCGTGGAAGATAGTCTCAATAAAGTAAGGTAAAAGCAAGAGAAGAATTACAACAAAAGTGCGCCAGCTAAGCCTTTTATGCCTGGAGAAATTGTGCTAAAAAGAAAAAGAAGAATGCACAAATTGGATGATCAGTGGGAACAGGAGCCATATGTCGTGCAAAATTCCAAATTTGATAACAGAAAAACCTGTACCATTAGCAAGGATGGAGGAAAAACGACTGCAACTGTGTCTAGAGATCATCTAAAGTTGTGTCCGGGCCCATTAAAGCTTCGTGAGGAAGAACCTGTTGTCAATCAGGAAGTGAGTGATGAAGCGGTCATACATACGGATTTGGGAGATTTACCTGCAGATTGACCCAGAGTGGGAGAAGCTGTAATCATTCCTGTGCTGCAGTTTTATCAACCGCAAGAAGAATCTCTACATCCAGTCATACCAATTGTGCCAGTAGAGTCAGTTCCAGAAGGACCTGTTCCGGCAGAACCTCAACAAGTGGAACCCCAAGAAGCGGAACCACAAGAGGCAGCACCACAAGAAGTGGAATCCCCTGGTGAAACCGAATCGCATCGCCCAGCCACCAGTATGCTTGCCAGATCCATAGAAAGGTTGAGACAGTATTACCGTTTGCCAGCACGCAGAACAGATAGGCCAGAGACTACTATACCTGACACCACTCCACGTAGGTCAGTACGTACAACGAAAGGAAGGTTACCTATTCGTTATCAAGAGTAGTCCTAGCAAACTAGTCTAGTATGACCCAGACGGGGGTTTACTGCAACTGAACCTGTACAAAGTTTGAAGAAGTTTTTATGAAAAATTGCACTTTATAGAAATGTTGAATAATGTTTATTACTATGCTTATTTAAAGTAGAATACCCGGCTGGGTAAAGAAGAGTTAAAGTATAATGTGATTTTACGTGAAAAGTGTTTTATCATGCAAAGGACTGCGTGGCTGTGGACTTTGCCAGCCCAAAAACTTTTATTGTAAATAGTTCGCACTTCGGTGCCCCATTTTGGTTTTACATAAAGCCTTACTACCTCTGAAGAAAAACCCGTATGGTGTGGCCTAGAGTGAGGTCTGCAGTCAGGAGTCCTGCAGCCCACCCAGGACCTACGTGGGAGGTTTTTGGTGCGGGTCCTCCACAAGAATCTTGTCTTATACTGTGTATATTTATTGAAAAGTATTTTGATAATTTTCTACTGATCTATGTACAAATTGATAACGTTTAAGAGTCCTTACCTCCCGCAAGGGATGAGTTATTATGTTGATGTTATATGCAAAACAAAAATGTTTTTCTTTTCTATTTCAGCCCGGGAGTGCTGAGTTTAACTAGGGGGGGGGATGTGTGGCCCAGTTTCGCAAGGCACACATGTCTCCTGGAAAATGCACAGGAAGGTAACTGTAAAGCTGGATATTCATTCACGCACACTTCTCAGCATTGCCACTAGAGGCATATCAGACTATTTAGTAGTGTGACGTAGCAATAGTTGGTCATTCTAGTCAGAGCTCAGTCTGAGCTAGACAGAAGGGATTCAAGTTCCTGTCTTTGGACAGAGAAGATCAGATTAGTCTTGGAGGGAGAGGAGAGAAGACTGAACCCACACAGAGCTTGTGTAGCTCATCTGATAAGAAAGTGGAGGCTAGTACGGGTGAAGTGAATCATCTTAGCCTAGTCAGAGCTACCCCTTAACCTGCTACTCTGAACAAGCTGCCTGTGTTCCTAAGAAAGTGGAAGGTGACTCTCAGAGCTACAGCGTAAATACAGTCAGACGAAGCGTCCTGTGAGCTGCTCTGGACAGAGTTCTGTGAAGGAAAGAAGGAAAGGAATTACAGCAGTTATACCAACGAGTCAACTGAGAACAAGTCAGTGAGCACTGAAGGAAAGCTGACCTTTATACCATTGCTACACGTGCTTATGTTAAGGGCGAGAGCAGGGCGAAGGGCGAGTGGAGAAGCAAGAGTGACTAAAGGGACAAATCACCCTCACTCAGTTAACCGGACATCGGGGTCCGAAGCGTTGCTAGTGCTTCACGCCTAGTAATAAGAAAACCGGAGGCCTTTCTGGACTTCAAGTCACAGAAGGTAGCCCTAAGTGCCGATACGTAACCGGGGTCAGGAAGAACAACAGTCTAGCAGGGCCCTGCACCAAAGACTAGTTCTATCCAATAGAAGGCTTCACCACAATGTTGGCCGGGCGTAGTTGCTATTAAAAGAGTTGCACTTGACTTTATGCAAGTTGTACTCACACACATTAAAAGGATAAAGGAGGCCTCTAACCTGCTCAACAGTTTCCTGAATGTGCATTCTCCAACCTGACCAGCTTCCCGGGACATACCTGCAACACCTACAAGTAAAGGTATGGAAAGAGACTGCATTGTGTGTGACTGAATTCTTATCTGCACCCTGCATCACCACCATAGACTTTGAGGGACCAGTCCCACCTGTGGGGGACTTAACACCTAGCTGCCATAACATCCCCTCAGAGATCTACCCTGCAGCGCTGGTCAATCAGATCAGAAACCACAGGTGGCGTCACGAACTACTATAACTACAATCCCCTGTAAATATTCCCCCATTGCATGACCGCTAGGGCCACGGACCGAGCTCTGCTGCCAGTGACATTCCCCATAGACTTCCATGGGCTCGGTTCCGAGTACCCCATAGCCCTGGTACCACCAATGTGGTGCGCGTCACTATCGCATCGGGAGGGCGGTAATATCACAATGGGGGCGGGCTTTGAAGCGTTGACAATCTCTCCCCCATGTGCTCACCCACCTATCCACTCTTTTTCCCATGTGCTGACTTCTCCTGTCTGTGCTCTCTTCTTTGACCTGTCTACCCCATGTGCTATCCCCCTTGTCTGCTGTCTCTCTCCTTCCTGTGCTGTGTTCTCCCCTCATGTGCTGTCCCGTTTGAGCTGTCACCCCCTGTGCTCTGTCTCTCTCACCCCTGTGCGCTTTCTCTCTCCCCCATCTGCTGTCTTCTCCTCTCATGTGATCTCTTCTTTGACCTGTGTACCCCATGTGCTATACCACAGCTCCTGGGCAGGGGAGGAAGCAAAAGACAATACTGACATTACAGCAGGAGATCGCAGAGGATACATTTTGTGAGGTAAAATATTATTTAAAAAGACTCAGTGAAATATTTTACCTCACAAAATGAATCCACTGTGATCCCTGCTGTAATGTCAGTATTGTCTTTTGCTTCCTCCCCTGCCCAGGAGATATGCTCCGTACACGGTCAGACACAGACAATTACGGCATATACAGAGTGTGTGTGTGTGGTGCGTACAGCGTATACAGTGTGTGTGGTGCGTACAGCGTATACAGTGTGTGTGGTGCGTACGGCATATACAGTGTGTGTGGTGTGTACGGCGTATACAGTGTGTGGTGCGTACGGCGTATACAGTGTGTGTGTACAGCATATACAGTGTGTGTGTGTGTGTGGTGCGTACGGCATATACAGTGTGTGCGTGTGTGTACGGAGTATACAGTATGTGTGTGGTGCGTACGGCGTATACAGTGTGTGTGTGTGTGTGTGTGGTGTGTACGGTGTATACAGTGTGTGTGTGTGTGTGGTGCGTACGGCGTATATAGTGTGTGTGTGTGGTGCGTACGACATATACAGTGAGTGTGTGTGTGTGTGTGGTGCGTACGGCGTATGCAGTGTCTGTGTGTGTGTGTGTGGTGTGACGGTGTTCCACTGGTGGTACTGTGCAAGAGGCTGGTACCACCAGCAGTTTCCATATTGAGACACCCATCACTTGGGTGTCCCAATATGGCGGTCGGTGAACTTCCGCCGCTTGGAATTCTGGGATCCAGACATATCTGGACAGAACAGGATGTGAAGACATTACAAGGTAAGTATATATTAGATTAAATGAGAAATAATATTTAATAATACAATTTTCTAGTATAATTTACTAAATGAACGATTCTCTTTAGCTGCTCAGCAGTCTTAGAACATGCAAAGTGGATAACCTATCTAAGAACACATCACTAAGACCAAATAACCATGGAAAAATATATATTTTATTAGCAAGAATGATAAAACCATGAAAAAACACATAATCCACACAATATAAAGAAAAACTGGAGTGGCAGAGCAAATTGAAGACCCCACAGTGTGGTTATATGTACATACAGATAATAATGTATAAATAAATTTGGATATAATAGGCAAAAAAGGACCTATACATGTGGCTATGGTGAGATGCACATCTGTGAGTGGCACCAAGGACAAGAAAACTTATATGCGTTTGCAGAGTATATAAGATATGTAAGGTTCCAGTCAATGATCCAGATCAAGATTTTATGCCCATCCAGCCCGATGGGCGTTTAGCACAACGTGCTTCATCTGGGAGTTGCCAAGAAGGTTGCAAAAGAAATGGAAGATAACTGCTGTTACCCTGGTATTGATTATAAGACTACAGAATGCAGACTGCTGCAATTTAGTTTTTAAGATCTTTAGTTCCGGTTCAAGTACAGTTTCCTAAAATATTCAGCAAACAATTTATTCGTCTATCACAACTTGATAATTGATAAAAATATATTTTTCGAATGGCCTGAACCAAACTGCAACATAGTCATGTCAATCATTGCTGATCTTTAATATAATCTGTCTGCTGGGGACGCTAACCACCAATGTATCTATGGTTAGTGTTTGGGTGAAGCCATTTATTGTCAAACTACTGTGTTTTCTCTTTTTAAATCATAATGACAACCCAAAACATCCAAATGACCCTGATCAAAAGTTTACATACTCTGGTGATTTTGGCCTGATAACATGCACAGAAGTTGACACAAAAGGGTTTGATTGGCTACTAAAGGTAACAACCTCACCTGTGACCTGTTTGCTTGTAATCAGTGTTTGTGCATAAAAGCGGAGTGAGTTTCTGGGATCCAGACAGACTCTTGCATCTTTCATCCAGGCACTGATGTTTCTGGATTGTGAGGATTGGGGAAAGCAAAAGAATTGTCAGCGGATCTATGGGAAAACGTAGTTGAACCATATAAAACAGGAAAGGGATACAAAATGATATCCAAGGAATTGATAATGCCAGTCAGCAGCGCTCAAACTGTGATTAATAAATGGAAAATCGGGGCTCTGTAAAAATGAAACCACAATCAAGTAGACCAGCAAAAATTTAGTCAGCAACTGCCAGGAAAATTGTTAGAGATGCAAAGAAAAACCCACCAATAACATCAGCTGAAATACTGGACTCTCTGAAAACTAGCTGTGTGGCTGTTTCAAGAAGCACAATAAGGAGGCACTTGAAAAATTGGCTGCATTGTCGGGTTGCCAGAAGAAAGCCATTACTGCGCAAATGCCACAAAGTATGTCTCCTACAGTATGCAAAACAGCACAGAGACAATTGAATTTTTTGTCCACAACCATGAAAGTTACATTTGGAGAGGTCAACAAGGTCTATGATGAAAGGAACACCATTCCTAATGTAAAGCACAGAGGTGGATCGCTGATGGTTTGGGTTTGTGTGAGCTCCAAGGGCTCAGGAAACATGGTCAAAGTTGAAGGAAAGATGAATGCAGCACAATATCAGCAAATATTGGAGTCAAATTTGCAATCATCAGCCCAGAAGCTGCACATGGGACGTATTTGGACGTTCCAACATGACAATGATCCAAAACACAAGACCAAGTCGACCTGTCATTGGCTACAGCAGAAGAAAGTGAAGGTTCTGGAGTGGCCATCTCAGTCTCCTGATCTCAATATCATTGAGCCACTCTGGGGAGATCACATGCGTGCAGTTCATGCTAGACAGCCCAGGAATTTACAGGAACTGGAGGCTTTTTGCCAAGAAGAGTGGGCAGCTTTACCATCTAAGAAAATAATGAACCTCATCCACAACTACCACAAAAGACTTCAAGCTGTCATTGACATTAGAAGAGGCAATACACGGTAATAAGAAATGGGGTATGTGACCTTTTGATCAGGGTCATTTGGATGTCATTATGTTTTAAAAAGAGAAAACACAGTAGTTTGACAATAAATGGCTTCACTCAACCACTAGCCATGAGTGGAGAAAAAGTTTTGGTGTTATCATTCATATTCTCTGAAAAAAGGCCAAGAAAGCAAAAATTTTGCAGAGGTATGTAATTTTTGAGCACAACTGTTCTCAGGGAACTCTAGGGTGCTATGAAGGGAAGTGGGAGATTTGAAGCTCCGAAAAACTGAGTCTTGTTGCCAATAAAGATATATAAGATAATCAGGACAGAATTTTGGACATATTTCAATAAATAAATAAATTTAAAAAAATTATTCTCATTGAAAATATTTTGTACCATATACAAGCAGTAGCAGGATGTAGTAATTTAAAGGGGTATTCCCATTTCCAGGATCCTCTCCCAATATGTAGTCTGCTTTATTTTCCTCCGGACACAGCACATCCAAGACACCATAAGCACGTCTTACACGATACCAGCAATACATTCTTCACAACTCCGCTTCTTCTCCTCTGCTACACCAGAATAGACCACAAACTATTGACGGGACGAGGAGCCCGGTGAAAATGGCACTTCGATCTCTTCCCCTGGAGACACTTCAATCCAGTCTAGGAATACACATCTACTAGGTCGTCCACCCCTTTCTGGTTATCCTGCACGGATACGTGCTGGTGGCCCACTCGCTACTACGCCCATGCACGACCTCTTCTGCTGAGCGTTCCCACAGTGGTTCTTCCACTGGACTACTGCTACGTAAACCCACTCTCTTTGGGCTCACGCTACCACGGTGAATCTTTCACCGGCTTCTTCAGGGGCTGCTGGTCCCCTCTTACTTCTACCCTATACTCAGGGCCCAGGAACGTGGACGTCCTCACACTCTCAAGGTCCACTCCCGACTGACTTCCACTTGGAGGAAATCTTCCTGACAGATTCCCGCTTGGAGGCAATTTTTCCCTAGCAACAAGCCCCTAACCTATTGTCCCTATTGGACTGGATGTGCTCAATGCCCCCCTCTAGTGACCAAACCAAATACTGAATTGACATAATTTTCTAACGTTCTAACTGGATCTCTAACGTGCCCCCATTAGTGATCCCTCACCAGCTATGACTAAACCCATATATTTACACTACCCTACTAGTGCCCTCTTCTAGTGACTCATAGGATGCACTACCTACCTAAATGTATACCTCCCTTATTCTTACACAACACTGAAAACCTGACATAATACACTACATGAAATGCATACATTTACACATATTAACATACTTAGGGAATGAAATATTTAAAGGGTTAATACCCTTGACCTCCTTACAGTAGTATAGTTTTTCTGATTCGCTATGTCTCTTTCCTCATGTGCAGGCATTGCAGGACCTTAGGTATCCATGGCTATGACCACTAGCAGCTGTCACTATGTCAGTGGTTGTAACCATGGATACCTAAGGTCCTGCAATACCTGCACATGAGGAAAGAGACATAGCGAATCAGAATAACTATACTACATTTCTTATTGGAGACATTTGCTATTATTATTATTATTACACCTACTACATATTGGGATAAGATCTTTGAGCTGGCAATACCCCTTTAAGGTACCCTGGACCACCATAGCTACTAGGCTGCTGGACATATTTTTAAGTGGGTGCAGTCAGCTGTTGCTGCTTATAGGGGGCTTTCTGTTTGGTTTTATTGTTTTTGAGGGCACTATACTGGAACTAATGGCACTATTAATTAATATTGGGAGTGCATTTATGGATTTATTTGTTTACTGTAAAATATCATTATTTGTCAGTACATTATGACAGCATTATTAATTTGTACAGTGTGGCAGCATAATCTATGCATAACCATGCTTGTAAACCATATTTTGAGGAAATCTGGAACATATCCCTGCCTATGTGTTGTATATTTTTACTCACAAAGGCAGAGGTGACCATATCATTGGTGCAACTTGTGTGGCCACACAGGGGTCCATGGGCTAAGGGGGTACACTTCTAGCTCCAAAGCAGGTGAAATTGTGCATTGTGATGATGACCTATTAGACTGCAAAGGGCCCATATACTGTTGTTGAACCTGGACCCTAATCTGTCTGTGTCCACCGCTGCAAGGTGTATAGAGGAAAGACTATCAACATTTCTATATCTCTTCAAATTGCTATATAAGAAAACAAAATGTAAAGTTTTTTTAGGAATTTATTCTTTATAAAGCTTTCCTGGAAACTGTTTATTTGCTATTAGCCACTAAGCCTGATGAAATAATATTTTCCGTAGTAATTCCTGTAATCTAGCAATATTCTGGCCTGAAGTGTCAATCTTTATGTACTAGAGTGTTGGTTTGGCCTCAACCAAAGAACACATTAAAACTAAGCTATTAGAATTAGGTGTTAGAATTAAACCTCCATAATTTATGAAGAGAGGAGAAAACTAAAGGCAATTGCAGTTATCCCTTCTCCTTGTAAAATGCTCTTTTAGATATGAGAAATGTCTTATATTTATCCATTACTTTCAGTTAAAAATACCACCACACCTCCCAAGTTGCTAATTTGAAAATAGAGGATACCACCACGAGAATAATAATCATCTCCCCCCTCCGCTATTACATATCAATCACTAGAAATGGTTGTAAACAATACAAATGGATGCTAGGCAAAATTAATTTGACTTGCCAAAATTAATTTCATAGGCTTCAAATGAATAAATTAGCTCCATTTTAATCCCTGAGATGTACGTCAAATATTCTAAATTAATCTGGGCCGAGTATTAATACGGTATTCTCTCCGTAATTTAAATCCTTTATTAGAACTCCCAAGTAAATATTAATTACGTCAAGTATATATTAAACCCACCTAATGATTATAAATAGGACATGACGTGGAAAGGCCGTCATTGTCATCCGTATCCATCAGGTTAAAATTAGATTGTAAGCTCCTATGGGGCAGGAACCACAAGAATGAATGCGTCCTTTGTATAGTGCCATGCAGAGGAATAGCCTGAAGCTCTGGGGGTCCGGATGTAAAATCTATAGCCCTTCTGGGTAATTAAAGATTTTCATTGACTACCATGGGGCATATTCTCACCAATGTCCCAGGACACCACAATAACACCCATGACAACTAGTCAAAAATTATGCTTAAAGCATGGCCGACGTATAGACTAATGGTACAGAAGGCCATTGACTTGTCACTATTGAGACACCAATTGTCCATTTGATCACTTTCCAGTCACATTCACTGAATTATCACTTAGTCTAGGCATCAAGATCCTCTTTTGACCATATAGAATTTGATAATTCCGAGACTAAAAGTGGTCTCCTCCATTAACATGGGAGGAAGCAAAAGAGTATACAGACAGGACAGCTGATTCTTTCTCTGAGGCCAGTGTCACACTTGCGAGTGTGATGCAAGAAACTCGCGCAAGTCTCTCGCATCAACATCCGCACTGCCGCCGGCACTCGGGACCGGAGTGTGCGGCTGCATGTATTTCTAAGAAGCTGCACACTCCAGTCCGAGTGCCGGCGGCAGTGTCGGGTGCTGATGCAAGAGACTCGCGCGAGTTTCTCGCATCACACTCGCAAGTGTGACCCCGGCCTGAGGTAAAGCATGTGTAAAAACAGGCAGCAAAAGCTTTTCCTCAGAGAAATAATCAACTGCAATGCTGCACTGTCCTGTCTGCATACTCTCTTTTGCATTTTTCTCCACCATGGAGCTGTGGTATGATCAGACCATGTCCCTGTACGGTCAGACACAGCCATTACACAGTACACAGCAGGGGCACATTTATAAGATTATCTCAGCACAGGGACATTTTGTATAATCACATCCAATTGTGGAAGTTATTATTATTCCAAGATCTATTGGTTAAAATGTACTTTCTTTGTTGGGGGGGGAACCCTTTAAGAGATTAGAAATGGAGATAGTAATTTTGCAATACACTGTAACATCGCAGTATTGCCATGTACTTTACAGTTACAAGAGTCCATATCACCCCCCTTTTCCCAGAACGTATATGAAGTCTAAAAAATGAAAAACTTTTAACATACATGCATGGTATCGCAGTGTGCGTAACTGTCCGACGTAATTAAATATTATATTTATCGAATATTGTGAACCCCAAAACATTTTGCACCCCACCCCCCAAAAAAAAAGTGCCTCAAAATAATGATGATAAAATCGACAACCTGTGCCATAAAAAAACAGGCCATCATATAATTCTATTGACCGGAAAATGAAAAACAAAAACGTTATAGCTCTTGGAAGATGAAGAACAAAAATGAAAAGCAAGGAAAGGCCCATTGGCATTTTGTCATCCAAGGGCCCGCATATACCTGGAGCCGGCCCTGATGATGGCATTACTTGGGCACTATAATTTGAGCACCGTATAATAAAACTTTATGGTTCTACTGTTTGAGTACTGGACAATTAATGTTCTGCTCGTTACTTGTGCGTTGCGTGGTCCTTTTCATAGATCTTATATACTCGAGGTATGCTATATTTTAGCATAGTTTAATATTTTCTTCACACCTTGTTTGCAAAACTTAAAAAAAAAATCCTTTTTTTTGCTTTATCTAATTTTTTAATGATATAAACCTCCTAGAGTTTGATATGTTGGGGCTTCAATAACTGTTTGATGGTGGACACGGATACAACTTTTTGGTTGCGCGGAGCTTCTTGCTTCTTCAACGCTAGCCCTTCTTGAGTTCTTCTGGTAAATTTTCAGCATTTTAGAGTACAAGAGGGATGTCGTCAGCATAATGGATGATGATGAGCTATAGAATTTGATGTACAGCGGTATATATAGTACAGGGTTGATGTTCATCAAGAGGTAATGTGTCGACCCGCCACCACAATTGTGGATTACCAGGGCAATGGGGTACTCAGAGCCGAGCCCGTAGAAGTCTATGGGGATTGTCACAGGTAGCTGTGGCTCGGTCTGTGGCCCGGGCGGTCTGGCGTATGTTGTTGTTGGGAATATTTACAGGGGATAACTATATACAGTTCGTGACGCCACCTGTAGTATTCTGGTAATTAGTACCAGCGCTGCTGTAGATCTCTGAGGGGATGGTGAGGCAGCTAGATGTCGGGTCCCCTACAGGTGGGACTCTTCCCTCAGGTCGGTAGTTAGGTAGGGATTGTGCAGGCATGCAGTAATAACTCAGTCTCACACAGTCAAAGTCTTTCCATACCTTTACTTGCAGAATGGTAAAGCAGGTCCCAGGGAGGCTGATGGGGTTGATGGAGGATGAGCTTTGAGGCAAACGGTTAAGCAAGTTAGGGGCCTCCTTTAACTCCAATGAAGCTGAGTACGACCAGCCTGAAGCATAGTCCTCTCTATGATTCCAGCTTATCTTTAGCTGTTCTGCCCGATCAGTGTTGTGGTTGGAGCCTTTTTTGTGAGAAAGGTGATTTCCTATATTGTCGTGCACTGACTCACGGTCCTCACTTCCTCTGACCCCAGTTACGTACTGACTGTATGGGCTTATCCGCCGCGACCTAGGGTCCGGTAGATTTCTGGCTATCTTATCACCTTGCTTGAAACAAAGATGATCCTTCGGTCCCCAGTAACCGGTAGATTCGTGCAGGTATTCTTCACCTATAGCACTTCCTTGCTTTCTTCCTCTTTTGCCCTTCGACTTGCTCAGTTCTCAGGAGATATTTCAGCCTGTCTCCAGTGGGCACAGCTTTGACTAGGCTCGGGTACGTTAAAGTACCTATACTAGACTCCACAATTTGAAGCTGAAGATAGAGCAGAGTCCCTAAGACGTCTTGTCTCTCCTGAGTCTGGACACACACTCCTACTGACACTCCCTTCCACACCCCTACTGGGCGTGTTTGAAGGTACATGATGACATGAAGAACACTTAACCTTTACCTCTCCACTCATCCTCCTGGTATTGTGTACCAGGGCTACACATTCCCCCATGGTAAACGACAGCACTCCCGGGCTGTGGAATACAAAAGACAGAAAAATTTTGTTTATGCAATAACATTTGGAACAATAACATCTTCCCATCCGGGAGGTAAGACTACTTTGAACGTTACAAACTTGATAGAAAAATACAAGTAGTATCAAATAGCATTTTCAATAAATAGATATACAAGATACTTGTGAAGGACCCGCACCAAACCTTCAACGTGGGTCCTGGGTGGGCTGCAGGACATCCAAATGCAGACCTCACTCAGTGCCACACCACACGGGTTTTTGGTTCAGAGGTGAGTCAAGGGTTCATGTGGAACCATTAAGAAGGCACTTTAATGCAACTATTTACAGGATACAGTTTTTGGCTGGCTCAGTCCTCAGCCTCTGAGTCCATTGTAAACGAAGCTTGATAGGGAAAAACACATTTATATATATAGACTTTTCACAATATATTTACATCAGTTCGTCATAACTATTGCTGATATCTAATGGGTAATTTCCCTTTTGTGATTCTCTCTGACCTACGTGGTGTAGTTTCAGGTAAATCAATTTGCGATCTGTCTGCACTATGAAACGGTAAACCATAGAACTGCCTTAATCTTTCTATGGATCTGGCAAGCGTACTGATGGCTGGGCGGTGTGAGTCAGCTTCACCAGGGGATCCCATAGTATGGGGCGCTGCTACAGATGATCCATCTTGAGGTTCTACAGGTTGAGGTGTTGCTGGAAGGGGTAACTCCTGAGCGGGTTCAACTGGCACTACAGGCACAACTGGAGGTAAAACGTCCTCTTGTGGCTTATAAAACTGCAACACTGGAATTATCACAGCATCTCCCAGTCGGGGCCAATCCGCAGGAAAATCTCCCAGATCGGTGTGTAGGACCTCTTCCTTTCTTTCTCTTTGATTGAAGACAGGGTTCTTGTCGCAACGTTTCAAGGGTTCCGGACATAGTTTCAAATGGTCTCTAGACACAGTGGTTATTGTTTTTCCTCCGTCTTTACTGACGACACAAACTTTTCCGTTGTCGTACTTAGAATCTTGTATGACGTAGGGTTCTTGCTCCCACTGATTATCCAGTTTGTGCATCTTTCTTTTTCTTTTTAATACTACCTCTCCAGGCATCAGAGGCTTGGCAGGAGCATTTCGGTTGTAAACATCTTCCTGTTTCTCCCGTGCCTTATTGAGACTTTCCTCCACACAGATTTGTACTCTTCTGTATTGCTCTTGCCGATTGACGTCCCAGTTCTCAACAGCGTCGTCTGCCTCCGGTTCTACCACTCCAAGTTCTAGATCCATTGGTAGTTTTCCGGGCCTTGCTCTCATAAGATAGGCTGGAGTGCAGTTAGTTGAGCTTACAGGTATATGGTTGTACAAATCAACCAAATCAGGTAGTAAATCCGGCCATCGATTCCTGTCTTCCAACGGTATGGATCTCAACAAGTCAAGGACAATATGGTTCATCTTTTCACAAAGACCGTTGGTTTGAGGGTGATATGGTGTTGTTCTTATTTTCTTGCACCCGTACATATGACAGAATTCCTTGAATAAATCGGCTTCAAAAGCAGGTCCCTGATCGGTTAAGACTTGCTCGGGATACCCATGCGGTCTGCAGAAGCTTGCTTGAAAGGTCTTCGCGGCCGTCACTGCGGTCTGGTCTTTCACTGGAACGACTACCAGAAATCTGGAGTAATGGTCCACCATGGTCAAGGCGTATGAGTATCCAGATCTACTCGGCGACAATTTGACGTGGTCCAGGGCCACAATCTCCAGGGGACGAGTCGTCCGGATAGGTTGCAGGGGGGCCTTTTGACTACCGTAGTCCTTTCTTCTGAGACCACAGGGTCCACAGTTCCGACACCACCTCTCGACGGAGCTGCGCATCCCTACCCAGTAGAACCGGCATCTCAACAGGGTCTCCAGCTTCCTCCAGCCAAAGTGTCCTGCTTGATCGTGGTACGCTTCCAACACCATTGGGACGTCTGCCTTGGGGACCACGATTTGCCAGACCATTTCATGGGTTCTGGGGTTGACGTATCTTCTGCACAACTTCTCACGGTATAGGAACAACCTGCTTTTCTCGTTCCACAGGAGCTTGGCTGACATAGGTGCATCCTTTTCCAGAGAGGAGCCTTCTTGCTTTAACAACTCCTTGATGTGGCTGACCACTGGATCACTGTCCTGAGTCTCTTTCCAGCTGTGATGGGGTAAAGGATTTAATGTGGCACCATTTTGCTTTCTGTGGACTTGATGCTCGTGGACTACCCCATTTCGATGGAACGCGGGTAGCTCAATTTCTTCCAGGTCGTCCGATTCTTCTTCCGTATCAGAGTCATGCGGCATACGGGACAACGCATCAGCATTAGCATTCTTTCGACCTGCCCGGTACTTGATAGTAAACTGGTAATTGGACAACCGAGCCATCCATCGCTGCTCCATGGCACCCAGCTTGGCGGTTTCCAGGTGCGTTAGCGGGTTGTTATCTGTAAACGCAGTGAACTTATTGGAGGCCAGATAGTGCTTAAATCTTTCAGTAATGGCCCAGACCAGCGCCAGAAACTCTAGCTTGAAGCTGCTATAATTTTCCGGATTCCTTTCAGTTGGCCTGAGTTTTCTGCTAGCATATGCGATGACTTTTTCTTGTCCATTCTGCGTCTGACTGAGAACGGCTCCCAACCCTTCATTACTGGCGTCGGTGTACAACAGGAACGGTTGGCTGTAATCAGGATAGGTTAAGATCTCATCACCTGTCAGGATCTCTTTCATCTTTTGGAATGCTTCAGCCTGTTCTTTACCCCAATTAAAGGGAGGGTTTCTGCTCTTTAAGGATTGTCCTACCAGGAGGTCCTGTAAAGGAGCTGCCTTCTTCGTGTAATCTTTCACGAATCTCCTATAGTAACCCGTTAGTCCAGGAACTGTCGCACTTCCTTAAGGTTCTTCGGCTCCGGCCACTTCTGGATGGCAGTGACTTTCTCTGGGTCCGGCGCTACTCCTTCCGAACTGACGATGTGCCCCAAGTATTGTACCTTCTGCTTGAGTAGATGGCATTTTGAGGGTTTCAACTTCATCCCGTACCTGGACAGGGACTCAAACACTTCTGCCAGGTGCTTCAGATGGTCCTCATATGTCTTGGAATACACGATAACGTCGTCTAGGTATAGCAGCACGGTTTCAAAATTGAGATGTCCCAGACAGTTTTCCATCACTCTCTGAAATGTTCCTGGGGCACTACTGAGCCCAAACGGCATTCTGTCGAACTCACAGAGCCCCATTGGGGTGGTGAAAGCCGTTTTCTCACGATCCTCCTCAGCCACAGCCACTTGCCAGTAACCACTAGTCAGATCAAGGGTAGAAAAGTAGTTAGCCGTTTTCAGAGCAGCTAATGATTCCTCTATGCGTGGTAGCGGGTATGCATCCTTGTGTGTTATGCGGTTCACCTGCCTGTAATCCACACACATTCTCATACTACCATCTTTCTTTTTAACCAGAACTAGAGGGGCTGCCCAGGGACTACAACTATCCCTTATCACCCCAGCTTTCTTCATATCATTCAACATTTCTTTAGCCTTCTGATAATGAGCTGGAGGTATGGGCCTATACCGCTCTTTGATGGGAGGATGATTGCCTGTAGGGATATGATGTTGTACTCCCTTAATGATCCCAAAATCAAGTGGATTTTTGCTAAACACTTGGGCGTACTCTTGCACCACCCGTAATACCCCTTGCTTCTGGTGAGCGGGAGTGGTGTCCGTCCCAACATGGAGCTGCTGACACCATTCCGCCACCTGAGTTGCTGGGTCATTGTCCTCCTCTATTTGACAGGAGTCTAAGGACTCAGCCGGGAGAATGGAATTATTGTCGACAGCATGAAGTTTAGCAATGGTTGCATAACGGGGTAAATTTACCTCATCATCTCCCCAATTGAGAAGCCGTACAGGTACTCTCCCATTCACCACTTCTACTACTCCTCTAGCAGTCATAAGTGTAGGTCTATGTTCTGAATGGTGGGGTTCTACTACAGCTTGGTAATTCTGTCCTCTCAGACCTATGGCTGCCCTGCACCAAATGATCATTTCACTCATTGGGGGTATCACAATAGGAACTGAGTCAGTGACCCGTACATTACCAATTTCGCCGTCGGTAAGCTTCGCTTGCTGCTGACACACCAGGGCCCGGATCTCTCTTTGGATGACTCCTCTCTGCCTTGGTCGGGCAATCTCAGCGAGCTGTTGGAGCAAGAACACTACTTCTTCCAAACAATTACCAATAACATTAGTACCCAATATTATATTTAGACCATTCTCCTCATTTACAGTCTTCACTACCAGAAGTCCCTGGTCTTTCAACTCCTCTCTTCCCACCTTTACATCTACACATTTTGTTCCAAGTACTTCTACAGGAAGACCATTAGAAGCATACACGGTAAAGTCAAGGCTCGGGGGTTTAAGATCGTCCATTGACCAGTACTTGGTATATAGGGCATCAGGTATAAGAGTGACTTGAGACCCCGTGTCTAGCAATGCTGGAACAGCAATCCCATCTAAAATAATGGACAGGTAGGGTCGCCCGCCCACATACCTGCGGTTCCAGTCTAGGGGGCCTGGCGAGTATTCTCCTGGGTGTTGGCCCTTGGACCCAGGTTCTGCCCGTTTAAAGGACACTGTGGAGACAAATGACCTTTTCGGTTGCAGCGAAAACAGACGATCTCTCGACGAGAAGGGTGTTGATCAGAGGTTGCTCCTGGGGGTGGCGTTGTCCTCCTCCGGGGGGGCGACGTCTTCTTTCTTCTCCGGTGCATCCACGGGACGTCTTCTGGGCAGTCCGCTAGCAAGATTTTTCCTTCCTCTTCTTTCCGCAGTTGCAGGGCACTCATAACAGCAGCCAGATTTTTAGTCAGCTGGCGCACCTCTGAGCGCAGACATTCCAATTCACTAGGAGATGTCACCTGCGCTTTGGCTTCAGCCACTAGCGGGGAACAGGGGGTTACTGCCGGTTCCGGAGTGACTTCACCCTGATGATGTTGAGTGGCCACCTCAGGTTTGCCCAGGGGCCGCAGCCCTTTTATTGCCATGTCCTTTAGGGCATCAAAGGTAGCATCCGGATGATCTAAGGACCACCAATTTACAGTTCTGCGTTCCTCTGGGGATCTCAATCCCTGTATAAATTGTTCTTTCAACATTTTATTCTCATGGAGAGCATTTAAATTGTTAATTTGCTTGAGTGCTTTCAGGGCTCCTTGCAATCGGCAAGCATAGTCCCGGATGCTGTCACCTGGCTGCTGTGAACAGTGATAGAAGGCCATCCGGAGATCCGTTTCTGTGCGGTCTTCAAATATGGCATTTAGTTTAAGAAAAATCGCAGGTACCGACTCCAGATCAACGGTATCCCAAGTCTCCACTTCCCTCTCAGCAGCGCCAGTTAACTGCCCTATTAACACAGCAGCTTTTTGTTTCTCAGGCATGGAGTACATTTCCAATAGACTGCTTAACTTCCGCTTGAAGCCTGATAATGTGCCTGGCTCACCGCTGTACTGGGAAGCCATTTCGCCCCAGGCATATATGGAAGCGTTAGTGGCATGATCGGGACTACCGGACTAGGTGCTGGGCCTGCGCCTCCATCTGGCGCTACAATACCAGACGGTGCGGGATTAAGCCCTCCGGCAGGGGCCGCACTGTCAGCCTGTTGTTGTGACATCTTAGCGCCCCCTTGGTTAAACGGAGCCTACCGGTTTCAGACGCTGCTACTTCTCAGGCACCGCAGTGAGAATAGGACCTTCGTCGCAGGCGCTCTGATGTCAGAGCGTTCACTTCCTGTCGCAGGACCTTCCGATGAGTCAGAGCCGGGGGCGTGTCCAAGACTTTGCGCGCTCTTTCAGGTACGCCCTCCTTCTTCTCCAACGCTTTAGGCGCGAATCTGGCGGCAAATATGGCGGTATTTGGCGCCAAACAACAGCAACAGTCTTTTTCACTCAAACAGTTACATAGGCACGCAGGGCTCGCAATTCTGCGAGTTTCGGATCCTGTTCGTGACGCCAAAGTTGTGTCGACCCGCCACCACAATTGTGGATTACCAGGGCAATGGGGTACTCAGAGCCGAGCCCGTAGAAGTCTATGGGGATTGTCACAGGTAGCTGTGGCTCGGTCTGTGGCCCGGGCGGTCTGGCGTATGTTGTTGTTGGGAATATTTACAGGGGATAACTATATACAGTTCGTGACGCCACCTGTAGTATTCTGGTAATTAGTACCAGCGCTGCTGTAGATCTCTGAGGGGATGGTGAGGCAGCTAGATGTCGGGTCCCCTACAGGTGGGACTCTTCCCTCAGGTCGGTAGTTAGGTAGGGATTGTGCAGGCATGCAGTAATAACTCAGTCTCACACAGTCAAAGTCTTTCCATACCTTTACTTGCAGAATGGTTAAAGCAGGTCCCAGGGAGGCTGATGGGGTTGATGGAGGATGAGCTTTGAGGCAAACGGTTAAGCAAGTTAGGGGCCTCCTTTAACTCCAATGAAGCTGAGTACGACCAGCCTGAAGCATAGTCCTCTCTATGATTCCAGCTTATCTTTAGCTGTTCTGCCCGATCAGTGTTGTGGTTGGAGCCTTTTTTGTGAGAAAGGTGATTTCCTATATTGTCGTGCACTGACTCACGGTCCTCACTTCCTCTGACCCCAGTTACGTACTGACTGTATGGGCTTATCCGCCGCGACCTAGGGTCCGGTAGATTTCTGGCTATCTTATCACCTTGCTTGAAACAAAGATGATCCTTCGGTCCCCAGTAACCGGTAGATTCGTGCAGGTATTCTTCACCTATAGCACTTCCTTGCTTTCTTCCTCTTTTGCCCTTCGACTTGCTCAGTTCTCAGGAGATATTTCAGCCTGTCTCCAGTGGGCACAGCTTTGACTAGGCTCGGGTACGTTAAAGTACCTATACTAGACTCCACAATTTGAAGCTGAAGATAGAGCAGAGTCCCTAAGACGTCTTGTCTCTCCTAAGTCTGGACACACACTCCTACTGACACTCCCTTCCACACCCCTACTGGGCGTGTTTGAAGGTACATGATGACATGAAGAACACTTAACCTTTACCTCTCCACTCATCCTCCTGGTATTGTGTACCAGGGCTACACATTAACCCTTCCGAAGGGACTGTGATGTAGACTGAGTGAACCCATGTACCTGTGGTAGGTCTGACAGTCAGGCGCTAACTGGATAACTTTAGTATTCTTTCTATTCGGATATCTTTCCAAGCATAGATCATTTGTTATTTCTTCTCCCTAATCTTTCGGTGTTTCCGTACACTCCTCCTGTACCTGCCTTCTCCCATTATGTACGCACCTGCAATGCTGGTGTTCTTCCCTGAAGGGACATGTTCTCCTTCCAAAACCCATTTGTCCTATAGAGCCTGGGGAAGAAACAGCCCCTTCATATGTAGCTAAGAACAAGAATGGGGGAGGAAAGTTCTATTCATTCCGAATGATGATGGAGAGAGACACTGTCAGGAGGCAGAAGAAGACAACATGTCATGTGGAAATATATAAGTGAGTTCTCCTGACTTCTTCTAGGCGCAGATAAATCACGTTGGTCCTGGCACATCTGCACTTTGTAATCCAGTAGTTTGGAGTACTGCAATAAGATCTCACAGTTTGAAGTAGTATTAAGTAATGTCATGGTGACCCTACTGCCGGGTAACCCAACTCTGAAGACCTTTATGGGTCATATGTCACCACTCGGAGCTTTGGCCTTCACTTTTATCTGGTTTTTTAATTACTGTAGAAGATTTTAGGAAATCTGTTTATTTATTGTCCTCCGTGCTATTTGCAGAGTGCAACATAAAGACTATATTTGTGGTCCATATTCTCATAGAAGTTTGTTTGCACCCTCCCCCCCAAAGATGAGAACGCATCCCAGCAGGACCTCCAGAGAGAATGAAATCTATTCTGAACTAAAGCTTCTCCCACTTCCTATACTAATGTGGGATTTTTTTTTGTCTTTGACACAAAATATGTGATACAACATGGACCACAAATCCTGAAGCACTGAAATACGTTATAGATGACATTATTAAAGGGAATCTGGCAGCAGGTTTTGCTATGTAATCTAACAGCAGCATGAGGTAGGGTCAGAGACCCTAATTCCAGCAATATATCACTTAGTTTACTGGGTGGAGCAGTTATGATAAAGTCACAGTTTTCTCTGCTGCAGATGTAGCAGAGCTCAGTTTTTGAGCTGTATATAACCGCCCATACTACAGCTTTCTGTATACAATGTATAGTGACAGAGAGCTGCTAATCAGTGCTGGGAGTGTGACCAGTTGTCCTGTAGTGATAATCTCCTGCTGATAAAACACTGATTGTATTGAAACAGCAAAACACAGTCCTGTAAGTGATACATCGCTGTAATCAGGGACTTTAGTCCTATGTCATGATACTCCCAGATTACATAGCAAAACCTGCTGACAGATTCCCTTTAGAGATCTGTTTAGTTAATATAGTGAATATCTGCATGCAATGGAACATGCCATGATTTGTTTTTCAGGCATTACCTATGAATTCTGTGTCCCTCTTTGTGAAATCAGATGCATGCTGAGGTGCAGCATGGCCATATAGTCGTCTATGGGTACATGAATTTGGATCTGTATAACCGGTAGGATAATGGTTGTGGGTTTTTCGTGTGTGTTAAGCGGTGGCTGTCTAGTTCATACTGTTACAGATTTCAGCTTTCAACACTCAGATGTAGTAGGAGATTGAACTGCTTGCCTGGGATATTCAGCAAGCATCATCACAACATGGAGGATAACAGGAAGAGAACTAATACAACTAAACTGAGAGGACATAGTATACCGTCTAGAGAGGAGCTGCACATAGACACAAACGGCAACAGTTCACACAGCGCCATCTGCTGTCTGCTCAAGGTAGTCCCATGCCGCATAAGACTGCAGCTGTTGTATACTCCAACACAGACAGTATGTGTTCAGGGGCAGTTAGATAATCTCAAGGGTCCGGCTACTGGCATGTAACTTATTACTGAGTGACGCTACAGCTGATTAATCCTGTCCTCACAGTAAGGCCGGGATCACACATGCGAGTAAATCGGCCGACTCTCGCATGTGAAATCCCAGCTCTGGCGCCGGCACTCAGGAGTGGAGCGAGCGGCTGCATGTATTTATATGCAGCCGCGCGCTCCACTCCTAAGTGCCGGCGCCAGAGCTGGGATTTCACATGCGAGTGTCGGCCGATTTACTCGCATGTGTGATCCCGGCCTAACACTGCACTGGAAATGACAGTGTGAATTAGAGCGTGGCAAGACACTAACCCACTGTGGGTGGGTGGGCGAACCAGTCACCACAACACATCCAAGGCCTACTGTCCATGTGCGGAAATGTTCATCTGACTGTTCATTGGCAGAACTGTACCGTTATCTGTAACCATCAAGCTTTGTGTCTTGTGAGACTGTAGTGGGCTGTTCACTCCTGCAATGGGGGCCTTTGCATGCCCCAGTGATAGCAGAAAAAATGCACAATAAGGCCTCATACTCACTGGTGCCGACAACGGATGAAAATCAGACGATAAAAATCGGATGCAAATCTGACCAATGTTAGTCAATGGGTGAGTTCTCATTAGCGATTTTTTTCTCATCAGATATTGGTGTGAGAAAAAAATCACAGCTTGCTGCGATTTGATGCGATTTTGGGATGAAAATCGCCAATGCAAGTCAATGGGTGCGATTAAAAAACGAACAGCACTCGCACCATGCACGTCCAGACAGACAAAGCAAGCGAGTGGGGGCAGATAATAATAGCCTAGTGAGGGTACATTTTTTTTGTGCCCCCCTGGCTACTAACATCTGCCCCCAGACACCCCAGAAAGGGCAAATCTATAATTAGATTCGCCCTTTCTGGCACTTTGCCCTTCTATTCCCATTGCCCTGTAGCTGGCTTTGTCTGTCTGGTGGAGAAAATACAGCGGGAGCCCACGCATTTTTTTTCAACGAATTTACACCTTTAATTAACCCCTACATGTCTGAAATTTTGCACAAATACACTCATGTAATTGTAAGTTCAAACCATATATCAAAATACAGGAAATGACATGGTTAACTGTGTGTAAACAATGTATCATTTCATGTCGGCTTCTGTGATTTCACAAAAGCCGGCAATTGAATTAGCGGCTATTACAGTATGTAGAAGTCTAGGAACTATAAATATATGTATATATATATATGTCACAATTACATATATATATATATGTATATATTATATATATATATATATACATATATATATATGTATTCTATGTGTGTATATGTATTGTTTCTATTCTTTATTAAAGCTGTCAGTGTGATTTTACAGTAATGCCAGGGATGAATTAGCGGCTATTATACTATGTAGAAGTGTATGACATATATATATTTATATATATTAGATGTACATATATATATTATATATATAATTATTTGCTTTTTGTGTACTTTTTTTTTGTTACAATGTGATTTTTACATGACTTTTTACATGTAGATAACTGCTCTATGTAAAACTTCATGTTAAAATCGCATTGCATACAGATGGAAAACTGATGGAAAACTGACAGAAAACGCATGGTGCGATTTAAAATCGCATGCCTTTTTACAACAAATGTACCGTTTTTTTCCTGCAGAAAACGGACCGATTTTTTTCCAGCCAGTGAGTATGAGGCCTAAAGAAAAATATATATTTTACTTAGAGATCATTTATGATCACTTAGGGACAAATTATATGTAAAAAATATCACATCAAAACATCAGGGAAAAATAAAAAGATCCCTATCCAGCAAAAAGAAAAAAAGATATTTTTTCCCCATAAAATACATTTTAATAAATATATATCACAAAAAAACCTAGACAAATTAAGTAATCACATGCTCTGGTGTGAAACAGTAAAAAAATAACAACCAAAAATGTAGGCTTTTTTTTCTATATTTTTCGTACAATAGAAAAAATAAAAAGTAAGACAATTTCTTCCGTATATTGCCACCTCAATTAGAAAAAAAAATCATGAAAAATAAAAAAAAAATTAGTCACATACCTTTTCCTGCAAATATAAAAAAGATTTTATTACAGCATTATATTAAAATACAAACGTCATAGTAGGTTACAAAAATGATTAGGGAATACTGCCAATCCAAAACAGGGAGCAAAAACACGTGGCCCGTGTAAATTACTAAGCATTTAGTGAGCACTCACTTGATATGGGAGTAAACTCTCCCTATTATTTCCATATATAGTGGATACCATTAAGACTCACTTTAGACAATCAGTAGTCCGCTAGGGACACAAACCAACAAAATGACAAATGCTAATATATTAAGTGTAGGAAAATTCCTCTGGGCACTTACGTGATATGTGCTGCACACTTGCTGCCCCGTCGCACTTTTTGCTTCTTCGCCTCCTGACGAAGAAGTGAAACGTGCGTTGGGGCGACGGGGGTAGCAAGTGTGCAGCACATATCACGTAAGTGCCCAGAGGAATTTTCCTACACTTAATATATTAGCATTTGTCATTTTGTTGGTTTGTGTCCCTAGCGGACTACTGATTGTCTAAAGTGAGTCTTAATGGTATCCACTATATATGGAAATAATAGGGGAGAGTTTACTCCCATATCAAGTGAGTGCTCACTAAATGCTTAGTAATTTACACGGGCCACGTGTTTTTGCTCCCTGTTTTGGATTGGCAGTATTCCCTAATCATTTTTGTAACCTACTATGACGTTTGTATTTTCATATAATGCTGTAATAAAATCTTTTTTATATTTGCAATTTATACTATTCTTTGCTGTGTTATTCATATTGCCCTAGTTTTTGCCTTAGTATTATTTGGGTCTTTTGTTGTTATTACATACCTTTTCCTGCCTGGATATTAAGGGTTTAATCCGTGTATGTATTTTGTATAGAGTAGTGAGCACTATCATCCAATATTGCTGGGAATATATCTGTCAAACCTTTACATATGCAAATAACCTTTTCGGAGAAAAAAGGGACAGGGGGGTAGTGCCACTGTTGGGGTAAAAATCCTAAAAATCAGTATTAACCCTTTAAAAGGCTTTGTCATAAGACCAATAAAAGACAAACCAAACACACTTTTTGCAGCTCTGTGTTTGTCTCTTATCAGTGCACAGATCTGATTTGGGTGGTGAGAGGCCTCTGATAGGGTCTGTAAAGGAGAACTTTCTCCTTTTGGAGAGTGCCAAGCCAGCGTAAGGAGTCTTATAAGCCATGCACTGCTCCTCTGGGAATCTAAATAGTTGTCAGGTTATTTTGCATATTTAAATCACCAGAGGAGCATTGCATGGCCTATAAGTCTCCTTAGCACTCTCCACAAGGTGAAATGTTGACCGCTTAAACCATTGCATATAATGCTAGAAAATGTGGAACTGTTTGGAAAAGCTTTAACATTTTTCATTTACATTTTTATCTTTATTTTTTAAAGGTTTTATGAACCAGCTAATGAAATCTTTGTTTAATCCATCCAAAGATCGCAAAATATACTCGACATATCCATTGTGAGAGGTTGTCTCCAGAACTCCACCTATTTATTTGTGGCCTTTGTTATGCATCACATCCAATGGAACAATTAGACGCTGGTTTTCTGTAGCGCTCACTGTGGCTGTGATGCACTCTGCTGTTCAAAGCTGGTACTGCTGTTCTACGAAAAAAATTCTCCAGAGATGTAAAAATATATAAAAATATGATTTCTATAAGGAATATGAATAAGATTATTAGGATATTAGTGGTATACTATATTTTGTGTGTAAATCTCAATCTTAAACAGAACCTGGATGTTGCAAATCATAATATTACATATTTCATGGATGCATATAGGATCATATAACAAGAATGATTTCAGTGACTAAAGAAAACTACATACAATTTGCAAATTTGCAGAAAATTCACTTAAAATAAATGTTGCTGCTTGTTCAGAACAGGGTGGTTCAGTAGTTAGCCCTGCTGCTTGTGCAGAGCAGGGTGGCTCAGTGGTTAGCACTGCTGCTTGTGCAAAGCAGGGTGGCTCAGTGGTTAGCACTGATTCTTGTGCAGAACAGGGTGGCTCAGTGGTTAGTACTGGTGCTTGTGCAGAGCAGGGTGGCTCAGTGGTCAGCACTGCTGTTGGGAAAAAGCAGGGTGGATCAGTGGTTAGCACTGTTGCTTTGCAGCAGAGGGTTCAAATCTTACCCGAGGCAACATCCGCAAGGATTTTGTATGTTCTCTTTGTGTTTTGGTGTGTTTTTTTCTAAAAGTGGGGAACCTCAGCAGGGACAGTGATAATAATGTCTGTAAAGTGCTGTGGAATATGCTGGCACCATAGAAGCAAGCATGAGAAATAACAAATGTTTGAAGATACATGGTATACATAGCTGGGATCAGATGGGGTTATGTATCAGTGCTGGGCAGATATTCACACTTGTGTTATAGACATCATGCTCACATATTTATAATGTATTTATAATAAAAATGTCATTTTTCCTGAGGTTATTCATAAAGATATAAATATTTATAACAGTTTGCTAATTTAATGGAATGTAATTTGCAGGCAGTTCTATCATCGTTGTATATTAAGGAGCTTTTAGAAGCCAGTGGCGAAACTTGAAGCTTGTCGGCACCACTGCAAAATATTCAACAGGGCCGATAATGGTATTGTCCAAAGGGACCTTTTGGATCCATGAAAAAAAAAAAGTGGAATATCCAGCAACCAGAAACTTCATTAAAACATCACATTTATTTATAGATTAAAATATGAAAAAGTAAAGTTTAAAAAACATGTTAGTGCAACGGTCGACGCGTTTCGAGCTACACTAGCTCAAATTTCTTCTGGGTTCTGATAGATGAATCAAGTTACTATGAAATGCTCCCTAGTTTGTGTATGAGCGGGACTGATGTAGAGCTGCGAACTCTGCTGGAACTGTATGGCACAGCAGGCGTATAGAGCGGGCACAAGAGCCTATATCAGCAGAGATAGGAGTCAGCTCATATTGCTGCTTTCTAATCACATAGATGTTACTGTCGTGCACATGCATCAGCTCCGATCGCCCTCTATTTCCCCTACAGTATGATCGCAAGAGCCAGTAACTTGCCAGGTTTACTGAACGTGTCCTGTCGATATCATCTTGATGGTCCTATGAAGCCCAGCTTGTAGTATAGGAAAGTGTTAATTTCAATGCAATATATACTGCAATTCTGTGGTATTACAGTGCATAGAGTAAATTATGTAATGATCGCAGGATCAAGTCCCCTGTGGGGGCAAAAAAATGTTTTAAAAATATTTTTTTTAAAATAATTTGAAAAAATATAAAAATTTGAATAACACACCTTTTTCCCCAATTAAAAATAAGGCTATTAAAAAAATAATCATATACGTTTCGCCGAGTTTGCATTGACTGATTTGTAAAAGTATGAAATGATTTACTGTAAAGCAAAAAAAAAATCAAAACAAAAATGCAATGCAAAGTGTCCAAAACACATTATGTATCTCAAAAATGGTACCAATCATTTTTTTTATATACAAAATTCATAATTTTTCTTTCATCATTTAAATTAAAACAACTTTATAAGTTTGGTATCGCCGTAATAATAGTGACCCGGAGAATCATGTTCCAGGTCACAATAAATATAGTAAAAACATACCCCAAATGCTAAATGGTAGAACTGCATTTTTTTAACCATTTCCCCACATTTGGACTTTTTTCTGTTTTGCAGTACATTGTATGGAAAAATTTATGTTGTCATATAAAACTACATCTCAAAAAAAAAGTCCTCACACGACTTTGCCAGTGGAAAAATATAATAATAGTCACGACTCTTGGAACAATGGGAACAAGGGGAGGAAAAAATACTGAAAAATGAAAATTGCATGCGTGTGAAGGGGCTATCTATGATCATTCCTCCAAAGATAGAAAATGGGCCCATGGCTAGGCCGAGAAGGGTCTTCCCGCTCACAGGACCAATTTCAACTTTTTCTCATTTACAAAATCAAGAACATAAATGTGGATATATCTACTAAAAGTACAAAAAAAAAGAAGTAAAAAGTGATCTCATCTTATGTTAACATTTGTGAACAAACAGCCTCCCAGCGTAGATGTGGTAAACGGTCTAGTGCGTGTGAATGTCATTAACAGCTTTGTTATGTCTTCGTTATGTAAGGCAGCATATGTTTTTGCTTTCGTGACACTTTGAAGGAATGAGCTGGAACATAATGTGTGTGTGCTCTGGGATGATGGAAAAGATCCAAAGTCTTGGCCCATGTGCCGAATGGCTGGAATATATCCAACTAAAGTTCTTACATGTGAAGCCAAATTGGACCTTAATCTGGACCTGCATGCTGACTGATGGGTCTCTGATATGTCTGGCCGGTGCGTGACAATGGAAGGCTCAGGTTGCCCTCCGTGACACAACTCTGCCGTCCATTGCTCTCTGGTCAATGTAGAATATCTTTATTCAGAAATAGCAGTGACTTCATCCTCCGGCTGAAGATATGAGCACACAGGATGACATTGAGATGAATCCAATCTAATTCCAGTCTTGTCACTGAATAAAAATAGAACAAGCTGTAATAGCAATGTAATAACCATAATTATCAGTATGGAGATGTTCTGAACCATTGGATTTATCCAGTTGGCCTTGTGGGGTCAGGAAGGATTCTCTTCTCGCCAACATCTGGCACAACTTTTCCTCTTAGGCCGAATTCACACGTTGAGTATTTGGTGAGTTTTTTACCTTTTAAAATACAGAAGTGGTGACGTGTTTCTATAATACTTTTTCTCTGATTGTTCCTCTCCTGGTTTTCACTTCCAGATACTGAGGTAAAAAACTCACCAAATACTCAAGGTGTGCATGTGACTTTACTGTTTAGTGGGTGTTAAATTATTTTCCTCTGAAACAAATAAGAGAAAAGTGATTTTAGCCTCTGTAGTTACAGTGGAAGTGTCTTAGATGCTAATGAATTTGTGTGAACATAGAAAAACATGGCTGTTTTCTTCCAGGAACAGTCAATGGCTTGTGTTTGGTTTTGTGGATCATCACCATTCAATTACATTGGTATGAATGAAGCCACATTTGGCTTAGCATGCTCATATGAAGCCTTAAAGGGGCTGACCAGTTGGAACAATCTGTCACTAATCCACAGGTGGGGTGATAACTTTTAGATCAGTGAGGATTCGATTATTGGGACCCCACTGATTACCAAAATGGGCACTTTCATCCTCATTAGCATGGACTAGCTGTGCGCATGCTTGACCGCCAATCAATTCACTCTCTTCTTGGCTGCCACAGACAGCCGGATAGAGTGCCAGCCCCATAGACAATGAAGAACGAATAAGTGATAATCATAACCCCTTAAGGTGCCAATTCATATTCAATAGCTGTCAATCAAATAAATGCCAAACCCACTCGAAAACATGTGTATACTCAGAGCATGCATGTGTTCTGATTGGGGAGAGGGAATAAGTCCCTGCCAGACACCTCAGGCATCAGATTGCCTTAACGGAGTGCAAATGATCAGCCATTGAAATTCAGTGTGGCCCCATAAGATAGTCTTTAGGTTGATGGGTTATTACAACTTTGCTCTTGTGTATGGGCACCTTTATGTTTAAGGGTTTGGCACCCTAGAGTTACTGTTTGTCCATCGCTGTACCTGAATCTTGTCCTGTTTATATTTTATCTGTATTATAGACTGTACAAATATTACATTTTCTGAAAATAAAGAACAATAATAGAGGTGACATAGCTGCAATACCAAAGGCAACCAATGAGTAAAGGTGGCACTGCTTCTATACGAAATGTACCATATATTTCTAATCTTCTACAAACCCAATAATCAGTGAAGCCTATGCACGGGAACTCCCCATAGTCAGATGTATGTGCAATACCCAATGCAGGAGATTCTCTATAGAGATTAAAAGGCTTCTCCTGAAAGGAAAGATATAGAGGTGGAATTGACTATAAAAAGAGACTGTATCCTATAAATATTTTACTATGCTTTAATATATGACCATAGAACGCACTGTTTGTCCTTCCAGCTTTACTGTCAGATGCTTCATAAATAAACACAAGCACAAAGTCTAAGTCTCCGGTTGTTCGGGGTAAAGCCGCTCATACATGCTGTACTTTAATGGCCAATTACCCAGCTTTAATTAGCTTCAAATTGCAAAGTCTATGTGTAGGAAATTACTGGGAACCCGATCAAAATGAGACTGCAGACAGTCCAGATTATATTAGGATGGGGAAAACGTAATGCAAACATGCCGGCCGTTTTAGGTCATAGCAGTCTCATACTGCTTGGTTAATTGGCCCTAAATTGGTCCTGGCGTGCGTATATGAGGTTGGATTGCCTATCAGGAATAAGGACTGTTGGGAGTGAGGACATCTTCTGTACGGTGATGCAGATAATGTTGTCATCAAGGAGTGTAAACCATATGTTCAACAAATGCTGCTGCCCTGGGGGCCACGTGATAGAAGGGGCTCCTGTATATTAACAAGTGGGTTTCTTACTGTAGGTAAGATTGCATATTAGGGACTGGGCTGATGAACTTCATGGTCCGCTATGGAGATCATAAAAGACACATGGAGGTGCTCTTCAATGAGTTGTTGGAGAACAAGGAGCCCTTAAACTGTTGTTGCACATGGTTCTTCTGTTTTTTTGTGTTGACCCCTGGTTTGGCAGAAGCTCTCCAGTCCGGTAGGATTCAGTGACACCCAGGAAATGTACCTACTCATCCGGGAGCCCAGGAGGTCACCTCTTGTTTTCAAGAGCCTTGAGAACATTCCAGGTGAGTATGATGTATGGTCAGACTGGTATTATACATGTGACAACCAATTTGTGGTATCAAGGAACCCCCTCTGGTGCCGCAATACAGAGAAGCAAGAGGTACACAGTGAAAATACCTCCATATATGAATTTACAGGCATAGTTAGGTACAGTAATGTCCCATGGAGTGCGAGATGGATCAATAATAGAGCAGTGAGCGTGGGGCCCTAGGATCAATGGACTCAATGAATGCACAAGATTGGAGTAAATGTAAACCAAGCCTTATGACTGTCTTAATGCAGAGTTACTTACTGCTGTTTAGAGAAATAACTTGGACCTTCTACAGTACACATAAAACTAGTCCTAATACTGAAGCTATGTCCTTTATGTACTGTATTTATCTAGAAAAAACAAAGGTGCAATTAAAAAGTCACATATAGTATAGATGCGACTAGGAGGAACCTGGAGTTTATTGGATTGGTAGATGTTTCCACCAAATCAGATCTCTCCTACTTTGCACTGACGAGGACCAACAGTCCGAAACACCGTGTCTGCAAATGGAGATTCTGATTTGGCTTTTATCCTAAGTCATATTACAAGACTCGTTAAAGGGTTGATTGTGACTTGTAGGATCGCTACTTCCAATAGGTGGCGCTATAGAGTACAAGTCCTCTTTGTTTGAAGAGGCAATTTGCATATCCACAAGTCTAGTCACTGTTTTCTGAATAAAGGTAATGTAAAAATACTCGAAGGCCAAGAGCTAGATTGCTGGGGCTCCTGTTTTCTTCTTTATCCTAGACTACCAGCAATCATTCCAAGATTTATGGGGGAGTGACACCACCAGCAGTTACTGTCCCCATCAAGATATATCTCCTACTTCTAGACTGCAGCAGAGACAAGAAGAAAGACAAAGGGATGAGGAGCAGATCTGATTGTGGATGTCAATTCAGGAATGATGTTTACAAGGGGAAAGCCATATGTGTAGTTCTTGTATACAATAAGGTCATCAGAAATATCCTCCATCCTGAAGTTCTACATTTGCTGAAGAACATATAGAACAAGATGGGAAATTACCTTCAGATGATATGACAGGCAGATCTTTGAGGTATCCTCTGTCCTCACATAAGTTAGATAAAGGAGAAGAGATCTCAGGAAATTCAGAGTTAAATACGACGAGAACTTTGGACAAAACGTCTAGCGACGCATGAAACTTGGCAGCTTTGCCTTGATTCCGAAAATGCATATTGCATCCCATAACCGTGGATGAGGTCATGGAAATTAATTGGGAATGTCATCTGAGATGTAATGATAAAGCAGAAAGAAGCTGAGTTATAGCTCCCCATTATGCTTCTTGGGAGCAGTTAATAATCACCGTGACTCCCACTACAACGTCAGGAACTTCCATAATTCAGCCATTCCCTACCTTTTGATTCTACTGTGCTGGTGAATGATCTCTGCCTATAAGCCATTGAGCCTCCATTAGTCCATAGATATAATATATAGTTGGTAGCACTTTACACTGAACGTTACAAGCACGCGAGCGCACTTCATTACTGCCCCCAAGTGCAAACACTTCCATGATAGTACGGAAAGTAATGACAAATGACATTGTGTTGAGACTAGTGGTCGTGTGGATGAGTAGGGGGCAGAATGGACTTTTTTCTTTCCATGGATATGTCGATTCATATTTTTATACAGAAATAGATCATATCAAAAATTGAAAAAAAATGCCTTCTTTCTCTATTCTGATCAATTCCTTGACAAGAGCAGAAACTTTTCTTAAAGGGAGTTTCCCAGACAAAATGCTGTATATATTGTTATGCTAGTGCCTGGTATTGCAGCTCAGTCCCAATGTCTTACAGTACCAGTCACAGCCATAACCACTTGTACAGATCTGGGGAACTGAGGCGCTATGGTTCCTTCACTAATCTGATAGCTGAGGTGCTGGAAACCTTAACAATCACATAATGATGGTGAAACCCAAAGGTGCACTCCACCCCCATTGTCCACCACATGCGTTTGAATGCAGGGGCTCTAGCTAATGAATGAATGAAACATCTTAACTTCAAGCACGAGTAGCTTTCTAAAAGTGCTGCTTTCTGGGAGGTTTTCAAACTCTTTCAGATTCCAAGAGTTCTCACCTTTTTCCTGGAGCCTTTTGGACGTTCCAGAGGAATTGGCAAATGTGACATCTTTTATTGCGAACTGATTAATGCTGGCCTTATCTGGCCTAATCGTAAGCAGTATGAAATAGCAACAGGCTCCATCATTACCATAAACGATGTTTTACTGCTCTATTTCAGAGAAAACTTAGGGCTCAGTCCATTACTGCATTTGCTCTTGTTTTTTCTTGAGTTTAGTCTTTTGGACCTTTTTTTGTTTGTACCATATTCATCCTTCGGTTTGTGCCATTTTGAAGCCGGTTTTATATGTGTTTGCCTTTATTTTATTTTTTTAATTCATCACTGTGGGAGAAGTTTAGCGTTTCCAGATGTTTTCACCTGTTTCATCATTTTTAAAAAGTCGCAAAATTTGTTGCAAATGTTCTCGCCAGATATTTTGTCTCAACTTTTGTGCCGTTTTCCAAAACAAGCAACTTTTTGCAGTTAAAACGTCACAGAAAAGGAAGGTTAAGGACCAAAATAAAAAGCAGTTTTGACTTTGTGCAAAGTTTATAATTTGTGTGTGCGATGTTGAAGAATTTGGTACAAAAATGTTAATGAATACCACGAGACGAAAAAAGTGACTTGCAAAGATCCCAAAAATGATGAATCTGGGCCACAGTTTTAAAAGGAAATGGTCACGGAGAGATAAGTAGGCTGGGCACTCCCCTCTAGTTTCTCCCAACTCAGCTTGATAGACAGGTCTCTGAACTTCCATACAGGGAGAGACTAAGGCTACTTTCACACATCAGGATTTTTGAATCAGGGATGATCCGTCTTATGCCTGATAGGACGGATCCGGCGCTGATTTTAAAAAACTGATGGAACTGATCAGGTTTTTTGCCTGATCCGGCCTGACCTTTTGAACCCGGAAAAAGAAGCTTTTCCATGCTGAAAAGGTTTGCATTGTTTCCGGCCGCCTGATGCAACGCAGTGACATCAGGCGCGATCCGGCGCTAATGTAAGTCAAAGCTAAAAAAACGCATCCGGTACCGGATCCGTTTTTTTAGAAACACGCCGGATCGCGCCTGATTCAAAAAGCCTGATGTGTGAAAGCAGCCTAAGAGACTATTCCCATGGACTTTAATATTGATCATAAAGGTCCAACCTCATTGACCCCCTTTATCAACAAAATTAGGGGTCGGTAAAATGGACGCACTGTACATAGGATAGAAGGGTGATATTTGGTAATGAATTGATGGAGTATGCGAAATATGCAAGGCTAATAAAATAACAGAAATGGGGGGTGGGAGAGATGGCTGGCGACATGGGGGGGGCTGTGAAGACTGTGAGGATATAGCGTCTAATAAAAATTCAAGAGCTTGATTCCTCATGCTGTGTGCACCTGTCTGAGAGGGAGACAATGCCGCTGCCTCCCCTCCCCCGCTCCGTGGTGCTATGAAGCTCGGAGCTCATTGCCCTCAGTTATACAGAAGGTTTCAGCAGTGTGAACCTAAAATACATTTATTCCTTCTTAACTGACTGAATATACGCAGGTCTCCCTTTCGGTTTCCTGAGTTCATTGTCCACTGAAATCAAACAGTAGGTTTTTCCCTATTTTGTATAAAAGACTGCAACCTACAATGCGTTATGTAAACTATTGATCAAACAGTAAAACATGCATTTTTAAAAAAACAATTATGACTTCTGAAAAAAAAGGGTTTCGATCTTTGAAGATACTGAAAATGATCGTCTTGGTCATGGGGAAGATATTTTACTGAACAGGTCAGACTTCCTGCCATGATGTTGTTTGAAGGTGGTCTTCAGTATACTAATAACAATGAACGCCTAGGGGATTTCACATCACAGAAAGTGATGGTGTATTACTACAATGTGCCATTACTTCATGCTCTGTGGTAATCTGACTCCTGCGAGACCCCCACCCAGATCCTCAGAATAAAGGTGTAAAGCCCTCCCATACACTTTAGATGGCTGTCAATCTTCAGGTATTTCCCCTGACTCTCACATATACAAGAGAACAGGAGCAATCGCTCTGCTGAGTGCTCCTATATTCTCTATGAGAGAGCTAGACTTCTCTGATGGCGGCTTAACTCTTAGAGAAGAAAAGAATCAACAGTCCAAAATGGTACACGCCGGAAACTTATCTCTCCCAACATCATTCATTAGGTGAGAAGATGCAGGTGTAAGGTGCCAAGGGCTGTAGCCATGGGCGAGCTGCTGCTCCATAACGCCCTGGCACCCCACAAGTAAACAGTGCAGTGTGCTGTGAAATTTGCTTTGCACCCACTTGTAGACCGGAGGCCTCCTCTGCATCCACATCTTTGGTTCCAGGATCAGCCGCGCACACATCGGGGGACACTCGGTTTGTTATAACCAATTCAACTTTACTGGACAGTTCGGATACAACAGTCTTTATCACGCAGTTTCAGGCACAGCACCCTCCAGTTCCAGTTACATCAGCACAATTACATGTCAAGCCTCTGCTTTCGTTCAGCTTGGATTATCCCTACACTTTATCCTCCTGTCTGCCTCAAGAATTTACCATCCTGTCCCACAGCAGTCCCAAGATACGCAACATTTTCCTCACGTTTCCCGCCTGGCTTCATCTATATGGAAGATATTAAGGCACACTCATCAGTGCCTAGTTCAGGCCATAGGCCCTGAACATTACAGGAAGGTCCACAGGAAATTTTGGTACGACCTAATGCTGTCAGAACGAAATGTACTCCATGTGCCTGCAGCCCACTGCAGCTTAAACCTGAACTGCACACAAACCTCTCATTAACTCAGACTTTCTGTATCTCACTAAACCAGGAAATGCTCCCCTTTTTTGCTAGATATAACCCCCTACACAGCAGCATCAGTAACTATAACACTCTATGCACTTTACATTTTACATTATACCATAAAACGCAATAAAACCACATGTAAATATGTACACTACACAATTGCTTTCTTAAGGGGCAGGCACACAACAGTCTCTGTCACACCCTTACACAGGCCACCGGACTTATTATACTGTCGGACAATCCCATTGATGTCGGGTGTGAGTCTTTTATACTGTCTACATAAAAGAAACTATTATTCATAACTGTGTAGAGATTTCAACAGCAAAACAATTCTCAAACACATAATTCCAGAAAAATAGAAAACAGCTTGGTTTATTTGTAGGTCTCCATCATGGAGGTGTATCACTTGACAACATTTCAGAACTTGAACTTCAGAATAGCACATAAGCAGCCTCCTCTGCTGTGGTCTGTGGCATTCCTCCGCTTGTGCCACCTGTTCTCTATGGCACAGGGTCACAGACCTTTTTCCTGGTCTCAGTGAGGACCGCATTTACACTCTCTCTATTGGACTTGTGTACCCTTCTATGAGCTTCTGTTGCCTACCAGTCTTAGGCACGGGTCACACCACCACCGTATTTTCTCTCATCTGAAAGAATCATATTGTGATCTGATTTTCTCGCATGTGTAGAAGATGGAAAAATAACATTTTCTCCATCTTCTCCATTCTGTCTGTCTGTGAATATGAGACTGAATTCAGATGTCATCTGAGTGTGGTGTGATTTTTTCCACGGACTCATTGACTTACATGGCCAAGTTCGGTACAAGGAAAAAAATCAGTCATGTCACGTGCATGGCCCCATAGACTAACATTGGACCAAGTGCGATCTGATGATTTGTCGGACCGAAAATACGGTTTGTCTGTGACAAGCCCTTAAGCTGACTTTTTGTTCCAGGCCACCACTACTTTTCTTATAGCTAACAGCTGCCGGAGGACTCTGGCCGTGGTATTCATGGAGAACACAGGAGAGCTTGGTGGGGCTGAGCCTACGAGAGAGAAAGTTGTTGGTGGCACGATCATTCAGCAGACAGCTATCTAATGTATGGCCGGCTTTAGGCTCTGTACAATCAAAGGTGGAAGTAAGGCCTCTTTCACACATCCGTTTTTTTTGTGTCAGGCATAATCCGTCAAATGCCTGAAGGGACGGATCTGGCGCTGAAATGAAAAAACTGATGCAACGGATCCGTTTTTTGCTGGATCCGGACCTGAACTTTTGCAGCCGGAAAATGCAGTTACGCATGTGTGTAGCCCTGGTACACAATACCAGGAGGATGAGTGGAGAGGTAACAGTTAAGGTCTCTTCATGACATCATGTACACTTCTGACACACCCAGCAGGGGTGTGGAAGGGAGTGATTTAGTCAGTCAGATTCCTGTCCTTGGACAGAGCAGACGTGTCCAGTCTGAGCCTGTTAGCAGTTCAGAAAGTGGAGGCTAGTACAGGTGGTCTAGTTCACCTCAGCCTAGTCAGAGCTGTGCCCCACTGGAAGACAGACTGAGATATCTATCAAGAGTCGAGCAAATCGAAGGGCAAAGTGGAAAGATTATTGAAAAAGTGCTTTTGGCTTGGAGAAGTCCTGCACATTGCTACCGGTCACTGGGGACCGAAGGATCACTATTAGCTACAAGCATAGTGGTAAGAAAACCAGGGATTTACCGGACCTTAGGTCGCGGCAAACAGCCCCAAATAGTCAGTACGTAACCGGAGTCAGGTGGAATAGGGACTTTGAGTCAAGCGCAGACAAAAGAAAGAACCTAGTTTCATCATTTGGAAGGCTCCACCACAAATCTGACCGGGCAGAACAGCTTTGGAATAGCTGGAGTTATAGAGGGAACTACGCTGCAGGCTGGTTGTACTCATCGTGTTGAAAGTAAAGGAGGCCCCTAACTTGCTTAACCGTTGCCTCAAAGCTCATCCTCCATCAACCCCATCAGCCTCCCTGGGTCCTGCCTTACCATCTTGCAAGTAAAGGTATGGAAAGACGCTGACCGTGTGAGACTGTGTTATTTATCTGCACCCGACTTCACTAACTTCATAGACTTTGAGGGACCAGTCCCACCTGTAGGGGACCCAACATCTAGCTGCCTCACCATCCCCTCAGAGATCTACAGCAGCGCTGGTACAAATTACCAGAAGACTACAGGTGGCGTCACGAACTGTATATAAATCTATCCCCTGTAAATATTCCCCCAACATACGCCAGACCGCCAGGGCCACAGACCGAGCCACAGCTACCTGTGACAAACCCCATAGACTTCTACGGGCTCGGCTCTGAGTACCCCATTGCCCTGGTAACCCACAATTGTGGTGGCGGGTCGACACAAAACTTTGGCGTCACGAACAGGATACGAAACTTGCAGCATTGCGAGCCCTGTGTGCCTGTGGAGTGTTTTGGCGAAAAAGACTGTTGCTGTTGTTTGGCACCAAATACCGCCATATTTGCCGCCAGATTCGCGCCCTAAGGCGCTGGAGAAGAAGGTGGGCGTACCTGAAAGAGCGCGCAAAGTCTTGGACACGCCCTGGCTCTGACTCATCGGCAGGTCCTGCAACAGGAAGTGAGCGCTCTGACATCAGAGCGCCTGCGACGAAGGTCCTGTTCCCACTGCGGTGCCTGTGAAATAGCAGCGTCTGAAACCGGTAGGCTCCGTTTAACCAAGGGGGCGCTAAGATGTCACAACAACCGGCTGACAGTGCGGCCCCGGCCGGAGGCCCCAATCCCGCACCGTCTGGTATTGTAGCGCCAGATGGGGGCGCAGGCCCTGCACCCAGTCCGGTAGTCCCGATCATGCCACTAACGCTCCCATATATGCCTGGGGCGAAATGGCTTCCCCAGTACAGCGGTGAGCCAGGCTCATTAGCAGGCTTCAAGCGAAAGTTATGCAGCATCCTAGAAATGTACTCCATGCCTGAGAGACAAAAAGCTGCTGTGCTAATAGGGCAGCTAACTGGCGCTGCTGAGAGGGAAGTGGAGACTTGGGATACCGTTGATCAGGAGTCGGTACCTGCGATCTTCCTTAAGCTGCATGCCATATTTGAAGACCGCACAGAAACGGATCTCCGGATGGCCTTCTATCACTGTTCACAACAGCCAGGTGACAGCATCCGGGACTACGCTTGCCGATTACAGGGAGCCCTGAGAGCCCTCAAGCAAATTAACAATTTAAATGCTAACGACGAGAATAAAATGCTGAAAGAACAATTTATACAGGGATTGAGATCCCCAGAGGAACGCAGAACTGTAAACTGGTGGTCCTTAGATCATCCGGATGCTACCTTTGATGCCCTAAAGGACATGGCAATAAAAGGGCTGCGGCCCTGGGCAAACCTGAGGTGGCCACCCAACATCATCAGGGTGAAGTCACTCTGGAACCGGCAGTAACCCCCTTTTCCCCGCTAGTGGCCGAAGCCAAAGCGCAGGTGACCCCTCCTAGTGAATTGGATTGTCTGCGCTCAGAGGTGCGCCAGCTGACTAAAAATCTGGCTGCTGTAATGAGTGCCCTGCAGCTGCGGAAAGAGGAGGAAGGAAAAATCTTGTTAGCTGACTGCCCAGAGGACGTTCCGTGGATGCACCGGAGAAGAAAGAAGACGTCGCCCCCCCGGAGGAGGACAACGCCACCCCCAGGAGCGACCTCTGATCAACACCCTCCTCGTCGAGAGATCATCTGTTACCGATGCAACCGGAAAGGTCATCTGTCTACACAGTGTCCTTTAAACGGGCAGAACCTGGGTCCAAGGGCCAACACCCAGGAGAATACCCGTCAGGCCCCCTAGACTGGAACCGCAGGTATGTGGGCGGGCGACCCTACCTGTCTATTATCCTAGATGGTATTGCTGTTCCAGCCTTGTTAGACACTGGGTCCCAGGTGACCCTAATACCTGATGCTCTATATACCAAGTACTGGTCAATGGACAGTCTTAAACCTCCGAGCCTTGACTTTACTGTGTATGCTTCTAATGGTCTTCCTGTAGAAGTACTCGGAACAAAATGTGTAGATGTAAAGGTGGGCAGAGAGGAGTTGAAAGACCAGGGGCTTCTGGTAGTAAAGACTGTAAATGAGGAGAACGGTTTAAATATAATTTTGGGTACTAACATTATCGGTAATTGTTTGGGAGAAGTTGTGTTCTTGCTCCAACAGCTCGCTGAGATTGCCCGACCAAGGCAGAGAGGAGTAATCCAAAGAGAGATCCGGGCCCTGGTGTGTCAGCAGCAAGCGAAGCTTACCGACGGCGAAATTGGTAATGTACGGGTCACTGACTCGGATCCTATTGTGATACCCCCAATGAGTGAAATGATCATTTGGTGCAGGGCAGCCATAGGTCTGAGAGGACAGAATTACCAAGCTGTAGTAGAACCCCACCATTCAGAACATAGACCTACACTTATGACTGCTAGAGGAGTAGTAGAAGTGGTGAATGGAAGAGTACCGGTACGGATACTCAATTGGGGAGATGATGAGGTAAACTTACCCCGTTATGCAACCATTGCTAAACTACATGCTGTTGATAATAATTCTATTCTCCCGGCTGAGTCCTTAGACTCCTGTCAAATAGCGGAGGACAATGACCCAGCAACTCAGGTGGCGGAATGGTGTCAGCAACTCCATGTTGGGACGGACACCACTCCCGCTCATCAGAAGCAAGGGGTATTACGGGTGGTGCAAGAGTACGCCCAAGTGTTTAGCAAAAATCCACTTGATTTTGGGACAATTAAGGGAGTACAACATCATATCCCTACAGGCAGTCATCCTCCCATCAAAGAGCGGTATAGGCCCATACCTCCAGCTCATTATCAGAAGGCTAAAGAAATGTTGAATGATATGAAGAAAGCCGGGGTGATAAGGGATAGTTGTAGCCCCTGGGCAGCCCCTTTAGTTCTGGTTAAAAAGAAAGATGGTAGTATGAGAATGTGTGTGGATTACAGGCAGGTGAACCGCATAACACACAAGGATGCATACCCGCTACCACGTATAGAGGAATCATTAGCTGCTCTGAAAACGGCTAACTACTTTTCTACCCTCGATCTGACTAGTGGTTACTGGCAAGTGGCTGTGGCTGAGGAGGATCGT